>CM060842.1:50622500-51255000 GCA_030762175.1 Metallyticus violacea
ATTACACTGCAATATGTTATACCCCTCTCAATCTTTATTATACTTCTCCTTCATTCTTCCTAAATAAACTCCTCTAACTCCCATCCTCTGCAACTTCACTAAGGCCCCCAACAACTCCTTTAGCTCCTGCTTCTCCTGTTGTCTCATCATATTCTTTCCCTCTTTTCCTACTTCTAACTGTACCTTCTTTCTTCTAACTGCAAGTTTGTTTATTATATAAATTCTTCTACCTCTTCCTCTTCATCTCCCTTTCCTTCTTCTCCCTCTTCTTCTTCTAAAGTGATTCGAATCAAGTTTTCATTGTGAATTGGATGGTTAATAATTTTTCTGGTTATCTATATTTAATATTATTAATCTTTCCGATTTTCTAACTTCCACTTCTTGTTCTTCTTCTTCTTGTTCTTCTTGTTCTTCTTGTTCTTGTTCTTCTTCTTCTTCTTCCCTTGCAGTTGGAATCTCTTTTTGCCCCATCCTTTCTTCCCATGCTATTTTACTTATTTTATGGACCACGGTTTCAAGATGTTTATATACTTATTTGCTCCTTAAAATATAGGCTGCACGATGGCCATTTAAATTCCTTCTTTCTTCTGAAGTTTGGTTCCTATAACGTGGGCATTCAAACGTAACATGCTCCAATGTATCCTGCTTTCCACATCGTAAGCAGGTATCATTTTGGGCCCTTTTAATTTTGTGCCAGTATGTTTTATAAGGGTCATGTCCAGTCAAATAGTGTGTCAATTCTCTGGTAGGTTTTACGTGCCTTAGTTGTAATCTTTCGGTAATGTTTTTAAAGATTTTTAAGTTCGTTTTCCCTCTTTGATTTGATTCCATTCTAGTTGCCATATTAATTTCAAATTAAATTTTATCTCTGTATGGTGTTACATCGTGCACCTATTATTGTTTCCACTTCTCCATAATTCTTTTCCTTAATCCAACAGTTCTCTCCTCTTAATTTTACTAATAAATCTATGGGTCAGATGCCTGTTGATCCAATAGCGCCATTATAGGTGTGGTGCTAATTGCCCCTGTGTAGCGTAATAAAATTTTGCGTTGAGTTCTTCTTAATTGATTTCTAATTTGTATATCGTGCATTCTTGTGGCCCACACCCCAGTTCCACGTGCAATTATTGTTGCAAAGATACTGTTGTGATAAATATTAATAACATTTCATGATATTTAAAATTTGATTGAATAATTCTAGATAATTTCATCATTATTTTCTCGGCTTTAGCTCTTGTATGTTCAGTATGCTTCCTGAAATTTGTCCTTTCATCATCATGTAACCTGATTTTAACAGAGCTATTTGTAATTTGGGTTTTGTACACCATAATTTTAATCTCGGTGTCAAGTTTTGGGCTCTTGCTTTTAATTGCTTTTGTGAGTTTCCTTCAATAATAAAAGTAATATCATTTGCATAGGCCACGGTATTTAATATATCTACATCGTTATTTAAATCGTCTAATAAGGTTTCTATTACTATATCCCAAAATATAGGCCCTAGAACTGATCCCTGAGGGCACCCTTTCGTAATACGTTGTCTTATTTTATATAAACTCTTCTGTCTATGCAGTAATCTTTCAATATTGCATACAGGCTTTTTGGGACATGTTTATTTCGTAATCATTCAAACAGAAATGGTCACCATATCATATTATCAAAAGCGCCGGAGATATGAATAAATATTCCTATTAAAAATAGGACAACCGACATTCATCTATCTTGAAATGCCCTTAAAATATAGTCGTTAATGTTTTCCTTCAAGACAAGCAACTTTTGTCTAAAGAAGTTTCTTCTAAAAATTATCGTATTATTCAGGTAGCCTGTTTTAATAGATAAATAAACAAACAGTCTTTTCTACTAATATTTTGCAATAAAGATTGTTATATCCCTAATTAATGGTCCATTTTGTCTCTATCAAATCTAAACCATATAAACACTTTATACATGAGTTTAGCATATTTCAATAGAAGAAATTGCAAACTATTTTTTTAAAACAAAAAAATGCTTTATAGTTACACTTTGCTCTCTGGCCATCTTAAGAGTCATCAACATCTTCATCATTATGAATATTTTAAATCCAGCAATTTATAATATCTTCAATTATTTAATTATTTTCTACGCCTATAGCTGCTGTTTTCATACAAAGCACCAATTAACCGACAACAAACTAGGATTGCCATATAAGAGATGGCAGTTAGGGATTATTAACGCAGCAACACAGAATAATAAAACAACGGTGTATGTATGATCATCGCAACAATGATGCAAATATATTTTGCATTTTTAAAATATGTATGTGTCTAAGGGAGAAAATCTAAAAACGATATATTTGTCGGATAACCTATAATGACTAATGACCATTTGCTGAGCCTTTCTGACTCAAGACATATCTGTTAGATAACTGTTTCCTTTAACTAGAACTAAGCTGTTTGTTATGTCTCATAGGGCCACAAGTCATTTCCATTTACATCTTTTGTTTAACTTATACCTCGCATAATCATATTATAGATAACAATAGAAAGTTGCCAGAAATAAAAACTTTATTTTGAAAAAAATAATTGCATATACCCCGTATATCATAAGCCACAGAACTTGCTAATACAGCTATTTTCTTGTGGCACATCTTACGTCAATACGATGGTGGTGGTGGTGGTGGTGGTGGTGGTGGTGGTGGTGGTGGTGGATATTAGCGAAATGAGTGGTAGAAGAAACTGAAAGTACAAAGAAAGTCGCTATTGTCCTCAGCCACTCGTGGCTGTATATATCGGTAGTTCCAAATTTTAGTAATTTAGAAATGACCATAAGAATGCAAAGTTCGAAGGTATTTGATACTATAGTTACAACATTGTTCCAAAGAGCTTTAATAAGTTTTGTTTGGATGTATGCAACACGAAACTGATTTCAGTTTTCGTCAGTTAATTCAATGAAATTAAATGAAGAAGTGGTTTGTCGAAATGTTATATAAATACATATACCTTATATACTTGTGTATGTATTCACATACTTTTTCATGATTTTATTTATACAAAAAGCAGACGTTCTCTAATTGGTCAGAGCATTAAGCAAAATTATAGATTTCTAATAAAAGCTGTACAATATAAGCCAACGGCGCGAGGAGAATAACGTGGGCATAATTAGCATAGATGGGCTGAGATCATAAGGTAGTATTAATTTGTTCTGTAGTGTGGTAGTGGTAGTATCAAACTACCTAATTTATGTGGTATTGGATAGCGGTAGCAGTAGTATATTTAATAACAGCAATTGGTTCTTTTATCTATTTTGTTACACGTGTGATATTCCTAAATAGATTTAATAAGAAACATAGTAACAGTTACAGTGGTGAGGTCAGAATTTTCTTAAAGGGGAGGGGGTGGTTCAGTTTTGTATTTAGAATTACTAGGAGATAAAACTAATGCATGAATGGACATTTTAACAACAAATGCTATACTTGTGTTATTAATTTTATAAAACGAGTAGTTGATATGGGTTGCAATAAATTCTGAATTAGCGTTTATGTTTTAAACAACATACTGAAATGCTTACTATTTCAGCAGAAGGATAGAGCGTTTTTTAAATGTTACAATATAGCATAATAACTAGACAAAAAATGCTATTCTACATTATTTAACAATGTTGCGCAATCCACATCTTGGTAAAGGTTACCAATCACAATTTAAAAATTAAAGTTAAAAAGAAAGGGAAAAAATAAATAAAGCATTGCCCTTTAAAAATTGATGGACCCAAAGGGAGGTTAATGGGTTCTAACTCCCCGCTCCTAACACTTGTGTAACTAATTATTTGAAATGATATGAGAACAGTTCAAAACTAATTGGAGAATTGAAAACATATTATCATACAACGCTATATACTTTGATTGATTTATTTATTTATTTTTTGGACAAGGTGTATGCTTTTATGGCCATAGCATTGTAATTTACTTGTATAGTAGTTTCCACGAAATATATAATGACATTTTTCTTCAGCATTACAAGAATAATTATAACTTTATTTCATCCAGAGCATTTGTTAGACATGTAAATGAAATGCATGGGCTAACATTGAACAAAACAAAATTTAGTCAAATTGTCTTAGTTTTTTAATATAAAAGTTGCATTGCTCTGCTAAGGAAAGAAATTGCTTGAACTGAAGGTACTGAGGTATTTCTAAACATAATATGGTGACCAGCATTCACTTTTATAAATTATAAAATTTGAATGCTGTTTATGAAAAGCAACCGATTCCAAGAAATGAATTGCACATGTAAAAGCAACTTTGATGACAGGGATATTAGATTTGTTATATTGATTTAATATGCTCGGAGTTCAAGTTTTATATTTTTAAAAAAGTATATTACTATTCGACTCGTATCCTCATTAGTAGCAGTGTTATTTTGCAGAGAAAGGAGCACCTAAGTATTCAGTTTATTGAAGGCTGAATCATAGTTTCCGATTGTGAAATGTCATTGATAAGTGCCGTTATCAAGGTGTGGACAAATCTCCCTACGTATCTGGTGACGTGCTACGCTAGAAAGTTACAATTTGGAATATTTTACATTTACGGCACAGTGTACAGTTAGGAGTACAGAGCACAAGAAAATACTATTCGAGCGGCGAATTAGTGAGGATACTCGAGAATGCATATAAAAATATTTTACTCTTATCGCCGTGGATTCATTACTTTGGGGGGGGGGGGTTGTAGTTATTCTGGATATAAACACCTAATATGAACGAACAAAATTTTTTCTATGAATAATTTTAGGCCTTGGTTACCCTTAGCATTTACATGTTGCTAATAAATATCTGCACTGAATCGGCCAATTTATCCTCATTTTATTGAAATTAAAAACTATTATACTAAAACACAATATTTATTAATTGAAACATTTAGAGAGTGAAACATGTTGTAAACAAGGGGAGAAAATCATTATTATTTATTATGAAGGAACTAACTTTCATAAATTCATGTCCTGCTTGTTAATTGGTGTCTACTTCAGACACATCTACGGATATTTCTTCCGCGGAGCATAGGATCTGGCTCTTCTATCTACTTTGAAAAGTTTTTCATTCAGGCTGCTCTAACTGGTAGCCTTCCTTCATAGGTTTAAACACACAAAGCCCTCTAGCCCTATTTCCACCATCACAAGTGGGTATGTCTTCACCTTTCCATCTGATAATCAAAGAGATTTGGTGGTTCAATCAAAAGCCAAACACAGTGGGAATAGCTTGGATATCTTCATAAATGCCTTGGACTCCATACCAGAGTATCTATTTTGGACATTAGAAATACAGATTTCAATTGGTAACTGAAAGCTTTGAAACTTTTAGAATTGATGGGTATGCTAATTGTCAATTTTACTGAATTCCGAAGGATTGAAGCTATTGCGGTTGGACCCGTGAAAAATCTATTAATTTTTTGACGAATTCCGAAGAAATGTAAGCTGTTGCGGTTGTTCCCATGGAAACATTTTTTAATAATGTATCCAAATCTGCATCGATTGTATGTACTAGGCACTTAAGTAAAAATCTATAATGTATCTGTGTGAATGTGTGTTAACGCTCTAGCGATTGCAATTTTTTTTCTCAACAAAACTCGGCATATAACGCCATCAATTAACAAACGATTCGCCGAATTAGACCATTGGCAGTGAGAGTTAACCTAAAGAGGGGGGGGGGGGGAGAAGGGGGGGAGAAGAAAAGAAAAAATGGAAATTAGCTTTAGGTGTCGCAATTTTTGTTTTTGTTTTTTTTTTTTCCTCATCAAACTCAGTAGATTTCTTTAAAATAAATGAATAAAATTAGTTTTCGAAAATTGGCAATCGGGTCATTAAGAATGGGGATATACCTGAAAAACGAGTGGCGGTTAAAGCGAAATTTTAAAACCGCTCTAGCGGCCGCAGTTTTAACTTTTTTAAAGCACACTCGGCATATATCATTGAAATAAAACAAGAAAAATAGTTTCCGAAAATCAGTGAAACCGTACTATTAGGAGGGGGGTTATCTGAAACCCATAATTTAAAAATTGCTCTAGCGGCATTAATATTATACTCCGTATATACTATTTAAATAAAGAAAAAAAAATATAGTTTCTGAATATTGACCATTAAGGGTGTAACCTTAAACCCAACATTTAAAAATCGCTCTAGTAGCACTATTTTTTTTTTACGCAACTAAACTCGGCATTTAAATCAGACAAGAAAAACAATTTCTGAAAATCAGTGAAATTAAATTATTAGGAATGGGAGTATACCTGAAAAACGAGTAGGGGTTAAGGCGCAATTTAAAAATCGCTCTTGCTGCTGCATATTTAATAAATGGTTTAAAGGAAATTTTATTGAAAAATAGTTTCTAAAAATTAGTGAAATGGGACTATTAGGAAGGGGGTGGGGTTTGTCTGAAACCCAAAATTTAAAAATCACTCTACTGGCATTAATATTTGTTTTTTTTTTCACAATAATCTCCGAATGTACCATTTAAATAAAACAAGAAAAGTAATTTATGAAAATCGGGGAAATCTGGCTATTAGGAGTGAGGTTTGCCTAAAACCCAAAATGTAAAAATCGCTCTAGCAGCAGCTACATTTGTTTTTTCACAACAAAACTCGTCATACACCATTTAAATTAAACAAGATGAAAATCAGTGAGATCAGATTATTATGAGACGGAGGTTTATTTGAAAAAACAAAACAAAAAATAGTGGGGTTAAGGGGAAAATCACTCTAACGGCTGCAATTTTTTTTTAGGGGAAACTCGATGTATTTGCCATTAAAATAAAACAAGAAGAATAGTTTCTGAAAATCGGTGAAATCGGACTATTAGGAGGACGGGACTGGGGGTAATATTTGTTTTTTCACAACAAAACTCGCTATACACCATTTAAATCAAACAAGATGAAAATCAGCGAAATCAGATTATTAGGAGACGAGGGTTTTTCTGGAAGGGAGAAAAAAAAAAAACAGTGGGGTTAAAGCGAAATTTAAAAATCGTCTAGCGACCGCAATTTTAGTTTTTTTTTTTTTAAAGGGAACCTGATATATGCCATTAAAATAAAATAATAAGAATAATTTTTGAAAATCAGTGAAATCGGACTATTAGGAGGACGGGGGGTTTATCCAAAATTTAATAAGTGCTGTAGTAGCACAAAAATTGCCATTCACGGTTTAAATCAAATAAGAAAAATATTTTCTGAAAATTAGGGAAATCCGCCCATTAGGAGTGGGAATATAGTTGAAAACCTAAATTTAAAGATTGGGGAGGGGGTTTAAAGAAAATTTAAAAATCGCGTTAGCAGCCGCAATTTTTGTTTTTTTCTCAACGAAACTCGGTTAAATAGTTAAAATAATATTTGGTTAAAATAGGAATAATAATTTTTGAAAATCAGTGAAATCAAATATTAGGAGTGGAGGTTTACCTGAAACCCAAAATTTAAAATCGTTCTAGCGGCACCAATATTTGTTACTTCACAACAAAATTCGGTATATACCATTTAAATAAAATAAGAAAAATATTTTCCGAAAATTAAAAAAATTAAACCATTTGGAGTAGGGGTATACTTGAAAACCGAAATTTGAAAGGACTCTTGTATTTAATTTTCTCTATATTTTATTTTAAAATAAAAGGACAAATTAATACTGCATATAAACTGTATTTATAATGGTACATACGTTTTATATGTTTTATATTTAACAAAAGCATTGTCCTGAAGGTAGCAGTTGTGAAATATTAATCTAATATATGTGTGAAAATTATACTTGTATCCAAGATCACTCTGTAATATCCTTCAGAAAATGTTTTCATTACATATTTTTACTACAGCAATATTTAAATTAAATTTCAAAGCCAATGAAAATCGATATAACTTTCAATTGCTTTTATTTGCTTTGTACATTGTAATTGTTTCTGAATAGTAACATGTTTTTGTTTTACTGAAACATATGAACTTTTTCTTCTTAAATACACAATGTAACTTGAAACTTTCTGTTATTTCTCTCTATTTTAGTGAATGTAAAGATGATACCAAGGGTTCAGCTTATAAACATGGTTATATTTAAAACTGTTTAAAATACTCCCACACTATAGCTTAAAAATTGTTTAAAAACACTCCCACAGTATAAGTATGTATCAATGGTCATACATTTAATTTAATTATTAATAATACTATAATTATTAATATACCATTAATTAATTTTTGTGGTTTTATCTCAACAACAGCAGCAACATTATTATTATTATTATTATTATTATTATTATTATTATTATTAAAAATGTACTACTTATATAAAATGCAAGAATTCTAATTTTTGTTCCCCTAATAACACATAATAATGCCATAACTTATTTCATTTCATTAATGCTCTAATTTGGATTTTACATTAATTTTTATTAAAAGTTATTCAACTTGCAAGGAATTCTCTTAGTTTATGCACCACCTTGTGTGTGATGGACTTTTTTGTGATTTCACCTTTGAAATTTTCTTCTCAATATGTTCTTTGCAAAAAGGCTTCAGACTATAAAGCTAACAATTTTGAGAGCAGCAAAATAATATGTCTCATTTATAAGATTATTTACATTTGCCCTAATCTTTGCTTCAGCAGTTCAAGCAAGTGCTGTGTAATCTCTTCTGAGTTATTTAGAACACTTTTTATGGTTTCACTTATATGAGATTTACTCAGGACATGTTTTCTATAACATTTATGCATATCAGCTGTGAGTTGTTTTGTCCACATAATCAGTTGTTAAAAGACTCACAGCTGATGCAGACAAATGTTCTACAAAATATATCCTGGGTAAATCTCATGTTAAGTGAAACTATAAAAGGTATTCTAAATATTTTGATTTAGAAGAGATTATTAATGCGTCTTTCACAGTATTCTATTCCAAATTGAATTAGTATTGAAAGTGCTTTGCATTTTCTCTTTTGGTTAATCAATGAGTTAGAATTGACTATGAGTCTCCAGTGAGAGAGAATGCTGGTTTTCATTCTCTGTGCAATATTAAATACACAATGAGGAGTTTGTAAGAACAAGAAGAAATTAGATAACTTACTTATTTCTAAAAACTGGTGAACATCACTGCAAGTGATACAGTATGTACATTTACATTTCTTTGCGGAATGGGGCCATTAGACCATGGTAGTTGTTATTGTTACTACTGCTACTGCTACTGCTACTGCTACTGCTACTGCTATTGCTACTGCTGCTGCTACTGCTGCTGCTGCTGCTGTATGGTGAATGTTATAATTGTGAGAAAAACGGGAAAGCTGATAACGGTAATTTCTGCTGATGACAGGATAACTGTAATATAAAACTGAGCGATAGATTAGATATTCTGAGAAATACAAATGTTGATCAGTTCCAATTCACAGGAGCAAGTGATAAAAGAAGCAGAGTACAATTGTTTGGGGGTAGTCAAGGGAGGGATATGGCATCTTTGCATAAAGAGGATGTGGGAAAAAACTTGGATATTGTAAGTGTGATGGATCACTGATGTTACTGAGAATCTTTTAAATATAACTTATGATTTTGCATGAGATCATGTTGTGTTAATGTTAGGCCAGGAAATACTTCTGGATAGAAATAGTAATTATTGTATCAAAGAGGACATAAAGTAAAAAAGTTATGCCTGCATCTAAATTCAAAAGACAAGAAGCAGTTTTCCTTTCTGATTGCCAATGGAAGTAAAGGGAAAATTCCTGTTATTAGAAGTGATAAGCATTCAATTTAAAATTGGGGTAAAATGAGAATAATGATAATTTACGATATCTAAAAGGAAGGAGGAACAAGCTACTAATGTTCATTTACAGAAAATCTTTACAGAAATAATAACAATAATAATGACAATAATAGTATCAATATAAATGTAAAAAAATGAAATGAAAGTGTAAGCAGGAGTTTCATTATTACTAATCATCTATCACCTGTTGGTGTCATCTCCAGAATTTCTTAACATAATGTTAAAGGTAACTCTACTGTGCATGATAAGAGATGACTGAAAACTTATATGCATTACTAGCTCACATTTTTAATTGATTTCAGAATTGTTCTTAATTTTCTTCTATTGCATGGAGTTTTTTTTTTATATCTGCCAAGTTAATTTCAAATTGTTATTGCTGAGAGCATTGTATGTGCCAGTGGATAACTATTATGGTACATATGATCTTTAAATGTAAAATCACAAATGATTGGAGTGATAAGTTAGATATGGTTATGGAAGAATAAAGAAATTGCATTGAAAAAGATTTTTGAAAGTCATGAGCAGATATCTAAATTAGGGGAGTTTTTATGGAAGATAAGCATGAAATGGAAATGATCAGTTGAAAGACATGATGAGTTAGTTACGGTTCTGGCCATTTAAGCCAGACCATACCATGTATATACTCAGTACTTTAATTGATTGATTAATTTTTGGACGCTCTTTAACATCTCAGGTCATCAGCGTCCCATTCAACTCAGGGCGTGAAACGGCCGACAAATTTTGCTCAGAGGCCTCTCTTTCAGGCTTGAGGTTCTTTTTCGTGCCGTAAATGTATGACACGGGACCCACGGCTTTACTTCCCTTCCAAAGGAAGCCATACTTAGGATTTTTACACCCGAAAAAATCCATGGTCCTGGCCGGGTTCGAACCCGCAATCTTGGGTATAGGAGGCAAGTATGGTAACCACTACACCACCAGGACCTACAGTACTTTAATAATAACAATGATGATGATGATGATGATGATGATGATGATGATAACATTTTAAGTTTTTGTTTGTTAATAATTATTGATCGATGAATTCAAAAAGAATTAGAACAGGGAAGGAGCTTAAAAGAGAGTAGGTAGGAGGCTACTGATGAACCAAAGACAGGGTTATAAATGTTATGCAAGAGGCACTGTAATTATGTTACTATTATTTTATTTGGTATTGTTTCAAGAATTAATATTAGAATAAGTGTGTTTAAATTAAAAGAAATTAATGTAACACTTATTGTAGCCAGGTAGGTTGCACCTAAGAATGTCCAGATCTCTTTATTTGCACAGAACAATTCTTTGGTTTTTTATAATAATATTCTTTTCATTTGGTGCTACAGCCCAGGGTGAGCCTTGCCCTGCTGCACTGACCTCTGCATCCTGTCTAATGACTTTATTAATAGAGGGCAGTATTGCAGGGGGACATGTGATCACCCTGTTGGTCATCTTTTGTGATAGAAGAATGCCATTTCTCGATTAGGCAGCTTCCCAATTGTCCTCATGAGGCTGGGCGGACCATTTCAGGCTCCTTAACTTAGAAAAATCCTAAGTAGGTACAGGGAATCGAATCCAGCTTCCCAATCAGCATTAGCAATACTAACCAGTTGACCAAGAAGGTGGTCTTATAATATTTTATGGTAGAATTTGATTGTACTAAATGGAAATTTTTCATTGATTCATTGAATAAGAGCCTGAAGGGCATATTATTGCTTAATGAAAGCAGTAGATTCCTATGGCCCATTCAGTTCTATGAAAGAAATATTCAAGAACATGATATTGTTAACAAATATGCAGTATGAGAAATACAAATGTGTAATTTGTGGCGACTTCAAAGTTATAGGAATGCAATTAGGAAAACAGCATAGGTATATGAAAATGCTTTGCTTTCTATTTCAATGGAACAATTGAACCGAGAGAGAGAGAGAAAGAGAGAGAGAGAGAAGAAAAAGAAAAAAAAAAAAAAGAAAAAAAAAGTATTGGACTGTGAGGGCTTGGCCTGGAACTAAAAACAGTGAATGAATTCTTATAGACCCAAAACTATTTCCATTACTATAAATAAAATTGGTATACCAAGTGGAACCCTGCTTCAAGTATCTTTCAATGAAATTTAAAATTTCTCTCCATTACAAAAGAAAATTTAAGGTTGGTATTTTTGTTGTTTCTCAAATCCACAATTTGATAAGACAAAGATTTTAAGGAAACAATAAATAAGGGTGAAAAAAATGCATGGCCACTTTCAGAGATGCATCTCAAAACTTTCTAGAGAATAAAAAGGATTCAAATTACAAGAAAATTGTTGAAACAATGTTAGAAAAATTCAAGATGTTGAATTGTAACATAAAGTAAAAGTTCACTCTTTTCTGCACTCTTGTATATACTACTTTCTGGAAAAAGTGAGGTGAATAATTTCACTATGATATTAAGATAATGGAGAAGTAGTACTAGCAAAGATGAAAAAAATGGCCAACTATTTTTGGGTGATGAAAATAAGTAATAGTAAAGATGAAGGATGCAAGTCAAGTTAAAAATGAGAAAGTTTGAAAATCATTGTAACACCTTTAGCTTTTTATTTTGTTATAAAGTAAAGATGAATTATTTGAACAGTTCTTTATGGCATTTTAAAACTGCATTTTTTAAAAAAAAGTCTGTGTGAAATGGTGTCTGATATTTATGCTTAAATTAATTGAAATCTATAAAACATACTACATATGACAGTTTTGTAACTCAATGACCAAGATTTGACATCTTCCCATTAATGTCAGTTTAAGTTTTAGTCTTGGAAGTGTACTGGAAGGAAGACTCCTAGGATATGGCCATAGAAAGGTAACTTGAAAATATGGCAGAAGAGAGGTTTACAATTCCAATATGATTTATTATATAATAATAATTGTAAATATAATACACAACTCAATAAATTTGATCTTGAAAGCAGCAAAGTTATAATTGTGTTAATCAGCAAAATCTATGGCAAAAAATATAAATTCTCTAAATATTACCTCAATAAAACACAACACATTAAATTAAATATTTAATACAACAATGCATGGCACAAGCATTTAATCAAACCTTCCTCTTAAACAACAAATAAAAGAGTTTGAATGCAGCCCAAAATGACAAGCAAATTTTACTCATTGACTTCAAATCCAAGTTCTGTACTAATTAAGAGCATTACAAAAGACAACTTTATGTCAATATAGACACATACATTTTAATAAATTACTATAAAACTTAAATTGTATGGTACCTGGGTCACAAAGCTAACACTTCGGAAATGCCTCCAGGCCTAGCAATTATGAAGATAATTCTGAAAAGAAGTATAACCCATGTTGCCCCAGACATAACTTTCTGTGTGGTAGGAAGGCAAGAGTTTACAGTCAGAATGGTTATGTCATAGTATGTAGGACTTTCATTCATTAGCTAGTGAACAAACCTGACAAGGTGAACTTAATAAGAAGAGGAAGAAAAGGTATCAGGCAAGAGGGAAATGCATGGAAAAAGGGCACAAACATTACATCTTATTTTGTGCAAAAATCTGAGATGAAAGATAAAATTCAAAGAAGGTGAACTTAATAAGAAGAGGAAGAAAAGGTATCAGGCAAGAAGGAAATGCATGGAAAAAGGGCACAAACATTAAATCTTATTTTGTGCAAAAATCTGAGATGAAAGATAAAATTCAAAGTTATTTCTTGAAACAATATAAAAAAATTGATTTAAAATATCTATTTTTAAAAATATCTGAGAAAACATTGATTTTTTATTTGCTAAAATACTTGAAATATGTGACAAAAAGGCAAAAATAATTATTTAAATTTGAATTATTTTATATCAGCAAAAACAGTATGCAGAACTCACCAATATTATTTATGCTATACTCCCGAACTGCTGAAGAATTGCAGTACACAGGTTCTGAAATGGCTGAAAATTATCATGGAAAATTGACTTATACTGTGGAAAAGAACGTTTCACATTACATGTATTAGGTCTGATAAATTTATACTTGGATAAGTGACAAACAGCAACATTCTTTTCATGCTGGTCATTCAACATATTTGCAACTTTACACATAGTGTAAAATTTAATATTTTTTTCAAACTCTTTTCTGTTTATTATTATTATTATTATTATTATTATTATTATTATTATTTGTAGCACTTATTCTGTAGATCCACTATATCCTTAGATTCTGGAACATATTCCTGCAAATGATAACTTGTGGTTGCTTTTGCATTTGCCACCTTAAACACATTACAGAAAGATAGCTGTGAAAACAACCACCTCACAAAACCAGAAATTAACTGTAACTGAGTGATTTGACTCAGAGCTCAAAGACTGTTGTGGCAGAATACAATGGCTCTCTCTCTCAAACCATCACTCTATTGCATCACATCTTCAATGATTTGACACCTAAGAAAGATGGCATTCTCTATAACATAGGACTAGCACCTGTGCATAAACATCTTTTATTAATAGAGACATGATGAATAAGAGTGAGTCTAAATATAGCTATGGATTTGCATTAAGCCAAGATCTAAAAAAACATACAACATACATTTCAAAATGCAACTCATACATTCAAACCATCACATTCCGAAGTCTGTGCTAAGAGTACTTTATTGCCTGGCAAGGAGAGAAGTAGGGTGAAGATATATATATATAATATAAAAATAAAGTAACACTATTAACAATGAAACAAATTAACAGTAATAATAAAAGTAGAATAGGATAAACACTTAGATAAAGTCACACTTGAAATTGCTATATTTCGAACTCGTTGAGTTCTGAACTCAACTCTACTTTTATTATTACTATTATACATATATATATATAGGTATAGTGTAACTCTCATATTCATGTTGATGTTTGTATCAACATTAGTACTTTGTGTTAGGTAAAATGCTAACAGGCACATGATGTGAAACACAAGACAAACAGTAATCCTATTCCTGCGTTAATAAGCCTAAAATTGCATTTTTGTAAAAAATTATGTAATTAAAACTGAATTTTGTGCATTTTAAGCAAATATTTGAAAAATATATATTTTTAAAAAAATATGTATTTTTATGTGATACAACATTTAAAATATAATCTTAATGTGCTTAAGTAACCGAAAGAAATGTGTTCAGACAGAGTTTGTCTGTTACAAATTCCAAAATTGAAACTAAGTGCCAACTAGTATGAGGCAAATGGTATAACCATTCAGCATAATACTGCATATAAAATGAAAAATTGATTAAGGATTAAATTTTATTAACATTAAATACAATAAGTAATAATAAATTCTAAGAGTTTGCTGGGTAAATAACAAAATATGTTTTAATGTTAGTTTCTGTGGAACTGAAATCTAATACTGTATTCAACTTAGTAGCATTAATTTGATATTTGTAAATATTTGCAGGTAACTAGTACTTCATTCTTGATTTGAGGAGGATGGGGGACAGGATATGAGTTTGCCCATTTGGTGTTAGTTTTAATTTATCAGTTTTATTTATTTGGCTTAACAATGCTCTTTAACATCTGAGGTTACCAGCATCCCATTCAATTCAGGGCATGAAATGGCTGATAAAGTTTGCTTAGAGGCCTATTCTTTCAGGCTTGAAGTTCTTTTACATGCCATAAATCTATGACCCATCTTTACTTCCCTTCCAAATGAAGCCATAATTAGGATTTTTATGCTAAAAAAATCCATCGATCCTGGCCAAGATTTATCTTGGGTCTATGAGGCAAGTAAGTTTAATACTACACTGCCAGAACACTATTTTTAGTTTACAAGTTTTTTAAATTTTTTTAGCATATAGAGATAATATGATTTAGATTATATTAAAGTGATTTTGAAATGAAGATAAACAGTGCATTAATAAAAATTGTAAACATTTCTAGTTTTCTTCCCCATTACTTTGTTAAAGTAAAAGTTCACTGGTATGTAATTAATATTAGTTAACATCAATATATGTTAACAGATTGCCTGGAAACAAGATATGCTCCTCCAACACATAGACTCCGTCAAGGAGAGCAAGGATATGTGATAACAGAAGCTCGGCTGAAAAAGATCCGTCAAGAGTTTCTATACTGTTTTTTTGACCAAGGAGGGGATAATGGGTTTGGCGACTATCAAACTGACATCCATTCATCCATGCCACAAATCCATAAAAACTTCAATTTCCAACTGCCATTCTTTGGTTTTCGATATAATTATACCAGGGTATGTATAGTTTGTTTATGTGTTTTATATTTCACACTACAATCTTTCAAATTTCTATCAAAGCAGCTGTGAGAAATAATTTTTAATTTTTTTTTTTATTATTTTTTATCTTATTCCATTTGCAGTTATAGATTTCTTATTATTTATGTGAAGATGATTAATAAGCATATTTGAAAATGCAATATAAAATTATTAAGTAAATTAGTACTTTATTGGTAAAATCATACTTATGCATAAAATATTTAAATTAAAATTATAATTTATTAAAGTGAACCATATTAATGACAATAGTAAACATGAACTTTTATATTAAAATTAGACAATTGGAAATGAAATGAAATTTAATAATAATTCATTTCTTTATATAGTCAATTTATTTTACTTACCTACTGTTGAACACTTGCCTATGACTCATCATCAGTTTCTAATGGTATTTTCCAAAGGCTTGGGGCTCAGTAATACCTATAACATATCACTAAAAATACACATTTCTTCTGATTAAGTCTGACATAATATTTTTCTCCTACCATAATGCCCAGGCTGTTGATGTGGTTTAGAGCTACCAAATTTTCAAATAGTACTTAGTACTATGACTGCTCAGATTTATCCTTCTCTTTCTCTCTTCACCTTCCTTATCCATTTCTTTGTTATTCTTCCCAAATATTCACCTATAATCCTACTTCTTACCTACTCTCTGATTGTAATCATCTTAATTGCTCGATATTCTTTTCCATTATATTCCATTTTGGATCCCAATAACCTCTATTCAATTGCTTTGTATAAAATGATGAAACATTTCTTCTGCTTCCCCACACTTAACACACATTTCCACATTGCTGTTCATAAATCCTGTAAGATACAATACTCCTGTCCACATTCATAAATATTCTTATTGTCTCAGTATATTAACTTACTCCCTTCCCCAATCTTTCTGTGGTATTGTATATAATATTAGGAGTTTTTGTTTTCAAAACTTGACCATATCTCTTACCTATCAATATCTTATATATTTCTTCCAAAAACTCTGTTGAATTGCTTTCTCCTCATTGTCATATTCCCTAATATAATTTTTTTGTTTCTTTCAATCTCTCTCACCAACTTCCTTATACCAAACTGTTCTTTGGCAATTCATACAATTTTAATAATGTTACCATCACATAAATTCAAATTCCTATGCTACAAATAATAATTCAAAAGTCTTTTAACCACCAACCCCTTTCTCTCTCTTCTACCTAATTCAGCCAATGCTACTCCTCTTGGTAATATTTTGGTAAATATAATAAGTCTTTACAAAATATCCTATGTCCTATATCCAATGTCAATCCCATGTTTCCACGCCTTGTAACATTTTAATTCTGCTACTGCTTCTATAACATCTCCAGCCAAGTTTTAAAATTTCTGATATCTTATTTATACATACTCTCAACCTTTCATAGCTATGTTTCCTTCATATCCTTAAGAAGTTCTCCATTGAAATACCATTTTTCATCTTTTCTTAACTTTTTTTTTTGAACACCATTAATGAAACAATTTAATATACAATATTTCCATCTTAGAAGAAAACAGGCTACCTATTGCAATACAAGTTAATAATAGAATCATACTCAGAATGAAGTTTAAGTTTAGTTTATGCCAAACATGCTCATAGTTTTATACTTGCCTATATTTATGTGGTTTTATTTGACACCTATTAACATATTTGGTTATTAGCACTCATTCAATTCAGGGCAAGTAACAACAGATCAGTTTTACTCAGAGGCTTCTATTTTCAGGTTTGAGGATCTTTTACATTATTACTTTGCATTACTATGCTTTACTTTACTATAGTAATTAATATTGAGTTAATTGCTGTAAAAATAAAGTAGGTATTTATAGAAACATGTAAAAAACAATTTGATAGAATTAAAATGTAAGATTGTTGGTAATGTAGGAGTCTCAACTAACTAAAGCTTGTACCGATGTAATTGTACTAATTGACAGGCATCATCCAAAAAACAGAATCCAATTCCAGTTTTTAAAGTATTCAGGAATCACACACATTGAAATGAGCATAAAATTTCTTCTAATTTAAATATTTAAAAAATACCCTTTATGGATTTATTCCCATGGGATAAAATCAATCTTGAGTTAAAATGTTTAAAATATTCAAAACACTCTTTTATCGTTTTACTCTTAAGAATTAAAAAAACACCAAGATATGTTTTGTGAAACATTTGTTCACATTGTCAACTGTTAAACAACTGATGGATCACTCATTGAAATTGGAAAGGTAGGTGGCTGTGAGGACTCTGGTGGTCTAGTGATGAACCTAAACAGGGTTCTGTCTACTTCCAGAATATGAAAATTCATGAGTTTATGCTCGTATTTTTCTATAAAAATCTTTTCCCATGTGCTAAGTTCCTTGGGTTGTTGAACAGCTTTCTTTTAATAACTTTATGCTTTTTCTATTTCATGATGCTTGTTCCAGAAATGTGCTGCCACAGTCAACTTGTCTATCTGTTTATAATGGATGTTTTCCCAATGTTCTTTCAACTTGATGCAGTATATATTCCTTTTGGTCTTGCCTATGTATATTTTGTCACAATGTTTGCAATTAATTGGTATATACCTGATTTTTTTTCTTTGGGTCTGGAACCTGTTTTATTTAACTTCAATAAATTTATTAACACTCTTATCTGTTTTGAGGTGTAATGCGATATTATAATGTTTAAAAATTTCTTGAAATTTATTATTGACTGATGAGTGGTAAGTGAACTTTTTGAAGGGTTTTCCCCTGATAATGCACTCAAAGTTGTGATTTATTTAATTCTTTTTTGTTTCTGGAATCCTTTTATTTTTTGGTTGATCATTTGTTTTTTGAACCCATTGGAAATGGCTACTTCTATTATGATAAGATAATAGTATAAATAGATAGAAAAATCGGCTGAGCAGCACATTTCTGGAATGTACATCATGAAATAGAAAAAGGCATAAAGTTCTTAATTATCAAGTGTGTCGATTTGATAATCTTATGCTCCACTTAACTGTTGAATTATGCAAAACTAGTTTTGCAGGCTTTTTCCGACAGTCTGAGGATGCAGGCAAAAGCCTGCAAAACTAGTTTTGCATAATTCAACAGTTAAGTGGAGCATAAGATTATCAAATCATCTCACTAGATAATTAAGAACATAATAGTCGCTTTACTGTATTGGTTCCAACATGAAATTAAATGTTATAGGCATAAAGTTATTAAAAGCTTAAATGTAAATTGGAACTTGCACAGTGAAGCCAATCATATTAATTGATATCATTGTATGATTCAGTTGAACTACACACTCTTAAAGCTTCACTTACTTTTCATAAATGTATGAAACCGGTTTCGAGAACATTTATGAAAAGTAAGTGAAGCTTTAAGAGTGTGTAGTTCAACTGAATCATACAATGATATCAATTACAATGATATCAATTAATTATTAAAAGCTGTTCAACAACCCAAGGAACTTAGCATATGGGAAAAGATTTTTATAAAAAAATATGAGCATAAACTTGAGTTTTGATATTCTGGAAGTAGACAGCACTCTGTTTAGGTTCATCACTAGATCACCAGAGTCCTCACAGATACCTACCTTTCCAACTTCAAGTGATCCATCAGTCTTTTAACAGTTGATGAAATGTTTCACAAAACATGTCCTGTTTTTTTTTTTTTTTAATTCTTGAGAGTGAAACCATAAAGATGTTTAGAATATTTTAAATATATACTGATTTTATCCCATGGAATTGAAGCCATAAAGAGTTTTTTAAATAATTTTACTAGAGGAGATATTTTGAACAGGAATTAAATTAACATTTATTAAAAATGCAAAATCTCCTTGACTGTAGTTAAAAATTGTTAGCATTCTTAAGTTTTGAAAGTGCCTCTTAGTGAGCGAGCTGAAGATGACAGAAAGTGTTCATCTCTGAGAGTTCTCCTTCATTTTCAAATGTTATTTATTTGTATAGATTCCATTCTCTAAATTAGTACACTATAGTTTCTCTAGTGAATGCTCTATTTATATTTTTTTTCAGCTATCTATGCATGGATACCTGGAGTTTAGTGATCCACCAGAACACTACACATATCCTTTGGTATTTCCCATTAAAGATTGGCCTAAAAAGAATGATCCAGCTTTCATTGGGATCTTCTTCAGCAAATGTCGCATTGGTATGGTTCGTAATGAAGATATAGATCAGAGAAGATCTGGAGTATACTTCCGCCTGGAGCGTGACCTGCAAACACGCACAGATCAGTTTGGTGTGGAGATGAGGGAGCGCCTAAAGTGGGACGTGCGAGAAGGGATCATTGGTGCTGAAACTTTTGACCCAAAACATGCTGTCATTGTTACTTGGAAAAATATGTCCTTTGCTGGAGGGATTGACAATTCACTTTATATTGTGAGTGAGCATATTCATTTATTTAGAACTAGTTCTTTTGCAGGGTAATAAATAAAGGAATTACCATAATGGGCTTTCTTTTCAGCAAGTGTACCATTCTTTGACTTTTGTACCTTTTGAAGTAATTGTTTTATGCAGTATTTGGTGCTTATTTATGGTAATAAAAAAGCTATTGCTCAGAAGTAGGTTCAAAAATTGGTTTTTTGGGGGGCTCTTGGGAGAAAGATTTACGTTTGAAACTACTCCACACCCACAAATATGGCTTGATTGCCCTATAAATTAAACTGTAAATACATCTAGCGATCCTGTACTCAGAAAAAACCACAAAAAGTGAGAATTTGACATTGAGGTAGTTTACCTCCAAAAAATGTCAAGTTTAAAAAGATGGACTATTTTGAAATATGCAGAAAATGCATGCCTAAAATGCTTATGTTTTTTTTTTCCCCATTTCTTTTCTTTTTGAAAAGTACCATTTTTTGGTATTGTCAGTTATTTGGTTGCTGAATACAAGGAGTTGATTGTATTATATAAAAAAATAAACACTGACTATAATTCAGAAAATAAGTCAAATTGATCCTGTGTTTGTATGAACTTTTTTGTCTGTTTTTGAGTCCTCTATTAACTCCTAAGAGCTTTTCCACATTTTTTGGTTACATTCAGAGAAAATGTCAAAGCAAATTATTTCATATTTGCATTACGCCTTGAAATGAGGATGAAGGCAAAATAAATTAAATCAACTAAAAACAAAAAATGTAGAGCATTTTGTAATTTCTTCTGCTCATCTGCAGAGGGTTAAAATGGAGAATATGTCTAGGAAATGTAGAATATATGATCATCTTAACAAGCCTGTGCTAGCAACAAGGAGACATTTATTCTTGATTTGAAAGGAAATGTACAGTAAACTTTAAAATTGCACTATTTGTAAAGGAATGTGTTTAAAAATGCATGAGATTTCTTTTATTTTATTGCTCTTAATTTGATATTTCATTTTCTATGTGGTTTTGTAAATTTTGTTATTATTTTGTTATTATTATTATTATTATTATTATTATTATTATTATTATTATTTTTAATTTTTGCTCTTGTCCTTTCCAATGCTATTTTAAATAGGACTTTAACTTTTTACTCTTAATGGTGATGGAGTTTACATTAATTTATTTCTTTGTTTTTAGACAAATACTTTCCAGCTGGTTCTTGCTACAGATGAGGTATATACTTATGCCATGTTTAATTATGTGGACCTTAATTGGCTGAGTCATACAGAGGCTGGAGGTGATACAACTACAGGAGCTGGTGGTGTACCTGCATTTGTAAGTGACATTTATTTACTCAATTCTGTACATTCTAATGCTATGTGGCTAAGCTGCCTTGACCAACCTACTGAGATGCACTGATGTTGAACATAAATGACTAAATAACAATAATATACATCTTTCATGTGAAAACTATCCTGCATGCTCGGTGTGGTGTTTACAATTCTTTTGGCTGCAAGTGGCGCTCCCTCTTTCCCCTACAGGTGGGATAGTTTTTACATGAAAGCCCTGTAATAACAACAATATAACAAAATTTTTAGCTACGATTAATTTTTATTTATTTTAAAATTGCAAAAAGCCCATTATTATCCTAATCAAAGGCAAATTCATATCTGTTTTTTTCTGTATTACTTATTGAAGAACACTTTCCAATTAAGGGTGTTTATTAGTGATTAGAATTGCTGATGCCCAGCAAAATGAACAGTTAGTTACTAATATGGAGACTGAGACAACAGTTCCTTGAGATATAACTATTGCCTTTTTATACAAAGATGAGTTTTCGTATTTATCATTGCTGTTGTTGTAGTCTACTTTAGTTGGCTGTATGTTTTCTGCATGTATGTATTGAGATAGACATGCTACTTGGTCACTCTATTGAAACTTTGACCTTCATCACTCAGTTTCATTTGCTGCTGTGGCAAAGTAAATATGACTGTATTACCAAAGAGGATGATTTGGTAATGATCCTTTTTTTCTTTATTTTTTTCTTTGAAGATGTACATGTACTTTAGTTGAAATCCATTAGAGGTTTTCAGTGCAGTTTGGGGACAATGAGTATATATATAAAAAAAAAATAGTGTCAGAAGTTTCAAAATCCCTTAGAGCCCTCTCCTCCCATACCAAAGAAAATGTCTCTTATCACTGTTCCATTCACTTCCATTCTTCTTTAGTATAAATGAAAAGTGGTACAGTCACGTTTGCTGTGCAAGAGTGATAAAGGAAATGATCAATGAAGTTTGAGTGACAACATAGATATGGTATTTTGATAAATGCCCTCAAAAACCATACAGCCTATCTATAGAAGATTATTGTTATGTAAGATTAATATATATTAATCATCCATACAATTCACTGCTGAGGGCTGAACCATTTAGAAATTGCTAAGTCATCTATCAGGGGTGGCTGCTCTAGGAGGTTGCTTACCTCTAAAATGTCAATATTTAATATCCTATAACAATTTATTGATGTATTTTTATGGCAAAAAAATCTGCAGGGGACTTCTCCTGGTGTTTGTAATTGCAGGTATTATCTGTAGGAGACTTGGTTTGCAGTTACAATGCAAACCATTGTCTCAGTAAGCTTGTGGAATACCTGATTGGAGAAGGTGAGGAAGGGCTAGAAGTAGCCTCTTGCAGATAAAAATTGTTTTTTGTATGCACCACTGAAATGTCACCTTTCTCATCTCATGTGTTCCTAGGAAAGTTTCCCTCTAATTTTATATGACTATTTGTTTGGTTATTGTTGTGTTACAAAGTTGAATAAAATATTTTAAAAGACTATGAGATAATTATAGTGAAACAGAATATTAATGGAGCACAATACACATTAAATTATTTCAATATCAATCAAAATTACGTTTGAAGTAACAATACTCTCATGCAGACACTCTTCAGTAACTTCATATGTACTAAGCTATTACTGAATGGCAAACTAATGAAGTTTCATGTAAATTCGTGAAGAAGTAGTTGCTTTATTTTGTTTTGTGTTAATTGAATGTAAAGAAAATGAACATTATGTTCAAAGCGTTTTTCTTTGAGACCATTGGAAGAGAAAATTGAAATTGAAAACTGGGTAGATCAACTCCAAGTATTAATATGAGTCAAAATATGATTTCAAAACAAAGGAATTATACCATAATTCCATAGGGATAGACTTCATTCTGCAGATTCCAGACTTTAATCAAAGTGTCATCAATAAGTATGCTCTTGAGAGAACGTAGGCTTTCACGGCCAAAGTCATAGATGTCAGTGCAATTTTCCTCCGTGAATTCATCTCCAGCAGACCACGGCATAACAGCCTGGAAGAAAATTGCACTGACATCAATAAGTTTGCTGCCATGAAAGATGTAATAATGCTTTTTTTTGTTTATAAATATATATGTTATTGTAATAATTTTATTAAATTTTCTCTCTTTCTGTAGTGTATACTTATGAGTGTTAATTCTAGCTGTTGAGATTCTAGAAGCTTATAATCTAATTTCAGCAGTAGCAATAGTAATGTTGTGAATGCCAGATTTTGGCAATTTGACTTAGATGGAAGATTTTTTTTATTAAATATTTATGTTGCAGGAATTTACAAGTGTTTTAAAAATGAGTGGCATTCAATAAGCAATGTAATACATTTACTTTTTCTCTCTTGGACTTTGTTTTATTTCAGTTTCAAATACATTGGATTGTTTTTCAATTCTGAGCCATTGGAGAAGGACATAGTAACTCATTTAGTAGTGTGGAAGGCTGAAGATGCATGATTTGAACATTAACATGACCCAAATTTTCTTTATTTTTAACTATGTCCTACACATTGCTAGCACAAGAACAATTTCCATATATAAATTAACCTATATAGTTTGTGGTTAACTAGAAGCCTAGTCATAAGTAATGAAAGAACATTACGAGTTGCCACTTAAGGAATTAATCTTTCAGAGTAGAGAAACCTTAGGAAGGTCTCTGGGCTATATAGAATCAGATGAGAGAGGTTCATGGTTTTGTGCTTTGAAGAGGACATGGTTGCTTAGTTGGTAGAGCATCAGCCCAGAAGGCTGAAGATCTGTGGTTTACATCCTGCCCATGACCTGAATTTTTCAAGTCTGATTCTTCATTTCTACCTATGTCCTATTAATGGCTAGTGTGAAATGACATCAATATATATAAATTAATCCCTTTATAGTTGGTGGTTAAACTAGAAGCCTAGGGTTATAAGCATTCATAGAACACTATGAATTTCATCTTATGGAATTAATCTCTCATAGTACACATTACCTTAGGGAGGTCATCTGGATGTATATAATCAGATGAGAGAGGTTCATGGTTCCATGCTTGGAAGAGGACATGGTAGCTCAGTTGGTAGAGCATCACACTGGCAGTGACCAAAATTTTTTAAGTTTGATTTTTCATTTCCGACAAATAATGGGATGAATAAAATAATGATGCAAATGAATATAGAATAACCACAAAATCATGATTTTTCAGAAATACATTTTTACTTTTTGGCAAGAAGGATATATTTTTATGACAGTCAATTTTCACATATAATTTAATTACTAAATAAACAAAATAACATTAAAATTACAATATGATATATGTAATAAATTTATTTAGTAAATTATAAATTGAACATAATTATTCTTATTCTAATTCTTGAAACAATACCAAATAAAATAATAATTTAAAATTAAAATACCCTCTATCTATCATCTAGAAACTTAACTAACCTTCATCTTCGCTTTGTCAATAGTCACCTATTGGAATTCCAGAAGACAGAGGTTCATCCATCACAGCAATAATTCTTTCCCATCATCAGAGAGTTATTTATCCATCCTTTTCCTTTTTAATTTTCCTCATTATTGCTCTCTTTTAAATTTCTATTATGTTTTTATTTTCTATTTCAGTTCTTCTTAAGTTCATCAATCATTGTACATCAATATGTTTTTAGTTTATTTTTGTATGTTTTTATGTTGATATGAAATATTTTTTCAACTTTTATTGAATTTTAACATAAATTACAATCTTATTTAAACAATGGTTACATCAAAGTAAACAGCATCTAATAGTAAATTGAATAATGTACAAACCCACTAATTTAAATGTTGACTTTCATTTATCTTCTATGATATCTGCATAAAAGTCTCTCAGGTATTTCAGAGTATGTGAATAAGATTGAAAAATCCTTTTTATTTTTATTGCTCATCATATTTCTCTTGGTAAATCTCTAGAATATTTTGACAGGAACTGATGGCAAGATTTTTTTTCTTTTCAGAACTTCAACTAGAACTAAATCGCTGAAATACTTTTCACTGATATATCAGCTTTATTCAGAATCTTTTGTATATATTTACATGTTGACTATAAGTTTTAAAAGGCATTTTGATTCTAGTACTTTCTTTGAGCTTTCTGATTTTCCAGTCTTTATTAAGTACCTTCAGATAGAGAACCTGAGCCTCTTGCATCTAGATTTTCTACCTCTAAAATATTCCTCAGCTCAGATGCCAACATCAGAATCCTCCAGTTAACGATATAGTTGTTTTTGTTGAATGAAAATTATTAAGATTAAATTCTTGAAGTATTGTAATAACTTTAATGTTGGATTAAATGTCAGTCCTGGTGGTGTAATGGTAACCATACTTGCCCCCTAAATCCAAGATCATGGTTTCAATCCCGGCCAGAATCGATGGATTTTTTTGGGCGTAAAAATTCTAAGTATGACTTCCTTAGGAAGGGAAGTAAAGCCATGGGTCCCGTGTAGTACATTTATGGCATGATAAAGAACCTCAAGCCTGAAAAAAGAGGCATCTGAGCAAAATTTGTCAGCCATTTCACCCCCTGAATTGAATGGGACGCTGATGACCTGAGTTGTTAAAGAGCATCTGTAAAAAAAACAGAGAGAGAGAGAAGTTGGATTAAATATCCATCTTGTTTTTAAGATTTGTATTATGATTCATATTTTTTGTAAAGTGAGTGCACTCAGAACAATATAAAAACATTCACCAGCAAATCTCTCAATAAATAAAATCTAAATAGTATCAACAATAAAGTGAAGGTTTTAATAATGACTTGCTGCAAGTTTGTATGGTTCACAACAATGAAATCTGAACCTTAAACAATGTTAGTACAAACTTACATTAAAATATATAAATTAGAATGCAAAAAAAAAAAAAAAAAAAAAAATACTGGTTTATATACATTCATCAACTTTTGCTTTCTCTTAATCATTTATCAAATTTTGGGAGGGAAAAAATCTTTTTGCTGTTTCTAAGTGTGGGAAATATAAATTTAGAAAGAATTGATTATACATCAAGGTCATATGGTTTACTGCATAACTCAATATTTCAAGTTTTGCATTTATGGAGTTTTGGAAAAATGCTCCTCTAATGAGAAAAGACTTATATATATATATATATATATATATATATATATATATATATGCAATACTGTTATCTTCTGCTTGCAGATTGGTTTTAATGCTGGTAATGGAACACAGAGCTATGAATACAAACCATATTCCCAGGATTCTGTTTTAAGAGATCTCACAGGAAGAGGTTGGGTCAATGGCTTCAATGGAAGGCATATATTTCGAATTGATGAGAAAATAATGACAGGAAACTGTAATAAAGATCTGGGTATGTTTTTGTTCATTCATTATAGAAGGATTTTTAATATCAAACCACTAATTAAATATAAAATATAATTTTGTGTTGGAACCAATAGAGTGAAGCGACTAATATATTCTTAATTATCTAGTGAGTTGATTTTGGTAATCTTAAGTTCCTGTTGAGTTATGTGAAACTAGTTTTGCATACTTCAACAGTAAGTGGAGCATAAGATTATCAAAATCGACTCACTAGGTAATTAAGAATCATAACCACTGTTGATATTTTATGTTTTTAAATGATGATGTTTTGATTGTTAAAAGAAAAAGAAAAAGTTTGTTATAAATTGATTTAACTATTATTTTAATTTACTACATCTTTTGCAAATTTTCAGCTGGAGCAAATCTACCTTTGGTCTTTGCACCAGAGAGTGGTAATATGCTTGGTGGGACAGTGGTCAACATAACAGGTCCTTGTTTCATTCCTGGGGAAAAAATACGTTGCAGGTAATACATAGTTATGTTAGTTGGTATAATTATCTTTAGTGTTAACACAGTTTTCTAATGACATTGATAATACTTCCAAAAAATAGAAGGAAGTTTTTCTTAACAGTAAGTAAGAGCAAATATAAGAAAAAGAGAAGGACGGTTTGACTGGGAAACTTACTTAAAATTGAATTCATTGAGTATATATAGATTAGATTAAGTAAATAGTTGGTGTGATAATACTGGCTGTGTGAATCGTATTGCATTAAAACATCTGGTATAGATGTGCAGTTTTGTTTCTGGTACTTATGAAACAAGAAAATAATTTCCATTTAAATGAAACATAGAAACAATGGTTGCACTGAATTTCTATGAGACACTAAAGAATTATTGTAAGCCAGGTGTATAGGACTTATTTGGTCAAAGGCCATTTCTCTCTAAAAGACTACATGGTCTATGGACTTTGCAATTACTAAGCATACAAATGAGGTGCTCAGTCATAAAACATGGTAACTAACATTAAGCAAGCTGTTGGAAAATGGCATACAAAGTTTTTGAAAAACTTTGGCAATAGTCCCAATAGATACTGTTGATATAAAGTATTATTATTAATATTGATTGATTGATTTCTTTTAATAATAAAAATATCTACACACTTTACCATGTTTTATTTGCATGCTCCCTTTTATAATTGAATATAATAATATTAACACTATAATATAATTATAATATTAATATTAATATATAATTATAATATTAACACTATAATATAATTATAGTGTTATCAAACTTTGCATTCCAATTGCAATATATGATTTTCCCTCTGAATTGAACCATCTCACCTTCTGATTTAAATAACCATCCCAACCAGGAATGCTCATTTACCAATCACTGGATATGTAAACTATATAACTTAATACTTAATTTAAATTTGTGTAGCAATACAGAGAAAGTATATAAATATCCTATAACTATTTTAACATTATTTAAAAAGCATATAAATATATTATAGGCCCATAATATTCCTCATTAATTTTGGAAACAGCATTATGTATTTAAAACATTTCAAGTCAAATCTTCATTCTCTTTGTGACATTGTTGTTTTAATCCATTATGATCCCTTACTGTGTGCAGCCACTGGTAATTTGTGTGAGCTTGCAAGGCAAGCAGCAGTTAATTATATAACCAATGTACTAAGATTTGTTCACACTAACTCCATTCACTTACATAAAAATTGGACATATGTTTCGGGAGTGATCCCTCTCATCTTCAGCCTGTAGACAAACTGTTGTTAGAAGTGGCAGTTGGGTCTCTTGATGTTCTTGTGGCGGCATCTGTTGGTTCTATTAGAAACTTGTTGAGTTTGTCCATTGGAGGGAAATCAAAATTCATTAAGTTTTCCTTGTTTTTTGTAATGAAAATTTTTTCCCAAGTGGAAAGTTCTATTGCGTTGTAAAGTTGTTTCAGTAGTTTTGTCTCTGGTTTAATTTCATGAATTTTACTCCAAAAGTGCGCTGCTATCGCTGATTTATCAATTTGTTTTAAGTGAGTATTTCTAAAGTATTCTTTTTTCCGGATTTCCAAATTCTCTTTTTTTTTTCCAATGTATTTTTTATTGCACTCTGCATTTTATTTCATAAATACCTGACTTTTGTTCTGTTGGTATGTTGTCCTTTACTCTGCAACCTAATAAGTTCTTTATATTAAAATTATTCTTGGGGCTAACATAATTCCTTGTTCTTTGAATATTTCTTTGAATTTATTGTGGTGGTACGTGAAACTTTTGAATTTTTACCTTTCTTTTATGCTTTTAAGTGTGCGAACATCTCTTATTGTTTTTTGATTTTATTGATGATTTTTATTACTGTGTCTTTGCTGTACCCATTAGTCTCTGCTATCTTTATGATTTGTTGGTATTCCAATTTGTACTCTGTTACTGTGAGTGGGATGTTAATTAATCTGTATGCTAAACTATAAAACACTGCATATTTATGTGAAATGGGGTTGAAACTCTCATTTTTTATGTAATTTTCTCTGTGCGTATCTTTTCTATGGATTCCGAAGGTAAGACAGTGTTCATTTCTTATGATTTTTACATCTAGGAAGGGGAGATATCCATTTCTTTCTTCCTCTATGGTGAACTTTATAGATTTGTGTTGCAAATTCAGAAGTTTTAGTGCATTTGTTGTATGTTTTTTTTTTAATTATTGCAAATATGTCATCCACCTACCTATACCTTGTTTTGAAGATTAGAGGGAAGGCTTTGGTGATATGCATTTCAAATGAACCCATAAAAAATCTGTTAGAAATGGAGATAGGGGGTTTCCCATAGCTAGTCCTGAGACCTATTGGTAGTATTTTTTGTTGAAAATGAAGAAATTTTGTTCATTGCAAATGTTAATAAGTTTAATCAAGTCTTCAATTTCTTGTGCCTGTAGATCTAAGGATTTTAACCAATTCTTTAACATTAGCATAAGTACATTTGTTGGTATGCTTGGAAATAAGGCTTCTACATCAAATGATATCATTATATTTTCCACTGTAATTTTGTAATTTTTGTGAGATCCTGTGAGTTTTTGACACTCAAGCTTTGGTATTCTTTTAAGAATTGTCAACAGCTCCATTGTCAACAGCTTCATAAATATATTTAATTTAGCAATTAGTTAGTTTGAGTATGTCTAGGCCTGTGTAAACTACAAATTTCAGTATGTATTCAAAACAAAGAAAAATTTTGTCATTCTTCAAGAACAGTGAATGGCCAGAAATGTGTGCAAATAGTGACTGTCAGTATACCAGCAGTGGTGCTAAAAGAGTTAAAATATATGCCAAATCTAAAAACAAAGTGATAAGGACAGTGCTAACAAAGAGAAAGTTAATGAATTTTTGAATTAATGAAAGTTAATGAAAAGTGTGAGAATTCTCTAGGTGGAAAGGGGAATAACAGTAAGGAAATTATAGTGGGAAATTGTATAGCTTTATTATGTTTTCAAAACTAGCATAAAACTAAACCATTATCATGTCTATAAATGACAAAACTTAGTAATAAGCACAATGTATTCAGAAGTTTGTGAACTTAAAGGTGGAAAGTATGGAAGTGTGCATATTGATAATGCCTTTTTAATTGGTGTTTCAGCAGATAATACCAAAAAACTAAATTATAAAATTAGTTATAATGTGAAGTGCAAATTACACATGAAATGCATAGAAATCATACAAAGTAAAGAAAAGCAAAACATAAAAATCTGTAAGTGGGAATAAAAGTTGTGGGAAAGCAACATCAAGAAAAAGTATATACAGCTGCTTTTGTTCGGATATGGATAAGTAATAGCTAAACAGAAGCTATAATTCAAAACATATCCTGCAGTAATCAAAATGCAAAAATTACATGGTGTATCAATCGTTGATATGCTTCATTCTATGTATGCCAAAATGTTATTATGTTTATAGGAGAAGAAATGAAAAAAATCTTGCTCAGTTCATTATAGAATCGAGTACAAAGTTTAGTATCATGATAGATGAAAGTTCTAATAAAATCAGTTTAATACTATATATATTTTTGTCCTTTGAGGGGGTTGTTTGCAATTATTTTTTTGATATTATTGGATTATAAAGCATGACAGAAGAAGGCATTTTCAATATACAGTGTTAGCCATTCTTGAAAAATATAACAATATATAACAATAAATATGATGTAATAAATATAACAATAAATATGGTATTGTTCGATTAGAAAGCATGACAGGGGAAGGTATTAGCTAATTCTTGAAAAATATAAACAATAAATATGATATATTAAAAACGATCTTGTAAGCATCATAACAGACAGTGCACAAAAAATGCTTACACAATACAAAGTCATAGTCTGCTGTGTAAACATTTATATTTTCATACATCATGTAATGTATGAGCCACAAAATGGAACTAGCAGCGCATGATGTTATGTGTGATGTGGCAGATGGCACCATATAGACTCTTTTAGATTCCTTATATTCTATGTTTCTCAAAGTCCCAAAAATCAGAGACTGGTACAGGATATTTCTCAAGAACTAACCCGCACTGTTAAAGCTAGGCCATAATATTTATATGTAAATTAGATTGCATCGTCATTTAATACTGTTCAAGCTTGTCTTGAATGCCACATTTCTCTTGTCCATATTTTTGGAAAGCTGAGTCATGATATGGTTCCAATCAACTCAGGATAGGTGAGGATCAGTAGTATCTCACAAAGTTGTTGCTTATAATGGAATTAGTTGTTCTTTATAAAGTCCTAGACACTCTGGAAATATTATCATTCTCAATGCAAAACAGAAATTCTTCAGTTCTTGGGGTAAAAAGAAATTGATTTGGCTATAAATCTCTTGAAACATTGAAAACAAAAGATTTTCTGTACATTAAGATGATAATACAAGAGTTGCAGAAAAATCACACATTCAAAGAAGTTGCAATGAACCATCATGTGATTAATGTAACAAATTTCAAATATTGATTGATACACTGTGGGTAAATTTTTATACACTTCACTTACATGTTTTTAAAATCAGTACATGTTTCAAGAACCATTGTTCCCATCGTCAGCTGTTGACCCACTGTTCTGGTTGGTCCTCTGCAGGTTATTGAGTTTTTGTGTGGTGGCCTCTAGTGGTTGTGAGATGAATCTGGAGAGGTAGTCCTCTGGCGGAAGGTCAAAATTCATTGCTGTTTTTCGGTATTTTAAGATGAAAATATTCTCCCATGCTGACAAGTCATAAGGATTGTTTAATTCTTTCAGAAGTCTTATTTCTGGGTTCATTTCATGGTTATGGCTTCAATAATGATGTGCTACTGCTGACTTTTCCGTTTGTTTCAATAATTTAACAAATACGTTAAATTTAAAATATTTCAAAGGAAATTTTTTCAGTATTTAGCCACAATGTGAAAAACTGTTTTGAAGACTTGGATAGTTTTTTGATATAGCTGTATTAAATCCAGATACATAGCCTTTATGCAAATGTGAGTGTGCATTTTATAGTGGCACATCAATTCTGCATTTATGTAAAAAGGTGAATTTTAAATTAAATGAAAGTATATGTGCATTACTAGTTAAACATTTTCTCATCTATATAGAAAATCCTCAGCCCATTACCACTTCACAAAGAACTTTTGAAAGCATATCAAGTAAAGAACTTTTGAAATTAATTAAAAAAGTACCTATACTATATCTATGACTGAATGTTAATGTGCATTTAGTGCCATAATCTAACCCTACTGATCTAGAGATCATTTAAAAATTCCAACACTTTTAAATTTTAATTTTTATTTTAATAAATTAACCTCTAGTGTATTGCTTCAATGCAGAAAAGTTTGCAACAAGATGGTTTAAGTCTCAGCACCACAGTGACCTTGACAAAACAGTCAGCAAACTATCGCACCTTCAGGAGCAGACTCATTCAATATTTAACATTCTCGTCTATTAAACTTAACTCTGTAAGTTAAAATGACAAGTATTTTCACTCAATATTTTAAGCTCTGGATTATTATAAAATGATGGGATTATTCCTTGACCTGTCCAAGGCATCTGACTCAGCGCCTCATACAATAATATTGGAAAAAGAGAAAAAATATGTAATTGGGGTATATCCAGGGTAATTCTACAATCATATCTAAAACTGCAAACAATATACATAAATTCACTATAAAAATGGAAATGTCATAACTTCAGCTAAATCAAACTGTAAAATAGTTAAAGTTGGAGTACCTCAGGGATCTGTACTGGGCTCAGTATTATTTATGATATATGTAAACAATTTGCAAATGTAACACTGTATCATATGCTGATGATAGAACACTTCTTTTTTTTTTTTGTAAATCTCTTACTGAATTAAAACAAATTAAAGCAGAACAATCAAATACCATTTACAAATATTTATTACTTATTAACTTAACACTAAATGTGCAAAAAACTAAAGCACTTATATCCTACATTTTTTTACTTAAAGCACTTATGTTTCACTACCACAATAATAGGCATGAGAATCTAGATATAAAGTAATAATTTAAGGAGAAGCAACAAAACAGGTTAAGCATATAAATTTTTTGGGAATCATTGTTGATCAGTTAATTTTCAAACAACATGTAGATTATATTTGTAACTAAGTGAGCACATGTATATATTTATTAAGGAAATGATCATATTTAAATTCAGATAGTCTAAAGTTACTATATTATGGCTTAATCTATCTGTATTTTATTATGCAATTTAAATTGGGGAAGTACATGTGGTTTAAATATGAATAGACCACTAATCCTTCAAAAAAGTTGTTTGAGATGTAAATATAAGGTAGATGGGAGAGTATCACGTAGAAGTATTTTTAATAAATCTAAAATGTTAACTATAATACCATTATATGTGTATAAGATAGTTCTATTTGTCGTTAACAATGAACAAGACAAGATCATAAACAAGAACTGCCACAACTATAGCACTAGAACTCAGAACAATTAGCATTATTTAATAGAAACAATAATGCTACTGAAAGATATCCAAGAGTTAGTGGTAAAATTTTGCATAATAAACTGCCACTAACAATTAAAAGTCAAAGAGGGGAACAGAACTAAAAATCTTCTTGATTGATAAATCTATGTATAACATAAAGGAATTTTAAATATGTATATAAAATATAGTGGAATGTAATTGATTACAGTATAAATGAAATAACCCCATTATTATATAAGGTAAATTTGCTTCTTGTCTTAAATTGTTTGGTTTATCAATGTATTTTCTGATAATGGCTGAAACTCAAGTGTAGATTCTATGGTCTGTAATGAAATTATTATTATTATTATTATTATTATTATTATTATTATTATTATTATTATTATTTTGTAAATATGCTTTCTCATCAATATTGCTAATGATACACATAAAGATATATGAAGAAAGTAATCATAAGTTATGTGTTATTAAATAATAGGCATTTATACAGAAAATAGTGCACATATAGTTACTATATATATTTCCTAACCCACTTAGATCTTCCCTCTCTCTCTAAGTGATAAAAGCACAAATCGCATACTTTTGTAACTTTTCAGTATGTTTGTGCTTAGTAAATAAAAAAATAAAAATGAATAATTATTTATTGATAAATAATTTCAAAACTGTTATATTGCAGAAGAACATTAGAATTATTGAGAATTCATTTTTACAGACCTAGCACTTTTTTGTTGTTGTTTTGTTTTTTTGAAGAGGGTGCACTTTTCTTTCTCTTTCATCACCTGCATTATTTGTAGTACCTGGGGTGCCATTTCTGGAATCTAAATAAATAGACTAGGTACATTTATTTGTTTATTTAGTTGTTGTTAAGATGTTAGGCACATCTTGCAGTTTTTTCCTCCATTGATCATAGACTGACTGACTGTGCAATATCTGCAATACAATAATCAGTAATTTTCCATATATTATATGCATTTAATATATTTTAAATTCTATTTATTCAATTATTTATTGTATAATTCAGATAATTGTGCCTGGTTGGGTGAGTAATATGATAACTTTAGCTGTATAATTTGCATAACAAGATTATACAGCCAAAGCTTCAAACAGATATAAAAGTATGTAAGTAATAAAAACTATCCTGTCAATTAAGAGCAGGTCTTTGAATGGAAAATTGAGTTAGACTTGACTTGCATGTTCCTATTTAATCAGTTTAAAATTCAGCAGTCTTTGGAATCTTTCCTAAATTTTAGATAAATATAAATATGATTGGCGCTTATGTATCTTTTGATTTTATATGCTATAGATTTGATGATGTAGATGTTGCTGGCGCAGTTGTGGACCCACCATTACCAGCCAAATATAGCAACAGAGCAATATGTGTTCAGCCATTTGTGATGGCTGAGGGCTATGTCAGATTTGAAATTGCCACTGGAGTCTCAAAATTCAACTGGAAGGGAAAATTTTTCATTGGTAAGCTCATTTATGCTTTATTATTTAAAATTGAGTAATTGCAGCAAAAGAACTGGATCGTGTGAATGTTATAAATTAGTACAGGTATTCTGTAATGACAGATTTAACAGTAAAGTACTCAACCTATAGATACATTATGCATGAATGGAAGCCTTTTACAAAATACCTTCACTTGGTCTGTAATTCAAATATGTCACCACTGTGATTTAGACAATGCTTCTGCAATTTCATATATGATAGGTAAGATTCTAATTGCCTGAATTTATTTAGGCATCTCCTACTCTGAAAAAAATATTTATATTGATCATAGCAGTGCTATGTAAAAAAATGGTCCAGTTTCATTTCCTTCACTTTACTATTTTGAGGACACTGAAATAGTCATGAGGGATAAAAGGGAAAAATATAGTAAGAATTTGTACTTTATTTGTTTGTATAAATAATGTAATGATAATCATAAGCTTTCATTTATATGAAAATTCTTTAAAAAAGATAGTAGAATATATCAGAGGCAAAAACATATTTTTTCTCCATTAATGTATTCAAACTGTTCACGTGAACTCTGTTTACTTATATAACACTGGACATGTTTTGGAAGGTACTTGCTTCCATCATCAGCTGTTGACTGACTATTTGAATTGGCAGTTGGATCATGTGGTGGTCTCTGATGATTCTAGTAGCAACTTGCCGAGTTCATCCATGGGTGGGAAATCAAAATTCAATAAGTTTTTCTCATTTCTTAAGATAAAAATCTTTTCCCAAATAGATAGTTCTATTGGTTTGTGAAGTTCTTTTAGTAGTCTAGTCTCTGGTTTTAATATCATGATTATTAGTCCAAAAGTGAGCTGCTACTGCTGATTTGTCAACCTGTTTAAAACAAATATTCTGAAAGTTTTCTTTCCTCTGAATTTTCAAACTTCTCTTAAATTTTCTGATATATCTCTGAACTCCATTTGCACATTTGATTTCATAAATTCCTGATTTCTGTTCTGCTGGTATGGTATCTTTTAATGTGCAACCTAATAAATTTTTGATATATTTGTTCTTTGGGGCTAATGCTATACCTTGTTCTTTGAATGTCCTCTTAAATTTGTTATGGAAAGTTGGATGGTACATGAAACTTTGAATTTGTATTTTTACTTGATGTTCTTCAAACGTCTCTTATAAACTTTTGTCTTTTAATTTTATTAATCATTTTTAGTATTATGTCTTTGTTAAAGCCATTCATTATTGTTGTCTAAATTATCTGTTGGTATTCCAATTTGTACTCTGTTTCTATAAGTGGATTGTTAGTTAATCTGTGTGCTAAACTCTAAAACACTGCATATTTATGTGGTGTGGGGTAATTACTATTATTTTTTATGTAATTTTCTGTGTGTGTTTCTTTTCTGTGAATTCCAAAGTTTAGAATATGTATTTCTTATGATTTTTAAATCTAGGAATGGGAAGCCAAATATCTCCTTTTTCTATGGTAAACTGTATATATTTATGTTGTAGATTAAGAAGCTTGAGAGCATCTTGAATATATTTTGGTATCATTGCAAATTTGTTATCTACACACCTATATCATGTCTTGAAAATTAAAGGGAAGGCTTTGGTGATAGGTATTTCAGAATAATCAACATTATCAATTCTCCCAATACCAGGTAGCAAAAAGGTTGATTGATATTTTTCAACTCTTTTAATAGGTTTCAAAGCTTGAACATAAAAAATTAATTTGATTTAGTGTAAAAACTTAAAAATAGCATAATTGCAACAAGAGATATAATGGTATAATTTGATGTAAAAGCCTTATTCCAAAGCAAATCAAAAGAGAATCTTGTACAAATGTTAAAGAAACGGTTAAATTCCTTACATTTACAAACAGAAGAAATGTAAGACTTGCTGAAGTTGACTAATATTTGCATTCAACAAAATTTCTTTAGTTTCAACCAAAGATATTACCAACAAGTTTCAGGCTAGCTATGGGAAACCCTTTGTCTCTGTTTCTTGCAGATTTATTCATGATCTCCCTTGAAATACATAATACCAAAGCCTTCCCAGCAACTATTAGCTATTCTTAAAATTCAAGTCGGACTTTCAAGCAGTGGATAAAATTTAATAACAAAGAAATGTTAATTCAAAGACAAAAAAGTGTGTTGCAGTAAGGAGAGATTATGTTGCAAAGTGAAATTGTGTTTCACTTTTATGTCTCTGGAAACTTTAAATTCTCATATATGAAGCACAGCTAATACTTGTGCTTTTACTCAACAATTCTCAGTTAAAAAACATGAATAAACTTCCATGCTTCTTTTATGGTACTGTCTAGTTGAGGCATTATGTATATATTAATTTTGAGAATTAACATAATTTCAACCTTAGTATTTAGTGAATTACTTGTGAGAAGCCTCTGGAAGAAGGAAATACTTAAATTACTGAGTGTTCAGTTATTTTCATACTTTCACGGCAAGGGTTTGAATATAATGATGTCATTATAAGAAAAGCAAGTTTCATAGATATTGAGCATTACAGAAGAGGTACTAACAGCACTATCATTGCTAAAATTATGATCGATGTTCAAGACTTTCAATCAAGGCTTTGCATTTGCAAACATCCTAATTGCATGATGCTACCACTAGGTTGCACGCTTCAGACATAGCAATGTTTCAACTAAGAATGGTGAAACCAGAAAGGACGGGAAAGAGAAATGTTGTTAATTCCTTGGTTCAAAAGCTTCTTTTATTATGAGCATATATGACATAAATCCATGTTTATAATTAAGAAAACATAATTATATAATTGAAATCATTTTATGATATAGTCGAACTACACACTCTTATGCTTCACTTACTTGTCACTATTGTAGACCGGTTTCGAGAACAGTTGTTCTCATCATCAGTTCAAATCTCCGACTGCTGGATAATTCGTTGTGTTGTGGGTATTCTGCTCTGGAGGAGGTGTGATGAACTTAAAGTTTATATTTTCTTCGCCGGAAGTGTCAAAGTTCATTAAACTGTCTCTGTATTTGTAAATGTATATTTTCTCCCATGTTGCAGGACTCACTATGGGCAGCCCCTTATCTCCATTTTTAGCCAACCTTTTCATGAGCAGATTTGAAACACACATCACTACAGCTTTCCCATACATATTTAAGACATGGTACAGATATGTCGACGACATATTTGCCATTGTTAGCAATAAGCTCATTGAGGATGCCATAAAACTTTTGAATTTACAAGACAAAAATATATCATTCACATACGAAACAGAAATTGATAACATATTACCATTCTTGGACATAAAAATAATGAAAAATCAAGGAAGTCTAGAATTTGGAATTTACAGAAAAGATACACATGCAGACAATCACATAAAAGTTGACAGTTTTAACCCCACTTCTCACAAACATGCAGTTATCAATAGTTTAACACACAGGCTAGTTAACCTACAAATTAGCAAGGATGAATTCTTTAAAGAATACAAACATATAGAAAAAACAGCAATTAAAAATGGTTTTAAGAAAGAACTAGTATACAAAAAGGTACAGAAATTCAAGAGGCAAAAGCTCATAAAAGAAACCACAACACTTTCAGCAAAGAAAGATAAACAAATTTTTAAAAAATTTACATATCATCCATGGGCTACAAAAAAATTTCAGAAAATTCTTAAAGATTTTAATATCAGGTTGGCACCGATTAACAAGTTTAATGTTAAACATCTTCTCACAGACAATGTTAATGACAGTATTCCACAGGAGAAAAAACCAGGCATTTACAAAATAAGTTGTGAAGAATGTGGAAAAATATACATAGGAAAAACAAAGAGAAACATAGGCACAAGGTTAAAAGAACATTTCAGGAACATAAAATACAAGCAAATTGAGAAATCAGCAGTGGCATTTCATTTTTGGACAGAAAACCACGATATAGTGAATAAAGCAAAATTATTAAAATCAGTGCAAGGACCTACAGAATTAGCAACATGGGAGAAAATATACATTTACAAATACAGAGACAGTTTAATGAACTTTGACACTTCCGGCGAAGAAAATATAAACTTTAAGTTCATCACACCTCCTCCAGAGCAGAATACCCACAACACAACGAATTATCCAGCAGTCGGAGATTTGAACTGATGATGAGAACAACTGTTCTCGAAACCGGTCTACAATAGTGACAAGTAAGTGAAGCATAAGAGTGTGTAGTTCGACTATATCATAAAATGATTTCAATTATATGATTGGCTTCACTGTGAATGTTCCAATTAACATTTTTAGTTAAAACATAATTAGTAACTTAGGATATTAATAAATAAAAGCTTTCTCTTGAAAGCAAGAAAACTGGAGCTGCTGAAAAAAGTTTGATGTTATTTAAAACATTTGTTCTACATGTCCACCATTTGCTTCCAAACATTTTCTTGGTCTTATTAATTTATTTTCATATTTATTTTCCAGGATCATTATCATGACATGTCGCACACAGGATGTCCCTTATTATTTGCATGGACAAACTGACTCAGTAGGTTGAAAAAGAGCAATGTACCTATGAGAAATGAATAAGCAATGTAAAAAAAAAAAAATAATTGAAAACTAAAGTGTCTCACCTCAAAACCATCAAAAATGTATTACAATGAATGAAGTGAAATTTGCTTTGTTACTAACCTGTAAATCTTTGTCTGATCATATTGCATAGAATCTGTTCAAATTGAGGATATTTCATAAGAAATTCATCCATACATTTGTTGATGTCATAATGATATTCTTGCCCAATTTTAATACCTGATCGAAAGCAGCAGTCATGAAAGTAAGATTTTCTGCATTCATTTTAATTGGTTGAAAAATCTTCAGTGCCTTGAGCCTAGCTGCTACCTCAGTTGAGTGTTAAATTTATATGATAGAGCTGCATAGTTCTTGTGGTACATGGGTTCGAAACATGTTCAAAGGGTTTCTCCATTAGCAAAGTTATGTACTAACGTATCTAGAAAACTATTTCAGTTTGTCTCTCCCCACCTGTGTTCTTTCTAACAATGCTGGCCAACTAGTTATGATATCATGAATTCAAATGTATTGGCAAAAAAGTATGAGAATGAACATCCAGTATAAAGCAGGAAATTCTAATTGTCCACATATGCAAACTTAAAATATAGTTATAGAGTCTTTACCATTGAGGGCTACATGGGGTTTAACAATGCTACTAATCTTATATATTGTAATATCCAGTTTGCAGCATAATTTACATCATTACTAATAATAGATAATATATTTGTTTTCAGAAACCCCAGCCACAGCAACAGAGAGAATTTTCTTTGAAACAGATGAAATACATGAGAGAGCTCCTGCAGAAATCAAAATAACATGGAACAAATACAACTTGACTAACAATGATAATGCTCCCATCAAAATCTCCCTATGGGGATACCAAGAAAAAACAATCCGACCTGAGCTGCTTTATATTGATATGATTGAAGTAAGTTATTTGCGCTGCAGTTTTTCATCATTTTTAATATTAGAAAGTCTGTAGTTATTAAGCATTATATTCCATTGGAAAAATTATTAGGAGTTATAATTTACATACCTAGGGGTGTGTTATAAATTGTATATTTTATTTTTAAAATTTAATATAGCTGTTACAATATAGATTTGTCAATTATCTTTATAGGAGAGCTATGTGAACTCTGGGAGGTATACCATTTCTCCAGGAAACTACAGAACCCGCACAAATCGTGGACTTGATGACTTAAGATTTGGTTTTCTTCAAATAAATCTGACAAATCCAATAAAATATTCTGATCTTTCTGTGTCACCGTAAGTTTATGTCAAAAGGATAAGTAATTCTACATAAAGTGGTAGGAAATTTGTGGCAAAGTTAAAAAATTATGAGGGTCTCTGTGAATATTATAAAACTAAAATCATAAGCTTGTTTCTTTTGATCTACTAGGAATATTCTTTGACACTTCAACATAGGAATGTTTTTCAAAACTTCAAAATCTAATGTAGAGATCACCCTATTTAGTAATTCATGCCAGGATTGTCCTCTCTGACTAAAATTTTCTTCTGGTCTTAATAAGCTCTCTTTAATGACAAATGCTGGGGAGGCACCCTAAACTTAGACCTGAAAATCTTCCTTTCTAAAAATTCTTTCCCAATTTACAATTCATTTTATGTACCATCAATATCTACAGCCTGTGCTGCCTCAAAACAGGTATTAAACATTATTTAAAATAATTATGTTCAGTATGTCACCTGATCATATATTTTAAGGTATTGTTAGTCTGGATATTAAAGTTTTAATGGGTTGCACGTAATATACAATAACCAAAAAAAGGTACCTTCTTATATTTCAGTGTCATCTGGAGTAAACCCATTCCTCTCGCATGGTATTTTAATGCTCAATGGGAGAGAAAATATGGTGTAAGATGGGCAGAAGTAATGTGCAATGAATGGATCACAGATGATCGTTACCTAAAGAATTTTGCATCAGACGTTCCACAATGCCCTTGCACACTGGAGCATGCATTAGCTGATAAAGGTCGCTTTCTTCCAGATTTTGATTGTGACAAAGATGCTAATCCAAACTGCTTCTACCACCGGGGAGCTGTTCACTGTGTTAGATCTGGGGCCCCTAGGTATGTTAATGTAAAGGCTAAATATACCCTGTCTGTGCAATATAAGTGTCATTACATTCTTTTCATTAAGTATTTGCTGTTTTGGATATTTCTCAAGCCTATATGAGAGTGTAGTTATTGGGGTAAAGTTTTTGTAAATAGTGGACTCTATATTTTCAAAATTTTCATTTATTTCTTTAATCTTTCCCAATTTCAATCTCCTTCTTTGCATCTTTTCCCAAAACATCTCATAATCCAGGAAATGGCAAGTAATTTAGTGTAGATGAAAGAAAAATTTAAACTGTATTAAGATCTAAGTAAAATACGTAAACTAAATGTTAATAGCTAGTAGATGGGACAGTATGGGTTCTGGATTGAATGCACAAGGAAATAAAATAAGGGAAGAAAAAGGAATGAAAAAGAGAAATAAAAGAAAAAAAGGTATTATTTACAGCAATACAAAAGTGTCCTCTGCCATCTATCAGTAGAGAGGGAAACAGCACTCTTTATGTTCTGCTGAACACTCTTTATGTTCTGTAAATTAAGAGTTAGTATTAAAACATTGTAAATACTTTCAGTCAAACAAGACATTGTTAAGCTAAATTTGTTTATTCTTAATCCAGCACCTTTTTCATGATACACTGTTAGTTGAGGATATTTACCATAAAATGTACTTTAATTAATTTTTTTTAAAAATATTTTAGTCTTGTAGGCTCTGGACAGCAATGCTGTTATGACAAGAACCACTATCTAATGCTGACATATGACCAGCAGTGGGGCTCACGACCTCACCGATCACATAACTTGGGATATCTGCCTTGGAATGAAGCTAATAAGGTTGGTGTAGCCATTTCTGTAAAAAATAAGTTTGCTAATGGAAATGTAGCATTTAACAATGCTCAATTAATACTATTATTATGGTGATATTATTTGAGTTACTCATCATCTGAGTATAGCTGCTTACTGGGAAAGTGACTGAAAAAATTGACTAGAGTCATCATATGTAAAATTAGAATTTTTATTTTAGTATTTATAATAATAATAATAATAATAATAATAATAATAATAATAATAATAATAATAGTAATGAAAGCATAAAATAATCTTGTATTTAAAATGGATAAAATAAGCACTAACCTGTGTAATAAGAGTTGTTGAAAATTATGCCCCTCAGTAGCAATATTTTGCTGGCATCTGTATAGAAAATTTCTATATTTAATTTAACTTTTCTTCCTTGAAATCAAACAAGGTGGTTCAGAATGCACTCTTATCATTGAGAGATCCTGTCTCTCACAACCTATTAATAAGTTGGCAAACAGTTTCTCTACCTGAAACACTATATTTTCTTGCTATATCATACATAAAAACCCATTTTTCAAGATATATATAGCAACTAGTATTCTTCAAAGGCAGGAGACAATTGGGACTATATATAGTGGCACACTGATGAAGAACAATTAGCACATAATAAAAGCACCAATTAACACAACCACTTGTTGACAAAGCCTCCCTGAAATTAACTACAAGCTGCTACCTTGCATGCATCATATGGCGTTGATGGCTGGCTTCTCCCAGTGTGCAGTCTGCCAGTCTGTAACTAAAATAACTTTGCTATATAACACTTCTAGTGCATGGAAAAGAATTATTAAGATATTAGTATTTATAACATCACAAAGTTAAGTACAATTTTAATGCTTTTGTATAATTTTCAGAATTTTTAGCAAATTTTTAAATCTTCATTTATATTTGCAGTTTTTTTAATGACTCTGAGATAATTTTTTAAATATAATATTATGGTTTTCAGGTGCCTACATTGTCTCATTGGTATCATGACATCTCACCATTCTACTTGTGCTGTTTATGGCAAGAAGAGCAGGCTGTTGGCTGTGAAACTTTTAGGTTTGAACGCAGACCAACACAAGACTGTGTGGCATATCAGTCACCATCTGTAGGTTAGTATTAATGTGTTTAGAGATGAGTGAAATAATAAAAACTTTCATAGAGTAATTTACTCACACATAACATTTGGGCATTTTAAGTGAGATAAATGTGAAGAGAGTATCTACAGAGTAGAAAAAGAAATGAAAGTATATATATAATTTTTAAAATTTGTCATTCTTTTAGAAGATATTTAAAATTCACCTTATTTAATAGAATATAAAAAAATATAAAGAAAATGTATTTTATCATTAAGTATAAATATTAATAACTACTACTACTACAGTTCCTACCTATCTATGGGGTAGTAGGGATTGTTCTATAATTGAATTCTTTGTTCTGGGTCCCAGTGAAGAATAAAAGTTCTCCTGGAATTTTCTGTCAATGGTTCCATAGGCCCTAAGCAAGTACAAAAGCAAATTTATTTAAAAAAAAATAATACTTGCCTCCTAAACCCAAGATCGCAGGATCAATGGATTTTTTTCGGGCGTAAAAATCCTAAGTATGGCTTCTTTTGGCCTTGTCGGCTGTTTCATGCCCTGAATTGAATGGGACGCTGATGACCTGAGATGTTAAAGAGCATCCGTAAATAAACCAATTAAAAAAAAATCAAGAAAATGTAATTACAAAATAGGCTGTATAAGTAAATACTTTGATCTTGTATGGAGTCAACAATAAGTGCAATATTAGAATGAATGGCTCAAATAATCTTGAACCATAGGTATATGTTTACATTAGCGACATGTGTAAGTTTGAATTATAATATCTGTTAAAACTATTGTGAACCAAAATGACTTTTAATACATAATATGGCTTTCTAAAACATTAATATCAATGCATAGTTTTGTTAGTCTACTCTGGGCTGTGGAAACAAATATAGTAATGTTTATATGTCAGGTATTTCTATTAAGAAAACACGGCAAGTATCAGCAGTGATGAAGGCGAGGATGATCTAGGTAAATTTACTCCTACTTAAAAGACTTTTGCTCTAGTGACAAAGAATGGGAAATTTGCTTATGAGGCAAGACAGTTTTACGCTAAATATACAATATATTCATTACATTTTCCATAAAATATGAAAAGTGATGTACTTTGAGGTTCATATGGAATCAAAAAACCACAAAAAAGGCCAAAAGATATAGTGTCAAAATAAAAACATCAATGTATTTTATGTGAGCAAAAACATAAACGATGAAAATGTGGTTATAAAAGCTGAAGATCAATGTTAAGCTTGGCCAAAACTGTGACAGTCTGGACTGTCAAAACAAACTATTTCAAAAGATGTAAATTATATCTAATCTGTCATCTAACACACTCTTATGCTTCACTTACTTTTAAATATGGTGGGACCAGTTTCAAAGAGACATCCTCTCCATCTTCAACCAACTTAACGACTGGTATGAGAAACTAACATCTATGAGGACCTGTGGCTCTGTCCTGGTGGTGTTTTTTCTTTATAAACTGGAAATTTGTATTACATTCTCCTGTAATGTCAAAATTCATAAGATGATCACTATGTTTATGAATGTAAATCTTCTCCCATGTGTCCAATTCTGTACGTCTGTGTGCTTATTTAAGTAACTTTATTTCTCTTTTTATGTCATGATCATCTTTCCAAAAATGGTGTGCCACTGCTGACCTATCACTCTATTTGTACTTAACGTTCATGAGATGTTCCTATGTTCCTTTTAGTTTTTCCAACATATATCTTATCACATTCTTTACATGTTACTTTGTAGATGCCTGACTTTTTCTCCTGTGGAATGTTATTAAAACTGTTGTCCACTAAAGCATTTTTCAGAGTGTATCTTAATAGGTGCCAATTTAATGTTAATATCTTTAAACATTTTTTGGAATTTACTTGATGGTAGGTGAATTTTTTAAAAACCGGTCTCTCTCTCTTTCAGTTAATAGTGTGGTGGTATTCTTGATCAATTGCTTCTTTAGGAATCTATTAAGTTTTTGTTTATTAAATTTTTGTTAAAAGCATTTATAATGGCAATCTCCTGTATCTTCTCAAATTCTTTTTTGTACTTCTCTTTACTGATTGGTAAATTTACCAGTCTATATGTTAAGCTGTTGAAAATTGAGTGCTACCCATTTGAGTTTATATAGTTTCTATATGAGTATCCTTTCTATAGATTCCAAATTCTAAATTTCCATGATTCATATTAATTTTTATATCTAAAAACGGCATCATTCCCTTTGTTTCTGTTTCCAGTGTGAAGGATATATTCCTATCTTGTATATTTAAAAGCTTCAAAGTACCTTCAACAAATTCTTTTTTCACTATACTAAAAATGTCATCAGTATATCTGTACCAGCATTTAAAATAATGTGGGAAGGTGGAAATTAGTGAGTTTCAAATGTACTCATAAGTAAATCTGCCAGAAAGGGGACAAGGATTTCCCATTGTGAGTCCTGTTTTCTATTTATAGAATTCTCCTGCAAATGTAAAATAGGATTGGTTTATACAAATGTTAGTAAGGTGGATGTATTCTTTCCTGTGAGTTTTATTAATTCCTATCTCCTTTAACCAATCGTTCAAAACCACACTATTAACTGAAAGAGAGAGAGGCCAGTTTTTAAAAAATTCACCTATCATCAAGTAAATTCCAAAAAATGTTTAAAGATATTAAATTGGCACCTATTAAGATACACTCTGAAAAATGCTTTAGTGGACAACAGTTTTAATAACATTCCACAGGAGCAAAAGTCAGGCATCTACAAAGTAACATGTAAAAAATGTGATAAGATATACGTTGGAAAAACTAAAAGGAACATAGGAACATGGTTAAAGGAACATCTCAGGAACGTTAAGTACAAACAGATTGATAGGTCAGCAGTGGCACACCATTTTTGGAAAGATAATCATGACATAAAAAGAGAAATAAAGTTACTTAAAGAAGCACACAGACGTACAGAATTGGACATATGGGAGAAGATTTACATTCATAAACATAGTGAATTTTATGAATTTTGACATTACAGGAGAATGTAATACAAATTTCTAATTTATAAAGAAAAAACACCACCAGGACAGAGTCACAGGTCCTCATAGATGTTAGTTTCTCATACCAGTCGTCAAGTTGGTTGAAGATGGAGAAGTTGTCTCTTTGAAACTGGTCCCATCGTATTTAAAAGTAAGTGAAGCATAAGAGTGTGTTAGATAACAGATTAGGTATAATTTACATTCAACAAGCTTCACTGTGTGAGTTCGAACAGAATTTTTTAAAAATATCTTATTTTTTGAAAGTTCTTAAATATATCAAAAGATATAATTGAAAACATTTTATGATACAGTTGAACTACACACTCTTATGCTTCACTTACTTGTCATTATTGTAGATCGGTTTCGAGAACAGGTTTACAATCATGACAAGTAAGTGAAGCATAAGAGTGTGTAGTTCGACTGTATCATAAAATGTTTTCAATTATATGATTGGCTTCACTGTGAATGTTCCAATTAACATTTTTAGGTATCAAAAGATGTTTCCAGAATGCAAGACTGCTGCTAAAATAGAATGTGGAAAGATCAAAATAGTGTTCAAAATGTTCTAGTCCCCCTTCTTATAGAAATTTATAATAAAAGATCTGAAAAAGACTGGGTACTTTTCTGTATTGTCAGGTGCATCTGTTGCAGAAAGTATCAAAACATTTCCTTATGCAGTTCATTATTTCAGTCTGAATATTGGAATTTGCCAGATACTGCTACAGTTCTAAGAACAGCTCAACCAACATCTTTAATGTTATAAAATATAACACAGTGGTAAATAAATTAAAACTTTAACAATAAGTGCATATGTGCTGATAATGCTCAGTGAATAATGGGATACATAATTCATCTTATATAAAACTACAGCATGCAACTCCACATGTCACACAAGCAAATTGCAAATGCTATCAACAATTATTGAGTGATGTATGGTTGCAAATTAAGGCACTTGAAGCAATAGGTAAACTACCTATCCTTCAGACATCTGTAGATGTTCAATGTAGTTAAAAAAATTTAAGGTCATGTGGTCCGTTAGGACCCAAAATAGGCCTTAGGCCTAAACCTTGTAACTCGATGATGGTTGCAAAATTCTCTCATATGTCATTGAAGCAATTGTCATAAAGACGTTCAATGAATTCAGTTCATCAGCTATCAGGATCAAATGTCTTAAAGAATGTGCTGATTTTGATAAGATAGAATATAAAGAATTTCTTGCATGTACTCACAAGGTGGCTGTGAACATATTCTACTATTAATCATCTTGTGAACTGCTAACTTGCTGTTAAGTCATACTCATCATCCAAAGAAAAAAAAAAAAACTGCTCCAAGATATGTTTGAGTTCGTTGCTCCATACAACTCTCATGCAGATTCATCTGAATTATCCTTAAAATAAGATAATCCACATCTCTGGTATTAAACAAAATTATAAAAACATTTTACAATTTACATCCAAACTTTACCCTGAAGGTGTTTGAGGAAGCAAATATGCATTTTAATGGTAATATTATCTTGTACAAACCTTTAAACTAAATTGAATTATTTTCTGATTTAGTTATCTGAACAATCGAATATTCAAACCATAGCTGGAACTACTTAATTTGGATTATTGAGACTCTAATATAGATGTGTAAAAAGGCTGGGAATTCAACTGGATCTGATGTGACAGTTTTATTTCAAAGGTAACTGTTTATTGTGGCACATATAGGTAGTAATAATGCATTGACAATGTTACAGAACATTGTATGGGCTTCATTACAACATATTGTCAATGCATTATTATGATATATTCTTAGCTACAGATAGCTGGACAGGAAACACAACTTTTCTAATAAACATGGGTGAAGGAAGAGGGGGGAAAAGGAAGAATATGGGGGGAAGGTCTGAAAATGACCAATGAAAAGATAACATGGCATCAGAGAGGCAAGAGTCATGGAACAGTAAAGATGTAACCTACACAGCTGCTTTAGGAAGTCATAGCAAAGACAAATGTAAGTTTTGATTATAATGTAAAATATATAGAGGTATAAAGCTGTCAGCCTAGCTTACTCATGAATATGTGTTTGCTTTATGTTTGATCCTTATGTCCTTTCACTTACCGATGTTAAAGATATAGCTAGAATAGACTTAGATAATTTCTACATGTTGTAACCATGAGATAGCTAGGAGTTAGGAAGTTTAGAATAGTTAGCGAGCCTGCTTTACTGTGATTGAGACAATATCGAGATATGGACCTTTCAAATGAGAAGAACACTTTTGATGAATACGAAAATAAATTACTAATTAGCTTAAGCAAAAAGTTTTTTTCATTAATGATGAAAACTATATAGTAATATTCATATTCATATTTTTGTTTCATTCATTTGTGGAAAAATGAAAATATGCTTCCATTCTGTTTCATAATGAACTTAAATATACATTTTTCTGTATTTTAGCAACTGTCTTTGGAGATCCGCATATCATTACTTTTGATGATTTGGAATACACATTCAATGGCAAGGGAGAGTTTGTACTAGTACATGCAGACACACCAAAACACAAGTTAGATGTTCAGGGTCGTTTTGAACAACTTCCTCATAACCAGTATGGTGAAGTAACAGCCACTCACCTAACAGCTGTAGCAGGTAATGTCATTTCATTTCCTTATTGTTGTTAATATGTTAAGCCTTCTTTCATTTAAAAAAAATAAATGTTATAAATGAATAAATTAACATTTATATACAAAAAAATGAAAAATTAAGTAACTTATAAAGAACAATATCGCTAAAATAACAAGAACTAGTACAGCAAAAATGAATAAAACATAGACACAGTAAAACAAACAGCACAACTGAAAAAAATAAATAAAAAATAGGTAAAAAGGTTAATATTAACGTGAAATATTTAAACCTGGTGGTCAATGGGCTCTATACAAAAACATTGCTGCTATCTCTTTATCTCTGAGATAGCTTTTAGAGTCATGAGTTGGTAGCACATCACTATGTGTTAAATTAAATACACGACCAAAACCTAGGCATTTTGGGCAACTAGTAAGGGAGACTTAATTTTAACAGAATGTCTATGATTGCTCATATGGTAGATGTTTAATTAGTATAAAATGCTTTGCAAAGCTTACGAGATAATGTATCATAGAAAAAGTTAGCAAATGAATTTATCTTAAATTCTCTGACTAAATTGGAGCTGTGGAATTATTGGCATGAGGTTATTAATGCACAGCTTTTGCATTTAGAACTTGAGCCTGCAACCAGATGGGGCAATTCAGATTGGAATAAGTGGAGAGAAAATGCACTTTTAAGATTGGGGAGTGTTTTAAAAATAAGGCAGAATTCAAAATGAGAAAAATCATTTAAAACTGAATGCTTTAATAAAGTGTTGTGACATTCTTTCATAAAATTTGTAGGTTTGAATGCTCTCAAATCCATGAATGTGAGTGATAACAAGGTTAATGAATTTCTTGTTGGAAGTTTTGTGTTTCCATTAGGATTTTTTTATATACTGGTAAGATATAGGATTGTAAAAGATAGAAAGAATATTTTTAATCTTGGAATTTTTGTACTAGGTTTTTAATAGATATCAAGAGATGAAAATTATTTACAAAGATGTACCAATGAATTGAAAAAAGAAAAAAAAAAAAAATAGATCTTTAGGTATACAGGGGATGACAGCTACAACAGCTACCAAAATGAAAATATTGTTGAAATTGATAGGTTTATGTGCACAGATGTTAGAAAGGAACCATTGCATAAAGAATATTAATATCTAGGATAACAGCAGGAATGGATTAAAAAAAGTGAACTTAACTGGAAATTTGGAGTTAAGATTAGCAAGAAACTGGACAGACTCTGGCCCATCAGTTCAAGGCATGGAGGTATCATCGTACATCTCAACTATAGTAATGGTACAGTACGTTGTGACCTTAAGAATTCCTCTTCAAAGAAAACGTAAAAATAATAGCATAAAGCACATTCCGATTTGATAATATTATCTATAAATTAAAAACACTGCAAAAGGCGCCAGAATTGTGCTTCTAAGATAGCTGTGTGCTAGCATATGCACATGTGCATGTGTATCTTGTAAGCCTTGCAAAGCATTTTATTATTAATTTAACATCTATTGCTGTTTCCCTCTGTATGAACAATTATAAGCATTTTGTTATAATTAAGCCACCCTTAGTTTTAATTTACCATTTATTGTTGTGTTACTGACTGACATCCCTGAAAGTTATTTCAGAGATAAAGAGACAACAGGAATATTTTAGCATAAAGTGCATATACCACCAGGCTGAAAGCTTACATGTTAACATTCTTTTTAACTTATTATTATAATATTATTAATTTTTAATTAGTAATGTAATACTCTTTATATTTTTCATCCCACAATTTCCCCTTGTGGCTTGTTTAATTTTTTTCACACATTCCATTATGTTAGAGACTCAGTATTTACTTTTATCCACTTTTCTTTTGCCTTTGAAGAACACAAGTGGTTAAAAATATTACATTATTTCTATTTTATTCATTTCTGCTTTTCTAGTTCTTGTTATTTTACAGAGGGTATCAAAAAATGTATAGACACTTTCACAGTAGATATCTGTTTAATATATTTCAAAATTGAACCGAAAAACAACAGTAATGTGTAGTATGTTGTTATGCTAGCATTGCCACAACAAAATGGAGCCAAGATTATCATTTAAACAGTGGAAAGCAATTTTGAAATGGTATGAGAAAACTGAGAATGTTGTTGAAATTCAAAGGCAATATGTGTGTACAGAACAGAACTGCTATTGGACTTCTACCTATGAGGAACTCTTAAAGGTTGTTGTATACTGTAGAAAACCAGCTACACTGGCAGCACTTTGGGAAGAAATTAAAATGGCATGTGCTATAATCATTGAGGACATTTTCGCAAATGTTGCTCAATCAGTAGTTCAACGTTCTCAGAAGTGCATTGACACCAATGGTGGGCATTTTCAGCAACTGTTGTAACTGTAAAAGTTTAAGATGATTGGTGCTCATCATTTTCTGTTTGTGTGAATTCAGTTTTCTTATGTTAACACAGTTTTTTCTTTGCTTGAAGTGTATGTATTTTTTTGGCACCCTCTGTATATACAGATGTTGGTGAGTGAATTGAATCTGGTATGTCTTAGCCAGCAATTTGAGATAGGAAACCCAAGATCAAAGGTTTCAAACTTAAATGCTAGGACTTAAAAGTTTCAAAAGGTATCCCTTCCTTTTATTTCATTTCTTTATTTACCCAAAGTATCATATATAACTGTCATTATCAATACAAAGACAAAACAAGTTTGTCAAAAAACATTTTAAAATAAAAAGTGATTTTCAAGTCAAAAATATAAACAGGTATTTTTAATACATTCTGAAAAAAACATTAAAATATTTATTTTACATATATACATATACATTAACATTTACATTTTGAGAGCATAGATCTCTCCTAACTGTCTAACTCTCCTCCTGTCTTCTTTGATTGAATAAAATTCTTGCTTTATTAAGTAATTTTTAACTTCTCTTAATTTTAGGATCTATCAAATTTTATTTTTTATATCATTTGGCAGTAGATTGCAAAATATTGCTCCATTGCACCTCAAAGAATTGCAGTTCAAGCTAACGCCTTGTAACATATTGAAATGTAATATAGTGTGGATAGGTTCTATTAAGGAATCTTTCCTTGTATATCTCAGTAGCTCTTACAGCGCAAACTCTTGTTTCCCCATAAATTAGGTGCATGTTGGCAAATTCAGCAAAACTGTAACATTCATTTGATGAATTATTTTGTCTTATATCCTTTGGTTACAAAACAAACAACTGTTGCATGAAACAATTCACAGATATCTCACAACATTAGGAAAAAAGTAAAATCATGAATTCATTTCAAATAAATGAATTCCTATTAGCACACCAATGTAGTGGTATGCAATCATGTGCCTAGCCTGAAATTTTGTAGATTATTTTAATGCTAATTATAAAAAATGCAGTTCTTTAGTTTTTTATTTGAAATTTATTAATTGAAAGTGCTAGGAAAAATACAAACTACAAGGGATCTCCATCAATCTGGCCTAGGCTATTTTGGTTGTGCCTCCTTGTGATTACAGAAATTTTAATACAATGATGATTTTATTCTAACCCTTTATCTAAATTCTAATAAATTAAATAAAGTACAAAATTTCCACCTTGAGTACATCAGACTCCATTCCCCAGTTCATCATCAGTAGCCTACTGGAATTCCAGGGGACCAGGCTCTGACCCAACCAAGGCACTACAATAAATATTTCACTTACTGTACCTAAACCAATTATTTTGTTAACTAACTACAATCCCTACAAACTACTAATTCCTTTATTTCTCAAATACCATCTATAACACTGCATGTTTTCATTTTCTAGAGTAATTTCCAATATCCCAAGCTCAATAATTTAATAAATTTAATATAATTTCACTCCCAACATTCCCATACCAATGACATTTTTCATTATCATACAGATATTCTTTATAATTTAAAATTTATCTAAATCTTTCAACTGATCATTTCCATTTCATTTTTACCTTCCAAAAAAACTCCCCTAATTTGGATATCTGCTCAAGATATTCAAAGATCTTTCTCAACAGAATTCCTTTATTTCTCATTTCTTACTAATTTCCCTCCAAATATTTGTGACTTTACATTGGAAGATAATATGGATTTCATCTTCCTTTTCCCCACTGATGGGATACATTCCTGGAATAACATCTACCCTCATTCCCCTTAAATTCCAAACACTTAATCAAAATCATGCAATCCCTTATCTTTCATTTTTCTCGCAAATTAATATATACTCTCCTTTTCTGAATCATCTTTTAATTCCTTATAATATGCTAGTGAGCTTTTCTCCCTAATCTGGGAAAATAAAACTTGCCTACCCATATCTTCCATTCTTGAACTCACTTCCCTCCAACAACCTCTTCTAAAATATCCAATTTTAACCCAAAAATCTCCTAACCCATTTTTAAATAACTGTTCTCTAATTTTGTTCAATCAGGTATTAGTCATTATACCCAATTTTTTTTTCTTGACATTTCAGGCATATTTTCACAATGTCAGTGTCCAATTGCTCTGGAAACCTAAATAAATATTTTAATACTTTCTCCATCATTAACCGTCTGACACTTACCTTTCCTAACTCTATCAGTGCTCCTGCATTTGCAGCATTATTGGGAACTCCCAAAATTAATTTACAGAAAATTCTTAGTATTAAATCCACATTGCACCATCCCTGCTCTATACCCCAAATTTCCCCTCCATAAATCCATCTTGATTCAACCAAGGCAGAATAAAGCCTTTCAAACCACTTGATATTCATTACTGGCATTCTATATAAACATTTTCTTATTGCTTTCATGGCCATTTTCCCTTTATCAATGCAGTTTCTGTTTTTCCCAGCCTTCATTACTACTCAACTTTATACCCATATATGAGAATTCACTAACTGCCTGAATTCCTGCATCTGCCATGAACCATTTCTCATCCTTATGCAGTTTATTTCCTTCTTAAAAACCATTATTTTAGTTTTATTCTGATTCACCTTCAATCTCCTCTCTTCACAATACTGATTGATCTCACCTATAGCTAACTTTAAGCCAATTACTGATATTGAACATACCACCAAATCATCTGCATAAAGTAACCCAGGAATATCAACATTATTAATTATAGGCATGTGAGTACAAACATGTTTCAAGCTATCCAAAATATCATCAATAAACAAATTAAACAATATGGGGCTTAATTTACAACCTTCCTAATACCTCTCTCCTGTCCTACAGCATTAGTAACTTCCCCAAAGCCACACTTGACACAAAATCAGTTTTGATAATATAACTCCTGTAATATACTGATCATGTTCCCACTTAGAACCTTCTTACTTAATTTGCACCATGGAACTTCTCTATCCACCCTATCATATGCTTTTTCTAAATCAATAAATATAGAGTACAATCTACCTCTTTTCTTTTCTAAATATTTACCTATCATCATTTTAATTATAAATATATTATCCAATGTTCTCTTTCCTTTCCTGAACCCAGTTTGATAGGGCAATATCCTTTGGTATTCTTCTGACCAATTTTGAATTCTCTCTGCCAACATTCCTGTAAAAATTACTTTAGGTATTAATTATACTAGAAACAAATAAGTTTATTTAGAATATCAAGGAGGCATGAAGCCAATTTAATATAAAATTTAATGCTCCGTAACATGCCTTTCTGAGCCTCAATGGCTGATAACTTCATTATTTTTCCTATTCAAAATTACCCCTCTACATAAAGTGAAAAATGTTGTTCATTAACATCCTATGCTACAGCTAAAATAACATAATATGGCTATATTACACAGAAACACTTTCTTCATCATCAGTTATCTCTACTTATCAACAAAATAATAAAAAAATGATTTATTTTTATACAGATGTCCTTAAATAGCTGATGTTAATGATTAATTAAAAATATAAAGTATAAAATAGTGCAACTAATTTGAAAATATTTGTGCTTAAAGATAAGTTTTGTAATGTGTCATGTTACTAGATTTTTTAAAAAATTGGTTAATAATTAAACATTTAGAATATTTATTTGTTTGCTAGTAAGTATTTTATTTATTTATTTGTTTAATACTACTGTAGATAGTGGCAATACTAATGATGAGGATTATAATAAGCATAATTAACTTGAAATGCTAAAAGCATAATTAGTTTAGCAAAACCTTTTTATCTGTAATGAAATTAATTTTATTACTACTATGTTTAAAACAGATATAGTTTTTAGCAGTAACAATAATATTAGTTTATGCACATACAAGTAGTTAAAGATGAAAATCAGTTTTGTTACTAATAGGAAACTCATCATAAGCAAAAATGGAATAGAAAAATGACATAATGTCCTTCTTTATCAATTTTTTTATCTTGCTTCAACTGATTAATGACAGTTCTGTTTCAGAATGATAAGAATTTATTATTTTACTTATAATTGATATACAAATATTCACAGAGTAGGGGATTTAAGGGGAAGATATATAGAGAGGTAAATGTCTAGCATAAACTTCGAAACTGGAAATGAAATTAACAAATCAGAATCGCCATTAGCTCTAATCTAGTCATAATAAAAGAAGGAAATATTCAACCAATAAAACAGATATAGTAATAAATTAAAAGCCACAAAACATGTCTTTATCAGTTATTCAAAATCAGAATCTGTATCTATAAATATCTAAAGATAGCCATGACTAACTTACATGTATCACATATATCAGCAAGTCATAAAGGCACAGACTCATAAATGGGATTTGATTCCCATCATCTTCCTTTAATTAAAACAATATGTATTTTCCCAATTTATTATGTTATCTCATTTATCACTCATGTTCACTATCTGTGATGCCTAAATACTATTAAAATGCAAAGAAGTTCAGTTAGATAACAATGATCATTAGTTTGTTCATACTGCATATATCTCACTGAATTTATCTGAATCCTGTAACCAATAATACTCTTTTGAATGTTTACACAGTAGTTATAAGCGTTTTTTAACTATAAATATGTGTCCAAATTATGTATACTTCTTGTTTCTTATCACAAGGTTTTAGACTTTAACATAGGTGAAAATAGTAATATATGTAAATCTTAGTAATATTATTTTTAATTTAACTTAATTTAACAAATAAAAATATATATTAATAATATCATATGAAAGTATTCTAAAATGATATATGAAAGCTGTCACAGATGAATCAATACATTTATTTTGGCTATGAGCCTTACAATGATAGCATAAAATATAACAAGAATTGTTTATTTATAGCTCGAGAAAACACATCTGCCATAATTGAAGTGCGTCTGAGACCAAAGCATTCTCAATGGAGATACCATATGGATGTCTTTGCAGATGGGAAGAGAGTCTACTTTGACAGAGTATCTTTAAGAGTTCAACATTTTTCAGGTATGTTCAAAAGAGTAGTTGTTTGTATTGTTGTTAATAAATGTTTATTTTGAAATCCATGCAGTTTACTACATAGTATTAATAATATTAATCACATATTTATGTTTTACAGGAGTGACTGTGTACATGCCTACATATATCCTAAACCAATCAGAGATAATAATGATGTTTGAATCAGGTGCAGGAATAGAAGTCGTGGAGAACCAAGGCTATATGACCACCAGAGTGTACTTACCCTGGTCATTTATGGTGAGCTCATATTCATAATCCTTTATCCTTAATTTAATAGCAGCATGTTACAATAGACTTCATCATAACTTATACATTATCAATGCATAAGACAAAATATATACATGTAGCAAGAAAGAAATTATAATCCACTAAGACAACTATTTTGAATTAAAACAATATCAAACATTAATGGATATCATTGTATGATTAGTTGAACTACACACTCTTAAAGCTTCACTTACTTTTTATAAAAGTATGGAACCGGTTTCGAGAACATTTGTTCCCATCTTCAGCCATGCTAAGGTTCAACTGTCGGATCATTCGTTGAGCTGTGGGAATGTAAATTCTGCTCTGGTGGCGGTGTGATAAACTTGTAGTTTATGTTTTCATCCCCGACAATGTCGAAGTTCATTATGCTGTTTTTGTATTTGTAGATGTAGATTTTCTCCCAGGTTGCTAATTCTGTAGGTCCTTGTACTGATTTTAATAATTTTGTTTTATTTATTATGTCGTGATTTTGTGTCCAAAAATGATATGCTACTGCTGATTTCTCTATTTGCTTGTACTTTATGTTCCTGAAATGTTCCTTTAACCGTGTGCCAATGTTTCGCTTTGTTTTCCCTATGTAGATTTTTTCACATTGCACAGTGCAGAATGTGAAAAAATCTACATAGGGAAAACAAAGAGAAACATTGGCACACGGTTAAAGGAACATTTCAGGAACATAAAGTACAAGCAAATAGAGAAATCAGCAGTAGCATATCATTTTTGGACACAAAATCACGACATAATAAATAAAACAAAATTATTAAAATCAGTACAAGGACCTACAGAATTAGCAACCTGGGAGAAAATCTACATCTACAAATACAAAAACAGCATAATGAACTTCGACATTGTCGGGGATGAAAACATAAACTACAAGTTTATCACACCGCCACCAGAGCAGAATTTACATTCCCACAGCTCAACGAATGATCCGACAGTTGAACCTTAGCATGGCTGAAGATGGGAACAAATGTTCTCGAAACCGGTTCCATACTTTTATAAAAAGTAAGAGAAGCTTTAAGAGTGTGTAGTTCAACTAATCATACAATGATATCCATTAATATGATTGGCTTCACTGTGTTTAAGTTCCAATTTTACATTTAAGTAATATCAAACATAATAAAATTCTATATATAGCAGCTACACATCTAAAAGCAAACTCAATTGATGAGTAGTGTTGAAAACTATACTTATTCATATATAAAATTTCATCAGGGAGGATTAAAAAATAACATTATAAGAGGAAATATTCAATATATTTTGTCCTTCATATAAGGCATGCAAGTGCTACATTTGAAATTTATTGAAAGTGCTAAGAAAAATGCAAGGGGTTTCCACCTATCTGGCCCAGGCCACTTTAGGTGTACCTTCTCGCGATTACAGAAATTTTAACACAATGATAATTTTATACTAACTCTTTAAGTAAATTCTAAATTATTAAAGTATAAAATTTCTACCTTGATTGCATCAGACCCCTGTCCCGGTTCATCAGCAGTAGCCTACTGGAAAGTGGTACATAATGTGCAAGAATTTGAATCAGGTTTGGGTATTCAAGTGCTATACTGAATTTTTCCTTACTCCAAAAGACAAGTGTTGCATAGTCTTTGGCTCTTCTGACTCTTGAGTTCCTAAGTATAAATATTATTTCATTCTACATCTTCCTGAAGATATTATCAGTGTGTGATATTAATGGTGATAAATAAATTAAAACCATTTTTCCCAGATTACTGATATATAGATATAATTATCTATATATCAATAAGATTATTCATTAAAATAAACCTGGCTTTACTGCTCTACTCCCTTTAACATCATATCATTTAGATATTAGACTTGTTGAATAATTCAATAATTGTGGTGATATGACTATTCTTGAGCATAGACTTCAAAAAAACAATCTCCATTTTGAGAGGAATAAAATAAATTGCTGTGAAGATAAAATTAATTTAAGATAAGGTAGGAATAAATTGTGCAGTATATTTAACTTTTCCTTTCATCAAGGCATGTGTTTTGTTATTGCATGCTCTCTGACATAAAAAAGCATAAGCAACATGATGCAATTCTCTAAAGCTATTTATTGATATTTCAGAACCAAACAAGTGGCCTCTTTGGCAACTGGAGCTATGAGAAGCTGGATGATTTCACCCTTCCAAATGGTTTGCCAGGAGGAGTTGGGTCACAACTAAATAATTTTGAAACAGTTCACAAAGGCTTTGCAATCCACTGTAGGTCATATCTTTAATTTTTATAAACTGGTTAGAATTTTGTAGAAATGAGGTATCTAAAATTTAATTAGAATCAAGAAAAAGATGGTGCTGTTCAGCAAAGATAAAATACTAAACATTAATAAAATATCTATAAAATAAGATATGCACATTCTTGATATAAATAATGTACTTACGAAGCTGTTGACAATGGAGTAGCAATATAACCTAAATTTAGGTATTAATTTTTTACATCTCTCTCTCTCCTGAAATGCATCTTACTTTTGTGTGAGCGGAGTTTAGTGTAAAAAATGAATATCTAAGTTTAGGTTACATTCTTGATAAGTTTATGTTTTAGGCCCTAAAGTGGCAAAAAACATGGTTTAGAATGCCAATTTTGTGATAAAAATAAATTTATATGTAAAATATGTTGTTAAATAATGCTAAGTGTTTTGTATTGAAGTCATTAACTCTGCTGCTTTCCAATATTTTTCACAAATAGAGGATATTTAGAGGTATCTGGATATCACTGAAGGTGATCTTGATCTATTGCACAGTGAAAAGAGTGATAAAGAAATCAGTCCAGTTCTATTCAAGTGCTTTCCAGGCAATTTTGACCCTTAATTAATCAAAACTATATTTTTCCATGGATAATCAGGACTTTGGAAATAAGTTTTGCTAAGTCAGCATTACATTATATATTATGTATATCTTTACAAACAGAGCTGTGAACAAAATGCTTATCATACAACTCACAGTGGCCAGGATGGAAGTAGGCAAAGTGTAATAATAGTAACCTGTTCAATGTTTGAAGTAGTACTTGAATAATAAAAGAAAATTTTATTATTCCTGATACTTGTATGTTTCATTTAACAACAGGAGATAGAGGAAGAGGTACTCAGGACATTTTTGTTTGGATCTGGAAATGCAATATGGTGCCTTAAGAAATACTTTTTTAACATTAACTATAAATCTGTTTACCTCAGAAAAGTGTGTCTCACTTTCTCAGCAATCCTATGATTATAGAACTAAGTTGGTATTAGGTGACACTGCACTGTACCAACTAGTAGTGAAGTGCAGTATCGCCTAATACCAACTTAGTTATATAATTTAACAAACTTCACTGTTCCTAACTTCTTTTAAGTTTATAATCCTATGCATGTTAATGTGTCATATATTGTTCCTAAGATACTTGACTAATTTCACCATATAAGTTGCAGCATCCATAACAGTAGCACAGCATTTGTGTACCTCATACAAGATGGCCAAAGCATATTACAAGTTCAGTTAAAGAGCTTACATATTGAAGAGTAATTAATAGTATTTATGATTTGCACATTAGAAGATAGGGCCAAGCATCAACTGCATTGGCAACATGACTCCCCTGGAATCTGTGGTTCCAAATATTCTCATTTTTTAAAACTTATTTCTGATATTACTTACATGTTTGTCATATGTAAGCTGTATATAAGCTTTCTGCAATGTTGCTCAGTATGGGATTTGTCTTGAAGTGTATCTTTCTAATTATTCATGCAGTTTATTATTCTGGAGTTTGGAATGTATCAATATAAAATGCATAAATAAGTATCATATGTATCACTATCATTTTTATTTTGGGTTTTATTTCTTTAATAACTTCACTCATTTATTACATAAATTAGCTGCAATAAAACTTCACATATGCTTCTAGAAAAGTGAAGTTAACTAAACTATGTAGGGGACTCTTGTCCCCTACCTAGCCATTTTCTGTTACAAGCAAGTTTATGTTTATAACTGTATGTGTGTTTTCTAATATTACATGCCCTGGTTCCTCACACTTTCACCAGGCTTAACTTACAGAAAAGATCATTGCCAACTACTGAAAATATAATTGCCTTGTAGTATATCAGACTTATTTGATTTCTGCTTTGCCTTCTGAGGGAACAGAACAAATATAATATTCCTCTCTTTTGCTGCATTAACTTCTGATTGAACTATACTCCCCAGTCACTTTGTGCTGTGTGACAGGTATATCCTGCAGCTCTGTATTTAAATTGTACTTAGGAAAGTATAGACAATGGAGTGGTAATAAATTCTAATAAGACAGGCATAGTATGGTGCATTACTGACTTTTAGCAATACTTTTTCCAAAGTCTGGTTGTCAGGAATTAAATTTGATCTTCTGTTGAGATATGCTCATCTCTTATTTTTTGAATTTTTATGAAAATGCAGTAATGTTATGTTTTGAAATTTAGTGTTAATCATTCTTTTACTGCACTAAAATTAAAATTTGTCATAGGCCTTTGTATGATATTACTTTCTCTTCTTATTGGAACAGTAATCAGTGGCCTCATTGACAACAAAACCACAACGTCATGATACTTATTGAAAAACTGTCTTTTGTTAAGTTTAATTAGGTGATGTATGCTTGCAATGTCATTTCAAGGTTCTTTGACTTTGGGGTGACAAATTTCTTGCTATAGCAATGATAGCTGCTCTAAAATCAGAAATTATAACTATATAACTGCTTATTGGAAATAACATAACCAATATAAATAATTTTGATTTGATAGAGAGGTAGTTTTAGTTTCTCTATGAAAATTGGAATTGCCACAACCTATGAGTTTATATAATGATAAAAGTTGGCATATAATTCCAGCTCTTGCCCTATTTTAGTTGGGCAATAGGGATTTATCAGTTAAAATATATAGCCATTGTTCAATGGGGAATCTAGTCCTCACAGTTTCCAAAGCTAATAATTTTAATATGTCTGGTGGGTTATCACACTTTATTTTATACTAAGTTCAAACTATCTCTATTGTTTATTGTTTAGTCTCAGAAATTAAAATTTCTTTTCAACTATGAAGATTTATCTTTTTATTAATGTTGCTTTGTTGCCTATTGGATGAACTGTAAAATTTCTTAAATCCCAGCTGCTGAATGGTGATCTAATTATTTTTTTTAATGAATAATAACAACAAAAACAACAGTTTTATCTAATTCATATTCAATGGGGGACTGACATGTTAGCATTTGCAATGCAGGTATTGCTGCATATTTGACAGCACCTATAATTTATCTGGGATTTTCATTTTCTAATTATTTGATATTTTTAAGATTTGATATTTAAATATGTCCATTTGTCTAATGGCACCAAAACATCACCAAAGATAAAATATTGGAGAGCAGCAACTGATATGAGAGTTGAAGAGGGTTTTAAAATGTCAAGAATTGAAAAGTATTTTGAAAAATGAGTCATAGCATAGGTTCCAAAATATGGCTATAAGGCAATCTTATACGGATGTGTAAGGTTTTAAATTTACCTTCTGACTATAGTGTAAGTCATTATTAAGAAAATTAATCACCTTAAGTTTAAAAAAGTTTCTGTTTTCATGGCATATAGAGGAATTGAAAGCAGCTTAACAATCATGAAATATCAGCAATTTTTATAGTAAACTGGGAGAAAGTAAAAAGAGAGCATTATCTGGTTCAGCATTGATCAGCCTCAGAAGATTCTGAAAATCCATAAATGTCCTAATGGAGTAGGATGTCGAATCTGATGAACAGTGAAGCTAGAATAGCCATAAGCAATATTAATGTTGGTGTTGGTGTTTACCCAGCCACTATTACAGGGAAAAATTGAAACCTTGGATTAATTGTTTTGTTTGCAGGGTTGCTAGAAGATAGAGAAGAGAAGAATAAAGGTGTAGCATTGTTCACAAGAGAGTTTGGTCGCTCAGCAAGTTTCTATGCTAACAAAACATTTCAACCAGAATGGAGGAGAACTCCAGATGAAATAATTCCAAGTAACAGGTAATCACAATTAGCATGTTTGAAGCAATGTTGCTTTTATTCAGTGCCAGCAGATTAGAAAACTTAACTCTTACTGCAATTATTAAATTAAATTAATAGGAATTATACAAAAAATTATTGTATCTCTCATTGCTGCATTTGAAGAATTTAGAAGATAAGATCTGGAACCTTGAAGTAAAAGGTACTGCTATGTCTGCATTATATTTACCATAAATCCTTATATAGAGTACCTGAATTAACTATGAATCAACTTGGAGTGTTTTACCTGTTCGGAGCAGTGCTCATTGACATTTGCAGGTATCATCAGTGATACTGATATAACATACTATAGTTTCTTAAACTATTTTAAAAAGTTTTACTTAACAACTTTATTAAAGGAGATACTAAACCTGGTCATCATTATTGTCCATACATTTTGACACCTCTTTAAAAAACTATGTCATTTGCTATAGGTTATGTTAAGCAGTGCTGGCAGTGATCTTTCAGAATATGTGGATTTGTCTTCTATGTGGCATTTTTTTTATTATTTGCCGCAGAAAAGGGCATAGGTCTGGTAACCAAGGAGACCAACTAATCCTTACTGATAATCAAAACCTGGAAGTTAGGCAAGAAAATGCTCTTTCTATTTGGGTTGATATATTTAAGAATCAGATAGAAAGGAACATGTTTCCTTACATTTGAAGTTGGTAGGGCCAGTTTTTATTTTGAATCCCCTCCCCCCATTTGGCTTCTGTTGCCTAAACCTTTTAAGGTTTAAAACATTTTTTTTTATCTGTTTTGGAACCTTAAGGATTTTTTCCTGCAATTATTTATGCATTTGAAAAAACACACAAAGAATTTCAATATAACGAAAAATGTTATAAAAATTAAATGGCATGTTCACCTCTCAAAAATACTATTCAGAATCTTGTTATACATTTATTTCTTTTTAAGCAGTCAAAATCTTTCTCTTCAACCCATTCACTTAAGCTTTTTAAATAGCAGAATCTTCATTAGCAAAAGGAATGCATGGTTACCTTGGGCACATGGATACCAGAAAATTAGAGAGGATGAGGGAAGTACTGTAGTTTTGAATATTGCTGGTGAATGATCTTGTATCTTCATGAAACAATTCTAGAAAATTCATGGTGGAGGTAACTTCTCAGCTGCATAAATTTAATAAACAATTGAAAACAAGAAAGATGAGAGAAGTAAAGTTGTGCAATAAATCTACAATGTGTGCCGTATGGAAGTAAGAGTGATACTAACCAGATTCCCCTATAAATGCTTAAACAGAAAGTAAACTTGGCCAGAAATCACTGCACATCTTTTTCGCATTTGCCAGGACTATTCAAAACTACTTTACTTTGTTTTGGTCAACATTTTCATGATGTCCCAAAAGGTGTTGTAACTGGTATGAGTCCTTCCAAAAGAACTTGTTTTATATATGCTCCAATGGCAGTAGAACATTCTTTTTCCATGATGAAAATTGTTCTCTCTGACAAGCAGCTGACTATGACAGTTGATACCTTGAAAAAAACATCTTGTTGGTTGCTTGCAACCAAGAAAAGTAAGCTTATGTACTTTAACTATGTGATAAAGAAATTATTAAGTATCTTAAATACCTACTTTTATAAATAATGAATTAAATATTGTCTGTTTTCACTTTTAATAAATGCCTATTTTCAGTATTTTGATTCCCTTTTTGCCTGCCCATTTTAACTAAAATAAATGCCTGAATTTCCAGGTTCTGTCAATAACTCTGTCATTCATAAGCACTCTTTCAATTTCTCTTATTGAAATATTTTCTGTATAAGTTGTGGCTAAAGCTTGTTGAAAAAAGGAAAAATTACTCTCTCTATTAGTTATTTTTCTAAAAAAAGTAGGCAAAATTTTATTTACATATGCCACATTTATTTTATATGGCTTTAATGTTAACAACTTAGTAAGCTCTTTGCACAGAGCCATAAGAAATAATTCTTGTTGTGAAAGATGACTAAGTGTTTTTTGGAGAAATTCCCAAAATGATGATGGATGTCATCTAATGTTTCTTTGGTGAAAAACTCTACACTGCCTATTAGGTTTCTTAGACTGAACTCTACCTGTGGCCTGAAATGTATTATAAATATTATGGTTGGTTACAGCCTGAAACTTTTACACCAGGAATCTTTCCTCAAATCATCTTTGAACTTGATGAGCTGACTGAGTTAACTTAATGAATCAAATAAATACATGTTGTGCAGTAGAAAGCATATACTGAGTAATATTCACTTTACAAACAAAACACACTACTCATAATAACTGAGCTGAATTGAACTCAACCACTATCAAATCCATACTGACAGTCTGTAGTTAGCATGACCTTGTTCAAGTCAAGATGGGAAACACATATGCACACATTCAATGGAAAAACACTGCAAGTTAGTTCATAACTCTTTGGATCTGTTCATAAAAAAGGTCATACTGATTTGATTAGGCACCATTCACCATAATGCTGTTATAGAGTTGGGTTTGGTGACACTTATACCATTCACTATTTTAATATCATTATTTTATATTTAAATTAAATGGTTATAGCAGCAGCTGTAAATATGTTACAATGTCCACAGGCCTAATGAGCATGCCAAAAGTAAACAAAGTATAGTAACAAAGGCAATTATTAACAATGTTTTTTATATATTTTATATTTAATTTTTACTTAGTACATAACATGAACTTATATGATTCTAGGGGGCTCTGACCAATACAACAATTTTTCATATTATTTATATTTTGAAAGTTATTTGAATTAAGTTTTTGAAACCTCCTAATATATTTCAAACATTAGTATTGTTTAATATAACAAAACTAATGACAATTTGAGTGATTTCCTCATAAATATTTTGTATATTATACTGTGGAAATTTCCATTATTAAAATCTATATAAAAAGTAGCATTATTATTTATGCTTTTAAATAAAAATATTCTGTGTAATTCCAGTTACTTTCAATAGAAAAATTTAAAGGGCTAAAATAATGAGCATAGTTTTTAACTTGATACTGAGAAAAAAAAAAAGATTTGTTTAGAAATGATTTCTGGCTAGTCATTATTTAAGTACTAGCTATCTTTTATTTCATTTTGATATTGGTATTTTAGAGTATTTGCTTATAATTATAAGTCAATAATATCAACAGCCATTGTCCACTGCTTGGAATAAACAGCTAAATATTAATATCACACAAAAAATTCATTAGCATGTTTTGTTTAAGTATCTATGAAGAAAATTTTATGGAGCAATATCATTGTTGCCTAAGTTGTAGCTTATAATGGGGAAGAGCATATCTATTTGTATAAAATCTTTATTAAATTAATATGAAATAATATTGTATGTTTTCAATTCACAGATCCAGAGATATTACAAAGGCAAAAGAACTTTGTGGAGAGTCATATCAATGTCGTTATGACTATGCACTGACTTTGAACAGAGATTTGGCACACTTTACAAAGAATTACCAGGACAGTTTTGTCAATATTAAGACAAAAAACAAAGAGCGAGGTAAAATACCCAAAACCTTTGCCTAGACATTATTATAATAGAGGTTGGCAACTACCTTTAGATTGTTAGACCTGACTTGATAGAGGAAAGCTTGTAAACTTTCAGTGCTTAGCATGTAATTGAGAATGGTTGATCTTCCTCATAGATGCTTATGAATTACATAGTTAACAAAAAGTCAGTAGAACCGTGCTTATCCAAAACAATGGAGGTGGAGGCTGTTTTGAATAAGTAATTTTTTTGGATAAATCACAAATTCCAGAAACCCCAATCATATTTTTAAAAAACGTTTTAGTTAAAGATATGCTTTATTGTCATTCTTAGACTCTACACTTTTGAAGTAATTTGGGCACCTTAGAACACTACTCTTCTAATTTAAATTTGATTTTCACTCCGGCTGAAATGCTTGATATCCTGACATATTTTATTTTATCCACTGTAATATTTTGGGAGATTTTAACATTTTTCATTTTTCTCATTGCCTTGATTTTTTCTTCAGTTTTTCTCACCATACATTTCTGTTTGCTTATTATTTCACTCAAAATATAAAATGGATGGGAACAAATATTTGAACACTTTTAAGTAAGGTTTCAAATTGCAAAGTAAATAGCAATTCTCATTGAAATTCCACATTAGAGGAGCCTTCTCTTGTTTGGTAAAGTAACATTCGAAAGCCAGATGGGTTATCTGAAAAGGGCACCTTCATTCTACTTATCGCAGGTTTTCTGTTATCATTAATAATGGATGCCCATTAGCACATATTTGCACCAAGGGCTAAGGAGGGTTAAGTGCCAAGGGAATGATGTATGCATTAAAATTTAATTATATTGAAGAGAGAGAGAGAGAAAGCATTTTAGTTAATGTAGACTTTGGTTGACCGAAGTTCAAATAAATGCATTTATACCATTAACCATAATTTATAATTTTAGCATATGATTTAATTCTGCCATAGGGTATTTTATTTTTAAATAACTGTCTAAACTTATTTCTTGCATAATTTTTTTCAGTCATTTCATGTGGTGTTCTGGAAACACCTAGGTTTGGACGCAAGAGTAACTTTCTGTTTGTGCCAGGCACAAAAGTTACTTTTGAATGTAATCAGGACTTCATTCTTATTGGTGACCAGCGGCGCATGTGTACTGTTGAAGGAAAGTGGAATACTCCAGAGAATGGCTATACAGAATGCTTACGTAAGTAGCTCCAAATCATATATGCACTTACCATATGCTGTGCAATAATATAATTACAACATTTTAAATTTTTGCTGTAGTTGTATATACTTCATTCTTTTTTTCTTGCTGTAATTGTTTATATGCTGCCAAAGAAGTATTACAAATGAATATTTACATTTATAATTGTAATGCATGTAATTGTTGCTATAGTTCAGGCACTAATGATAAGAGCAGGCTGATTCTGCTTCAGAGAAGTAGAGGAGATTATAAGATAGAAGGATGTTAGAGGAGCACAACAGAAGGGGGAAGTAGAATTCAGTGAATTGGGAGTGGGGACGAGGAAATATAATGTAATATAAAAATGGAAACACACAGAATTCTTTATTAAAATTTATTTATATAATTTGTATTATTTTTCTGTGCGGCTTTCTTGCTTTGGTTAGAGTAAGTTTTCTGTTTCATTTTATTTTGATTCATTTCCTTTCCATGTTCCTGACAGTTTCTTCTTCATTATTTTGTATATAAAGATAATTTTTGAGCAATATGAAAAATTAATGTCCTTGAAAACTTAATAAAAAGTAAAAACAGAAGGTATTTGATTATGTACATAAAGAAGTTATTAGATGACATTATATATACTTCACTAACTGATTAATTTTTCAGAACATTCAATATTAATTCATTTGGAATCAAACACAGTGAAACATGCACTAATAATCTCTGTGAGTTGGAATATATGAACACTCTATATGAGTATTCTATATGAGTGTTCATATATTCCGACTCGTAGAGATTATTGTCAGGACATATTTCAAGAGCTTTCACTCTGATCCTCAGCTGGGGACAAACTATACCCAGGCCACTGAAACTTTGCACTGGACAACAGCATTTTCAGTTGGCAATCATACAGATTAAAAAATGAGGAATGCTATCCATTGCACCTCCTGAACCAATTACAAAGTGGCATTATCAGTCAGTCATTCATGAGGTAGAAGCTGTGCATTGCAAATTTTTCTTATTTTGTGTGCAGCTGATTTCTATTACATGTTTGAATTGTATATTTATTGATCTATATAAATAATACAATGCACAAAATACTAGATAGGTCAAGTCAGAAAATCTTTCAATTTACATAACATTTAAAACTATATAAGGATATTAATAATATACAAAGTATTCACATGCTACACTATAATGTAAAATAAATCTTAAAACCTGTTCAAACACACTAGAACAAAATGATTTATCAAAAGAAAAATAAATAAACTAATTTCAGCAACTTTACAAATGTAGTTAATTGTTATAATAAAATAAATGTTATTTCATACAGTATAAATACTATCACTATTATTTAAAAACTCATTTAATGAGTAGAAAAGTGAGCAAATAAATGTGCTATTACTGCCCTTTTGAGTAAAGTTAACTTTTCAATTGCTTTAATTTGGAGTGGTAATTTATAGTATAATCTAATGGACAAATTTGAGTTGCACTATTTTGATATGTTTTGGTGTTAGTTCTAATTATATAAAGATCTGCTTCTTGTATTGTGTTGAGTATTACTTTATTTGTTATATGTGATTTTGCTACAAACTTTTTCTTATAAATAATGTTGCCTCATATACATGCAGGGGAGTGGCAAGATTCTCAGTTTTAAGAAAATTCAATTCAATTCAATTTATAAATCCTCTCAAATCAATTTTGTACATAGTACTTTGATACAGGATACATCAATAGTTAAAATTATACAATTTAGATATCAAACATACTTAACCTAAGTTCATTTACAATATATAATAGATTAAATATAACTACGAAAAAGATAGTTAGCACATGGCTTATGTATATGAATATTTATTAAATTGCAGATATTCCTTTACTGTGTAAAAGCAGTGGTTCTGAAAGAAAGCCTTTGTTCTAGACTTAAACACATATAGTTTTCTATATTTTTAATGATATTGGGAAGGGAATTGTATATCATTATACTGGCATGAAATACTCCGTTTTTACACATTGTAGTTTTGGTAGAGGTATGTGAATGTCCTTATTATTTCTAGGATAATGGGTTTATAGGAAGACTTCTGGTTTACACCAGCTATTATCCTGATTATTTTTTTCTGCATTACAAATACTTTCTTGGAAGGGGGAGTTACTCCAAAGCAAAATGTCATACTTTAGTCCGATGTAAACACAAGTAAAATAAACACTGCTAAGGGTATCAATTATTACATTGCTATATTCCTAAACAGATACCCAGTTACACTAAGTTTTTTCATTAACTTTTCATTGTGCTCATACAATCTTAGATTATTTTTCATAAATTCCAAGGAATTTAATGTACAGTTTCAATGTAATATTATTAAAAACTACTGCCGGTTTTGGTATTTCCCAAAGATAAGATGAAAATGCATGCGAGTGTCTTTTCTGTGTTAACTTTCAGTTGGTTATATGCAACCAATTGCCTGTTTCTGATAAAATTTAGTCTATAAGTGGTTAAAGATTCTTACATCCCATACATTCCACAATAATACTTGTATCAACAGCATATTGAATGGTAGTTTGGTAGAAAGGTTTCTTTTCATTTCATTCATAAAAAGTAAATATTGTGATTAATTGAAATGGTTAATTAGTAGTAGTTAGAAAGTGTGCCAAAGAGGTCAATTATAAAGTGATTCACAGAATGATACCTAATACTTTCTATCCAGGTGTTACACAGATGCAAAATGTTGTTAGAGATGGCACATATCATAATGGCTCGAAGCTTTTTCCTTCTTAAAATCATGAGCAAATATCTACACATTAAATCTCTCACTGTTGAAAGTTTATTCTTTACTATGCTTACTTTACTATGCAGCAATTTAATCATGGCTATAAATTATTCTGGAGTAAAGTAATTCATTATTACATACACTTGATATAAGTTTAAGATGCAACAAAAACTCTATAATACCAGCCATTAAACAGTGGTGGCTATTGCAACATTGCAACCACAGCATAGCCAACATTACATGAATGGATGCTAATTGTCAAGTGCAAAGTTTCAGCAGCACAGGTGGTGGTTCCAATATAAAGTGAAACAAGAGTTCCATTGATGGAATGTCAAGTTCATAACATGATGCTTAATTTTTAAAATGAAAATCTTTTCCCATATTGCTAATTTCTTGGGATTGTTGGTAGCTTTCAACATTTTGGTTGTTTCAATAATTTGTAAGTAATGGTTGCATGTTCAAAAATGATCTACAATTGCCAATCTATCTGCTGTTTGTAGTTTATACTTCTAAATATTCTTTTGCCTTTATCTCTAAATTTCTTATTGTTTTCCCTATGTATATCTCATTACAATCCAAACAATTTATCTGGTACACTCCTGCCTTTTTGTTGAATGGGATAACATTCTTTATGATTCTGTTCAAAAGGTCCCCAATGTTAAATTTATTTTGTGCAGTCAACACAATACCAAATTCAATTAAATGTACTTACAAAGCTGTTGACAATGGAGTAGTATATATATATATATATATTACTCCATATATATAAACACTAATGTAATAAAAATTGTTGACACTAACTCCATTCACTTACATAAAAACAGGACATATAAATTTTTATGTAAGTGAATGGAGTTAGTGTGAACAAATTTTATTACATGTTGTCACTTCTAACTAACAACAACAGTTGGTCTGTAGGCTGAAGATGGGAGGGATCACTCCTGAAACATATGTCCTGTTTTTATGTAAGTGAATGGAGTTAGTGTGAACAAATTTTATTACATTAGTGTTTATATTTAAAAAATATAAAATGTTTTAAACTTTTTCATGAATGCACTGTCTGCCCATGGATGATATGTGAACTTTTTAAAACTTATGTCCTCCTTTATCATAAAGAGAGTGCTGGTGTCTGTAATATCTTTAATTCCCTTGTCTCTTTGATGATGTGTCTTTGTTTGCAAGCATTCAAAAACAAAGAATGCTCCTTATTTTAAAAAAAATGGCTTAAGAGTACTAACATGTAGATGAATTAAGAATTACACCAATCTTACAAAATTGTGCATTGACCAAAATTTCTCTTTTAATGTACCAACAAAATTCAGTTTGGCTATCAGTATTTATTTAGGAGTACAATTGAAGCACACATTACAAAGGCATTTGCATTTATCTTTAAAACATGGTTTTGTTATGTAGATGACATTGTGCACAAGCAAAAGGTAAATTTATGAAAGCTGTTACAATAAGCTTGTATAAAGTTCCCACATTGTCAGTAAATGGTTAGAAAGATTATATGAGGCTGTGGTTGAGTTGAAGATGATATATGTAGTAGAAATTTGTGGAGTGTCAAAGGAGTGGACAAAGATGATGATGTGCATAGAATGTTTTGTAGAGAAGTTCTGGGGTTACCAAAAATTTCACCAAGGGGGGGGGGGGTTACATGTTAGAATTAGGAAGAGTAGGAAGGAAAGAAATAATAGGGAAAGAATCTTAAAATATTGGTATAGATATTTGAAACTAGACAATAATGATGTACTAAAAGAATATGGAAAATGGGACAAATTGCAAGAAGAAATAGTAGCTACAAAAATATTATCAGATACAAGAGTAGAGAAAATGAATAAGATAGGGGAATTTTTAGGAAAATTAAGGGTTAAGTGGAGAAAAAGTATAAGGAAGGAGTTTGGTGGCAAATGCAGTGGTGAAATTAAATTAGTAATTTATTTTTAGGGTCCTCTCCATACACATAATCTGGTGGTTAAGAGATGGGAGAACCCCAGATTTGGTACTGTCAAACTTTTAGAGTCCTTGTATGTTTATGTAAATTAAATTGTAATGTGATCTGCTGAAAATAGATTGAAAATGTGTAACAAATTGATTTAATTATGAAGTTATGTAAATAGTGGCAAAGGTAGTTAGGAAAAATGTAAATATGAATGTATAATTAATTGCTAAAATAAACTGTTCGTTTGTGTAGATGACATGTGCAATAGTACCACATAAAAAAAAAAAAAAAAAAAAAAGGATGCCTTAAAATTACTAATTCTGCAAGACCGAAGCATTAATTTCAGTGTAGAAATTGAAGATGAATGTTTGCCTTTTTTGGATCTTAAAATCTACAAAAGATACAATGTACTTTCATTTGGAAACCTACACATACGGTAATTACACAAAATATAATAGCTTTAATTCTAAACCACACCACCACACTATTATTAATAGCTTGGCTCATAAATTAATCAACATCCCACTCAACAGGGAAAAATGTACAGCAGAATACCAGTACATCATCAATACTGCCCTGAACAAAGAATTTCACCAATCTTTAGTAGATAAGAAGGTCAGACACTTGAAAAGACTTAAAATATTAAAGACACCACCACTCTCTCCACGATAAAGAAAAACACTAATTTTAAAAATGTCTACACACCATCCATGAGCAGACGTACATTCATGAGAAATTTAAAACATTTGGTATTATATTGGCTGCATAAAATTAATTTAACAATGGGGACCTTTTGAACAGAATCATAAAGAATGTTATTCTGTCCAGCGAAAAGGCAGGAGTATACCAGATAAATTGTTTGGACTGTGATCAAATATACATAGGAAGAACAATAGGAAATTTAGAGCTAGGGGCAAAAGAATATTTTAGAAATGTAACATTTACACAGGTGGATAAATTGGCAGTTTCAGATCATTTTTGGACACAACTAAACAAAGAACAAATTGTTGAAAGCTATCAACAATTCCAAAGAATTAACAACAGGGGAAAAGATTTCCATTTTAAAAAATAAACATTATGTTATGAACTTTGACATCCCACCAATGGACTTTTAGTTTTACTTTATATTCAAACTACTAGAGGTCACATTGTTACCTGCCAGTGTTACTTGGTTCCCAGCTGAGGATGAGGGCAAAAGTTCTTGAAACATGTTCTGACAAATTAATCAGTAGTGAAGTATAGTGTCACTTAATACCTACTTCTTTAAGTATATAACTAATGTCCTTGTTAGGCATTCCGTTCTAAGCATGCTTTCTCTATCTCATTTAATTTTTTATTTTCTCCTAGTTATGAAAATAAATTATATAGCTAGCAAAAGCATTTATCAGTTGTCCAGAAGGCTATTTTTGATCTGTGCAGGGATATACCAACTGAATCTTATTGTATGCAGTAGTTCTCTGAGGTTCTTTCTGTTTTGGATTGAGCAATCCGTGAAAAATCTTTGCAATATAGATGGGGGATGAAATTAATATAAGATGTTGCAAGTAAACTCACAGTCTTTATAACTACAAAGCAGAAGGTTTTACCATCTGAGTCATAGTAATGGACATTCTATAAAAAACTGATGTGAACTAGAGATGCTAATTGGAACTTGTACAGTGAAGCTAATCATATAATTAAGATCATTGCATGACTGATTTGAACTATACACTCTTATTGGCTCCACTTACATGACAATAAGTATGTGCAGTTTGATTAAAACATACAATGATCTTAATTAACTGATTTGAAATTGACTTCCTCATATCTAAGTAGATTATAAGATCCTGTTAATAAATTACACCTAACCTTCTGCAACTCTTATTCATATTTATCTATTGTATAAGATGGAAATAATTTTCATGCTGACATCTACTACAGAGAAAGAATTTAGGGACTGTGTACATCTTCAGAAGAAAATAATAACTTGATTCTTAAAACCTAAATATGTATAAACACTTTTTTGTATCGGGGATTTTCACAGTGAAATAATTTTGTTCCACTTACTTGGACATGTTTCAGCTTCAAGCTGAAGCTGAAGATGGAGGCAATCGCCTTTGAAACACGTCCACGCAAGTGGAACAAAATTAGTGACATTTAAGTGATTTCATAACAATAATTTGTTATATGTCTAAACACACTTGAGTACAAATTTGTTGATTAAACTGTTCTTGCCAAACTGCTGAGAAAATTAACTGTAGTATGATAGATAAACTTTGATGGGTACTCATGTACCTGTTTGTGTTGATATTCACATTTCCAGGAAACACAGTGAATAGTTGCAAATTTGCCCTATTTTTATTTCAAGCTTTACAGAACATTTATTTCATTCTTTATCTCATATTCTTCCTCTGTCCTTCTTTTCTTTCTTTTTTCCTTTAATCACTCTGAATGAAGAACATGCCTATCCCTATCTTGGTATCATTAAATATTTTTGTGATCCAGGTCAACAGGAATATTCCTCACGCCAGATTGGGATAACATTTGGTATAATCCTTGGTGTGCTGGTACCACTAATACTGATAGGTGTAGCAGCTGGTGTTTGTATCATTAGAAGGAACAGAGCTGATGACAGCTCGACTGCTTCCTGGAAATACAAGAAGCAACCATCAACTGTAGCAACCACTCAAGCTACACCACTGAATGCTGAACTACGGTTCAGTACAGGCCTTAGCAGTGATAGTGATCGGAGTAGCTCTGGCAGTAATGGCTTTGGTGGGATGAAGAAACGTAGATCTTATGATCGTATTTATCGTACCCATGAACCACTTCCTGGAAAGCCATTAATTACCTTTGAGGATAAGCTCTGGGATCTAGGAGAGGAAGATGAAGGTGTTGCAAACACTTCAGTAACCACTGGGAGTGATGATACTCCTTCAGATATGAGTGGCAAAGCTGTATATCGACATAGTCACCAAACTGACATTTACTGATAATCTTTAGAACCTAATCACAAATAGAAATGATAGGACCACAAAAAAGGAGTCAGCTGATTAGAATATTTTTATTTATATGTGCCAACTAGCAAGTAGTATTGTGTGTTGTACTTGTAGGCATTTTCCTAATTATGCTATACTAAAAAATATGCTACGAGAAACATTGGTAATTATGAAGTTATAATAATGATCAGAGGCTTGATTTTTTTAAACTTTTGGAGAAGCAATATAATGAAATTTTATTTATTAATACCAGAATTTTTTTAAAAAGGTCCACTGCAAAACAATTCTAATAGATTCTAATAGACAGGACATAAACTATACAGCAATATTTAGTTTGATTTTCAGATTTTAAAAGGTAAAACAAATGAGGATTTATTCAAAAATATTTTTGTTGGCACTGGTTAACTGTCAGAAGTAGCTTACATGTTGGCTATTGAGCTCTTGGAATACATTAATATTTTAAATTATAAAAAAGGGACTTTCTTAAAAAAATAATAATAATAAAAATAAATAAAATAAATCTTCTGGAAAAATGAAATAAAAAGGTGAAGGAATTAATTTAGATAGTATGGTAAATAAGAGGAGAGAATGCTCATGGCAGTATCATGTGAATCACAAATCTTGGAGCAAAAATATGAAAAGATTTTTAATACTTAATGCAATTTTCTAAGAGATTCTCTCTATCCTAATTATTAGAGAGCATGAAGGTGAGAACTTTGTAAAGATTTTCTGAATTATCACTTTTGTTTTATTTATTAAACTTATTATGAATTTGTAGGAATGCTTTCATATGTCTTAATATCTTTATATCTGAAATTTGTGTAATGCTCTATTACAATAAAATAAACTTAGTATGTCCAAGGAACTAAAATGACAGAATTAAGTTAAAGTTAGAGCGTTTAACTATTGCTTTTGTATAAAAATGAGGAAAAATCTCTTTGAGCCAAATAATGCATAAATCAAAAGGAAAAAAGCAACAAATTAAAAATTTAATGTAACCTATGATTGTTACTAAACTGCATTTATTCAATAAAATAACATAAAACTAAATTGGTATTGTATTTTCCAAAGGGGAAGTTTCTATTCCACACAGGAGATAATGAATTTTATAGGGATACATTGTAAATATGGCTTTCCAGGAAGATAATTATTGAATGCCTCTGTGGTGCTGCATTGATAAATTAACCAGTTGCAGAAGGATTATTATTAGCAAGTTTGTCCTTGTGGAATGGAAATTTTTCCATTGGCACTAAAAATATTCCTATTAATGGAAATTTTTCCATCCACAAATCCTTATTTCCAGGTTCCCTGAAAAATACAATTCCTTTTAGATTTGAACATTTCAAGAAGGACAATATAAGAATTGAGCATAAAACCATCTAATTACTTGGATTACTTACTACCTAGCTATATTAACCAGGCTATTAATTGTATAAAATCCTAAAGTAACAAGCATTCTAAGAACAGTGTTCAATTTTTAAAAATCAATGTAAGGCAATTATGCAGAAATAAAGCATTCATTCATTTATTCATTTTTACTTAGCCACACACACACACACACACACATCAAATAAGTGTACTTACGAAGCTGTTGACAATGGAGTGGTATATAACTGTAAAAAAAAACTGTATACATTGTTTATATACACACACACATACTTCTTCTGCCTTTGAAGAAGAACACAAATGGTTTGCAATACCTCAATATTTATGTTACTGTTTTAGTATTTTATCTATTTCTGCTTCTCTAGTTCTTGCTATACCTTACTACATTGTTCCAAAAGTTACTTTATTTTGCACGTATGCACACACACACAAATAAGAAATAGAGTAACACTAATTATAATGTAAGTAAAATAACAATAACTATAAAAGCAGAAAAAGAACAAAACTCTTATATTCACAGCTTATAGCTTCCTATATTTCAAACAACTAGTGCTCTTCAAAGGCAAGATTAACAATCGATAATCTGTGTATATTTAAGTGTTTTATTCTTTTTTATTCTTTTTCTTCTTCTATATAACAATAACTAGGTAAAGAGAACATTAGCTGTTTGAAATAGTGGGATACCAAAACTGTGACTTTCTTAGTGTTTTATCCTTTTTCTGCTCATGTAGTTATTGTTATTTTAGTTATATTGTTCATTGTGTTATTTTATTTTTCATTTATATTGTTTGCATCTTATGTGTATATATACATATACATTCATTTTTAGGGGGGAAGGTTTAACATCCCTTAGCTTTTGCAATCATGTTGGACAATGGGTAACTAAATGACCTCAGGGAACTAAGGGGCTAAACAATCTGATAGTCATTCTAATGAATGAAGAAAAAACCCCAATCAGACAACTTGATCCAATGAGAATTCAAACCTGGGCTCACAGCATGAGAGACAAGTACCTACACTGCTGTATTGGCTTTTTATGCTTTCTTGAGTATGTAAAGCTATTTTTTTGGCCTCAGAAGATCAGAATCATTTTCATTTAAAAAATACTATTTTGTATATAATTTTAGCTGATGTTGAAGGTAGAACAACAGCAACAACAAGAGGATGCAGAAAGGGCTGCTAATAACTTGTAAATATTCATTGATTTTGTGATATAATATCCTGTATTTTATTGAAAAAATTAAGAGGAAAGAGTGCTGCAAAAAGCTCATTCTTTTTTTCTTGTTGCAAAGCAAAAGCTAAATGTTTCAGAGCAGATATAATAGAATCACATCATGTACTACTTTCAGGACAGCAAGAGTACTCCTCGAGACAGGCTGGTATAACTACAGGTATAGTGCTAGCTGTCCTGGTGCCAATCCTATTGGCCATTATCTGTATTGCATACAAAGTTCTAGTTAAAGGGAAGAGGAGGGAAAAGTATATGGTAGAAGACAGTCAAATACATACAAGGTAAGTGAACTAGATGTTTGTAAGTTGCAGATATACCTGTAGATGCATTAATGTACTTAAGCTTTAAATGTAAAGTTCTTTGAAATAAAATTATACCACAAGACACCAGTTCATGCAATCAATCTTAAAGAGAGTAAGCAATTGAGGAAAAGAATAAAGCAATATAGAGAAGGTTGCACTGTGTCACTGGTATGAAACAAAACATATGAGTTCAGATCAAATGATGTTAACTGCTATTCTGCAGGCAATGCTAGAACACGTAGCACTTAGCTTTCTAGAGCAAGTGTACATCTATGTAAATATTCGAGTTGCGAGCCAAAGCTGATCGAAGACGGATATGCTTACACGCGTTCCGCGTGCTTTAGATAGAATGTGTGTATCGACAGAAATTTATCGCGCCAGAATTAGTCTTATGTCTGTGTAAATATTCGGGCGGAAACTGATCGAAGACGGACATGTCTACACGCGTACCGCGTGCATTAGGCAGAATGGGTATATCGACAGAAATCAATCGCACCAGAATTGGTCTTTTTAATAAAAGAAAAATTAAGGCTGGAGAAAATGGTTCCAATAATCAAGTGACTGATTTGGTACGGTTTTGATGGCGCTATTAGTGATCGGCGGAGTTGAAGTAAATCTTGGTCCGGATATGGAACAGGTCGTTGGAATGTTAAAGTGAATTTCAGAAGAAATTACTGAATTCAGAAAGATGGAGAAGAGGCTAGAAACGAGAATAAGCAGATTAACCGAAGATATGAAGGAAATTGTTGCAAGCTATCAACAAAGAGTGGAACAAGATCTCGCGAACCATGACAAGAGGATAAGGAAGCTGCAAAAAGCTGAGGCAAATAACTGAAAAGCAAACATGATCATTTTTGGATTACGTAAAAAGGGTGTAGTCTCCACGCCTGGGGGGAGGGGGGCGCCACGGATGTACGAGGTCGTTAAAGGCGTGGACTCGTGAGCGGGAGGTCTGGGGTTCGATTCCTGCCAAGACCATCCTCCCTGACAGGTTTTTTCCAGGTTTTCCTGGCATATGTCGGAAAGGTACCATAAATATAGGCGTGGAATGTTTTCCTTTCTTAAAAAGAAACTCTTTTACCATTTTGCCATTTCATTTCATATATCATGGTCCACTGCCTGTGGTACCTCAGTAGAAAAAACGGGCGTTAAACACTATTCACACAAACGCCTGGAGGAAGTATTATGCAGGTAGTAGAGCGAAGAGTCGTGTCAGATAAAGAGACAAGACTAACAAGAGGCAAAGTGATGTTGGAGCACTATAGGTTTGGGGAGAAAGGATAGTGTAGGGGTTGTGTACCTTTTCTATAGTATGCTGGAATATTGAAGTGTTAATGGCAAAAATACGAAATGGTGACATTCATAGGATAATCAAGTGGGCAGATATGTTAGCAGTGGTCGAGACAAAGGTATTAAAGGATTATGTTATCAATATCACTGGGTATGATTATTATGGAAAAAATGGGATGAAGGTTAAAGGAAAAGGCCAGGTATTTGATGGCACAGGATTATTTGAAGAAGAGATAAAAGTTTTAAAATTAAGGTTGAAAAGGATTTAGTAGGTGTTAAGTGCTGAGTGATTTATGTGGAAGTACAAAAATTTGTTTAGGTATTGTTTATAATCCACCTAGTTCTTTAAGTTTTTATGATTCAAATTTGTTCATTCATTTCTTAAATTGAGACAAAACATTGAAAAACTACAGGGCAAATATACAGATGTAGAATTAATGTTAGTGGGGATCTAAATGCAAGAATAGGGGAAGAAGAGATTAGGGTAGATTTCAATGCTTGAGATCCAATAGAAGCAAATTTAGAGAAACATTGTAATTTTCAATAATGACAGCAAAAAATTAATAAAGTTCTTTGAAGAGAATAGCTTTTTGATGTGCAGTGAAGTAAAAGGGAAAGATGAGGAGGGAGAATTCACTTTTATAAACAAAAATGGGCAAAGTGTTATGGATTATATCTTATAGATTATATATCTTATATACCTATACCTAAAGGTCTGGATAGATATATAGTAAACTTTGAGACTATGGATATGATAAGTGCAAGTAATCACTTCCCATTAAAAATGGAGATCCAAATGATAGAAGATAGTAGGAGGGAGCTAAATTTTGGGTTAGGTGTCCAATTAAAATACTACAGATGGATAAATGATTTAGCTGAAATGTTCCGCACAAAGTTAAATCAAGAAATGGAATGTATGGGGGAAAGATATTTGTCAGCATCATTAGAGGATAGAAATGTTGAAGAATGTATTTTTATTATACTGGAGCCGTCAAAAGAGCACGAAACAAAATGGAAGTCTCTGAGGGGAGGCCAAAAGTGAATGAATGCTGGTACAATAAAGAATATGTTTATGGAATTTGGGAATCCACACAGTGAAACTTTTGTTAATCTTATTTTGATTTAAAGTAAAACACTAAAAATCATGTCGTCACATTAAAACTCTCTTTAAGTTTCACAAACACACTTATAAAAGTAATTTTGGTACATGTTTCTTGAGGTACATTCCTCACGAAACATGTCGTCGTTTTGGTTGACAATGTGAGGAATGTACCTCACGAAACATGTACCAAAATTACTTTTATAAGTGTGTTTGTGAAACTTAAAGAGAGTTTTAATGTGACGACATGATTTTTAGTGTTTTACTTTAAATCAAAATAAGATTAACAATAAAGAATGTTCAGATACAACAGAAAGGGTACAGAGAGAGCTGAAATGCTGGAAATAAACAGGAGAGGAGACAGATAAGGGAAATTGCCTTGTTGAAAGGTGGGGATAAGGATAAAGGAAGAGTGGGAAGAAAAGCTTAGCCAGAAGTTAAACAACAGAGCAAAGAAGAATGATAAGACAATTTGGGCAATGATAGATAAAATGTGCAAAAGAAAGGAGGGGATAATGTGATATCATCAACAGAAAGTGTAAGTTTTTTCAGGGTCTTCTGGGTGTAAAAATTTAAGTTATACAAGATAATTTGAATATTCATAATCTATGGAAAATAGGCGTGTTAGTTAGCAAAATTACTTCAAATGAAGTATTGGAACAAATCAAAAAGTTAAAATATAACAAAGCATGTAGAGCAGATAAAATACCAGGGGTATGTTGGAAAGCTTGGGCAGAAGACCTTAAAAGATTAAACATATTGGGGCAGCTATTGAACTTAATTTTTGAAGAAGGAAAAATACTAAAAAATTGGAGAGTGAGAATTGTAACACCAATTTATAAGGAGATATTAGGAACCCAGCAAATTATAGAGTAATTAGTTTACTTTCAATTATTGAGAAAGTCTTCACTGGAGTGTTAGCAAACAGATTCAGGAAAGGTAAAAAAACAGTTAACAAAATTTTTATAATTAGAACATTAGTCTTAATAACAAAAGAGATGAAATCTATTTGTTGTTTCTGAACTTAGAAAAAGCTTTTGACACAATTTCTAGAGAAGCGCTTTGCATTAAACTGAAAAAGAAAGGAGTAAGCCAAAATTTTATAAAGGTAATTCAGAATATTTATAAGGAAAATGAATTTTGTGTTAAATATGAAAGGGGGAGGGCTACAAATAAAATATCAAATGTAGGCCTAAGACCAGGATGTAAATTAAGCCCAGCTCTCCTTAATCTATTTATTGATGATGTTTTAGAACAAATTAGTATAGTTAATGTACATTTGCTAATTATAAATAATACAGAGATACCAGGTCTGCTCTTATGACTTGGTAACAGGTTCTTTAACAAGTGTAGGTTTAAAATGATCATTAGAAGTTATAGGCACTTTTGTAGAGAATGGGGTCTCAAGATAAATAAAAATAAACCTAAGATTATGGTTTTGAAAAAAGGTTTCATATTAAAAAAAACAGGAAAAAATGGTGGTAGGAGGGTACAAAAATTGAAGCTGTCAAGAAAATTTATTATTTAGGTGTTAGATTGTCAAGTAATCGTAAATGGAGTGATCAATAAAGGAAAGCAGTAGCAGAAGGAAAAACAGCCATGAGTATAATCAGATCTTATGAAAATAAAATATCAAATATGCAAGTAAAATGGTTAGAGAGAAAATATGACTTAATTGTGGAGAGCAGAATGATGTATGGAATAGAAATTTGGGGGCCAGATGCAGGATGATTTTTTTTGATTGATTTATTTATGGATGCTCTTTAACATCTCAGGTCATCAGCGTCCCATTCAACTCAGGGCGTGAAATGGCCGACAAATTTTGCTCAGAGGCCTCTCTTTCAGGCTTGAGGTTCTTTTTTGTACTGCAAATATACGACATGGAACCCATGGCTTTACTTCCCTTCCGAAGGAAGCCATACTTAGGATTTTTATGCCTGAAAAAATCCATTGGTTCTGGCCGGGTTTGAACCAGCGATCTTGGGTTTTGGAGGCAAGTATGGTAACCACTACACCACCAGGAATGACAGATGATGGAGGATGGAAAGGGATAAACATGATAAATATATTATTTTGTAGAGTTGTCCTAGACTTACCTAGATCTTCACCTAATGAGGTTGCCCTAATGGAACTAGGAAGATTGGGGTATAGAATAGGGAGATTAGAAAGAGGAGAATATCATTAATCAGTGTTTGGTAGCACAAGGAAAAATTAAGGGGAGAGAAACTAAAATATTCCACAAGTAGCGGGTATAGGATCAATATGGTATGAGGGAGAAAGATTGGGAGAAGGAGTTTGGAAAGCGGTAATAATAAGAATTCAGGATATTGAAAAACAGGAAATATGGGCAAATATTAATACAAAAAAATCTCTTAAGTTAATAGTACACTAAAAATGTGTGGGGAAGAGAAAGATAGATTGAAATTTGTGATAAGGCAGAAAGGAAAGGATTGGAATGGTTTAGAACAGGAGTAATATACTTAAGCTGATTAAAAAATGGATATATTGAGGGGATATGCCCTATGTGTGAAGAACCAGATAGTACTTGGCATTGTATATTAGAATGTAAGCATACCAAGTTTGGAGGGAACAATTTCTATTACAAAAGTGGGAAAATTTACCAAATGAAATAAGAGGCAGATGAATTTTAAATTTAAAATCAGATGAAAACATCTGGGAAAATACATAGACAAAGTGAAACAAAACTGGTTATGGGTACAAAATACTTAGGAAAGGTGTGTGAGAAATGGTATTGATTTGTCAGATAGTGAAAGGAGGATGAAAAGAGTAGGGGAGGGAATGGGATTATTTATTTAGCATTAGTTAAACAGATATCTTATACACCAATAACCAGGGTGTTAGCGTGCATAAGGTTCTAAGAAATAAGCAATTCTCAAGGATATAAATTTAGCCAAATGGGTTTAATTAAAAAGGGAGGAAGCTTTAGTATTGTATGAAATTGAATGAATAAATTATCTTTAGTGTTGTGTTTTTCATTTGATTGGTTCGGAGCCTGGTCCCCTGGATATTCCAGTAGGTAGCTGCTGATAAACCAGGGACTGGAAGCTGAGTCAATCAAATTGGAACAAATTTTATTGGAGTTAGTGCCTTTGGCAAATCCAGAAGGCACTGTTCCTATCTGTTATATTTAAAATTATGTATTTTATTTATTTATACTATTACATCTAAATATTCATCTTATTACCAAAATTTAAAATCTCCAGTCTGTTTAGCATGGCCTTACATATTCTTCAAAACCAAAGCTTTCACAGGCAACTGCAGTCAGCTTCATCAGTAGAATGCTGAATGATGAATTTTATACTTGTACATTGAGATTATTTGAGTTACAGGCTACCAGAGTGCAGCAGCTACAATCAGAAAAAATGAGATAAGAGTAGCTGCATGTATTATTTTAATATTTAGTATTTATTTTTTTATCAAAAATTTATTAACACTTTTGCAACTGTAAAAATCACACTAGGAATTTGCCTCACTTCACTTGCTACCATAATACAAGAAAAATAACAACTTATCATTCAGCATTCATAACATAAGAAGTGCGTGGAATGATTAAGTTCGGCTCTTTCCACTGTAGCAAGTCTCGAGACTGCCACCGCCATGGGTGGCCGAGGTCGTTAAGTCGTGGACTCGTGACCAGGAGGTCTGGGTTCGAATACCGCCAGGACTGCCCTTCCTGACTGAGATTTTTTCCAGTTTTTCCTCAGTCCTCATAAATGCTGGGGAGGTACCCTAAATTTAGACCTGGAACGTTTCCTTCCTTTAAAATAAATCCTTTCCCAATATCCTTACGTGCAAAAATGGGCATTAAACACTATTCATTCATTCAAGACTGCCACCTGCTGCTGTTGCACGATTGCTCTTAATTAAGTGTTGGTTGCCCCAGCAGCATGTGAGTGAGTGAGGCAAATGATCTCTCGTTCAAGACAAGAATGTGCCTCATAGCCCAAGAATTTTTCAGCGGCTAATGTCAAGTAAAAAGTATATGTACAGCATTTTGTAGGCATGTTGTGTTTGCCCATGACCACCACCTAATACAGAAAGAAGCACTAGTAGAACTTGAAAGAACAGGAAACAAACGCATGAGCATTGAGGTAGTGGAATAAAATAGGAAGGCTAGGTGGTTAGAATATTGCAAAAGAATGCCTAATTATGCAAGAAAAGCTCTAAGGAATTTTATTATCCAGAAAAATTTGAGAGGAATTGGAATGGTTTGGTAGGAAGGGAAAGAATTAATAGTGTTTTGGGAAAAGTAAAACTTAGAATTAAGGATATGGAAAAAAAGGAAATTCAGCAGTTTTAGAGATGAAAGATCCCTGAGATTATATGGTGAGTTAAAAAAAAAAAATAGGTGTTCAAAAATATGTTGAAATTGATGAAACATTTTTGGGGGGGGGGGATCGTTATATGGTCTAGAACAGAAATCAAGAGGTTCAGTGGGATAAGAGGGGAAACTTATTTGGAGAAATGTTCTTATATGGAGGAGTAGATAATGATTTGGATAGTATGTTAGAAAGTGAAGATAGTAATAGTTATTAGCATTACAGTGGTAAGCTAATAACTGAGAAAAATAAAAGGAATATGATATGGGATGGAAGCATGATATATTGGAAATGAACAACAATATTAAAAAAACAAGGTAAACGGGGATATTAAATGAATTGAGAGTTGATAACAGGTACAAGTAAGTTGATGACTCCAAATATACCCAAGAGGTTAAGATCTAAGGAACTGGACTCAAAGAAGAGTAAAATTATATTTATTTTATAGTGTTATTCATGAATTCTTCGGGGTTTGGTATTAAAAGATCACCACAGACACAGCACAAAGGATCATGTCGTCTCTTCTAAACACTGATGACCAGCGATGTTAAAGAGCGTCCGTAAATAAATCAAATCAGTCTCTTCTAAAATTGCATTCGTAATAAGCGCCTTCTGCTTGTAGATTCAACCACTAGGGACTTAAGGTGTGTGGATAATATGTAGGGATTAGGGAGCAGTTAAGGCCAAAACATGGCGTTTACTGGTGATAAGAAAGCTTTCTGTGTCTTAGAATTCGCAAAATGTGAGTCAGTTATTACTGTGCAACGGAAATTTCGTACCAAATACCAAACAGACGCACCTTCAAACAAAACAATTCGTGCGTGGTATACCAAATTCCAGCAGACTGGCTGCTTGTGTGCTGGAAAATCAACAGGTCGCCCGGGACCCTCGGCTGAGAGTGTTGAGCTTGTCAGAGAAACATTTGCCAAAAACCCTAAGAAGTCAACAAATAGCGCGAGTAAGGAATTGCAGATGTCGCAGTCAACTGTATGGCGTATTCTACGTAAACGTCTCCGCATGGAACCGTACAAGGATACAGCTGTTGAGCCTGTTGAAGACGCTGAGTCCGCAGAATCATGATCTGAGGTTGCATCAAAGATCGTGTTAGTATTCGATTTAGCACGATTGTAGGACAGAGTTGGTCGAAACTTGAAGACATCGACCACTTATTTATGTGAGTTTTTCTATTGTGTCTTTCGTAGTTTCTTCGCAATTGTGTAACGAAACTTCGGAGGAATAGAGGAATAGTCGTGTATAATGCTTGTAGTGATATGTAGGGCCAGCTGCATAAAGTGTTAACTTGAGTTTAAGGCATAAAAGTATACAGGAAATTTGGAAATTTTGATTTTTTAAACATTAATCTAAGATTATTTTGTCTTAACCTCAAATAAAATTTAACTCGCAAGATTTCCCAAGTCAAAACACTAATTAGAGTTTAGTTAAATAACGCATTTCTCAGAGTACAGAAGCATAACAACTTAATGTATAAATAACATGCTGAGTCGCATTTATTTTAATTTCATTTAGATAAAGTTTCTTCAATGTTTCACTTTTAATTTCCGGATAATAACAGACAAGAGTTGTGTTTAACTGTAGGTTATGTTAGGCTAACCTTGCAAGCAATATATTTTACAGATTTATGATTATTTACACCTCATCCGATGATGAATTTCACCGTATTCCTCGTGTATTTCATGATATAAATAATTCGTTCCTAGAACTGAATGACAATTCAAAATGCGATTTCGCATAGCAAAAGATATCGAAGAACTGGAACAGTGTTACTTCCCCGATTACAATCACAAATTAAGCAACGATACTACTAACTTTTAAGGTTCTAGGTTCTAAGGACAGGGAGCTTCCAAAAAGATATTGGAAATATATTAAAGTCGAAAAAAGAACGATCTGTAGAAAGAACCATCCATAAAGTTATAAGAGCAATTGTAGCTCTGAGACCTCAGTACATTAAAATGCTTACCGAAGGGGATATTGTTCTCAATAAACATTTTCCTATTACATTTACTATTTTGAAGAGGATCTTTTAGTACTGGTGTAGTTTGGGGGTTGCTGCTGGTGCAGTATTTTTTCAGAACTGTTATGGTTGGCATGGTTTTAGAATAGTCTGTTATTGCTGTTGTATATTGAGAGCTGCCTGTTACTGATGGTGTGTTTCCAGGACAGTCCAATAAAAGAAAAAATTCTAGCCTTTTGAAATCCAGGAGTTATATTTGGATGTCATTGATCTGTCATGGGCTTGCTCGACACATATAGCTACCTTGTAGTTGTTAATAGACTGCAAGGACGGGAGAGCCTCTGTGCATTAACTGCAACGTTGTAATAGGCTTTGAAGGCTTCAAAGCTAGGAATATCCAGAGGTTGCAGACTGTTACTGCAGTTGGGAGTTAGTGTAACATTGGTCACCATTTTCTTTATCAATATTGGGGTGCTGAAATTGATAGATGACTCTCATCAACATTGCCAGATTTTCCTTGAAATTGTGACTATGATGGATGAAGTATTTCATCATCAGTAGAAATAGATCAGAATTCATCCAACCAGACAGATTTGCTAATCCAAAAATTCATGGTTCAGCACCAAATAGCCTGAACTCTGAACAGTAGAAGTTTGTCAGCTAGCTATGAAATAGCTATATTTAAAAAGACTAGTATCTCAAAAACTGAGCATTGAAAAAATACCTGGTGTGGATTTGATGCAGGGTTTTAGGAAAGGCAAGGACAATATTCACCATTGCACAGCCTGAAGCAAGCAGCCTCTATAGATCTTTATCTTTCAATAGGCAGAACGTTAAAGAATTCAACAACAATATTGAGAATGTTCTAAAAAGTTCACATCATTTAGCTAATGGCACTAGAATATTAAATAACTGATATCACAACAATGCACCAGTGGAGAAAGAGGAGAACTACAAGAACAGTGTGCTGTGTTTTCAGTGCTTCAGGTAGTTCATTACCACCTGTAATGATTTGCTCCCAAAATTTTTTAAAGATCTCATAATAGAGCATCAAATAGCATGAACTCTAATTAGTTTAATTTTAATGTGAAATGATAGTAATAAAGAAAGGATCACCCAAATTGTTTTATTGTTATTTATTTGGTAGAACTCATTTCAGTGATTTTATCATTTTTCAATGGTGAAAAAGCATGAAGTTGGAACTTCTAGGATAATATGGTCAGAGTTATTCAGAGGAATTTGATTTAGTATTAAATTTTGTATTATAGCCGTAACCTGTGCAACCAGAAAGTAATGTGCTGGCTTTAATCCAAAAAGCATGATCGTGAACCATTACAACCCAATGACTAAAACTTAAATGTTAATAGTAAATATTTTGGAATTCCTTACATATGACAATTATTATCAGGATTTCAATGGTGTACACATGCCTGATAGCTGTTCAATTTGTTAAAGAACTAGTAGTAAATGTTTCAGTTTTTATTCTGCAGAACCATCTGAAGGAGAATGCGCTAATAAACCCAATTTTGTGTCCTGTTTACTCAGAATTCAATCCTGCAAAATAGCCAATCTGTCCCTACTGTGTATGTTATAGTGTGGTGTAACTGTTGCTTAAAAAATAAAAATAAAGGTGTCCTGTAATCCACTATACACAGCTTGCCAGTAGTTCAATTTCTAGTCACCAGATGATGCTTGATGCACAAATGAAACTTGAAAAAGTCACTGTCTGTGGCCCCTTCTCCCATACTACTACCAAAAAGAAGAATGTTTAAATTTTAGGGACATATCTTCTCTAAGTTACCTTCCATAGAATTCAATGCTGAGATTAACAGATTATCAACTTCTACAACAGAATTCTTTTATTTTTCAATAGTTGAAATTTTGTTGCAAAAAACATATGAAATGGAGAAACCATAAGTATAGATCTGAGAGTTCATTCTTAAAGAAGCAACATATTATTGAGGGTATATTTTATAAAATGAGGAAGAAAGTAAGGTTTGAAAGCTGGAATGAATTTAAGCAGTCTTAAAAACTAAGCCATCTAGTCTTGCTATGGTACAAAAGCTGTTAATTGGTTTCAACAAATTCCCACAAGAAGATGAATTGTGTAGATGTGAAAATAATTGAAAATATTGCAAATTGTACACTCAATTAAACTGGGAGTATATCAGCACCCATAATATGGGCCAGAAATTATTCAACATCAATGAGTTAAATATTTCCTAAGTGCGGAAAAAAATTATTTACTGTTTTTCTCTACCGAAGACAGTGCACTTGAAAAATATATTGTTCCTTTTAAGTCTCAGAAATATAAATGGAAATGGGTTCCAAAGTTTTATTAGAATATATATTTGATTCTAATAACTATGTCTCAATACCATTTTCACTGTTATCAAAATACTGCACAATAATAGGGAAACATTTCAAGCTGCCATGATTACTTGCATCAGTTCCTGCCCCAAAATAAGGAGCATTCATTGTATTCAAAGTTTTAGTGAGAATGTCAGTGGATAATGACATTATTAATAATAGCTATGTTTTTTGTCCTACCAAAAAGTATTTTGTTTGGAATTTCAGAATCAAAGTTCAAAAAATGAAATGAAGAAGAGGATTTCTGAGATAATAAATAAAATTTTATATGCAGTTCATAGCACAGTAGGATTTATGATTTGCTAATATTTTGTTGCCTGAACTCTTTTGTCTATAGAATAGTATTTTGGAGCAAAATATCGCTCAATGTTTTGTGCAATAACGTTGTTTTCATTATGGGTATGTCTTTCAAGACCACCAGCAGATTTATGTACTTGTTTATAATCTTGTTATATACTTGATTTATATTTTTGTTTTCATTATGGGTATGTCTTTCAAGATCACCAGCAGATTTATATACAGCTACCACAAAACAATTACACAAACTTTTTGAAGTGCTTATTGGAATTTGTACAGTGAAGCTAATCATATAATTATAATTATTGTATGATTGAGTTGAACCACACTCTGAAGCCAATAAGAGTGTGTAATTTGATTCATACAATAATCTTAATTATACATGAACTTTGTCTCACTTTTATTGTGACCAACTAAAACACTCAGTTTGTGTAAAAGTTTACAAGTACTCTTTGAAATTTCACTTTCAGCACTTTTAGTTTTAGAAAAACTCATACTATTATCTTAATGCAACTACAGTAATTACATAATATTGTGAAGCAAGTTACAACTTGCAAGAATCAAATCCCCAATTTGCCCACACAGACGTGCCTGTTTCATATGTATTGTTTACTAGTCACAGTACACCTCACGACATAATTACATGACACAGTCTCTTGTGTCATTTCTTATAAATTTATAATGACAAAATCCAAATAGTAATGATTGTAATAAATGCTCACAATTTAAAAATAATTTAAAATAATGAAAAGCAGGTAATGGTAACCCTAAGCGCATAAAATTCAGTTCCAGTATAATGCAACATGGTAAAAATATTCTCAAAAATGGACTGATTAAAACAGTGTTATGGAATAGACCTAGTGATAAAATAAATTTAGTAAACACTGTATAATAGTACAAGTTAATTTATTGTTTGGTTTAATAAAGACAGTTTTAACAGATTGGGACAAATATTTGTGATTTTTGCAACATGGAATTGAAAATAGATTTAAAATACAATGCTTAGAGCTTTAGAGATATGTTTAAAGTATATTGTACATTTTTTTAAAATTAATTCCTTTGTATAAATAATGTAAAATGTTTTCTAACAAGATGTGAGGTATAAGAAATGTTTGACTATAAGAATAATTCAAACAATCAGTGTAAATTCTATTTCATTGATTGCTTCTTTTTTTTTCCATGTAGGCCAAACCCGCAGCTTACAAACTTACAAGAGCTTGACAGTGATGAACTGGTTGCCCTGAAAAGAAGAGAAACAGAAGTCAATTGAAAACACGAATTTACCAAAAGAGTCTTTGAACATGAAGCAAGGTCCTGATTGAACTGTGCAGTTATTTCATATCAGTAAAACAACTTTATGCATTACAGCTTATCACGTCTTATATCAATATAGCATTTAATAGTTACTGCCACAAACTATTAACAAATGCATATGTGTGAATTAATGAGTGAGAGAGAATCAGTCAAAAAGGCTAATCAGTTTGTTACTTAGAAAAAAGTTTAACAGTAAAGTCCTTTGGATTGCGATATTTAGTTGGATTTTTGATGCTTGAACTTCACTAACTTCTTTATATTCTGGATATGTTTAGAATCTTCAGCTCCTTACTCCAGTTGTTGTTGCCACCTCCTTGTTCTCGCAGTTATGTGATTAACTTTCTGATTAGGTCTTCTTAAGGTGAGATTTCAAAATTTAGTATAACAATTTTTTCTCCAAATGCTTCTTTGTGGCTCCTTCTGTTTTTTAATAATTTTGTTTTTGTTCTATTCCATGCTTTGTTGATAAAAAATGGCAGCTACTGCAGATTTGTATTTTCCTGTATCTGATGTTTTTGAAATGTTCTTTTGTACTTATGTTTAAATTTTGTTTTGTCCAGCATATACTTGGTGTTTTTTTATTTGGTATATTCCTAATCTATTGTTTTTTCAGTTTTATGTTTTTGTGATATTTTTAACAACTTGTTTAGACTAAATTTATTCACGAGTTTGGTTAATGTTATATTAAAAGAATAAATTGTGCTTATGAAGCTGTATACAATGAAGTGGTAATATATCCTACATTAATGTATTCAAACTGTTCATAGTAACTATATTTATGTACATAACTGGACATGTTTCAGAAGCTATTTGCTTCCATCATCAGCTGTAGACTGACAACTCAAAACTGGCAGTTGGATCACAAAATTCTTATCTGGCGATCTCTGATGGTTCTGGTAGGAACTTGCTGACTTTGTCCATGGGTGGGAAATCAAAATTCATGAAGTTTTTCTTATTTCTTAAGATAAAAATCTTTTCCCAAATGGATAGTTCTATTGGTTTGTGAAGTTCTTTTAGCAGCCTAGTCTCTGGTTTAATTTATGATTATTGCTCCAAAAGTGAGCTGCCACTGCTGATTTATCAACCTGTTTAAAATGAATATTCCGAAAGTGTTCTTTCATCCTCTATATTTCCAAATTTCTCGTAGTTATTCCAATGTATCTCTGATCACAATCCACACATTTGATTTCATAAATTCCTGATTTATGTTCTGTTGATATGGTGTCTTTTAATGTGCAATCTAATACATTTTTGATATTTGTTCTTTGAATATCCTCTTAAATTTATTGTGGAAATTTGGATGGTACTTGAAGTTTTTGAATTTGTATCTTTCTTTGTTGTTCTTCAGTGTGAAACTTTTCCTACCGATTTTTGTCTTTTAAATTTATTGATAACTTTTATCACTGTGTCTTTGTTGAAACCATTGGTTATTGCTGTCTTATTAATTATCTGTTCCTATTTCAATTTGCTCTCTGTTTCTGTGAGTGGGTTATTAGTTAATCTGTGTGCTAAGCTCTGAAACCCTGCATATTTATGTGGAATGAGGTTATATATATTTATTTTTATGTAATTTTCTATGTGTGTTTCTCTTCCATGAATTCCAAAATTCAGACTTTTTATTTCTTATAGTTTTTAAATCTAGGATTGGGAGCCAGCCAATTCTTTCTTCTTCTATGGTAAACTGTATAGATTCATGTTGTAGATTAAGAAGTTTCAGAGCATCTATCGAATGTTTTTTTTTTTTTTTTTTGTGGCAAATATGTTGGCTACATACTTATACGACGTCTTGAAAATTAAAGGGAAATACAAATCACCAAAGCCTTCCCTTTAATTTTCAAGACATAGTATAGGTATGTGGACGACATATTTGCAATAATACCAAAGAAATATTCAATAGATGCTCTGAAACTTATTAATCTACAACATAAATCTACAGTTTACCATAGAAGAAGAGAGAAATGGTTGACTCCCATTCTTAGATTTAAAAATCATAAGAAATAAAAAACAGTCTGAACTTTGGAATTCATAGAACAGAATCACACACAGACAATTACATAAAAAATAATAGTTATAATCCCATTGCACATAAATATGTATTATTTCATAGCTTAGCACACAAATTAACTAACATCTCATTCACAGAAACAGAGTACAAATTGGAATACCAACAGATAATTAAGACAGCAATAACCAATGATTTCAACAAAGACACAATAATAAAAATTATCAATAAAGTTAAAAGACAAAAGTCTACAAGAGAGGTTTCCATACTGAAGAATATCAAGGAAAGATACAAATTCAAAAGCTTCACATACCATTCAAATTTGCAAAATAAATTTAAGAGGATATTCAAGAACAGCGAATAATGTTAGCCAGATAGAACAAATGTAGTATCAAATATTTATTAGGTTGCACATTAAAAGATACCATACTAGCAGTTATGAAATCAAATGTGCAGATCGAGTTCAGAGATACATCAGAAAACTGAGAAATTAGGAAAAATAGAGGAAAGAACACTTTTGGAATATTTGTTTAAAACAGGTTGATAAATCAGAGGTAACGGCTCACTTTTGAACTAATAATCATGAAATTAAACAAAGACTAGGTTGCTAAAAGAACTTCACAAACCAATAGCTATCCATTTGGGAAAATATTTTTTATCATAAGAAATAAGAAAAACATAATGAATTTTGATTTGCTACCCCTGGATGAGATTGGCAAGTTCCTACTAGAACCATCAGAGACTGCCACATAAGCATCTTGGGATAGAGCTGCCAGTTCTAATAAGTAGTCTTGTCAAATAGCTTTCAAAATATGTGCAGTATTATGTAAGTAAATGGAGTTAGTGAGAACAATTTGAATACATTAATGTAGGTTATGTTGCTTATTGAATATTTTTCTAAATTTGTTTGCCTAAGGATGGTAAGTAAAATTTATGAAAACTTATTTTTCTTTATCTTTCTCTTTTTCAAAAATGCTTGTGTCTTTTATGTCTTTGTTAGTTTTTATTAGTTTACTTATTAATTCTTTTTTGAAACCACTGTTTATGGCAATCTTGATGATGTGGTCTATGGTTGGAATTGAAAATTCATGAAAAGGACAGCTTCACCACACCACACAGCATGAAGCTTTTCATTAACTGACAGCTTTCAGCATTTCAAAAATATTAGATACAAAGAAACTGAAAAATCTCCAGTAGCTGCACATTTTTAGTCAAGAAAGCGTGAAATAATTAATAAGCAAAATTATTAACAGCAGCAAGAAACCATACAGAATCATTTGGGGGGGGGGGGGAATTGTATACACAAAAATCAACAATATGTGGTGAATTCTGATGAAATACCACATGATGTTCTAATCAGGCAGTAAATCAGACAACTGCAAGAGTGAGGAGAAAGCAACAACAATGGTGCAGAAAGGAGCTGAGGATGAATGCAAGTGCATTCAAAAATGTCTAGAATATAAAAAAGATAGTAAACTTCCAGTGCAAGAAAAATTAAACTAAATATCAGAAAAAGGTAATGTCGTGCAAAAATAAAAGTCTCAGAATAAAATTTTGTGTGGTAGGAATGCAGTGTATATATGGTAGAAAAAAAATTCTGCTAATACTGATTTTTCATTAACTTTTAAAAAAAATGTCTCTGGACAATGCATACTAAACTGCAGATAGTCTCATTCACTAAATAGAAAGTGTAAGATTTATATCAATATAATAAATATAAAATTAATTTCATTCTGTAGCACATTGATTGGGAATGTTCCTTGAAAATTAGGTCTACTTGTACAAATTTAATAAAATGAAAAGTGTTTATACGTATATATGTTTTATGTGTGCAACATTTTGTACTTAAACAATTAATTAAATGTATTGCAATGGTTTCTCTATGTGAAATAAAGATATTTTATGTAACCTCGAGTTATACATCTTTTGTATCATTAGTAACTATCTTTAAGCATTCAGCTAAGTGTTAGGAAATACAGTCAAACTAGAACACATTTTCAACAAATAAGCAAGATAGAGAGTTCAAAGCCAAAAAGAGGCTTTATTTGGTTAAAAAATAGAGCTAATTTTTCATTCCTGGAGGTTAGGAAGTGCAATTTTATGGACCTAGAGGCTAAAACTATATTTCGGTGATGGAGGCAAAGATAGGCTAGATTTCGAGAATGGAGGATAGGATAGTCTATTTTTTCGGCTATGGAGGCTAAGATAGGCTATTTTCGACACGAAGGCTAAGATAGGCTATATTTCTGTGATGGAGGCCAACAGGCTATATTTCGGTGATGGTGGCTAAGATAGGCCATATTTCGATCCCAGAGGCTAAGATAAACTTTATTTCGGTGATGGAGGCTGAGATAGGCTATATTTCGGAAATGGAAGCAAGGATAAGCTATAATTCGGTGATGGAGGCTAGCTATTTGTCGGTCATGGAGGTGATGGAGGCTAAGATAGGGTATTTTTCAATGATGGGAGCTAAGATAGGTTATTTTTTGATGATGGGAGCTAAGATAGGCTATATTTCGGCGATGGAGGGTAGGGTAGGCTATTTTTTCGGTGATGGAGGCTAAGATAGGCTATTTTTCCATCCCGGAGGTAAGATAGGTTATTCTTCTGTGATTGGAGGCTAAGATAAACTATATTTCGGTGATGGAGGCTAGGATAGACTCTTTTTCGGTGATGGAGGCCAGGATAGGTTATTTTTCGGTCATGGAGGCTAGGATAGGCTATTTTGTTTTTCCGGAGACTAAGATAGGCAAATTTTCACTGATGGATTTAAGATTGCATTTTCCTCCAAAATGTAGCCTATTTTTGCCGTATTTCGGCAAAATTGTGCGTATTTTTTGATAATTTCGCGCAATTTGCCCTATAATTGCTTTTTCTTTCCAAATTTAGCCAATGTTTAACGTATTTGCGCAAATATTTGATTTTGCTATCGTTGCCGTATTTCGGCAAAATTACTCTATCCTTGGCTTATTTCGGCCAAATATAGCATATCTCGGGCTTTTCTTCCAAAATTTAGGTTAAATTGTGCAGAAAAAAACAAAGGTAGGCTAAATTTCCTCGAAAATTTGACGTGGATTTTTTCGGAGAATATTTAACCTATCTTTGCCTATCCTAGCCTTTTCCTACGGAATTTAGCCTATCTTTGTCTTTTCCTCCAACATTTAGATCTTTGCCATATTTCGGCTAAATTTTGTCTATACTTGCTTTATTTCCGCCAAATAAATACTATTTCAGCCTTTTCCTCCGAAATTTAGCCTATCTTTGCCTATCCTTGCCTTTTCCTCCAACATTTAGTTTATCTTTGCCGTATTTCGGCTAAATTTAGCCTATCTTTGCCTTTTCCTCCAACATTTAGTTTATCTTTGCCATATTTCTGCTAAATTTTGTCTATACTTGCTTTATTTCCGCCAAATAAATACTATTTCAGCCTTTTACTCCGAAATTTAGAATAAATTGTGCAGAAAAAGATAGGCTAAATTTCCTCGAAAATTTGACGAGGATTTTTTTTCGGAGGAAATTTAGCCTATCTTTGCCTTTTCCTCCAACATTTAGATCTTTGCCATATTTCGGCTAAATTTTGTCTATACTTGCTTTATTTCCGCCAAATAAATACTATTTCAGCCTTTTCCTCCGGAATTGAGCCTATCTTTGCCTTTTTCTGCACAATTTAGTCTAAATTTCGGAGGAAACGGCTGAAATAGTATTTATTTGGCGGAAATAAAGCAAGTATAGACAAAATTTAGCCGAAATATGGCAAAGATCTAAATGTTGGAGGAAAAGGCAAAGATAGGCTAAATTCCAGAGGAAAAGGCTAGGATAGGCTAAATTTCCTCCGAAAAAATCCTCGCCAAATTTTCGAGGAAATTTAGCCTGTCTTTGCCTTTTTCTGCACAATTTTGCCTTTTCCTCCAACATTTAGATTATTTTTGCCGTATTTCGGCTAAATTTAGCCTATACTTGCTTTATTTCGGCCAAATAAATGCTATTTCAGCCTTTTCCTCCGAAATTTAGACTAAATTGTCCAAAAAAAAGGCAAAGATAGGCTAAATTTCCTCGAAAATTTGGCGAGGATTTTTTCGGAGGAAATTTAGCCTATCTTTGCCTTTTTTTGGACAATTTAGTCTAAATTTCGGAGGAAAAGGCTGAAATAGCATTTATTTGGCCGAAATAAAGCAAGTATAGGCTAAATTTAGCCGAAATACGGCAAAAATAATCTAAATGTTGGAGGAAAAGGCAAAATTGTGCAGAAAAAGGCAAAGACAGGCTAAATTTCCTCGAAAATTTGGCGAGGATATTTTCGGAGGAAATTTAGCCTATCCTAGCCTTTTCCTCTTGAATTTAGCCTATCTTTGCCTTTTCCTCCAACATTTAGATCTTTGCCATATTTCGGCTAAATTTTGTCTATACTTGCTTTATTTCCGCCAAATAAATACTATTTCAGCCGTTTCCTCCGAAATTTAGACTAAATTGTGCAGAAAAAGGCAAAGATAGGCTCAATTCCGGAGGAAAAGGCTGAAATAGTATTTATTTGGCGGAAATAAAGCAAGTATAGACAAAATTTAGCCGAAATATGGCAAAGATCTAAATGTTGGAGGAAAAGGCAAAGATAGGCTAAATTCCAGAGGAAAAGGCTAGGATAGGCTAAATTTCCTCCGAAAAAATCCTCGCCAAATTTTCGAGGAAATTTAGCCTGTCTTTGCCTTTTTTGCACAATTTTGCCTTTTCCTCCAACATTTAGATTATTTTTGCCGTATTTCGGCTAAATTTAGCCTATACTTGCTTTATTTCGGCCAAATAAATGCTATTTCAGCCTTTTCCTCCGAAATTTAGACTAAATTGTCCAAAAAAAGGCAAAGATAGGCTAAATTTCCTCGAAAATTTGGCGAGGATTTTTTCGGAGGAAATTTAGCCTATCCTAGCCTTTTCCTCTGGAATTTAGCCTATCTTTGCCTTTTCCTCCAACATTTAGTTTATCTTTGCCGTATTTTGGCTAAATTTAGCCTATCTTAGCCTTTTCCTCCAACATTTAGATCTGTGCCATATTTCGGCTAAATTTTGTCTATACTTGCTTTATTTCCGCCAAATAAATACTATTTCAGCCTTTTCCTCCGAAATTTAGACTAAATTGTGCAGAAAAAGGCAAAGACAGGCTAAATTTCCTCGAAAATTTGGCGAGGATTTTTTCGGAGGAAATTTAGCCTATCCTAGCCTTTTCCTCTGGAATTTAACCTATCTTTGCCTTTTCCTCCAACATTTAGATCTTTGCCATATTTCTGCTAAATTTTGTCTATACTTGCTTTATTTCCGCCAAATAAATACTATTTCAGCCTTTTCCTCCGAAATTTAGACTAAATTGGCAAAGGCAATAGAAAAAGGCAAAGACAGGCTAAATTTCCTGGAAATTTGGCGAGAATTTTTCGGAGGAAATTTAGCCCATCTTTGCCTAACATAGCCTTTTCCTCCAACATTAGTTTATTTTTGCCGTATTTTGGTTAAATTTAGCCTATCCTTACTTTATTTCGGCCAAATAAATCCTATTTAGCCCATCTCAGCCTTTTCCTCCGAAATTTAGACAATTGTGCAGAAAAAGGCAAAATAGGCTAAATTTCCGAAAATTTGACGAGAATTTTTTCCGGAGGAAATTTTGCCTATTCTAGCCTTATCCTCCGAAATTTAGCCTATCTTTGCCGTGTTTCCGCAAAATTACCCCGTTCTTTGGTGATGGAGGTTCCATACATTTATGAAAATTAAGTGAAGCTTTAAGAGTGTGTAGTTCAACCGAAACTTACGATGATATCAATTAATAAAAAGAATGCTGTTGTAACTTGCAGAAAGCAATTCACATTTTCCACTGGATGTTATATTGCTGTACCAGTATTCTTAGGTCTTCATAATTCCTCCCACATTCCATTTACTTTGTTGTTATGATTGTGAATGTAACAACTTTGTTACAGAAATTTGAAATTTAATCATATTAAATGAACTTTTCTACAATTTTACAGGCATATCAGATCCTCTAACCCAACAGGCCCACAATCAAATTCTGGATGGGATATTCTTTGTAGGCAAGTTTAAACACATGATTTTCCTAACCTGAAAAGTGAACAGTAGCAGGTAGTTTTGAACCTTCAATGCAGTGCAAGATATGTCCGACTTTAACAGTAAGCAGTTAAGCCTTTTTAAGCTTCATAAAAGGAAAAGGAAAGAGGATAAGGGTGTTTGCTTCAAATAATATTTGTCCATCTCCAAATGCTTCCAAAGTATGCAAAACAAACTGGTGTTATTTGAACCTATTAAATACAGGTTTTTCTCATGTATAGCAAACAGGCATTATGCTGGTATATGTGGATATGCACTTAAGTTATTTGGTATAATGCAATTCATTTCTTACAGCTTAACACCAGTCCTGGAGAAACCAAGTTATCACTCAATAATGTTAAGAATACCTCACATTTTATTGTAAATATACATAAGGACAGTTTTAATTTAGATATAAATATAACTGCCATGTTTAAAAAGTCAATAGTTAACTGTTCTCATTTCATTTCAAGTTTATATAATCTGCAACTAATTTCAGAACTGATAAATCACAGAAAAAGTATCATACAAAAAGAACTTTCCAGAATAAAAAGCAAGAGACACAGACTTCTTAAATCCACACTGTGACATTTTAAAATAGTTTCAAAATATTGTGTGCAAATTAGTTATCAGTACAAAGGCCAAGATGCCACACTTGAAAGAACTATGAATTTCCCCTTCTTTTTTGTTCTTTATAAACTTTCATGTGGATAAGAAACAAATCACAAGAAAACTGTTATCTGCTCTATCCATTAATGCTATTCTAAATAGACTAAAACTTCATAATCATTTTAATGTCATCAATTCATTTACCTTTCTCTTTACTACACAATAAATTGGCACTTTTCTCTTTTATATTCACAAATTTACACACATACATACATACACACACACACAAATATACACATGCTCTCACACTATCTTCTAACAATAGCTGGCAGTTGGAAAAATATCCAGAAATCGATGGCAGTTGATGAAATGTAGAGGGGAATGTGAGCTAGCATCTGAAAGACAAAAATGAAATTAAATTATTCACAGTATAATTTAAGAGAAGACATCAATGAACTAAATTGCAAAAATTGGAGCAAACTTTTGTTTTTTGTACATTATGTTTCAATGCGTGAGACCTTAATTGTAGTAATCTAAGCTTATTATTCCTTTTAGATGTTTATTTTATAATGCCATGTCACAATTTATTATGCAAGTGGATGTGACTACCTTTATACAAAAACTCACTAACTCTTTGAAGTATGGTGGTTAGAATTGATGGCTACCTTCTTTGTTCTGATATGTGTCCTTACAGGCATGGTGTAAAATGTTTCAAACAGAGATTAAATTGGTAATCTTCTTTAATTTACTGTGCCCAAAGCTAAATTTTCACTGTTACACACCATTTTGTATGGTATAAGAGATTTTGATTATATTTAATTGCATTTTGAGTCGTCATTTCAAAGAGCTTATATTTCATACTCTTTCAATTTGTTAAAGGCTGGGTCATGTGGCATTGCCAACTGGGCAGATGATTCATGGCTTTCATATTGTTGCTGTGTCGAGCATAATGACAGGACTTTCACAGAAAGAAATTAAACAGTGTTCTGGGGTATACCCATTGACTCTTAAGTATGATTTTTCATCAGATTATTCAGATCTTTAAGAAATCAAATTTCATATGAAAAGATGAATAGGGAAGAATATGATTGGAGACTAAATTATGATGCAAAGGAAGGCTGTGAACATGCGTTAAATTACCATAATCCATGAGAAGTACTGTCCATAAAAAGAAAGGAAAAGGATAGGCATACGAGGGTAGATCCATAAGTTTCCAGCCCTACCATTTTCTAGGTATGATAAAGACAAAAGCTATATCTCACTTTTCAATATAGTTAACCTTTATTGCAAAACATTTCTCACATCTTTGAATTAACATTTCAACTCCCCCCCCAGAAGTCTTGTCTGCAAAATGGGCATCAACAGCATTCATCACTTCTTCATCAGACTTAAATTTCCTTCCTCGAAGATCCCTCTTGAGTTCTGAGAAGAGAAATTAGTTGCTGGGAGCTGGATCTGGGCTCTAGGGTAGATGGTCCAACTCCTTGAAGTCACATTTCTTCACAGCTTCCTTTGCAATAAGAACTGTGTGCACAGGCATGTTGTCTTGAAGAAGGTGCACACCTCCTCTCAGCTTTCCTTGCCTTTTCTCTTTGAGGGAAGCATGTAGTCTGTGCAAAAGCTAGCACAGTACTCCCCACTTACTGTGGTGTTCCTCTCTTTTAAGTCAATGAAGAGTATTCCTTCACAGCCCCAAAAGATTGTAGCCATAATCTTCCTGGTTTACGCCACTTCATTGATTCTCTTTTGGACAAGGGATCATAATAGAGGATCATAGTTTCATCTTCTGTAACAATGGTTAGCAGAGCTTCTCTCTTGTTGCCATAACAGAGCTCCAAGCTCCAAAAATGACTCACAACAGATGACTTGTTGCTGTTTTTGGACCGAGAAAAGAAGTCTAGGCATCCATCATGCACTAACCTTATTCATGTTTAAATGTTCATGAATAATTTGAAGGACTGTTGTTTTAGAAAGACCCAGTCTTGCTGCTATTTCTGTTATTTTGAGCTGCCAATCATTCATAATTTCTCCTTCCACAAGAGCGATGTTTTCAGGAGTGAGCACCTCCATGGGTTGACCTGCGCACTCTTCATTTTCATTGCTTTTTCGACCCATTCAAAAAAGTTTGGACCATTCTTTTATGGTAGAATATGAGGGGGATGCTTCGCCATATACATCATTCAATCGCTCCATTTTGAACATGTCACAATTTTTTACACATAGCTTTCTTTATGTAACTATATGAACAATGAATGCAGCAAAGCAAAAGTTACAGCTGCAATTATTTACTTAATAGATAAGATATGACACCAAATAAAGCTTTTGTGAAGGCGATAATTCTTATCGACAAGCCTGGAAGCTTATGGCCCTACCCTCATACTTATGAAATACTACATCCATGAATTCTGGACTACAAAGTAAAAGTAAATGCTTCAATGAGGTTTTGAGATGAGAAAATCAATATGGAATTTGATATGAGGCGGGAGGCAAAAGTTAGTGGTTTTGATTCAGGGAGAAAAAACAGTGAGGAGAGGGACAAGTGTCAAGTGAGATGTAGTAAAAATACAGCAAAAAGTATTTTAAAACAGTTTCAAAATGGAAAAAGGCAACAAAGAAGGAAATGACCTAGTTGCTGCAGGTTAATAGTAAGTGGCTAGATAATTTGAAAACCATGATTGTAAATACATGTCAGTATATAAAATTTTCTGCATGATGAAGTTTTCAAACAATATCTAACACAATGTGGCAGTTATTTAATTAAGCAATTGTGTAGCCAAAATTTTTTGAAATTAATATTTGCCCTAAGATCATTTCAAGGAGTGGGAGTTACTTATAAAATGTATGTTCCATGAAAATAGGATATTATACACTTCTCATAATCAAGAATTTTAAGCATAATGCTAAACTTTCAGCATTATAAAGTTGAAATTGAAAATATATCCCAAAAGGCTATATAATATACTAAACAGATAAAGTACTTCAATAATACAATGTCAATTTAAATGCAGTGTCATGAAGTAAATGCATATGCATAAATGTTTAAAAATGTAGACAACTGAATTCCTAGAATTACGATATGTCAAACAGGGCTAAGACACGCAGACCCTCAGTGAACACAAGATTCCTAGTAGACTGGAGTTAAAATTCTGCTAACTAGGCAATTGAATTTGCTCAGTAATGTTTATCATGTCAACTGTTTCAGTTCATTTCTGTAGGAAGTATTGATTTGGCTTATTTACGAATACTCTTTAACATGTTGGGTCATCAGTGTCCCATTCTATTCAGGGCATAATATGGCAAATCAATGTTGCTCAGAGACCTCTTGTTTCATGCTTGAGGTTCTTTTACATGTCATAAATCTACCACATGGGGCCCAAAGGAAGCCATAATTAGGATTTTTACATCCGAAAAAATCTATTGATCCTGATCAGGATTAAACCCACAAACTTGGCTTTAAGAGGCAAGTATGGTTACCACTACACCACCTGGACCGACTCTGTAGAAGTGTATGTGTTAGACTTTCTACTGTGTATTGTGGAGTATGCTGAGTGAAATGAAGACTATAACAAAATAAATATATGATTATTGTGTGCAAAGGAAATTGTGCAAATATTGTAGGAGAAAATTTTGTGCTAATTTTCCAAAAATAACATATTCATTCGCAAGTGCAATTTTCGGATTGGCAAACAAAAACTTTAACACAGGAAAAGCTTGATGAAATAGGCTATGGATTAAAACGTTCTTCTTGAAATGTTTTTTAACATGATTAGTTTGATGTATCTGTTAGCAATGCATGTAAAGTCACTTAATTATTGCATCTTCATCCACATAAAATTACTTCTGTACCTGAAATAAAACAGTGGCGGCACTTAAACAAAATATCTGGAGGCAGTTAATATTTTGAAGGACGAACTGCAATAAGTGTATCAAAATCAGATAAGTACTCCCAATGAAAGGCAGGCATTTGGAGCATTTACTATGATGGTGAGACAATATGACTATTCACTATATTAAATAGGAAAAATAATAAAAAATGCATGCTATGAGTTCAAACTGCAATTTTCCCCAACAGGTCGCAATGCTGTTACACAGTAGCCTACCAACAGCAAAATCAATTTTTGATTGTATAGTGGAATGGGGAACCTGTAGAAGGTTTAAGGGTAGAGCTTAAGAAAGGACTGCAAACACTTGCACATAAGCTGCCTCTAATTTTTTTGACCCAGTGTTCTTACAGCTTTTACAAAATATAGTGTCATTGGAAATTATGGTGAAATGAAGAGATATGTTGTATCCTTTCAACAGTAACATAGAGAAGTGAATATGCAGGTCAATTTTCAAGTGTATTCAGGTATATTTAGCAAACATATAAGGGATGTGTTGTTGTAATCTTAAAAGAAGTTAGGAACAGTGAAGTTGTTACATATACAAATGAGTCAGTATTAGGTGACACTAAAACTTCACTAACAGTGAAGTTCACTGTGTCACCTAATACCGACTCATTTGTATATGGATGTGTTGTTATTCCGCAAACATGCAATAAAAACCTAAGTTTCACTGTGTGGATTCCGAAATTCCGTAAACATATAACAAAAAACCTATGTATCATTTTAGTTATTACTTAAGAAATTAAATCTTAATGATGCTTTTAAGTACATAAAAGTTCATTACCACACTGTATAAATCCAAGGTTAAAATTTCTTTGTGGTATTTGTGATGTTCTCAAAGGGGAGGAGAAAAAAAAAGCCACTATCAGAAATAGCAGTACTTAAATACATAGCGCTTATGATATTGACAGGAGCTTTTCATCATTTAAAAACATTCTCTTGGAAATGCAAATTTATAAAAATACGGAGCTGTTTATTGGAACCTTTGCAGAAATTAGTAAATTTGTGCCTCAATAGTCTTATGTGTAACAGAGAAACATTGAAAATAGTTGTCTAATGGACCTCAGTTTAATACTAATTAAAACAATATATATTTTTTAATTGTGTATATTTTGTTACTTTTAGTTCTTAGGGCAGTGACAAATTATCACATTTGGGCCTGTAATCTATCAACGGATTGTTGCCTTGTTCTCTTAAAAATGAGCAATAGATTCTAACTACAAAAAAAATTCAAAACAGTTGTAAGTAATTCTCAATGTAAAAAATTTTCCTAAACTATTTATTTTTTTTTGGTTAAAATTGAATGGAGGTATTAGTTTTAAACACCTCACTTGAACATGCCAAATCCCACATTCTCAATGGAATATTCTATGAAAACAAAAGAGTTTTATAGCCACCATTGTGTGATGATTAGAGATGGAACGATTCCTTTGGAAACAAGATATCAGCATAAAATGAATGAATAGTGTTTAATGCCCGTTTTTGCTACAGAGGCACCACAGGCGATGGACATTGGTGATACATGAAATGAAATGATATAATGGGAAAGCATTTATTTTTAAGGAAGGAAAAGTTCCAGGCCTAAGTTTAGGGTACCTCCCCGGCATTTGCCATTTATGAGGACTGAGGAAAGAAAAAATCTCAGCCTGGGAGGACAGTCCTGGCAGGATTCGAACCCCAGACCTCCCGCTCACGAGTCTGCAATTTAATGACCTCGGCCACCCGTGGCGGTATATCAGCATAAGCCTGACGTAAGTTAAAGTACATAATATCAGAGGGAAGGTATTAAGAGTTTGTGGCTGCAATGTAGAAACTTGCTGCTCTTTATGGTGTAATGCAAGGCAGAGATCAGGATCAGTTAAACTGTATGGCTGATGCTAAGAACTTCACGTCCATGGTAGCAAGTGTTCCATCACTTGTGACTATAGATAATTTTTCCAAAAGTCATCCCTTTCACATCATCTGAAAGAGAACAACTACTATGATAAAAATAATAATTTTTTAGAATAAAACTATTATTACTTATTACATTCAGATTGTACTTATTTTTTTCCCTTCCCAATATAAAAATGAACATTTATTTTATTGAAAAATTCCTTTCAGGATGCAGGGAGTTGTTGGTGTTCAAATATTTTCTCAAAAATCCCTCAATCCACTTTAACTGAAATTATAATTAATTATGAAAAACCCTATGTTTAGGCTTCTTAGTGAGGATTCAGGTATACTGTACGTTGTCACTGGTCACATATAAGCTGTTTTCAAATTTCAAAAGCATGGTAGACTCTGGAAATAAAAGAGAAAGGTGAAAGAATTTAGTGTTTAAAATTAATGTTATTAATGTTTACAGCACAATTGTGTAACAATGTTCATGAATGAATGTGTAGTCATGAAACTACAAGGGAAAAGGTTCAGAAAGAAACATTAAAGAACATGAAAAAGGGAGCTCAGTAAATTTGAAGTAAAGGCACGGCAGCTGCGGCATGCTTAATAGCAGAGATGTAAAGAACTGTATGAGTGGATAAGATGTATAACTATTTGTAAGACTCATAACCACTGAGTTCAAAGAATCTTAATGAAATGATTATTTTTCTTTACCTGATGTATATAGGAAAATCATAAAATCGGAGTAGGTGCAACTTCTTTGAAACCAGCTGATTTCCTTAAGATCAAACATCTGCAACAAAACAATTAAGATTATAAAAACATATATAATGTAAACTAAAAATGTTAATTGGAACATTCACGTGAAGCCAATCATATATTGAAAAATTGTTGTTCGACTGTATCATAAAATGTTTTTAATTATATATAATGTATTCTACACTAAAGTACTGAACTTGTTTACACTAAATTCCTCTTATTTACATACAACTAATACATGTTCGGAAACATTTACTTCCATCTTGATTTGTTCACTGACTAATGTTACTTGAAATGGCGGCCTGATACCTGGATGCTCCTGTGGTGGCTGTGCCTGGTGGTTGTAGTACAAACTTGTTGATTTCATCCATAGGAAGAAACTCGAAGTTCATTATGTTTTCTTTATTTTTTATAATGAAAATTTTTTCCCAAGTGGATAGTTCCATTTGATTATGAAGTTGTTTCAGCAAATTAACCTCTGATTTAATTTCATGATTTTTGGCTCAAAAGTGAGCTGCTACTGCTGATTTATCAACCTGCTTAAACCGAATATAAAATGTTCTTTTCCCTGAATTTTCAAATTTCTCTTTGTTTTTCTGATGTATCTCTGATCACAATCTGCATATTTGATTTCATAAATTCCTATTTCTGTTCTGTTGGCATGGAGTCTTTTAATAAATTCTTGATATTATATTTGTTCTTTGGGGCTAAAATTATCCCATGTTCTTTGAAAATTTTCTTGAACTTGTTGTAAATTGGATGGTATATGAAACTTTTAAATTGTATCCTTCTTTTGTGTTTTTCAGTGTGGAAACTTCACTTATCACTTTTTGTGTTTTAGATTTATTGATAATTTTTATTACTGTGTCTTTGTTAAAACTATTGATTATAGCTGTCTTTATTATCTGTTGGTATTCCAATTTGCTCTCTCTTTCTGTGGGTGGGTTATTAGTAATCTGTCTGCTAAACTGTGAAACACTGCATATTTATGTGGAATGGGATTATAAGTATACTTTTTTTATGTAATTTTCTGCGAATTCCAAAGTTCAGACAGTCTTCATTTCTTATGATTTTTAAATCTAGGAATAGGAGCCAACCATTTCTCTCTTCTTCTATGGTAAATTGTATAGATTTATGCTGTAGAATAAGAAGTTTCAGAGTTTTTTTAAATGTTATTTTTTTGGTATTATTGCGAATATGTCATCCACATACTTATAATCAGAGATATTATCAACAAGTTTCAGGAGTAGCTATGGGAAACCCCTTGTCTCAGTTTCTAGCAGGTTTATTCAGTTTATTCAGTTCCTTTTGAAATACAAATCACCAGAGCCTTCCCTTTAATTTTCAGGACCTTGAACGATATATTTGCAATAGTACCCCCACAAAAAAAAAAACAACCACCAAACAAACAATAGATGCCCTGAAACTTTTTTTAATCTAAAATATAAATCTATACAATTTACCATAATAGAAGAGCGAAATGGTTGGCTCCCATTCCTAGATTTAAAAATTATATGAAATGGAGATTGTCTGAACTTTGGAATTCATGGAAAGGAAACACACACACAGAAAATTACATAAAAAATTATTTGATATCATTGTATGATTCAGTTAAACTACACTCTCTTAAAGCTTCACTTACTTTTCATAAATGTATGGAACCAGTTTCGAGGACATTTAGTTCCTATCTTCAGCCAGGCTAAGAAATTATTGTTATAACCCCATTCCACATAAATATGCAGTGTTTCACAGCTTGGCACATAGATTAACTAACACCCCTCTCACAGAAACAGAGTACAAAATAGAACATAAACAGATAATAAAGACAACTTCAACGGCTTCAACAAAGGCACAGTAATAAAAATTATAAATAAATTTAAAAACAAAAATCGATACGAAAAGTTTCAGACTGAAGAACACTAAGGAAAGATACAAATTCAAAAGTTTCACATACCATCAAACTTACAAGAACAAATATAAGAAGATTTTCGAAGAACGTGGAATAATGTTAGCCCCAAAGAACAAATATAATATCAAGAATTTATTAGGTTGCACAGTGAAAGACACAATACCAGCAGAACAGAAATCAGGAATTTATGAAATCAAATATGCAGATTGTGATCAGAGATACATCAGAAAAACAAAGAGAAATTTGAAAATTTGGGGAAAAGAACACTTTAGGAATATTCGGTTTAAGCAGGTTGATAAATTAGCAGTAGCAGCTCACTTTTGGACAAAAATCATGGAATTAAATCAGAGGTTAATTTGCTGAAACAACTTCACAACCGAATGGAACTATCCACTTGGGAAAAATTTTTCATTATAAAAAATAAAGAAAACATAATGAACTTTGATTTTCTTCCAATGGATGAGATCAGCAAGTACCTACCATCAGCAAGCTCAAAAATGCACTTAAAGAGAAAATTTAGAATACCTCAGACTTCAGCTAAGAAAATTAGGATTCAAATGCAAGAAGTGTCACTCCAGTAATAGTTACTCAATGAACATGCATGACCCCTTAGCTGGCCCAGTGCAGATAATTTGTACAATGCATTTCTGCCTATCTGGTAGCACTATATTAATGTTAATTTACGAGGTTAAAGCATTTACAGTTACAAAAAGTAGTGAAAAAAATAAGAATGGTTTTGCACAATGCTGTTTAAAAAAAAATTAATAAAAAAATAATATAAAATAATATAATATAAAGAGTGTGTAGTTCAACTAAATCATACAATAATATAATTGATATTATTGTATGATTTAGTTGAACTACACACTCTTAATGCTTCACTTACTTGTCATAATATATAGAACTGGTTTCAAGAACATTTCGTTCTCATCATCAGCCAGGCTAAAATTCAATTGTTGGATAATTCATTAAGCTGTGGGAATGTGTATTCTGCTCTGGTGGCAGTGTGATAAACTTGTAATTAATGTTTTCATCCATGGCAGTATCAAAGTTCATTAGCTTGTCTTTGTATTTGTAGATGTAGATTTTCTCCAAGTTGCTAGTTCTGTAGGTCCTTGTACTGATTTTAATAATTTTGCTTTATTCACTATGTCATGATTTTCTGTCCAAAAATGATATGGTACTGATGATTTCTCTATTTGCTTTTACTTTATATTCCTGAGATGTTCCTTTAACCATGTACCTATGTTTCTCTTTGTTTTTCTAAAGTAGATTTTTTCACTTTCTGCACAATTTATTTTGTAAACACCTGCTTTTTTCTCTTGTGGAATACTGTCATTAACATTGTCTATTATTGGTTTTTAATATTAAATCTGTTAACCGGTGCCAAACTGATGTTAATCTACAATTACAAAGACAATCTAATGAACTTTGACAATGCCGGGGACGAAAACATTAACTACAAGTTTATAACACTGCCACCAGAGCAGAATACACATTCCCAAAGCTTAACAAATTATCCGACAGTTGTATTTTGATGATGAGAAAGAAATGTTCTTGAAATCGATTCTATATATTATGACAAGTAAGTGAAGCATTAAGAGTGTGTAGTTCAACTAAATCATACAATAATATCAATTATATGATTAGCTACAATGTGCAAGTTCCAATTTACATGTTAATTTTAAAGCTAACATACTAACTATGAATGCAAAGTCAGTGTTGGTAAAAAGCATGTTTTCATGACCAGTTTTATTAAAATTTCTGATTTTTTAACTTAGGGGAATAGAAAATAAAATAGCCCATCCTATTAACCCAAAATTGTTATACATTAAACTTAATTGCCCTCAATTTATTACATATCCAGTATATTCTTACTTTTATGTGTCAAAGATCTACATATATCTAACTCATATATTAAATGATTATCAGCACACATTACATTAGGAAATACTCCTTTGATTTTTATTTAATTAATGTATGACCAATTCAAGTTCTATTTTGTCTTACCTTCTGGGGAGTTCTGACTCTGCCTAATTGCACCATGTACAGCTGCCTGAGCAAATGTCAATGTAGCTTTACTCTTCACAGTCTTAAAACTAGCCACATCACCTTCCAAGCTGTTAGCTCTATCCTGAAATAAGTGCTTCTGAAATTCATCTTGAAAACCATAACTCATTTTTGATAACTCTGAGCTGCCTGAAGATAAACGCCTGCTTTGCACAGGAGTCGCTGTGGTGTCAGAGTATTGTTTGCTCACTTTTGCATGCTGTATTCTCTGCGCAGGAGTCACTGTCAGAGACACAGAATTATTGTTTCCTGAGGCAGGAGAGGACCTTGCCGATGAGGCAGTTTTCACAGAAGTATATTCTGTGTCAACATCATGTGTCTTTTCACTACTAAAATGGCCTTGAAGGTCCCGTAATTCCTTCATCACACGCGCCACTTCAATTTGCACAGATTCTTCATCATCCTGAGGATGCACAAGCACTTGATCTATCTTCTTTTTAGAACTGTTACCTTTTCCATAATTTGACTTTTCCTTTTCATCTAAATCCATGACTAATTTTGGATCATATGAAGATTCTTCATGTTTTGATAGAGGTGAAAGTACTGGTTTAGGACTTGGTAACGGTGAATTTCTTTTGGCCATATCTAAATCATCTGTTGGGTAATTTTCTAGAGACTCATTGATTTGACTAAGATAATCTGCAGCAGCAGCAGTTTCCTCCTCCTCTTTCAGCTGTTGTTCAACATCTTTCTCCTGCTGTGTCAAAGATGCTGTAACTTCCATTTTTGGCTTTTCTGCCTTGAAAGCATTCTGCTGAGTAGCTTCTTTGCTTATTTCCTTTTTCTTTTTACGAGATTCCACTTTTAACTGCATGGAGTTCTCATTTTTTGCCAAATGTTTCATAGATGACTTGGAAAAATCAATCTTCCTGGACTCCTTTATTATTTCAATAACTTCAATTCCATCATCGTCACTCATTCTTGATACACTTACAGGTTGTGGAACAGCTTTAGTGGCTGCATTTGCCTGCTCCAATGCAGAGTCGTGAAGTATTCGCTGCTTCAAGCTCAATGGCTTGGTGCTTGTAGGCATGATGGCAGCAGATGACGCTGGAGGCACTGGGTCTGGTGCTTGAGGTGATTTTGTTGGTGTAATACTTATGCAACCTGGAATGTTCATTTGTGGCAATGATGGCTTTGCAGAAGTTTTCTGCCCATTGTTACTATTTGTGTTAGCTCTTGGTGTTATAGTTGTGCCCTCTGGAACATTTGGTTTTGTTTTACTTGATATGGTAGGAGCAGCTGGCCTCACAGGATTCGTAGTCAAATCAATAGTAGTCTTTTGCTTGGGATTAAACGTGCTTGGGGACAGCTGCTGTTCTGACTGAAAGGCAGGGCTACACTTTCCTGAAATTTGTTTGGCTGGGTGTTTTTCGGGTGTAAAATTCTGACTATTCCTTTCTATTGGCACCTTTGCTATGGTCACTTCACCGGTTTTTTTTCTTGCAGGGAAAGATGATGGATGGGAAGTGAGGTTCTTGCTAGGATTAAGTCCTGCAGTAGAATTCTGCACACTGCTGTTCACACATCCAGATGTCACTGGCACACTTGTTATTATTGCATGTGTCTGTGAAACTGGGGTAATACACTTGGTCCTCACTGTAACACTGGCAATGGTACCATGAGGTATCACTGAGGTGGCTGTTTCTGGAGAGAGGGAGAATTTCGGCTTGGCAGTATTGTTTTGTGGGGGAGGATATACTGGAACTGGAGTCATTGTGATGGATACAGATGCACTTGGTTTTATTCTGGTCGAGTTGTTCAAGGCAGCAGCTTGAGATGTGGCAGTGACAGGCTGCAGAGTAATGTTACCCAAGTTTCCTACTCCGGGAGATGAGCTGGCAACCATATTATGTGCTTTTCTCACAGTTACAGGTTTCTTTGATTTCATCCTGTAAAATTGCAAAACAAAATATATCAGCATTTCTTTCTACATTATACGATATCCAAAATCTCTTTTTTTATTGAATTACATGTACATATGCCTTAAACTGTCAGAACAGCTGACTAATAAACTATTATATTCTGACAGTTTGTGATGTAAAAAGTGAACTATTAATCAGTATACCCAAGATTTGGTATCTGTGTTCTGAGCATACATATCTGCAATCTATAATTAGCTTTTATTTATGTGCTGCACATATCACTGTAGCATGAGCTACTTAATGAAATGGCATGCCACAGCTATTTGAGCCTTCTGTCAGTTAAGCATTCATAAATAGAGGGGCATCCAATAAGTAAATTCAAATATTAAAAAAAATATATTACAAATATGTATATAAAACACATTTTGTATAATTATACAGAAATCTACTTCCTTAAATAGTCATCTAGTCCCTCCAAACATTACTTGGTTTGTGGTACTAGTTTTTTCAATCCTCCTTCATAGAATGGCTTGTCCTGCTGCCAAAGTCAGCTGATAAAGAATGTGTGGAGTTCATTATCACTTCTGAATAGTTACCCACCTATATATTCTCTGAGTTTGGGGAAGAAATTGAAATCTGAGGATGCTGAATAAGGATGGTGGGGGAAAATTTTACATCAGAATCAGAAGATTAACTCTCTGATCAGTAGCATGGTGGCAGACATTGTCATGCATCAGAAGGACCTTGCTCATCAATTTTCCCAGTTTCTTGCATTTAATGTATGCTCACAGTTTCTTCAAAATTACACAGTAATGTTCTGAATTCATTATGGTTCCCTTTGGCAGAAAATTGACCAAGAGCATGCCTTGAGTTCCAGAAGATGGTAGCCATCATTTTCTCCACAGGAGACACCTTGGTCTTCTTTGTAGCACATCTCCTACCTTCCTCCACATTAAAATCTGGTATTTATATTCAGATGTGAATAATGAACTTGCATCTCATAATAGATGCACGAAAACAACTGTTCACCTTATTTTGTATGAATTTCAGAAAAATATTGATTTGCTTCCATTCTTTGCTGTTTCTGTGCATTAAACAATAAGCATGACACCCGACATGCAATACATTTTCCTTGTGACCCAAATTCTAACAGAAGATTGATTCACATTTTCTGATACTGAGGACAATAAACATTCAAGGGTTTCATCCCTTTTGACCAGTTGTTGGTCTTTACTTTATTGCTCACTGTAAACATTTTCTCTTCCTTCTCTGAACATTTTCATCTAATAATGAACCAGTGAGAGGATCATACAGTTTAATGCATCACTTCAATAGACTGTTCATTGGATTTCTACTGCTGTTTGCTTTCTTGTTGTGATAAATTGAATAACGAAATGTAGTTTGTAGTAAGACACATTGCTCAAGCGTGCTTTCATGGTGTTAATTGTTGATTTGGTTTATTTATGGATGCTCTTTAATACTTCAGGTCCTCTGTGTCCCATTTAATTCAGGACGTGAAAATGCTGACATGTTTTGCTCAAAGGCTTGTTCTTTCAGGTTTGAGGTTCTTTAATGTGCTGTAAATCTACGACATGGGACCCACAGCTTTACTTCCTTTCAGAAGGAAGCCATACTTATAATATTTACGTCCAAAAAAATCCATTGGTCCTGGCCAGGATCAAACCTGCAATCTTGGGTTTAGGAGACAAGTATGGTTACCACTATACCACCAGGATTAACCCACCAGAGATCTCCATGATAATGGGAGCAACAGATCCTGAAACATGTTCTAATAATAAATAAACTAGTGAACTATTGTGTCATTTATCAACTGATGTCCTTTATTTTAATAACTCTTAAGTTATCAATCAGTCTATTAACTGTTTTTTTTTTTTTTGTTGTTCATAATAATTGTTTACTGCATTAACCAAGAAACCCTTAAAGCAAGAGTAATACTTTTGTAATACAATTGTATTAATTTATAAACAGAACCAGATGCTAGCAATTCATAAATAACATAAAAGGAATATGGATGAGAAATTAAATATTACCCAATACAATGCAACAATGTGTTGACAGATGCAGTTACTCCTATTATAAGTAACATGTTTACTTGTGCATAGAACCAATTTTTCATCATAATTTTCTTGCCAAAATGCAGAGAAGCCTAACATGAAAATAATTCATAAAATAAAATGGTTATGGGATTGGAATATGTTAGGTAATTTCATGACCAATTATTTTTTTAAATTGTTAACAGATAATTTAATTTTAAAATATATTTACATTTAATATTATACTCTCTGAATAATGAATCCCCAATGTGATCTGAACAATAAACATCTGTGAAGTTCTGAGTTCGCATGAATGATATTGCACATTGTTTGGCCAAATAGAAAATTTACAACATGCTGCTCTCTCACCTATATTTTTTGTCCATGCAAGTGCTTCCATGCTACAATGTTGTTAGAGAGCTCATGTTTGGTGGTTGGAATTTTCAGAGAATTAAAAGGGGGGGGGGGCTAACTATGAAAACAAGTAATATGGTATTTTCCAAAATAAAATATAGAGGAATTCAATATTTGATTCAAGAGTTTTAAAATTAATGATCCAAAATTTAAAGAGATTCTTAAGTGCAATGGGATTTTATTTAGGAGTAAAAATAATTTTCAAAATGGTTGATTGGTTGCTAGTGGCCAATGGGGAAGCTGATTTTTATAATTTTTTCTCTAGTTTCTCAATAAAGAGCTTCCAAATTATTTTTCATTGTTTGTTGCTATCAAGTTGGTTGCATTTTAGATGTCCATTTAATGTAGCATTCATGTCCTTACACAATGGACATTAATTTCATCCAGAAGAGATGTTCTGACAAGCAACCGTGTCAGACAATTAAGCAGAATTAGGCAATTCTAATTTTGCTTACAGTACAAAATATCTTGATATTCTTGAAATACAGAAATATGCTACAAGATTGTGCAGATGAGGGGTTGGAATTTGGAATTAGAATCAAGACACAAGAAGCATTGGACAGAGAGTTTTCTTGTGAAGAGGTTTTAAAGCAGGTTCAGAAGGGGAAGAAGGACAAGGCAGTATGTAAGGATGAATTGCCAGTTGAATTTTTCCAGGTCTGGTGTCAAAAGCAAGATCAATTAGAGTGACTAGATTACTGAATTTAATTAAGTGTAGTAAGAGGATACCCAAGAGCTGGTGTAATGTCATTATTCATTCTATTGTTAAGAGAAAGGATTCAATGGATGATCTAGGTAGCTACAGAGGCATTGCCCTTTTGTCTAATTTTGATAAGGTATTCACTAGGATTCTAACTGACAGAATAAATGACTGGGTAGAAGAGAACACTTTAATTTCTCCATTTCAATCATGTTTTAGAAAAGGTCGGAGAACTGCTCTAATAGAATTAACAGAGAGGCCTTATGGTACAAATTATGGTATAAGGGGATGAGTAAGGAGATGATTGTTTTGCTGAAAGAACTTTATAAGGATATACTTTGTATCAAATGTGGGGAAGGTTTTGTGACTGAGGAAGTAACCCAAGATTGGGGGCTTAGGCAAGGATGCTAATTGAGTCCTTTTCTTTTCAATTTATTTATAGATAAATTTGAATAGTTTGGGATTTTTGCAGTGAAATATAGTATCATATAACAAATTATTTAATTTGTTATATTATTTACAGATGATTATAATGATAGGTTTACAGCAAATTACATCCACAAATCAATAATAAATAAGCTGGAAAACCCAGATTTACTTTATGCAGATGATTTAATGTCAGCCAGTCAGTCTGCCTGTGGTGCCTCAGTAGTAAAAACAAGCGTTAACACTACCCCCCCCCCCAAAAAAAAACAAACAAACAAAACATTTCAGCGATAGAATTAAGATATGTTACTAGAAATTATGAGATATTGTAAAGAATGGGATCTTATCAGGAGAAGATCAAATTAATGATATTTAAAAAGGGAAATAAGCTGAGGAGGAATGAGAAGTGGTTCTTGCTGGGGAGAGAGATACAGAGTGGGAAGGAATTCTCATACTTAGGAATAGTTCTGAGCTCCTCCAGTCAATAAGAGAAACAAAATAAATCAGCACTAACCAAGGACTTATTATCTTTGAAGCTAATTAAGAAATGTACATTTACTGCATTGGAGATGAAGGGGAATTGATTGGAAAGAATGCATACAGCACCGGTGAAGTCAAAGTGAGCATATGGCATTTAAATATAGAAGATAGAGGAAAATTGGAAATTGATGGATAAGATACTCAGTAGGTTTTCCAAGATTGTGCTGGGAATTCCACAAAATACTGTAAATGCAGGAGCACTGTTGGGTGGGAGAGTTCTGAAGTACTGGTTTAGGATACAACATATATACGAGGTTTCTTTGTTAAATGAATGTTTAAAGAGTCTGGGGTAAGGGATTTCTATTGGGTAAACAAAGTTGGGGAAGAGTTAATAAGGAATGGAATGGGTGATGCATGATTAAGAAGTGATTTGGAGGGAGGTTTTTGGAAAGAGATTAGAGCAAGGTTTGAGGATATAGATGGACCGATATTACATTCTATAATGAGGGGGAAGAGGTCACTAATGTTCTATCAGGAGATAAAAGGGGATGTTAAATAGATACTAATAAGTGTAATATGCAGGAGAGAGAGGAAATGGCATGGTTTAAATTAGGAATCGGGGAGCTTAAGGGGTTTTAGAAGTATTTGTGAGCATGGAGTTTGCCCTATATGTGGAAATTTCAAAAATGTAAATATATTTTGCTTGAATGATCAGGAACAAGTAAATGGACACAGAAAGCAAATGGTTGAAGTTAAATAAGCAAATTGCAGCAAAGAAAATGTTTGGAGACCAAAGACAAATTAGGGAGTTTTTGTATCTGGGGTTTTCACAGTGAAATATAGTATAATATGACAAATTAGGAATCTTGGGGAATAATTCTATAGAGTTTAGAACAAATGGTTATTGTCATTCAGGAGAGAGGATCTGAGAGTCAGATTGTGTTTGCCTTGGGCATGTGACTTGTAGTGATAGTGTGATTATATGTGTAGTATAGATATTTAAATCTATAAAGAGATTAAATGTGTATAGATGTAAGTTAGTTGAGAACAGGAGTTTTATAAACAAGAACGAATTTATTGTTAATTTTGAGTGATTATTGAATTGCATAAAATGTTTTAATGTGTCATTATAGAGTTTCTTTGTTTAGTAAAAGGGGAGTGCCAAAGTTTTCTGGATAAATGAGGACTGGGTCTTTACAAATGCTGTTAAATATAGTTAGTTGAATGGTGAAAATTAGCTTGTTAATTAAAATTCTGTATCGGAATGAATTTAAATATTGATCTGGGTTAGAACCAGGCCTATTTTAATATTTGTAAACCTCGTATTATTTAATAAATAAATTAATAAAAAATACAAGATTATGAAATGGAATGTAAAAGTACAAAAATCAATAATAAAAGTTAAACAAATTCTTGAAAATCCCTGCTAAAAACTTGGAGATTTCATTCTCATCAAAGATTTTAAGTCTACTTACATTGTACTGGCATGAACTTCCCTGCTCTCCTTCAGAAGCGTTGAAACCTTCATCCACCCTAGTGGCCAGAGGGGTTTGATTTCAGCCTCAAGAAAGTTTCGCAAAGCCAGATTTGCTGTTTCTTTGCGAGGTTTGATGAGCTCCACACAGTGTAGTTTTATACGAACAACTTCACAAAGCAGTGACCTATTCAAAGAGATATTTCATAATATAATAATTATTAAATGTAGATTCATAACCGCTTCTTTTGTTTGTTAAAGTTTTGCTACATATTTGAAACAAAATCACAATTTGTATGATATCACCATGCAAATAATTGCTATAAACACTCAAATTTTAATTTTCTATAAGCTCCACTTTATGAAAAATTCAGTTTCCTTAATGTTTTGGATTTTTAAAATACAGCATGCAACCTTAAAAAGGGAGCTTAAATATTCATAGCTTTGCTACAAGATTTCCCCATGGAACAATATGACTGCAGCTAATCATTTCTAGAAAGTACTTTATTTGGTAACCACTGCATCAAAATAATTTTGAGAAAGAGAATGAGAAATTGGGGGATGTCTCTTCAAACCATTCTTCTGAAGATGCATAAGCAATTCTGCTTGATCATTATGCTTGAGAAAAATGTTTATTTGTAATCTTTAAATCTTATAACTACAGTGATAAGTTGTGGCTTACTCAAAAGCATATACATAAAAGATAATTTAAAGCAAGTTTTTCTAACCTAACTTCATTTGTCCATGGAAACCTCCTTCTAGGAACCTTTGCTTTCTGAGTAACAGATTTGTTGTCTCCTTCTCCATTTTCACTCTCACTTTCAGTTGATGGTAACTCTTCAACACTCCTAAGGAACAAAACACACTATGCAGAACATAATACATGTCTATACCATTAAGGCCAAATAATTTAATCACCCATGCATCAATCTTTCCAACACCAAAATATCTCTAAAACCCTAAACCAACATGAAATTCCCAGAAAAAGCAAATTTAGGAATAGGAAAAGAGATTTGGGCACTGTGCAAATTAGGTATAAAACAGTGAACCCATTATGCAGAGAAAACAAGGCACAGGTATGCAGTTTTATATGCATTTTTCTCCCAATCTGTGACTGTGTACAGACTATGCAAAGGTATGGAGCACATTTCTCATAAATATACTATTTTTTGCTGTAAGGGAGAAGTATCTTAGCACGCTATATTTCTGGGGAAATTGTCACATAAATACATTTAGATATAAGAAATAAATTTATGTTTTCTGTTTTAAATGGTCTTATATTATAGGTTATATATTTATCAACTGGCTGGATAACAATGGCAATAGCTGAGATAACTGGAGTTCTGAACACAGATTTTACCTAATATATTCGGCACATCTGTAGGATTTTCAATGTTTACAAAAGAGCTTTAATTTTAGATCCTTTTTATCATTCTTAAAAATTACAAATTATATTATAGCCTGTTTTTATCTAGAGCTCATGGAATGAGGAGTCCTGCTGAAAGCTTTGAGAATAAGTGAACATTTGTAGCAATTTGCTGCACTCAATAGGATAACTTTTAACATGCACAATTAGCAGTACTGCAGATTGCAGGATGCAAAACTTGTGAAAATTACATACGTTGCAGTTGAAAGCTTAAGAAAGAAGCAGGTGTGTGCATTTTGTCCATGATGTACTATGTGTAGACAACAAGAGATAGAAATGGAGCCTGCAAGTATGTCGGGTACTGTGAACGTTAAAGATCAATATTATATGTAATCAAAACCTCAAATTGTTTGAATGAAGAATGTGGTAAGTTCACAGTGGGTCGTGGTACCATTTCTTGTTGGGCTAGTCATTTTCATTTTGGTCTTTTCAGCATAGATGATAACCGAAGACCAGGAAAGCTGAAGAATTCAACAGATAAATAAAATGTATACCTGGATGCTCTTCAAGAATGTAATATACAAGTTACAGGGATTCCAAAAACATCAATATTCCATATTATAAAAAATAATTTACAGAAGAGAAAAATTAGATATGACGCGTTCTTCACTTCTTGACTGCTGAACATAGAAGAAAAGTAATGCCACCAAAACAAACAGTTGACATAGAAGGTTCAAGTTTTCCTATGCTGAACTGCCAATATTGATGAAACATTGATTAAGAGACTTTAAGCTGGAGGAAAGTTAATCTTCTCAAGAGAGAAACAATTTTGATGAGCTTAACCAAAGAACACGAAAATGATCTTTGCTTTTGATCACCAAGAAATCGATATGACAGACAGACTACACTGAAATGACCATTAGCATCTAAAATGTGACACTGAGTACTTTGGTCCCCAATAAATAGTGGTCTATACATTGGTAATTTTGAAATATCAAGCCCTTGCTAAATTACACAGTGAAGTAAAATAAAAGATTATTGTGTGCCCTGCAAAAAAGAGTGAAGCCCCAGCTTTCAATATATGTACAGAACGTAATAATTGTAGAGCCAAGATCGAAGGTTGAATCCCAAACAAGGTCAATGGATTTTTTGGGGGCATAAATTTCCAAGTATGGCTTCCTTTGGAAGGGAAGTAAAGCCATGGGTCCTGTGTCACAGATTTATGACATGTAAAAGAATCTGAAGACTGAAGTCTGATAGTAAAAGCCTCTGAGCAAACTTTATCAGCAGTAGTTTCACCCCTGAATTGAATGGTACGCTGATGATCTGAGATGTTACAAAGTGTCTATAAATAAACCAAACAATAATAAACCAAGGTTTGAAAATTTACATTTTTGCAGCTAAATGGAGGAAGGTTACATTTTCAAAACTGATCCAAATCTTCTAATTTGCCTGAATTTCTTTAAAAATTATACTGGGAATATGAGTAGTTGCCTTCTATGTCATCAGACATAATTTATTGTTGTCCTACCTCTCAACAAGCTGCTGCCTGAGCCTACCAGACTGCAATGTTGGGAGGATGTTGCATTTGGGTCTTCACAAATGGGAATGGCTCAAGAGTTACATGAACATCAACTCCATAACCAAAGAAAATGTGCAGTCTATTTTGAACATACTGATTGAGGCCATAATCATTCTAATATCTAACAAGGCCCACATTCATCTTCAGGGATATGAAAATATGCAGAATTTCCACTACTGGGTGCTGATTAGCTATGTTAAGCTTCATGAACCACACTTGCCAGTGTGTGGTGTGGCAAGGTTCGAATATGATATGCCATACTTTATTGAAGAAGATGGACATGTGGTCTCTCTGACTTTGCTTGTTATGTACATATACTGAACAACATCTTACACAGGAATTGGCTAGGCATAGTATATATGGTAGAAACATTTAGTTATAACAATATGACAATATTGTGTATATGGCAATGTTGTCAATGGGATGGAACTGTTTCCTGGATGTCTTCTGTCAAGAAATGTTGACCTTCCTTGGCTTGTTAACTTCTGGATCTGCAATGTGTGAATATTTCCTCTGGGGCTTCCTCCAATAAAAGGTTTATGTTGGAAGAGCTCACACTATTGCCGATCTGAAGTTAGCTATTTGCAACAAAATAGTGGCAATAGCAAATGATAAACTCATGAGGGCATTGGCAAAGTTCATGGCAAGGCTTCAGGAATGTGTATAAATGGCAGTCATCATTTATCAGAAACAATTTTCAGAACAAAAATAAATGTTACAGTGTTTATTAAACCTTAAATTAGGTTTAATTCCTTTAATTCCCTATGTGGAGCACCTCATCCTGTTTCTTACTAACACTTTAATATCGCCACTCTTCTCTTGTTGTCTGTCTATTTCTGCCATCCTCTGCCTTGTTATTCTGGGTCTACCATTCCTCCTCTTCCCTTATGGGTGCTTCTTTTATATGATCATCTGATCACCTCAGAGTGTGTTCCATTCATTGCCATTCCCTCTTATTTCCAGTTTAATAGGCTTTTGATTTGTTTTTTTCTCACAGCATTGCATCTGAGATTATGGATCTCATGTTACAGTAATTTTAGTATTTACATACATATTTCAAAATTGTCAGGTTATTTTGTAGGTCCCTGCACTTTTGAGGTTTAAAAGAAGTACTAGCCTAATGAGAATTTTGGATATTTGAAAGGCAAACAGATTTGAAAATGGTTTTTACCTTGATATTTTCTATCTTAGGTTCTATTTTCAGAATGACCTATGAACCTTACATATAGCACCTCTCAATTAAGAGATGAGCAAGCATTAATAACCAGACATTAGAGGCGTATCATATAATGCAATGAATTTAAATAAGCTTATCTTGCAATAGGATATCAAATAGTGCTTATTCACAGTGCATTTGGATATCATAATCAAAATGTGCTCACTTCTTTTGCAATGGGTGCAAAAATCATGCTGTGACCTAAGTTCCACATAACCAATAAAAATGGAAGCACTGAACCAGTCATAACTATATGTATGATGTTCTTTTTAAACTGTCAACGAATGTTACATGTACTGAATGTCAGCACATTATAACTTGTTACTTTCCTTGTGAAGATAAAAGCAATATTACAATATATTATGTACACAGAAGCTTTGTAGAATCTGCTCCAATCAGCCTGCAGCACCAAACTACTTGCAGTACTATAGGCTAACATATAGATTATGTTTAATTCTCTCTATATGTTGCATCTTCCTATGGAAAATATGTTATATATGGAACAACTTTAGCAGAATAAATAAATAAATGAGATAAATAAACAAACTCAACTAAATAGCAAAGACAAAAGGAAAGATATACTCCACAGAAATAAGGGTACAAGATGATAAATACTACACATTATGGGAATGATGGAGACCTGTGATTAACATATGTCAATTTATAATCACTTAATACATTGAAATCATTAAATTAAAATACTAAAACATGACAATTTAAACATTTAAGTAATGGAAATATATGCCTAAAATTGTTACATACAGTTACAGAAATTTCTAGAAGTATATTTAACTTATATATTATTAGGCCTAAAATATTTACTGTTTTTTTTAATATCAAACTATTAGAGAGAGCTTTATGGACAAAGAATGAAATTAATTAATAGTTATGCAAATGTGCCCAGTAATTAATACTTAACTCATTTGGTATTTGACTCTTTGAAATGACAAAAACAACAAGGAAAAATACTGCCTAGGTAAGCTAGTCTCAGTCACAAATCAACTCAAGCTTTTGAGATAAGTGGAAGCTTCTATCAGCCACAGGTGTATGTACAAAAAAATCTCTTGTATCTGGCATGGCACAAGCTAGTGCTGGATAACTAGAAAATACTTTTATGTAGATTGTATAAAGACATGATGCATGAACATTTTTTCCATGCAGAAATAGTCATAGATGGCCGAGGTCATTAAGGCATGCACTCTTGAGCAGAAGGACTGGGGTTCAATTCCTGCCAGGACCATCCTACCTAACTGTTTTTTTTTTTCCCCCAGGTTTTTCTCAGTCCTTATGAATGACAAATGCTGGAAAGGGATCCTAAATTTAGGCCTGAAATGCTTCCTTACTTAAACAAAGAAATTAAAAAAATCCTTTCCTAATTTATAATTTCATCTTGTGTATCAAAAACGTCCACCGTCTGTGATGCCTCAACAGTATTAAAAAAAGTATATATATATTGTGTGTGTATTATGTATACATATACACTAAAATTGCCATACTTTGCTAATTGGTAGCCATATGATGTCGAGATCAAGGTAGTCAACATAATTGCTTGTAAATATGAAGACTAATTGTAGTATATAATAATTCTTCCATTCACTATGTCCTATTAATGTCCTGTTCATCTTCTGTTATAGTATAAAAACATTTTGCTTGTGCTTCACAGAATCTATCATATATTAGCAGGTTATGTCACCTTAGTTATTACCGCCAGGGGTGGCCACGGTTATTAAGGCGTGGACTCATGAGCAGGAGATCTGGGGTTCGAATTCCACCTGGACCACTCCCTGACTGGGATTTTTTCCAGGTTTTTCTCAGTCCTCATCTGAAAAATCTTTAGTTCTTATCCAAGGTGTGACAATGTGCAACCACCATGTTATCACTCTCACTACTGTGCAGATTGAAGCCACATGGTGTTGGTGTTACAACATCCGCTACCATGAAGCCAGGCGAAGCCCTATGCTGCATCTATGATGCTAATGAAAATTTCACCAAAATGATTGCTGTCAAAATGCAATATTCCCCCCTCCACCTTTCCTTTTGTTCTTTTCTTATTGAAAAGTGCCATTTGCTTTGGTATTGCCAGTTATTCAGGATATTAGATACAAGGGATTTCACTGTATTTATTCCTGTGGCATCTTCGGAACCATTGCACAACTTTTGTATTTGAGCTTAATGTACCTTTTCCCCCCCCCTACCTTTTAGGAAAGATTATGTTAAGCACATGAGCAGAATTCTCTGAAAAATGTAACCCTACATAAAATATATTTGACTCATAAAAAGATATCTGCATTTCTTGGGGCAAAGGCTTACATCAAGAAACAATGATTTACTATGGCCACTTATAATGCACAGAAATAACACCAACAACAATGATAAGGAAATTAGGGTAGAAAATAACATTTTCAAAGCTTGTGGGCAAAAACAAAACATTTAATATTTTCTTCACAAGCTTACTAAAACAGTTTTAAGGAATAAAAAATAAAAAAGATATGCCCACCCCTCCAGAATACAGGAAAATGCAGAGGGCTAAATTAGCTTAAAATGAAACACAATGTGCTTACTGAAGGAGGATATATGGAAAATTCTTTCTCCAAGTTGGCCAGTGAGGAAATAATGTTGCAAGTGGCCTTTGCCACGACAGCATTTCTTCACGGATTCTCTCCTTCTACAATTGCCGTTTCATTTTCAGCTTCAAATATTTGTTTGTGAGGCAAATATGCTTATTGCAAACAACAGATTTAAATAGACAACATTTTTTGCAATCACTGCAATTTAAAATTTATTCTGCAGCATTTTTTGCCTACCAAACAGTGCAAATTCTGTTTACAGAATAACTCCATTTTTACTTTATTTTTTCCTTACAAGAAGTTGCTATCATATTAAGTGCTTCAATGAAAAAAATTTAAATTTGATGTTCTATAAGCTTTAGAAAAACATGGTACAGTAAAACCTCTGTATTTGGGCATCCTTGAGTAGTTTTTCTTGGAACTGAACCAATTTTTATGCTTTAACATGTTCAACATCTCAATGTTGGAGTCCCTGAATCCTGGAAGCTGCATGTCCCTTACCGTCATAACTAGGACAATCTCTTTCTGTTAGTAATTCTGGTAATTTATTTAAGCTTGATTGGTATTTATCTCTAAAGTCTTAAACAAGTCATTAGCGAATACACAATACTGTAACATCAAAAGAATTGGTTTTCCCCCTAAATGGCTTTCTGCTACCTGTTTGGGCTTGATTGACATTTATCTCTATGCTTTGCAATGGGTCAATAAGTACAGTGGTATGGAAAGGTAAGTTTTTCTTTTTTATTCTCTGTTGTGCTTCCTCAATTCTTTACAAAATGTAAAACTGTTATGTATTTTGCAGAAAATACACTACATAACTGTAAACTTATTGAAACAAGCAACTGCGTGCCTAAAAGAAGTAGAGTGGTCTGCCATTACTGTTGAGGCGGACCACTTTACTTTACTTTCAATATTTGTGCAATTTTAATATGAATAAAGTTAGTAACTTTTCTCAATATTTATTCAATTTGGAATCGAACGCAGTGAAACATGCATAATAATCTCTGAGAGTTGGAATATTAGAACACTCTTTCTGGTTTCACTTAAATGAGATTTTACTCAGGACATATGTTTCATGGACATTTTTTCCACATCATCAGCTGTTCACAACTAATGGATCATTCGTAGAAGTTGGGTAGGTAGGAATCCTGGTGAACTCTTGTGGTCTTGTGATGAACTTAAAGTGTTGTCTACTTCTGGGATATCAAAATTCATAAAGTTACGCTCATGTTTTTTTTTTTTTTTTTTTTTTTTTTTTTTTTTTTTTTTTATATATATATAAATCCTTTCCCATATATTTAGTTCTTTCGGTTTTTGAACAGTTTTAATCATTTGATGCCTTTTTCTATTTCATGGTTTTCATTCCAGAAATCTTGGATCAATCCAAGATCACATAAGGAAGCAGCATTCAACAGCATGATATACAGATTAATAAATATGCAACTGAACAAAGAAGAATACAAGAATGAATATCTACACATAATAGAAGCAGCTAAATCTAATGGGTTCAACAAACAGATGATTAACCAAAAAATCAAAAGATTCCAAAAACAAAAAAGAATTAAACAAATAGTTTTAAGTGATTCAACAAAGGAAAAAACTTTTTAAAAGTTCACTTACCACCAGTCAGCAAATAAGAAATTTAAAAAAAAACATTTTTTAAGCAGTACAATATTATCTTAGCACCTCAAAATAGATACAGTGTAAAAAATTACTGAAATTGAACAAAACCGATTCCAAGCCCAAAGAGGAAAAATTTGGTATTTACCAAATCAATTGTAAGGATTGTGAAAAGCTATACATAGGAAAGACAAAGAGAAATTTAGGCATTAGGTTAAGGGAACATTGGAGAAACATCCGTTACAAACAAATAGATAAATCAGTTGTGGCAGAACATTTCTGGAATGAAAATCATGAAATAGAAAAAGGCATCAAGTTATTAAAAACTGTTCAACAACCAAAAGAACTAAATATATGGGAAAGGATTTATATAAAAAAAAACGTGAGCGTAACCTTATGAATTTTGATATTCCAGAAGTAGACAATACTTTATTTAAGTTCATCACAAGACCACAAGAGTCCACCCGGATTCCTATCTACGCAACTTGATCCATTAGTGGTGAAGAGCTGATGATGTAGAAAAATTGTCCATGAAATACATGCACTGAGTAAAATCTCATTTAAGTGAAACCAGAAAGTGTTCTAATATTCCGACTCACAGAGATTATTAGCAACTTTTATTTTACTTTTAATGAGTATTAATATATAATACATATGCCATTTCCTTTAAAATATAGAACATACTATGAAAAAAACCCATTTTCCTCTATTATGGACACCTTGTTAAATTGGACAATTTTTCATGAACCATACCCTGTCTAGGTTAGAGGTTTCACTGTATTACATGCAGTGCAAATTTTCAAAATGTTGTCTTACGGCTGTGTACATCATAAAAAGCTAGGGTCTGGCTATAAATCCATCACAAAGGAGTTATACTGCAATTAAAAAAGAGATTGCTCAAAAAAATTAAGTTTTTCAATCATGTATTACAGAAGACTATTAAGAAGAGAAGCCCAATATGAAAAGTTTTCTATAGTGCATCATCACATAACAGATTTCTACAAAACCTTTGCTAGAAGTTTCATTAAGATAAACAACACATACAAAAGCACCTAACAAAATTTAAAGGTCAGTTCATAATGAAGATGATTCACATCATCAAGATATGCTGAGTTAATGAGACACAGTAGCCAATTATGTTCTGGAGACTGAAATGAAGCAGATTTTGAGCTTTTTGCACCATTTGGTTTTCTCTAACTTTGCTGCAAATACCTCTAGCAGCAAAACATTAAAATGTGGACCCAGAAATGTCCTGCCAACACCAATAATGCAGTATAAAAACTGCAGAACAGGTATGGCATTTAGACAATCCCTATGGTGGCCACTAATTGGTTATTCAATTTTATTTTTTGGTAACATAACTTATGGTTCCCAATGCTAGTACAGTGATTTACTGAGAAGAGCAAATAGTGCACACATTAAACAACAGTTAATAGATACAACTGCCATAATAGGGTTATGCCAATTAGTTTCCTGCTAATTTAGAATGCAAATTTTATTAAAAAAATAGCTCTCAGTAATCTAGAATCTGTTTGGCTGACACAAATAATACTCTAAAATTGAATGTATGAAAAGGGTGGACATAATGAATCTTTTAAGATAACTGAATAACTTGTGTATAAGTAGCCATCTGGAGAATGTTGTAATTGCAAGTATCAGAAATGGACCTGTCAAACAGCTGTATACAGGCATACTATCTACAATATCTTTGTAAGTAATAAATATAATCAGATTACATTTATATATACTAGTATAAGCATAATTACTTTTCACAAATAAACTAAAACAGTAGCTGCAGTAAATTTGGAAACAAACCTTTTTATTTCTTTATAGCTTTTAGTTCATCTAAAAACAAACATATGTGTAGAAATTGTGATAACTATGGTACATAAGAAATAAGAAGGCAAATAAGGTGCCAAATGAAATAGGCTGCTGCAAGTATGTGTTCACAGGCACTGTTGTACATTTGGCAATACAGTGCCTAAGGCAATAGTCATATTTCACTATAACCTTTGCACTTATCAAGTTGGAGTTTTTCAAGCTGATTGTCCAAGAAACATTATTTTAAGTGGCCTGAACTGTGAGCACCAATATTGTGCTGTCAGTGTTCTCCAGTGATAGCAAATGCAAACTCTAATGCATTATAAATCTTTGTTCTGCCATATTTTTTCCAAGATTAGGAAATCTCCAGAAATTCAATTTAGTTTGACCTGAAGCCAAGCTTGATGTGTATGCTGTGTTATTTGTCTCAAAGTTACAACTGCATTTGCTGTTTTAAGTTGTCCTTGTCAAAACCTACTACATAAACAGAGAGATCAAGGGGGAACAGCAATGCATTCAGATGTGCAGACTATGGTTTTCAGTATTTATGTGATTTTTTAAAGAATTAGCCTTGGAAGAAGTGCATGCTAATACATTTAGTTACAGTTCGGCGCAAACAGCCTTAAGTATCTACATAGGTTAACATTCACATGTTGCATATTCTGAAACGGAGTAAAACAACTATTTCTGAATCCAGACAACCTCTGTTTCAGTCCCTTGAAAAACATCATTAACATCAGAAAAACAGGTTTCTAATCTGAACGATTAAAAAACCACATCACAATTTTTCAAATATATAATGGAGAATATCTTAATATTAAAAACCTATTCTTTTAATGAGGAGAAAAAACAAATTAAAACATCTTGACTCTAATAAAGAATTTGAGATTTAAACATAAAAGAATAAATGATGCAAGGAAAAATATATTAAAAAAATAAAATATTATAAAATAATTTCCATATGAAAGATGCTTGTTCATATGAGGATTATGCTTAAAATAAATGAAAATATCAGAAAGAAAATCTTATCATTTTTAATGGGAAGAAAATTGTAACAAATAGTTTAAACGTTAGTTGCCGAGCTATAGCCACTTAAGTGAGCAAGTGTACAAGCTGTTTGTTGATTAGTGACAAAAGTGACAATGAAAGAGCTCAAAGAACAATTTATGTGTGTGAAATTTTGCTACAAACTTGGCAAAACTTTTACGGAGACATTTTAATTGCTTAGCCTAGCATATGGAGAGGAATGTATGAGTCACATGCAGTGCTATGAGTGGTTTAAGCATTTTGAACATGCAGAATGTTGGTCAGTGAAGTTCTCAGGCCGGGGCGACCTTGCACATCAACAGATAATGGCCATATTGAGAGAGTTTGTGCCATGATTCGTGGTTTAACTGTTCGAGAAGTTGCTGATGAAGTGGGCATCAGCGTAGGGTCATGCCATCAAATTTTGAGCGGCCAACTTGAGATGGATCGTATCAATGCAAAATTTGTGCATTTGTTCACTGATGATAAGAAATAGGTTTGTGTTGAAATCGGCCAGGAACTGCTTGCCACTGCAAATTGCAATGAAAACTTCCTTAAGAACATAACAGGAGATGAGATGTGGGTTTATGGTGTTGATGTTGATGTTGAAACTTAAGGTGCAGTCGCCGCAGTGGGTAGGCAAAGGGTATGCTCGCCCAAAAAGAGCAAGCCAGAGTCGGTCATAGATCAAAATGATGTTGGTTGTGATTTTTGACTGCAAAGGCATTGTCCATCAGAATTTGTACCACACTTTGTACCATTTTAGTGTGTTTGAGGGATGTTGTGAGCAGGAAGGGGCTTGAATTGTGGAAAAATCAGACTTGGATGTTGCGTCATGACAATGCATTGCCTCACGCATTGCTCCTTGTCCCTAAGAGACAAAACATCAAACCTGGTAAAACATCAGACTCCCGTTGTGGCCCATCCACCCTATTCTCCGGAGCTAGCCCCAGCAGACATTTTCTGTTTCCCAAACTTAAAACCATGTTGAAAGGACATTGTTTCCAAACTATAGAGGAGATTCAGGACAATGTGAACAAGAGACCTGTGTGCCATTCCAGGAGGCTTTCCAAACTTGGAAGAAACGTTGGGAATGGTGTATTGCCAGTAGAGGGGACTACTTTGAGGGGGACAGTGCTTAAAATGTTGTACAATAAGAAATAAAGATGTTACAGTAAAAGTTTACTCTTTTTTTGAACATACCACATATGCATCTTACGCCTGGTTCTTGTCTTCTGCAGGTCTCAGGCATGCACATATCCTCTCTTTCTTTTGCATAATGATGCTCTCTGACAACTACACAGCAAAGCTGATTAAGGATTGGAGCAATGTGCTCCTCATTTCATATGCCATATAGTAAAAGATACAAAAAGGAGCATGACTTACATTATTGCAATAATGCATCGAAGCCTCTGGTCTTATTCATGAACATGTTCCTCTCTACTAAGATTAAGCACTCTATTCACCTTTAAAATGCTATAGCATTTGTATATGTGCTAATCAGCTAGGGATGGCTCAATGTAGACCACTGTATGCCTATGAAGGACAATGGAAAGTGTGTACAGTGATAGTTGAAACAATATGATTTTTTCTGTTTGCTGCTTAACCAGGATAAGATGCTGAACAATTAAAAAATGTGTATATGAGGAAACATAACAAATATAATTCTGCTTACTGCTCCCAAAATGAATTTGGTCTAATATAACATTCTTCGAGGTATGGAACTGAACAATTAGTTAAAAAAGTTTAAAATAGTGTAACTAGTTTAGAAAAAATATTCTATACAGACAGAATGTCCATTAGATGAAACTGGTGAAAATCCAGAGTTTTCTAAGAAACCCATTTAAAAAATTAGAACACTGCCACCAAATTCAAAGATGCAATAAGTATTTGATAATATAATAAATATTAATAGTATTTAATCCACTAAGGATTATTGCCTTCACAAAAGCCTCATCTGGTATCATACCTTATCAGTCAAGTAAATAATTGCAGCTGTAACTTCTGCTCCGCTGTGATCAGATATAGTTGCATAAAGAAGACTATGTGTAGAAGATTGTGATATGTTCAAACTGGAGCATTAAGCTGTTATTAAGCTCTTCACAAAAGTAGGACTTACTCCAAATGAAATTAAACACCAATTGAACAGTGTATATGGGGAAGCATCCCCCTCATTAACTTTTTTGAATGGGTCGAAAAAGCATTGAAGATGAAGAGCATGCAGGTCAACCCTTGGAGGTGCTCACTGCTGAAAACTTCGCTCTTGTGGAAGGAGAAATTATGGATGATTGGCAGCTCAAAGTAACAGAAATAGCAGCAAGGCTAGGCCTTTCTAAAACAACAGTACTTCAAATTATTCATGAATGTTTAAACATGAATATGGTTAGTGCAAGATGGGTGCCTAGACTTCTTTTCTTGGTCCAAAAACAGCAAGTCATCTGTTGTCAGGCATTTTTGGAGCTCTGTTATGGCAACGAGAGAGAAGCTCTGCAAACCAATGTTATGGGAGATGAAACTATGGTCCTCTATTATGATCCCTTGTCCAAAAGAGAATCAATGAAGTGGTGTAAACCTGGCAAAGCACTCTCTCTAAAGGCCAAGGTCACTCAGTCAACCAAGAAGATCATGGCCACAATCTTTTGGGACTGTCAAGGAATACTCTTCATCGACTTCAAGGAGAGGAACACCACAGTAAGTGTACTATGCTGCCCTACTGCACAAACTACATGCTTCCATCAAAGAGAAAAGGCAAGGGAAGCAGAATGGTGTTGTGAGCCTTCTTCACAACGTGCCTGTGCACAAAGCTTTTATTGCAAATGAGGCTGTGAAGAAACGAGGCTTCAAGGAGATTGACCATCCACCTTACAGCCGAGACCTAGCTTCCAGTGACTATTTCCTCTTCTCAAAACTCAAGAAGGACCTTCAAGGAAGGAAATTCAAGTGCGATGAAGTGATGTATGTTGTTTATGCCTATTTTGCAGACAAGACTTCTGACTATTTTTTGGGGGGAGACTGAAATGTTAATTCAAAGATGTGAGAAGTGTATTGCAATAAAGGGTAACTATATTGAAACATAGTTTTTGTCTTTATCATACCTAGAAAATGGTTAGGCCAGAAACTTATGGACCTATCCTCATATATACATTTATAATATAACTGGTATTTTTCTGTTATAACAATATGAAAGGTAACAATAAGTCTTAGGTATTGATACTCTATCATATCAGCAATACTAATGATCAGCAATGTATGATTCTGATGCTTTTATGGTTCATTTGGGAGTATTAGGTAACTCATGTGGATGGCAAACAAATTCTAACACTGTACAAATATTGCCGAGATCTTCAGCCAAGGAGACCATCTGAGCCAGTGGCATTTGAAAAATGAAAGAGGCACTTCTCCTTACTGATTATAACATTACAGCAGAGATAAACGGAGACCATTTCCATGGTACCAATCACATATACTTATTCTTATGGAGCACGAGTGTCCTCATCTGATTGCCATTACAGCTAATTACTCTTTAATAAATTTCCAGATGCTTTTTTTTTTTACACCCATTTATAATATATTCAGGGACATTTCTCAATGGATAATTGTATTTAATTTTTCCACCTTTTAGTTGCTGTTGCTCTTCTTCCTTTCTCTTCTAATTACAAATGTACACCTAGGTTCAACATCAATATTTGCTTCATATGTGGCAGGCTTCATATCAGTTTTATCTGATTTTAATTGTAATATTTTTGCAGTCATTTGAACACAGTAATATAACATGCTTGTTTGTTGTTAAAGATTAATAAAAGTTCATACTGAAAATTTCCAGAAATTGTGAAATTTTGATTCAAATTTCCTGAGTAAACACACAATGTCAATATCTTCCATTAAATTTACTCACCAGATTATCGATTGTTTCATGATTTGAAAATTTATACTCAGGAATCTTCCTTTAAGTAATCTTTCACTTCAGTTAACTGCATGCAGCATATATGAATGCACATTGTTACATAGAAAACCAACCAATCCATGGTTTTATCCAAGTTAAGGTGCAGATAATACAGAAACATATGCATAAATAGTTCGCACATACAGACAGATAATTTCTGTATGCAACAATAGAGTATTTTGTAGCTATGCCTATGCTGCTGGCATGCAAAATATCAATAGATTCCATAACAAATTATTATATAAAATGATGTAAATAAGTAAATGCTGGTAATGTCAGTCCTCATTTTGAAATTGTTTTTTTGTTAATTTATATTCAGGAAAAGTTGTAAATAATCTACAAAATTATACAGAATGACTTTTACTGTGGTTGTGGTGATGGGGAGTGTTAATGTTAATATCGACTCAAGTCTCTCCATTTATTTATCCACCATTCTTCTTATCCCAACCTTTTCACCCATTTTTTTCCAAGCAGGAATGGCTAATTCATTTTAATATTATGTGAAAACTTGGAAATTGCTTCAAATCTAATTTTTTGCTACAGTTTATTGAAATGGTAGTGACAGTTAACCAAGAAAAAGAATTTTATGTTCAAAAGACAATATTTATGTAGGAATGCTTAAATGTGCCTTTTAAGTGCAAGAGAAAATAAATGTATTACCCATTCCACTTCAAGTTGCTGCTGACCCTGTGGAACTAGTGTTGCTATTTACATACCAATGATGGGTACTGGGAGGGGTGCGGAAAGGTATGGGGATTGGATGCAAGGTACAGTGCATTAAGTAATGTTATAACCCGTGGGCAGTTCTGTTAGTATTACACATGTCATAATGCAAAAGTAATGTCATATAATAAGTATTTATTGGATTCTTTACAACTCGCTTTATTGTTAGCACTGCTGTAGTGGCATCCTCTGTTTTGCTGGCTGTCTCAGTTGAACTGTTCTCTGCTGTGTCTGTTGTACTATTACCATTGTCATTGGGAAGTGTGACATTGTTAGTGCTTTCTTCCTCATTGTCACTGCTTACCACACCCACATTAATTATCAGTTGCTTTATTTCCTCCTCCAACAATGCATCACGCCACCAATACTCTTCCTGAACGTTTTAAGCTTGTCACACGCATTTTGCCAGTCCTCCACTCTAATTTTGTGAATGCACTGGCTAATTAATAGTTTATTTCAATGAACATGGTTCAACATTTTTATCTGATTCATTAAATTTCAAACTAACACATCACATTCATATGGAGGAAAATGCAAAACCGTAAATCCATTTTCTTCTAATAATCTATCAACTTTATGCACTGGTTTGGGTTTATGGCATTTAACTATTTCCAAAAGCTCCTTTTTTGTAAAGGTTTCATCAAACAGGCCTTTCCTAACATTATGTTCTAACCAAGCTAAAACATCTTTTTTTGAATTATTGCTTGTATGGACTTTGGTTGGACTACTCTCTGCCCAACAGAGTCATTCATGATCACTCCAGGAATTTTGTCATGTTGCCAGCATATAGACCCATATAGTGAGTGTGGACCCAGGTCTCATCAGTGTATATTAATGGTTCATTTTGGCATATTGCCCTGAGGTAGGCTGCCCTACGAGCGAAAGACGAGCCCTTGTCTTTCCATTAAAATACTTCATACATTTTTGCATTTCTTAAATTTGAACCCCATTTCTTTTATTATTCATTTAAGATTGGTTTTACTCCTGTAAAATTGATTTTGTCCCTTACAGTAAACAGAATCGTTTTCAAGGTCGGTATTTACCTGTGAAGTTCATTATATTCTAAAAAAGTTCTGCAAATAACAAAGTTGTCAACGTCATCCAGCTGGACACACTTTTTCCATTTTGGAATTTTACTGGGAGTTGTTACTTTGATGCCTAGCCTTTCTGTTCTTTTGTACTCTTTGCTAATTGTCCTTATGGTTTTCCTGCTTACTTTGATGCCTTTGCTGCTCTTTCTATGGCTTTTCCTTCCTACAAAATTTCAGTATGTTGTAAATTAACAACTTGCTTTCAGATTTACAAACTTTCTTGGATAGGTTGTTCTTTTGGGGAGTTTCCATAATTACACAATTATTGCTTCAACACTGTTCTAGAGCAAACTAAAAAAATGACACAGTAGTAAACAATATATTATATATTCATGTATTGTGCACCTCCCACTCGCTCATGATGAGTAACACGTATAATATAGGACAACACAAATTAATGTATTCAAGTACGTGCTGCAGTGCATTGATAATCTACAGTGCCTGTACTGGGTGTGACGTAACAATCAGTTCATCAACTTGCCACCGGTAACATGAGTTGGAATGGGTTATACTTAACAAATATTAATGGCATCAATAAAAAAAAAGGGATGGAGGCACAAATGACATTGGATGATAAAAAACAAGCTTCTCTAACAGATATCAGTTTTGCAGCAAAGCAAGCAAAAATTAGATAAAGAGGAATTCAACTTGCATTTTTTTTCTCTTGCATATTATTTCAAATAACCACTGTATGCACATGATAACAAAATTGATGGTTTAATACACATATAATTTGAAAATTTATTTGGTACTCTTTTATTCCTATAAAGATAAAATTAAAAAATTGCAAAATTGACAAAATGAAATAAAAATAGCAAAAAATATATCGGGGGGGGGGGGGGGGAGAAACAGGAGGTAAGATAAGGCAAATGTTTTTACTGGAAACAATTGCCTCTATTGTAAGCTTTTGAATTATGTTAATTGTTTACAGTAAAATATCTTGTATTTGGCAACTATGGGACCAAGTCAGTGCTGGATAACCGATTTTGCAGGTAACTGGAAATTACTTCCAGGACAGATGTTAAAAGTTAACAAAATGTTAGAATGACTTAAAATTCAAATTAACAAAAATTCTGTTTCATCAACCAATGTTAACTTTTGTGTTAAAGTCTAACTAGTTTCACAATGGGAGCTGTAGATCCAGCTGCAGATGTAGAATTTTATATTTAAATATATTCTTTGGTTCATCACAGAGAAAGGGCTGTAAGATGAACTGATCGAAATTTTTATGTAAAGCAGCAACTTTTACAAAGATATTGAATGTGAAAAAACAAATCATAGAATTATAGATAAAATCCGGAGTGAGGTTAGAACACCTTGTGCCTCAGCTCCTTTTAATATTCATTGTATGAGCCATATATTTTAATTATTTAATGCAAGCAAAAGTACATCAGAGTGCATTCAAAAGTGTTTCAATTATGATACTGCCTTCTCAATTTATGCTATTTACAATGCTCAGGAACCTTAATAACACATTAACTAACATTATGCTGGAAAAGCTTGGTGGAACATATTTTTAAAATATTAACAATGTTAACAAGCAAAATGTTATTGCATTTTTAATATCTTTTGATGAAACTGGCCTTAAGTTATGTAAAAGACATACTGCGCAAACTTTTTTTTTTCAATGCAGAAATTGGACATTATTATGTGGATTTTTAAAATGAAATTTTGAAATACAAACTTTATTTTCAGCACTTAATACTGCACATTTATGTTAGTTTATAATAAAAAAAATAATAAAATTTTCATACCTAACGACAATGTAAAGTGGTGCAGATATGTCAAAATCACGCAATAGCAAACATACAACTGAATGCAACTATCAAGACGAAGTAGTACTGCGTGATGATTGTTCCATTAACTGTATTCTACTAAAACCCTTTTCCATTTTATCCAATAGCTCCAGCTTGTGTTTAAGCATAAGAACATTCTGGTTGCACTTCATGGAATGCATCATGCAGCAGAGAGTTAATTCACTTTAGCTCATATACACAGGTATATCTGTCTGTGCCTGGCATGTTATTACTCTTGATACTGTAATACTTTGAAGTCATGCAGTGCTGGTGTTACCATTCTCACTACTGTGAAGTCATGCTGCATTCTTGATACTATTAGATAACAATTTCATCAAAATGACTGCATATCTAAAACCGTGATGTTTTCTTCTTTTTTTCTTATTGAAAAGTGCTGTTGTTCTGGTATGGCCGGTTATTTGGTTGCTGGATACTAGGGATTTTACTGTATTTTTTCAGCATATTTTTAATTTTCTCAATTGTTTATAGTTTTTTTCACAAACAAACGAGCCGTGATGTTTTCTTCTTTTTTTCTTATTGAAAAGTGCTGTTGTTCTGGTATGGCCGGTTATTTGGTTGCTGGATACTAGGGATTTTACTGTATTTTTTCAGCATATTTTTAATTTTCTCAATTGTTTATAGTTTTTTTCACAAACAAACGAGCCGTGATGTTTTCTTCTTTTTTTCTTATTGAAAAGTGCTGTTGTTCTGGTATGGCCGGTTATTTGGTTGCTGGATACTAGGGATTTTACTGTATTTTTTCAGCATATTTTTAATTTTCTCAATTGTTTATAGTTTTTTTCACAAACAAACGAGGTTACAAACTTTGAAACATTAATGTGTGGTGAGGAAATTAAATGTTTCTTTCACATGGTAAGAAGTAAAACGCTTGTGTTTGAAGGTATAAAATGACCAAGCAGGAAAACCTAAGCAGACCTTTGGTTTTTGTTTATATTTTTCCGATGGTAGAGATAAGATGCCATTAGTAATCGGAAATGTATATGGAAACTTTCTCTTAGTAGTATAAAATTACTTTGACTATTTCACTCATGTGACGGCATCTTAAAATGGATCAATGAAACAAAACAAAAATTTGAATTTTGATCAAGCAAAGCTGGATTACCGAGTGAAATTACTGGGGAGAGAGGGGAAAAAAAAAAAGTTTTATTGTGCGGCGTGCATTTATCTTCTTGTCAGTATAGCCAACTCTATACCTCCACTATATAATTCCTGAACATGCATCACTGACCACTTTTGCTACAGGCGGTGGGGAGCTATTGATAGCAACAAAAGCATGGGCAATGGACAACTAAGACACAAAATGGAGGGTTCTTCAAAGCGTTTTGGTGAAGCGTCAAATGTGCGAATTGATCTTATCATTAGGAATTCCAAATCATAGAATACAAAGATAAATAGAGACACAGTATGCTATCTTCCCCCCCCCCCCTCAGTTGGTATTAAATTACAGTAGAGATTGTAATAGTCAGCTTTTGTCCATTTCAGTCTCACAGTTTCTGAATACAATATTTATAAGTAAAACATTTTATACAAGTGTTAATATTCTATGTGCATATTTCAAATATATATCACTTTTATTCTTATTCTATTCATGAAATCGTCCCAAACCCATATTTTGCTCTTATCTACTGGCATTGCTGACAATTTGTATTCTTCTGTTGCAAGATTGCTTGAAAAGGTTAAGTAGAAATATACAATTATTACAATTTTGTAAGCCAAGTTTAGAGGAATTATATTTAAATTCTTATTTTATTCGTGAAATAGTTCTAATAAATATCACTTCAGGGTCTGAACTTTCCACATAAATTCACTACACTAGATTCTGACCCTCGTGTGATAAAATACCTAAGTATGTTAAGATTCAAGCATGTTATTAAGCTCTGCTTTAATTTTCCTACATATATGCATTATAGGAACTAGCTTAAACAAAAAAAAAAATTCCTGATTCATTGAAGACTTTTTCAGGGTGCATTTTGTAAGGTACATATACAGCAAGCTGCTTCACACTCTAAAGCAAATTAATGCATCAAGCATTTAAAGATTACTGTTACACCAGGTGCACTCATCCTTGGTGCATTTTATCAGATAACGATATACAACCGTTGTTGAATTAAAATATATGTTCTTTTCTACAATGCATATACAAAATAAAACCAATTTTACTGCAAATAAACATAGTCAAAACTTCTGAAATGGTAAAATGTATTTTCAACTTTAGCAAGTTGTTAATATAGAAAGGAGCTGAAAATGATGCTGGACTATGAAAGTCTTTCAGTATAAAACATCAGTCAGTAACACAAACATTCAAATTAGATTAGGCATCTCACATTAAGTTCCTATCCGAGTTATAATTTCTAACCTCTGAAGTATGCCACTTTTATACAGCAGATCCAAGTATGAGATGATTATTTCCTTGATGGCTCCAAATTCATTTTAATTTCCCCGAAGAAACAAAACAAATTAACTACATAAATTTCAAATTTTATGGAAAAAAGGCCCATAACCTCCAAAGCAAACCATGCAAATGCAGAAGATACCACAACCTAATATTCTATAACCTTCTTTACATTTTATGCACTATTAAGCTGTCCAATTTTGGGTTCAAAATGTGTTTCTATTCCAAACAGATTCTGGATATATATTGTGAACTGGCCCTTCTGTGACCACAACAGAAATGGTTATAAAATATTCATGCCTAATAACAAACAAAAGCACTGGTGAACCAAGCATATGAAAATAAGACAAAGCACCACTGGTGTGAAAGCCCCGGTTTTAATTATTATCCTAAGGGTCTCTTACCAGTAGTACCTATATAACTCCCAGTACATTTGTGGGCTGTTTGAAAAAAACAAAAAACATCAGATGTCAGCACTCAAATGTGTTCCACTAACAAGCATAACTTATGACAAAAGCACAAACAAAACTTAAAATATGTGTCTCTAATTACAATTTCAAGACACGAATTTGGAAATAACACTTAATAAATATTAAAATATCAATGTGAACAGTTAAAATGAATTCACAGTTCCTGAACAGTTTTTCTGCATTTTTATAGGATAACCCTGTTAAGTTATTATAAAAATATTCTAGCTCTTAATGCTTTATTAATACAAAAGCAATTGAGTAACATTCAGTGGTTGCTATTATGCTTCAAACTTTAGATATCTCTAAAAGCCCATTCCCTGAACATGTCTCTTTCTAAGAGCAAAATAAATCACAAAGAAGAAATAGAAATCTGGGTATCATATAACTGTAAATATGACTAGGTGAAAGGCACTGTAAAAATTAAAGAAGAAATTATTCTTTCAAACTATGTTAAAATCCTCCAACATTTCCATATTTAACTCATTTCTGCAATGCATTTAATTAATGGAGCATATTCCAGCCTGATCAAATTATGGGGCTGAAAATATGTTAAAATCCTATGTTAAAATCCTCCAACATTTCCATATTTAACTCATTTCTGCAATGCATTTAATTAATGGAGCATATTCCAGCCTAATCAAATTATGGGGCTGAAAATAAACATAAGATGAGGAAAAAAAAAAATGGCTGGATCACATAAAATTCCAGCTGTAAGATGGACTGGAACAAATTGTAGATAACACAGAACAATCACTGCATCATGCAAAGAAGTGGAGATACAAAATGGGAAAGAGGGATCAAGACAAATAGGATCTGCAACACGCCCCATTATTTATAAAACAAGTCACCTGAAATTTTTTTTTTTTAAATGTTTATGGCAAAAACATTTAAGAATATAATGTTGATGAAGTGCAATCTAACTGGGCAAAGCACACTTTAATATCCTATCATGAGTTGAACTATTTGAAAGAACATTCTTGCTAACTTCACTAAAGGGCTTATCAGGACATATTTCATAGGTCTTTATGACGGCTGGATTATTGGTAGAGTTGACTTGATTGGTGCCTGCGGTGATTTTGTTGGCTTTCTGATTAACTTGAATAAAGTTTTCTGTTTTCAGAATATCAAAATTCATTAAATGTTGTTAATACTTTGTTATGTAAATCTTTCCTGATGTTCCTTTCTTTTGGTTTTGCTCAGACTTTAGCCACTTCAACCTCTTCTCTCTGGGAATTCAGCAGCTGTATAAAGTGGAAGATGTGGACAAACATATACAAAACATATCCTGATAAACTACTTCATTAAGAGAAACTAAGAAAAGAGTTTTTTCAAACAGCTTGACTCACGATAGTTGACATTTAAGAATTTTGAAGAGCAAAATATAACTGCTGAAAAAAACATCACTAATTACATTAGTCATTTTATCATTTAACAATTATAAAATTAAAAGTTTGGTAACTTTGAATATAATTATAAAACCAGAAGGTTGGCAATTCATAACAATATTGTGTAACCAATTTTCAACCTGTTAAACATTAAAATTTTACCTCATAAAAAATGCAGGCCCTTCACCTAGAGTTTTTCACATAAACCAAATCCATAAAGAATGAATTAGATCAGACCAGTGAATGGATTTTGAATGCTGTATAATGAAGCATTACAAGTACTTAAGGAAGTGAGCACCTAGGCAATGGTTGACTTCTGCCAATATGCTCAGCTTAGGTGGTTTCTTTATTTTACTCTTTTGTGCAGTATAGCACTTTAGATACTAGTTCTATTAAATAGCATACTGCTGCTGAAAAATAACACATATCATTACTTACTTTTCCTCTGCTGTTTTCTGGCATTCTTTGGAATGGTTCTCCAAAACACTTGGCATCATTCTGTCTATTACAGCTTTGAGCCTGTAACATTCATCCAAAAAACCAAACTAAAAAACTGCGTATTTATGTGGAATGGGGTTATAACTCTCATTTTTTATCTAATTATTTATGTATGTATGTATGTTATGTTTCTTTTCTGTGAATACCAAAATTCAAACAATCTCCATTTCTTATAATTTTTAAATCTAGAAATGGTAGCCATCCATTTCTCTCTTCTTCTATGGTAAACTGTAAAGATTTATATTGCAAATTAAGAAGTTTAGTATCTATTGAGTGTTTCTTTGGTATTATTGCAAAAATGTCATCCACATACCTATACCTTGTCTTGAAAATTAAAGGGAAGGCTTTTGCGATAGGTATTTAAAACGAACTCATGAATAAATTTGACTAATGTTTTCCCATACCGTTTCTAGATTTAAAAATTATAGGAAATGGAGATTGTTTGAATTTTGGAATTCACAGATAAGAAACACACATACATAATTACATAAAAAATGAGAGTCATAACCCCATTCCACATAAACATGCAGTGTTTCAGTTTGGTATACAGATTGATGAATATTCCACTCATAGAAGCAGAGTACAAAATAGAATACCTACAGATAATAAACACAGCTATAACCAATGGTTTCAACAAAGACACAATGATAAAAATTATCAATAAATCTAAAAGACAAAAAGTGACAAGGGAAGTTTCCACACTGAAAAACACCAAAGAAGGGTACAAATTCAAAAGTTTCACCTACCATTCAATTTACCACAACGAGTTCAAGAAAATTTTCAAAGAACATGGGATTATGTTAGCCCCAAAAAACAGATATAATATCAAGATATTAGGTTGCACAGTAAAAGACTCCATACCAACAGAACAGAAATCAGAAATTTATGAAATAAAGTGCGCAGATTGTAGCAGAGCTACATAGGTAAAACAAAGAGAAATTTAGAAATTCAGAGGAAAGAACACTTTAGGAATATTCTGTTTAAGCAGGTGGATAAATCAGTAGTAGCAGCTCACTTTTGGACCAAAAATCTTGAAATAAAATGCAGTTAAACTGCTAACAATAGAGTTATCCACTTGGGAAAAATTTTTCACATTAAAAAAAAAGAAAAAACCTAATGAACTTTGAGTTTCCTCCTATGGATGGCAAGTTCCTAACTCAGCTAACAGATGCCACCACAGGAACATCCAGGTGTCTACCCATCATTTCAATAACGGCGGCTTAGTGAGCAACTGAAGATGGGGGAGATTCTCCCGAAATGCGTCTTATATAAGTGGAATTTAGTGTAAAAAATGAATACCTAAGTTTAGGAAACATTAAATGAACTTAAAAGAATTGTTCCAATGTGCTTAGATGTTGCCATGTGTGCCTCCCAGAAACGAACATTTTCAACATCATCTCTGAAAGCGTATTAGGCATGCTCTCAATTTAAGATGCAAAATTATTATAACTATTAAGGCATATCTGTTAATCAAATTTTGTGTGTATGTGTATGTCACATTTCTGATTGCTTGCAGATCTTAGTGTGTGTGTGCTGCTGATTTGGAAAATGTCGCCAACATGCTGGCAAAGCAAGACTCATGATACATGTTTTTAAAACTTCCTTTCCCACTAACTTAAGAGCATTCTTTTATTGCATCTTGCTCTTACAATCATAACTTAAACTTTGATTCAATCAGCCATTTCAATATTATGTGTCATGCTATATTTATTGTTCATTTGAATACCTTTATTATGCTCGTAAAAGGTTTTATAAAAACAAATACCTATTTTTAAACTTGGCCATATACTAGGAACTCGAGGAAAACCTCATTTTACTTATCCTAAATATAATGATTTAGCAAATTATTTATGAGGAAGTCATTCAAATTTCACTAGTTTTATTCCACTTACTTGGACATGTTTCAAGGACTTCCTCATATATAATTTGTTATATGATACTATATTTCACTGTGAAAATCCCAAACTATTCAAATTTATGATGAGTTAGGTTTAAAACAAGCAAAATGTTTGTTAGCAGTTCACTTCTCAGATCACAATAGCAGGTTTCAGCTTGACAACTGCATGTTCTGATTCATTAAGGCTTTTCTTATTAGGATAGATATGTATGTAGTGAGAACTCCTTGGCTGCTCCCAGATCCTTTTACACAAAAGTATGGTCAAATGCATTACAAGTGTATGGACTTGTAACTTGCAGTTATTGGTAAAATTTTGTCCCACAAAGGCTTTTGCTACTCTTCTACTTTACTACTCCATACTTAGAAATGTACAAGTGATTTTTTGTTGTTCTGTTCCATAGAAGTATTAGTATTAGTCTGGCACTGGTAATTTGTATAAATGTCTCTACAAGCATAACTTCAAATACTAGCAGAAAATTTATTATCTTTTTAAAGATTTTGGGAGCCACTTGACCCAAATGTTAATGAAAGTGATGACAATGATGAGTAGGAATATGTATAAAGAAAGAATATACAAGTATTTGTGTATAATGATAAAATTAAGTTAAGTGCAAATAAAGTACAGCTTATGACTAATATTGACATTTCCTGTTCCAAGTGCATATTTCAGACCAGCATCTTAGTTAAAGTATTTTTAAGGTTCTTGCTATGTGCCAAGAAAATAATTTATCACCCTTCATTTGTATTTTTAAGGTTCTTGCTACATGCTATGAAAATAATTTATTTTTAATCTTCATTCTCTTTTAAAATAAGCTCTTTTGGCACAATTTCCCCGTTTTTTGCTTATGAGAATGTTATAGTGAAGCAATATAAACAAACAATAAATATAAAGGATCAAATGGACTAATTGATTGAGAACAATCTGGAAGCTCGATTCTTCTGCCATCTCTCAACAGCTGAAATTGATACTCCTAAAAGTAGCTCCATGGGACTGTCATCTCAAAGTGGATTATTACACCAGAATGTCGATAAATACATAATAAAGTATTTAAATTATCATTAAGTCTGAGAAAAAACAAGACCCATTTTGCAGGAATGACAATGATCTGCTCTGTGCATTAAAAATCTGCAAAGAGTGTAATTCAAAGCATGGTGAAGTATGGCAAACAGCTATTCCTCTATCTTGCTTATATGACACCACTTTACCAGTGGAGCATTTTTTTTGTGGAACAGAAAGTTACCAGACCATACTTTAGTGAAACAGGGCCCTGGTGGACAATGCAATGTAAAGTTCTGTGTGAACTAGAACAAGGTAATTTTTTCCTCAATGTTTCTACATATTGCTTATTTTTAGATACTGCACTCTATGCATTCTTTGCACTGTTATTGATTGTTAATTAATCAATGTGACAATTATTTTAGGATAAAAGTATATTTAGATGTGTGTCACTTTTGAGGAATTTTGAGGTTTCCTTGTGCGATATAATAAATGTCTTCAATGGATACAAATCTCAGAAAAAGTAGTGCATTATAGCATTATATCAGGATACTTCCATGACACAAAGACTGTTAGCTACTAAATTTGGTATCAGTGTAAGCATTTTAAATACAATTATTCAGTGGCACAACCAGACTGACTCAATTTTATCACAGAAAAAGGGAAACTGTGGCAGGCAAAGGAAAGTGACACCAATGATGCACATTTTCTCCTTAGAAGAGGTAAATGAAACTCAAGGCTCACTGCTGTTGATATGGCTCATGAAATGGGGGAAAGGGGAGTGAAACTGCATGTTTCTAATGTTTGTTGTAGACTTCTGGCAGTTGGAAGGAAAGCCCACAAATCTGTAAAGAAACGCCTTCTAACAGGAGAAATGCACAAGAAACATCTCTTGTGAGCACATAGTCATCAGGATTGGACAATGGAACACTGGAAGAAAGTTATTTCTTCTGATTACAGTCACTTTAAAATGCAGGGGGAGAGGGTTCAATGTGTATGCAGAGCAAATAATGAGGCAACAACTTCAGCTTATTTGCAACAGACCATAAAATGTCCCATGAAGATGTTTTGAGGGTGTATCATGCATGAAGGATCAGGACCCTTAGTACCAATTGATGGGATGATGAAATATGACCAGTACACCCAAATATTGGAAAGTAGATGTGTTGAGAGAAGACTCTTCCAGATGGTGACAGAATTTTTCAGCAAGATTTGGCTCTTTGCAATATTAGAAGAAAATGAAGAAATTCTTCAGTAAGAACAATATTTGTGTGTTAGAATGATTAGGGAACTCCTGACATTAATCCAATGGAAAATTTGTGGGTTATTTGCAAAAGGAAACCCATAAAACTTGACTGTTCCATAGAAAAATGCATCATAGATTCCATAGTTAAGGCACGGTTTCATGATGATGGACTTAAGTGCTTAAAGCTGTGGATTCTACACCACGTTGTGTAAAGCAACCTACAAGAAATGATGATTACTGCAAAAAATATAAAATGTGTATGTTATTGTTGGGTTCTAATTAATTTGCATGGGACTGCAGAATGATGCAAGATTTAATGACCCTGATGACCATTCTATTGGTTTCTTTCTTTATCATTCTAGAAAGCTATTGTTGACATGTTGCACTTGATATGCTCCCACATCTTTCAACAGCATTAGCAGCACATTTTTAAGGATGTAAGGACAGTATTAGTTTATGAGATCATAGCTTTAAAAAATTTAGTAATTTTAGTCAGTCACTATATTGCACAATAAGTTTATTTCCTATTAGATTTGAAATGCATACTTTAACTTGTGAAGATTCACTCAACTCCAGTACCAAAATATGCTTCATTTGTGAAATTGCTTTAAAATGGCAATATTCTTAATTCTGCTAAATGTAGCTCTTAATGCAGATCCAAATGGTACGAATGTAATCCATTATTGTTGAATCTTCAAGTGAACGGCTGGCTGATATTTAATTTCTTGACAATGGCCTTCAATTAGGACATCTAAATAATAAACTTTGTTGATAAAAGGGAATTAATTTTTTAAAACTTATAACCTAATCTAGTCATAAAGGACAAACTTTAAATTAACCCCACTTATGAATTTGTGCATTAGCTATGTGTTTACTCACTGTATTGACTAAATATATAAGGGTATTATATTACGACCTTACGACCTTCTCGTGTTTATGTGAAAAAGCTGAACTCAAAATTCTTAAAATTTGAGTTTCAAAATTTCTTTCAAAACTCCTTTGAATAGTAGCTCTAAGAGTTTCTAAATGTACTTTTTAGTCTACGATATGATTGACAGTAATGAAGACAGCCCAGATGTGATAGGCATTACAAAATAATTACATCCTTTCTCAAAGCACTCAAGCCAGAATTCAGAGAAATTCAGATTTGAAATTGAAGATCTCAGATGAAGGTATATATATAAATAAATAAACCGACTTAAAAATGTTATGATTTACATTTAAAACTTTCGAGGACTTTGGGATTTCACATTTGGGATAATGTACAATAACATCTGCATAAAAATTTAACCAACGAAATGAAAACAAAGAATCAGAAATTGAAAAAGAAGTTCTACAATTTATGAAAACTTCAAACCAAAAATGTACCCAAACAAGTTACACAAACCACAGAGAACGTAATTAATATTTCAAGCACCACATTTTCAAACCACGAACTAAAATTCCTAAACCAAGGCCTAAAAACATGTGTAGGTTTCTCCAAAAAAATAGAAGATTACATCGCGGATATTAACATAGCCACCAATGAACTGAAAGAAAATGAAAAATCGTTTATCAAATTGAAATGTACAAAAACCTTAGAGAAAATAAAAAACCAAAATAAATTCAACAATTACATAAACATAATAAAACAACTAAAAGAAAAACCGGTAGTATTCACAAAAACAGATAAAGGCAACAAAATCGCTATTTTGAACCAAGAAGACTACATAAACAGGATAGAAACCATGTTAAAAGGTCAAGATTATAAACCAATTACAGAGAATCCACTTAAAACCTGCACTAAAAACTTGAATAAAACATTAGATGAAATAAAAATACTGTCCCCTACCGAAAACTCACTCATAGCAACCCAGTTTTACCTAGAATGTATGCACTTCCTAAATTACACAAAAAAGATAACAGCATGAGACCTATAATCAATAATATATATATATAAAAATAAAACTTTCAAGGAGAGCCTTAAACTTACAACTTTGACATTAGGCACATTTTATATACCCACTGCAAAGCAGAAACAAAACAAGAGTGCAAAGCTGTGTCTGGAACTCAAGGCCTAATGCAAGAATCTTCTCTGAGGCAGAAAAAAAATTTACCCATCAAAATACCTGAATTTTGTAGTAAGGGATCACGCAAATATTTCCATCAGCAACGAAACTCTTAACAGCAGCATTCTAATCTGTGACTGATTGGGTTGGGATCAGCTAATACAGGATAGCTCATGCAGTCTTCAATTTTAACAAGTCAGAAATGTATGGGAGAATGAATGAATAGTGTTTAACGCCTGTTTTTGCTAGAGGTACCACAGGCGATGGACACTGGTGATACATGAAATGAAATGATGTATTGGGAAAGGATTTATTTTTAAGGAAACGTTCCAGTACTAAGTTTAGGGTACCTCCCTGGCAATTGCCATTTATGAGGACTGAGGAAAACCTGGAAAAAACCTCAGTCAGGGAGGACGGTTCTGGCGGGATTCTAACCCCAGACCTCCCACTCACGAGTTCACGATTTAACGACCTCAGTCACCCATGGCAGTATGTATGGGAGAAAAAGATATATGGCATAGTTTACTGGAATGTAAAGAATTTCGGTTATTCAATTGAAATCACTTTTGGAGAAATACAGTAATCCTTCAGCAGAAGTAATTGGGTGAGGATGAAATGGTTGAGGAGGATCAATACACAAGTCTAAGTAAATATACAGAAAATTATTAAAGATTATGGTTTTAATTATGTGGGTGAATCCATATTCTAATAATCACAGTGTTATGGAGATGAAATGTAACACTATTGAAACAATTCTGATAAGGAATCACTCAATTTCACTAATATTTTCCAACTTACTTAGATATAATTAAAATCATAGTATGAATGAGTTGAACTAAACGCTCTTATTGCTCCACTTACTTGTCTGTAAATGTAGAACTGGTTTCATGAACCTTCGTTACCATTGTCAGCTACAAAGTCGACTGTCTGATACTTCATTATGCTGTGGGAATGTATAAAAGCTTATGTTTTCATCCCCAGAAGGGTTGAAGTTCATTAAACTGTCTTTGTATATGTAGATTTTTTCTACAAGTTGCTAATTCTGTAGGTTCTTGTACTGATTTCAATAATTTTGCTTTATTCAATATGTTGTGGTTTTCTGTCCAGAAATGAGATACTAATGCTGATTTCTCCATTTTCTTGTATTTTATGTTCCTGAAATGTTCTTTGAATTGTGTGCCTATGTTTCTCTTTGTTTTTCCAATGTAGATTTTTCCCACATTCTGCACAACTTATTTTGTAACATTGTAAAATTTATTTATTTATTTACTTGGATATGTTTTGCCTTCATCCTAAAAAACATATTGCTCTTTATTACCATGAGATTTTGCAGTTCCGAATCCTTTATTTTCCCAATGAATTAACGTCACAATAATTAAACATTAATGAAGGCAATAGCCTTCAAAACATGTCCAAGTAATTCCTACATTAATGTGTTCAGCTTGTTAACGCTAACTCCACTTACTTTTTAAAACTTAGGACTAGTTTCGGGAGAAGTCCCTCCCCCATTGTCTACAGCTTCGTAAGTATAATTTTACTTAATTATACAAGACGAACAAGTCACAGAAGCAACTGATGATGGGAGGGACCTCTCCAGAAACTAGTCTTAAGTTTCAAAAAGTAAGTGGAGTTAGTGTTAACAAATTGAACACATTAATGTAGGATATCACCCCATTGTCTACAGCTTTGTAAGTACAATTTTACTTAAATGTCCAAGTAAGTTGGAAAAAATTTGTAATTAATAACTACAAAGTTATATGTGTAATGTTAGATACTGGGGATGGGGGCTATTTTTCTGGAAATCCAGAAAGGGGGTTCCACCGGTATTAGTAGTTAGGAGTGGAATTAGTGTCTTCAGCAGATTGCAAGACCCTGGCTTCACTTACAATAATTACATATTTAAATCCAGTAAAGCGTACTTTATTTTACCTAGTATATATTATATGACTATTGAATAAGTCTGAATGAATACTAAAACTTACAATGACAATATTCTTGAAGCAGTTATTAGGACTCAACCAGTTTCACTTCTAGGGAATTAAATGGATCTAGATTCAGCTCCTTCACATAGTGCTGTGCTAAGATTGTCTCAAAAAAATTCCTGACATTTCCAAGAAAGATTGGCTTATATGTCTTCTGATCTCATTTTGCTCTGCTATATATGTGATCAAAATTCAGCAATAGCTGTATTCAAAGTTCCACAAAAAATATGAATGTACCAAAGAAAACCATGGTCAAATAGTGAAATGTTTTGCAGATGAATCCAATGATGGATAATCAAGGTTGAGACTGTTCAGTATAGCAGTGGATAATGAGATTTATTTAATTATTGCTTAGATATTATTTCATGTGTCAAAATACTTAGGACTGGACTAGGCACTTACGAAATCTATTACAGCAAGCAGTTCATATTACCTTCCTATGTACCTGTATACAAAAAACACATACTTCAGATGCATTCTGATGAGTTTCCAATATACCATCTGCATGTTCGCAAGCTCTCTGTTATAAAACTTTATGGACTAATGAAAACATGTGTTTGTTAGTAGTATTAGGGGTTTCTTGTGTGAGTGCAAGAAAGATGGGTGTCACATTGCATCATTTAGAGCAAGTATCAGGAAGTTCAACAGTTGAAAATTCAAAGTACAAATAAAGAAACAGGCCTCCAGACTACAGGCTCCTTGAAGGTGCTAGTGCTGATAGTTCTATTAGTAATTGCAGGAGTAGAATTAAACCCAGGACCAATAATGGAGCAAGTGAAGGATATGTTTAAGTCAATAGCAGAAGATATAAAAGAAATTAAAAGCAGGGAGGCCAGGATAGAAGAGAAAATGGAGATGAGCATGGAAGATATAAAACAGAAGATCAAACAGCTGGAAGAAGAATTAGGAGGAGAGCTAGTGGAATGCAGCAGTAGAATAGTAAAATTGGAGAAATCAAGAGGGAAAAATGATGTAGGAAGAAGTGGAAGGTTTTATTGTAGGAAAACCGGGCATCAAACTGAGTGAATGGAAAATTATAGACTCCTGGATAATTGTACAAACATGTGGGAGACCAAGAGCGCTATTTGTCAAATTGGTCATTAGGAGTTTTAAATGGAAAGTATTAGATAATACCAAGAATCTTAAAGGTACAAGAATATTTTCATGAGAAAAAAGCACAAGTAAGAGTAAAATTATTGAAATTGATGGAAAAAGCCAGAAATGAAGAAGTGCTTTTATGCATGGAATGCAGCTACAGGAATTCCTATGACGTAGCAAAAGGTCAAGAAACTACGGTCAGAGGAGAAAAGGGTAATAACCTGCAGCCAAGCATGCAGCAGAGACAGGAAGAGCACATAGCAGTAAGCATGTAAACACAGAAAATGATATCACCAATGAGCAGAGTGAGGACTATGATTTGGCAGGGAGAAGGAGAAGGGGAGCTTAAGCTGAACAGCAAGTGGCCTGGGGGAAATAGGCCAACCAGGGTGTTTGCAAAGACACAGGAGAATGGAATGTGATGATATTGCCTGCGGGCAGTAGTTTTTAAATATAGCGTGCCAAAAAATCAGGAACAGACAGGTTTACAAGAGCAAAGGTGAATTAAAGTGCTTCATATGGTAGAGCAGAATATAGGGGCTAAATGAATTAAAGGTAAAAAAGAAAGTGTCCACTATATGGAAAATAGATAAGACTTTACAGTGTATAACTGAATGCCCAGAAACAAAACATGTAGAGAATAAGTTGAGCAAATGGGATAATTTACTGATAGCAATTTTGCCATGACATAATTTTTTTTTTGGAAATAGCATTAAGGAGTTTTCAAGAAAATTGGGTAACTGTATAGGGAAGGTAAGAGAGAAGTAGTGGAAGAAAGTGATTAATCAAGGAAGAGTATATTTATGAGTTAAATGTGCAAGATCCTAAAAGGGAAAAAAACAGCACACCAAGATCAGTTGTACAATTTGTAGGGCTGGAGGTGGAGGTAGGGGTAACAGTGGTAGTAGTTTATTGATCCAGTTGATCGTTTTAGTGCATAGTAGTACAATTGAGTTGGACAAGTCTTAATGAAATAATGAATTATATACAAGAATATCAAAAGTAAAAGTTAAAAACATAATACAATAAAGTGTATAGTATAATATGGTAAGTACATTGATGTAGTACTGGTCATTCTCACACTACTAGGATATAGTGCAGTTATGAAATAATTATTTATCATTATTTACAAGGGAATTTTGAATGGAGTAGAAGCAATGGTTAATTAGATATGCCTTTAGGGATAGTTTGAAACTTTTATCTTGTTGTATTTATTTCAAATAGTACTGAAGGTTATTGTATATCTTTATGCCTAAGTGCAATATGCTCCTTTGGTATAAGGAAGTATTATGCTTATACATGGATTTGATTTTTGTATTGTACTGATTGACTGCTTCATTCTTAATGAAGGTGAGCATGCATTATTGATGGTTTTATAGATAAACATTATTATTTCAAATATGTAGATAAAGGGAAGAGGAAGAATGCCTAATTTTTTAAAAAATGATTTACACGTTCTTGGACTTGCTCCTATCATGCTTGAATTATTTTCTTTAATTGTAATGTTTGCCTGAAATAAATGAATTCACTGATTGTAGTATTGTTATGAACTTATCACCATAGAAAAACAATTAAGGATTACATCTATGCTATCAAAACACATATTGCTTTCACACACACTGAAGATCAGCTGAATCATTGCATACAGTGCCTATCCTTAACTATTACATGTTTAGAAACAAATACTCACTTCTTCATTGGTTCCAATAGCTTGTCTTCTTCAGCCTTGATGATAAGCTTCTTTGCCCTCTTCATCAGAGTATCTTTGGTGCAAGGAAGGTATGCTGCCAAATGACTATATACGGCATGACGCCCGCTACATGTTAACGCTCGACATTTCACTTCAACCCTAAACATAAACAAAGAGTAAATTTATAACTTTCTATTTCATAAATTACTTTATTTCATTATGGAAAATATTAAATTACAACAGCATTTTAAGTTTAATTCACTATGGCACATGCTTTCAATATTTAAGTATTCTGAAATAAAATGTTAGAATTAAAACATTAATTTAAATTTATTTCTATTTTAACTCCCCCCCCCCTTTTCAGATCATAAATATGAGGAAATAATTCAATTAAAATGAATGTAGGAATCCACACAGTGAAACTATCATAAATCTTGAATTAAGAATAAAACTAATAAAATCATGTCAACATATTAAAACTCTCTTGACTTTTCATGAGGGAATAACATTAATATAGCCAAGCTACAAAGGCAAAAGTTTCAAGATTTAAAGTTTATACAATGAATTTTTACAGTTGCTGCAGATACTTTACCAAAGTAACATATCATTGACTTCAGCAGAAAAGAATTTGCATTTTCCTTCTGCAGAAGATTCTGCTGCCCGCTTTTTTAGTGCCATTATCAACTCCTTAAGGTCATCTTGTAAATTTTCTGGAAGTTTCACTTCCTCATTAGAAGTAAGTGCCTTTTCCTTCTCCTCAGCATCCTGGCTTTCTTCAGTGTCAGATGTTATAAGGGATCCTGAAACACAAGACAGCAAGAAAAAGTGAACTTATATCATAATTACAGTTTGTTAAACAATTTGTAACATGTTCCATATACACACATAAATAAAAGTAAATTAAATATATATTTGAATGGTACAAATTCTCACATAAAATATGAGAATTAAACAATTTTAATAAGGAATCACTCAAATCTGATCTAATAATTTACCAACTTACTTGGAAACATTTTGAAGGCTTAAAAAGCATCCTAAAAACCAACACAAAGAAAAGAATCCTCTCATCAAATATGAGCATTTATGAAATGAACTGTAAAGACTGAACATAAAGAAATCAGAAAATTGTATACCATTTTTGGTCTAAAACTCGTGAATTACAAAAATGAAACAAAACTAAGAAAAGATATCCAGAAAATTTATTCTCTCTCTCACACACACAAAAGAAAAAATGCAGTTAATTTTGATCTTAGGAATAACAATGACCATATCTCCAAATTTGTTGGCTCTACAAATAGACATCAGCACACCATGCAGGAAAACTGGCAATGAATCCAAGCTGATGATAAATATAACACTGAAATATGCCAAATAAATGGATAAAAATATGTGAAATTTAAGTGATTGTTTAAGAACAAACAGCTCAAAAATTATATAATAAAAAACATGCCAGAATTTGAGTGATTACCTATAAAATTGCTTAATTAAGAACAAACAGTTCATAAATTATATAGTATGAATGAATGAATGTTTATTTATATCATTTAAATACAAAACACATTTTTTAATTAAAGTAAATTTTACAAACAGCCCCAGTCCTCAGTTCATCAGCACATTTCTTCTGGTCATAGACACAAATAAAGGAAGAAGAAGAAGAAGAAGAAGAAGAAGAAGAAGAAGAAGAAAAACATTACCTTTAAATACAACAATTAGGAACAGTGCCTTTGGCAATTCCAGAAGGCACTGAATCCATTCAAAATTTATTCCGATTTGATTGGCTCAGCCCCCCAGTCCCCGGTTCATCAGCAGCTACCTACTGGAATATCCAGGGGACCGGGCTTCGATCCATCCAAACACGAAACACAACATTAAAAGTAATATTATATAGTAAAAAGCATAATGTTTAAGTAATGCTTAAATATACTTGTCTCATATTTTAACTACTGTAGTCTATAAATAATTTAAATCGAAGATCTAATTTCCATCATTTCAGAATAAAAACATATAAAATTTGGTTTCTGAGAATGACCATATATATGATTTGCTACCTTGCATTTGTTTCAGTTTCAATGCATGCCTTCCATAAATTTTAATTAATACACTTTTGATATTGTGACAACCCTATGGCTCAGTGTTTAGACTGCCCGCCTCTCACCAAGGAGGCCTGGATTTGATTTCAGTGACCATAGGTGGGATTTAAGTCAGACAAAGCAGCTTCCAGGCAAGTTTTCTATGGGTACTCCAGTTTCCCATGCCATTCATTCCAATGTTACTACATAATCTCACCTGTCCTCACCCTCATCAATAAGTGCAAGTCTGCCAATTTCCAACTTTTTAATTCCCTTAATAAAATAATATTTGTCCAACTGTTAAATATAAGCATCTGTCTAGCTTCAACCTCATTTGATGTAAATTTACATCCATCCACCATTTCTTCAGGTTTGGAAACAAAAAGTAATCGCTGGGAGCCATATCTGTTTATAAGGTAGATGTGGAAGCACTTGGAAGTGAAGGTCATGAAATTTTGCAGCAACAATCCCATATATGTGTGAAGGCACATTATCATCATGAAAGAGAACTCGCTTTTTTGCAAGGTGTGGACATTTAACCCGAATAGCATCCTTCAGTTGGAGTATGAAGTGTAACACTCCCTGCTGATGGCTCTACCATTCTGAAGGTAGTCTATGAGCACATTATGAGAATCCTAGAAAACCATAGCCATGACTTTTCCTGCAGAAACAACCATTTTTGCTTTCTTTGGTGCACTTTCACCTGTTGACACCCACTGTTTGGACTGCTTCTTCGTCTTTGGCATGTAGTGATGTAGTCAGGTTTCATCTACTGTTATGAAATGAATTATAAACTCACTGAAATTGCATTTAAACAAGTCTGAACAGTCTTGCAAAATGTTCATTTGAATGTATTTTTGGTTCACTGCTAACAAAAGGCAGCACCCATTGAACAGAAAGTTTTCTCATACCCAAAACTTTGTGTAAAATATAGTAAACATAGCCTATCAAGGTATTTACAATGTCAACCAACTTGGTTACCTTCAATCGGCAATCAGTGAGTATGACATTACAAATTTTTGTCACAATCTCACTGGTCATAGCACTTTTGGGATGCCCTGATGTTCATCAGCTTGAATGAATCTATGACCAAGCTTAAATTCAGCAGTCCACTTTTTAACCATTAAAAACAAAGGGAAAGAATACTTTAATGTGGAATCTAATGCCTTTTGTACTTCTGTTTGGGTTACACCCTCCATAACAAAGTACTTTATTACAGCCCATATTTCAGTTTTATACATTTAAGTAGAAAATATGAAGTTTGTTTACACAATAGTCAGATATAAGTAACTACATTTATTCGTCTGAAACAGCCTGCTAATCTAATGGATGATACTTTACAACTATCATAGTAATTTGGCCATCTTCACCACATGAGTCAAATGAGAGCTTTTAGAACACCCTTTGTACTGAGATAATACTTGTTGAAAGAGTTCTGATGATGTAATGCTATAATGAGGGAGTTCACACTTATTCTATATGCCATTCTCTATGCTACCGAAAATGGCAACAACTTTTGTGTTTATTCACAATGCCTGCTCCATACTGCTGAGTGTTTCAGTTCCTGGGAGAAGGCTTTTAAATAGCCTGCATGAAGATTGGACTTCAGACTCATCAAGTATGTGTAGGATGTGCTTGGATGTTGCATTTGTTGATGATTTTACCATTCCCTAGACAAACTTCAGGAAATTCTTCTTCTAGAACAGAATTCAGTTTAGAAAGTTCATTTACATCAGAATTTTGACTATACCAGCTCAAATGTGATCAGTTATCTGGTTCATTTCTTAAAATAAAGTTAAAATAAATGCTGAAATTAAGTTATGTTTCACTATAATGCAAGTTAAATTATGTGTTTATTAAATTCACCTCCTTTAAAAATATCTAAGTGTTTCAACATGTTTCCAAGCACTTGCTCATGCAAAATTTAATGGCATATGAAGATGGAGCATGCTATAGGCTTAATGACACGGGCAACTGAGGTTGTTAAAGCATGAACTAAGCAAGAGGTCTGGGGTTTAATTTTCCCCTTACTTGTTGCCTGTAATACTTAAATTGCAGCATTTCTGTAAAGCTTGAAAGTACAACATTTCTATTATAATCTCAAAAATATTTTAAATATAATTGCAAGAATATTATAATCAGAAAGGGCTTAATATTCTGAACATGTACAAATTTCTAGTTTGTACAATGCTTAGTTAGTGAGATATTTATTATTGATTTATTTTGGATTCTCAATACTCAGCAGTGAACTAGACATAAGCCAAGCAAAAAGAGTGATACAATGTACTTTCAAGATTCATATGCCCTGCATTGTGTTAAGTTTAGATGTATGGTGTGCTAGTGTGTGTCTGTGTTCATTTATGCTCAAAATATAATTAAAAACTAATACAGAGCATAGTTTCTACATAAATAAATGCAGTGTTGTGTAGTCAAGGTAAGAAAGATATTTATAAGTACAAACTCATTAAAAATCTATTTTTGTCCCAAATATACGAACAAGGGTTGACTTCTCAAAAGCTCAAGAATTAATAACTGAATATAACTCTGATGTGCAGACCTATCCACACGAGCTCACTTTGCTTGTCAATGCTGCTATGTACAGGGATTTTCATAAGCCATTAAGTTTTGTATTAATATGAATCGAAATACAACTAATTACCTGACTTAGATACAGAACTGGCACTGTCTTTACTAGTTTCATCTTCTCTTGCAGCACTCACAACAGACTCAATTGCATCTGTATATGATGTAGTGTTGCTTGGCTTTGCAGGTACACTTGTAGCAGCAGTAGTAGATAAAATCTTCTTTTGTTCTGGTAATACTTGAACACCTAAAAATGATCATTTATGAATTCAGTCATGTTAGCATTAGCTTTCACTCGATCTCTTTAATGTAACATTTTGTCTTGTTATTCTAAAAACACTGTTTTGCCTTAGTACATTTAAATGAATATATAACCTCATGCAAAAATGTATAAAAGTTTCTTGTTATAATTTTTTCTTAGTGATTTTTCATTATTTCACACTTTTATACTAGGATTAAAGCACAAGTCATGGTAATTATTTTTTATCTAAAAGATAACTAATGTGACCATAGTTTGATTTCATGTTCCAAAGAGCTTGTCATCCATAGTATGTGATGATGCCACTAGATAGTTAACATACAGAGAGCACATGGACATTAGTAGTAAGTCAACCATTGTGTAGGATGGAAGTTACTTGGCATGAACAGCATTTATATAGGAAAATAGGTTATCCAAGGATAAATTGCTAGAAAATACCTCAGAGTTGGTGGAAGCTGTAGAGAACAATGCCCTTTCATACCAAACTGTCCTTTGTGGTATGTAGCATTTCAACAAGGACACAATTTTACCAGTAACCTTCAACATTCTGAGAATATGCAGCATGATGTATTGCATGTACTAATCACCAACTGGTATGGAATCAGACAGACAATGAACAGTTTGGTTGCGGGCTAAAGCCAACAAGGAAAGGCAAACCACTCACAGGATTCTGTGAGAAAACCTTCAACTGTGGAAAGTTGCAGCTAGGTAGATGCTGCATGCATTCACCGAAGTTCAAAAGTAGACATGATATGCAATATGACCATTTGACATATTGTCATCAGGAAGGAGAGCACATGGGCACTATTTCAAGGGTTTATAGAGCAATAATGTGTGCATCATTTGTGTCCATAATGCCAAAATAGTCTTGTGACTAGCAGATGCACGTAAGATATTGTTTTTTGTTGACTTTTTTGCACTTCCCTATCTAACTCTGATGCACATGACCTGCACAGTCATACTTTAAACAATACCATATACTACCTCCCTCCATTCATTAGTATGTTTCAGTTTTGTGCTGATCCTGCATTCTTGAGAGAGAGAGAGAGAGAGAGAGAAAGAGACTTTGCCATGACTTATGCGCTAACCATTGTATCATTCAATAACATTTAACACATTTCTCTCAAAGAGCCCAGGTTACAAACTAATAAACATATAATACTGTAGATGATAAATTATGCTCACAATGAGTTTTTAATACCACCATGTTTAAGCATTGTTATAATATAAATTAAAAAATAAAAAGATAAGATTTTAGCTTCAATTATTGCACTTTCTTATATAGTGTTCTTGCTGTTTGAGTTTAAGTTGCACTTATTTTATTCTTCTATTTAATTAATAATAACAAATGGATAATGAAGATGCTGCACTACTTTTCTGCTTCAATGTTCTTTCATTATATATAATTAAGTTTTTTTCATACTGAGAAATCTTCTTACCTTTCAGAAGACGTAGCACAACAAAAATAGCAAACAATAAACAAAACATGAGAACTGCACATATAGATCAAATGATCCTATCCTCTGTTAATACAGAATTTTAAAAATTAACAAGCATATAATTGATTAACTTGGGATATTTAATTACTTTATTTAAGACTAATTCTAAGGATGTTTGTCAGTATTCTTATGTTAGGCACTAATGATTAATGTTCCTGCTCTGGCAGTTATCTTTCCTCTAACTGAGATTATAAGTCTGTGTATTAATGTGAAAGATTACTTTAACTCAATAAAATGACTTGAGCTACAGAAATCGAGCGGTGATTAGTTATCCTCTGAAGATGCCCGACGGAGTGACTGGTGAAATGTCAGATGTTCTTACATCCTTTGGACCATGGCCAATAAGCCCGGAAATCTCATTTTATTGGATTAATGCCAGCCGTGAAAGCTTAAATAGTTACATTACTTTAACTCTTTGCCATGTTTGTAGTAATAGCTAGTTGTTTTCCACATAAACCTGCTGGCATTTTATATTTTAAACAGCTACTTGACATATTTAAAATAAAAATCACACCTATTTATCTACAAACAACAGATTTTCAGTTAAATAATTTACTTGAATAATTTTGCAATAAATGAAATGTACATTGTATTTCAATATTTTTCAATAGAAAATATGTTCAAATAGGCAAGGGTAATGTATCTTTGCACTCTTATTTTCATATAGTATGGATTATCAATTCAGATAATCAAAGCAGGACTAAAATTGATTGAAAATGGCTAAAATAATTTAAAGAAAAAGAGTTTATAGTACTCATCATAAGGTACTTTATGCCCTTGCTATTGTTGCTCAAATATAGGCTTCGATCACATAAAATTGCCATACATTTTTCACTCACACCATAAAATAAATCTATATACATCTAAATTTACTATAATTCTGTTATAAACATAACATTTGTTAGTTATGGATTTCTACCCCTTTTCTTGGTGATAATTTAGGAAGCAGCCAATTCTACATAATGCATCACATTGTTTAATTTTACTGTGACTGTATATTGTGGTGTGATGGTGTTTTCCATTTCATAACCATGCATTGAACACATGTTTTCACCCAAATATATTTCCTTGAAGGTATGAAGATACCTTGTTGCAATAGGTAGGCTGCATTGAAATTCTGTGCACTTAAATGATGTAAAGCATGCAATAAGCTAAGCACCAAAGTCTGTCTGTAATGTGGAAACCTGTTGCCTCGAGCTGTAGAGGGACATTTGTTGGATTTGTCATACATAATAAAACCGTTCACAATTGAGACATTAATTAAGATGGAACAGGTATTTCAATCATTTCTTTGAAGATTGCCCACCTCCATAATATTTCCTCTCTTTGTTCTATTTTGAATTCTCTCGTATTGTTAGCATAGTTTATAACAGCAATAGAACAAGGTTATACTAATTTGCTCTTTTCCCCAGCCATTTTTCCTTATAATTTCCCCATTTGCCCTCAGAACGGAGTTGGTAGATATTAGAATGCCAGACAACTACAGTCTTGTTTTCCTGTTGCAGCTTGCAAGATTCACCCCTTTTCAGTTTCAGCTGTTTAGGCTTAAGCAATTTCACTGGCTTCATGGAAGTAAAAACATTACCAAAATATACATGAAACCACAACCCCATATATTTTTCACTTATGAATATTCTCTCAAAAGAAGAATTATTTTTGACTCCTTTTTTCCTATAAAGATCTTTTTACAATTTAATAAATATCCAGTTTTACTATCTGCAGTACCCCCATTCCTTTATACCCTTTACAGCAAATACATTTTCCATTTTTAAGATGACTCATATTTTATTCATTATTAGCAGCATTTATTGCTTTAGAATAAAAGTGTCTTTTGAAGTCTATCATTGCTTCATCTATGGATAGATCATGCCATGGTTTATAGAAATCAGCAAACTTAATGATTATGTGTAAAGTAGGCTGAAAGTTATAAAAAGAATTGTTACCCAAATTTGACCTTACAACTTCGTTGTTGAGATGAAGGTACTGAGAAACTTTTTGAAAACAGAGCAAAATGGTAAAACTTTGGATTACCATTAATTTCATATTTTCATAACAAGACACATTAGATCTTTATTTTTAATGCATTAATGATTTTGTGTGACTTTCCCAAGATAAGTGTTTATTGCAAATTAATTACTGGAAGAGCAATGATCCTTCTATTAGTTCTTGATAAAAAATCAACATAATGTTAACTAAAAATGTTAATTGGAACTTGTATGGTGAAACTAATCTTGCTTATAAACTATGAGTGTATATTCTAAACTTAGGTATTCATTTTTTTATACACTAAACTCCATTTACTTACATAAAAGTAAGATTCTCCCGAAATGCATCTTACTTTTATGTAAGTAAATGGAGTTTAGTGTATAAAAAATGAATACCAAAGTTTAGAATATATTACCACTTTATTGTCAACAGCTTTGTAAGTACAATATTTATGAGTGTGTAGTTTGACTCAATCATAATAATGATCTTAATCAAGACGTTTGATTAAAGGAATCCTATGCAATTCAGTCATGTATTCATCACTAAAAGCTAAAGTGTATGCACAACATTACCAAGGATAAGGCAAACTATGATTAAAGGTGTAAGATATTGTATTTGTTCATAATTTTAAATCTACCTTTAACTTTTTTGATTATCTGTACTGCTACTTTTTTTTTATTAACTTTAATTTTAAACTTCATATATTTAATTTTTCTCCTCAATTTATTTATGGAAGGCACATTCATTCAAGATCAAGACCTTTTAGAGTATTAATAATGAAGAATTGCATTTAATATAAATAAGATAGGTATCTGAAGAATGATAAAACAACATTGAACATGAAATCTTTAAACCAAAAGCTTTCTACCTGTAGAAAGAGTCACAATTATTTCTTACTTGATGAATCATGATACTAATTTAGAATTATGGGAGGAAACAAACAAACAAACAAACAAAAAAAAATGCAGTTCAACTATTTACTTATGCATACTTCTATATCACTAAGACAATAAATGCAAACATTTTACCCAAATAATAAATTATTAGAGTTGCTTGTAATGAATTCTCTCTTGTATCATCATACATAGGAACAGCGGATATCTTTTGTCATTATATACAGTGCAATATGCATTGTATTGCATTGTGTTCCAACACTATCTCACCTGTCACCCCTTCTGCTTCAGTCTCTCGCTTCTCCCTCAGTAATTCCTTTACTGTAACAGATTTTTTCTTGACTAAATCAATTGCTCGTTTCTTTCTCTTCTTGACTATCTCTCTGTCATGGGATACCAGCTTACGCTTTCTGATAACTTCCTCATTTTGTTCTCCCATTTGCATCTTCGGTTTCTGCAACAAACGCAAAACATCATGATGCAGCATTAACATTAACATTGCATCAATTGCTTGCAATTCTGGCATTCAGTAGTTCTAAATATCAAACAGCAATCAGATGCCCTTTACTGGGGCCAAACAATTCACAATTCATGCACACAATTACATTCTGACAACACACACTAATTTTATCTGCTATTTGTCATCATAACAAAAGCTGCACTGTGTTTGCATAAGGTCATAAATTATGTGCAATTTTTCTATTTTCAAGTGGATGTTTTACTTAATGCAATACAATAGGATCTTTGTGTGGTAATTTAAATGAGCTGATAGTGATAAAAAAATGGTGTACTGGGCTTTCGGAGAAGGCAAAATCTAGTCATAATTTAAAACTGATGTTTTGTCCAACATGTTATGAACTTTTTCTGGGATGCTACGCACGGTCAGCTGTGTCCTGCTTGTTCATATATCCGAGAGCAGGGTGAAAGTACCTCTTTCTTGCTTCTCACTGATTGGAGTTAGCCAATGGAGGTGCCTCCTGTTAATAGTATTTTCCATTATGTAATAAGCTGATAATGAAAAATTTCAATAATAACAGTGCCAATCATGCAAGCCTAACTGTATAGTTGGTGTAGTCTTGTACTGGTTTAAAATAATACAAATCTAGGGCTGTGTTTATCCTATAACAATGTATGAAACATTTCACATTAGCTCTACTTATACAACACTAGGACATGTTTCAGGGGCAATTGCTCTTATCATCAGTTGTTAAAAGCCCCAGAAATATGTCCTAGTGTTGTGTAAGTAAGTGGAGTTAGTGTGAACATGCTCACTACATTATTCTAGAATATATTACAACACCATTTTCTACAGCTTTATAAGTACGATATATTTAATTCTTTTCCTTGTTACCTTCTATCCCACTTTTCTATTCACTTCTTTTAAGTCACTTGCCACAACTTTCACTTGGTGTCTTTGCTACCCCTAAATGAACTGATCTTTCTATATGAATCACAGCATCAGGTAGAAATCCAAAGTTTGATCTTAGGTACAAAGCTAATTTATCATTATAAGTTCCTGTGCAAATTTGATTGTACCACTGCTATTAAATGTGTTGCTTTTTTGTACACATTTAAATTATAGAAGATGTATACTTATAACCGCTTTCAAAATATATTTTTGACAAATCTTATCAGCAAGAAATGATTTTGAACTTCCCCTGCAACTGTATGTAAGACTTGTGTTGAACACGTTAACATTTTTTTCCGGTAAACAGCTTGCAGAAAAGTAGCAGCTTCAACCACATATAGAAATATCAATTGCAATAAGTTGTCATTGATTGCAAAAGTTTCAAAAGATCTACCAAACATTTTACTAATTGTAGTAAAGTATACTTTTTCCAATTTATCACAATTGGTTTGAAATTTTCAGTTAAAATATTTTCCTTCCATTGCTCCTACTACAAATTGATTTACATTTTAACAAAGAAAGAGTTTGATGATACTGGTGTTTGATTAGAACAATCCCTATGAAAATCTCTCTCAAAGTTGCCCAAGTAAGCAGCAGTAAGTTGTAGAACAGCACAATACACCATAAAATCACTGAAATTTCCTCCATACAAGATTACAAAGAGCACAAGTCATACAATTTGCACAGAAACAATAGGAATACAAAGGCACCCAGTTAAAAACATATGGACAATTTTTATACATTGAAGACAGAATAAACTTTAAATTAGATACTAGGATGATGAAGATGAGGATGACGACAATATTATCCTATCAGAACTCATGCTGGTTATATAAACTGTGTGATACAGAACAGACCATGGAAGAAGAAAAGAAAAAGTAGAAGAAAAAAAGTGCTTATAGCTGTGTTAGTATTTTGATGAAATCATATTGGAAATATCTGTCATCATTTTCTTAAACTAAGACTACATTAAGAGAAGGCTGATGAACACAGCATGCTGTGAACAAAAGAAAGAAGGAATACTGTGAAAAGTGCCCCTAATGGTTAATTATGAAAGAAGTTAGCCTATAGAATTTAGGGTTTTCAATTACACTAAGTCCTCTTACATTATAACTATTATTTCCTTTCTATATCATTAACTATGTATAAATAAGATTCTTCTGTAAACATGCACACTTTCATCTTAATGCACATCACAATTAACATTTACTTAGCACAACAATGAATTTAACATTCAACTAGTCATCTGCTTTTCTGTTCTCTGTAGTTTAATGCTAATTTATAAACAATATAATTTCACCAACTGATATCTAAATGTTCAGTATTTCAATCTACAAGAATACAAAATATACAAGAAATAAAAATAAGCATAACAGCATCAATCAATCACTTCATACTGTTGCCACAACATTAAAAATTTCACCACACATTCAGTTCACCAATATACAAAATAAAAAAATTCTACGCCACAGTTTTGCACATAGGCATAAAGACAAGGCACAAGCAATATTTCAAGCGGATACCTCTCTCATCTTTGTTAACCTCCTCACTGCCTCAGAGCCACCTATTGGCAACGCCCTGCACATGCCCGGGCCCTGCCAGCCCACTCGCCTGCTAATTTTTTTGCGTGTTTGTGTTTCTGTAGCGATTGAGCGAGCACGAGGAAATGGTGTACAGCAGGCAAACAGAGGAACAAACACTCAGTGCAGGGCTAGTTTAGTCTGAAGGGAAATATATACACAAGCAGCAGGTTAACATAGAAAAGGGTGCACACACAAACACGCAAACCAATATGGAGCTCACAAGCTTACCAATAGGTGACAATGAAATATTAAAGTAATAAGCCCAATTTAGATGGCAGCAATTACTAGGACTTGAAAGTTTGGAAATATGCATAGGTTTCCTTGCATTTATGCTTTCTGCAAAGTGTTCCTTGAAACTATAAACAATTTTCTATTTTCATTCCTTTTCTTTAACCAATAGTTGAATTAATCACCTGTATGTTCTATTAAATTTGTATGCCTGTTAGGATCCTTTTATAATTTATTGCCAATACATTATTGTCAAATTATCTTACATTTCTCTTGCTTTTATATTATTGTTTGTATAGAAATTATACTCGCAGCCTCTATGTTTGCCAAAGAAATAACATTAAAAATTTCTTTAAATAAAATGCTGACAATATGGTCTAAAAAGTGCCATGCACAATAAGAGCTTTTACAGAAACTAAGGAAATTTGCATCAAAAGGGAAAATTATTTAGTACTTATGTCACAAAGTTACAAGAGAACAAAAATGTTATATGTGAAAAACTGAGGGAAAGTAAGTAATAATGAGTAATTTATTAAAAAACTAATGGAAATGTATGTATAATAAAAATCTTATTTCCAGACAATGGCTCCATAACAATATTCCATGTAAAACTCATAGTCTAAAGACCAAGGACATTGGGTAGTGAATCAAAATTGTTAATGGTTTATATAGAGATATTGGTAAAACTCATGGCAATTGAGCTGTAAGCACCTGCACAATAGCTGGTTGAGAATAAACATTCCACTGTCGAACCATGGAACGGCAACAAAACATTATTAATTTTTTGTGCTCAGAAGGAATGAGACCACTTGTAATCTACAACAGAATGAAGCTTCAGTATTAAGATAGTTGTTTGAGATAAGAGAATGTTATGAATGATTGGAATATTTAAAAATGAAAGACAAAATGTCAAAAGGTGAACAGTGGAGCAGGAGGACAATTCCTGCTCTTGAACTATGAAGCAGATCCAACAGTGAATACATGATTATACACAACTCAATTTTGAGAAACTGCTATAGAATTCAACATGTCTATCTACAGATTATTAATGATGACTTAGGTTTAGGAAACCCAAGAAGCAGATAGGTCCCAAGACAGTTATATTATGAGCATCTGCAGCAGAAAATCTGTCAGGAGCCCTTGTACATCATGCTAGTAAAGGAGATGCTTTTCTTCATCAAACTGGACAGATCTGTACTAAGTGAATCATTATGAACCAAAGAGTCAAGAGACAATCAATGCAGAGGTAGCACTCAATCTCCAGACATATACAAATTGAAAACATGGGCTTCAATGGTTGTGCTATCTTTTGGGATGTCAATGGCCTTATGTTGGTGTACTTCGATGATGAGTCACACTTGATACAGTTACATATTGGTGTACAAGTGCAATGCAATCAAAATGTGTGGGTCTCTCAAAAGAAGTGTTACTGCTTCATGAAAATGCCTGTTCTCATAAGACAGTGTACAGAGAGGATATACTAAATAATCTGAAATTTTGAGTTTTTGAAATATACACCTTACAACCTAGATTGGCATCGAAGTAATTTCATTTATTTGGATCTTTGAAAGAAAATCTGCAGGGTCAGAAGTTTACAAATGGCAAGGTAAAGAAGATGATACAAAGTTAGTTTAAGACCATACCAAAAAGCTTGTGCATAAGTGGACCAACTATGTTGCACTGAAGGATGACAAAAAATAAGGCACAATAATTTCTGCACATAACTGTTTTTAAAAATACATATTATTTGATGACTTTACCTTGAGTGTGTGCATGCTTGTGCTCTATCTGATGACACTTTGTTAGTGTTTAGCAAGATAACAATAGTATTAGATTTAAAATTAATTTCGCATTGGAACTAATACAATGAACAACTAATATATTCTTAATAGGCTAGTGAATTGATTTAATACTCTTATGCTTCACTTACCATTGAATTATACAGAATATGTTTCACAGGCTTTTGCCCACATCATCAGCTGGAATTTTATACAATACAACATAATACTACATTTCACTTGCATTTATTTTTGATTCAGGATATGTTTCAAGAGTCCTTACTCCCATCCTCAGCTGTAGACCAACTAGAATTGTAGGTGAATGACACAGAGTCATCTGGTGGTTCCAAAGCAAATTGATACATGTTATCCATTGGTGGAATATTGAGTATCATGACTTGATCATTATTTTCTAAAATGAAAAGCTTCTTCCAAATTGCTAATTCTAAAGCATTATTTACAGCCTTCAAAGATTTTGTTTCTCTAGTGAGGTTGATTTTTAATCCAAAAATATGTCGCAACTGCTGATTTATCAAATTGCTTATATTTTATTTTCCTAAAGCATTCTTTGGACCTAGTTTTTAAATTACATTTCATTCTGTTTATATAAATTTGCCCATAGTCCTGATAGCTGATTTGGTAAATATCAGGCTTTTTGCTATCTGGTACTGTATTTATAGTTACATTTTTCAGTAAGCTTTTATGCTATACTTACACGGTCTTTTTTAAAAATATTATTGAATTTATTGTGTGTCCATTGGTGGTAGGTCAATTTTGCGAATGCTTTTTCTTCTTTTTTAAATGGAAAGGACTGGTTTCTTTTTACTAACTTTAATGTTCTATATAAAAAACTTAAGAGTGTTAAGCTAACTACATTTGCTACATGGTTACTTCATGATACTAGCCCTTTTGGAGGGCAACTCTACAAAGTTGGAAAATGTCAACCAATTTCATTGAATTTATTAAATATAATAATAATAATAATAATAATAATAATAATAATAATAATAATAATAATAATATTATTATTACTCATTCCTACCTAAGGAAAGTAAATGCTGAAATAGTCATTTCACAATTTTTACACCTGCTGAAGAAAACAAGCATCACCTTCTACAGATAAGATGCTTTTCTTTGAGAAATAGATACTACCTCTCAACAAATTTTCATTTTCAATATAGATAGCAAGTATTTATTATATACATCTTATTGGTAATCATTTACATTTACCCATCTATGAGACAAAAGGAAAAACAAATTCTAGAATATGAAAAGTATAAAAATAAACTGCCCAAACATACACAAACTATACTGGATGATGTTACCTTTTGGATTGGAAAGATCTGCTAATTTATTTGTGGCATTCTAATTTGTTAGAGGATATATCATATTATATAAATGTAATTACATTTTATGTCTCAGCAGTGAACCTTGGATTGCTATGCACAATTCATTAAGTGCTATGAACAATGGGAAAAAGCTTGTTTTAAGTTCTTGATTCCACTAAAGAATGTAAAACAGTTGGCATGCAAGATTCTGAGATGGTAAAACAAAGTTCCTTGGTGTAGGGATTCCACTCTCTAATATATAAGTTATAGAGATACAAGTCAGAAAAGAACGTGCAGCATATTCTTGAACTGTGGTAGAGATCAGTTTTTAAGTACTGTGACATTAATAAATGATACCTATCTAAGTTTTTGAAAGAAAATAAACAGAATTGCAATTAAAATGCAACATTGTTCAGTTAAATAGTGAAGCTTTTGGAGTTTCACTCAGTTTGATTAAAAGAATTTTAAACACAGAAGGTAAATCGCTATCCACTTCTATGTGATTATGTTTCTCAATACCCTAGGGGAAAACTGAAAAACCAGAAAGCGTACGACTTCACCTACAGAATTAATAACAAAGCATCTTCCTCCTTACAATGCAGATTTCATTCCAACTGAGGTAGTCTGCACCAACATGCCCAAAATGTTTCAAGAATGAAGCTTATTCTGTTTAAGTAAACACAGAACAGGTTGGCAATAAATATAAGTTATCGTGAGTAACGGCGGTTCAGTGAGTAACTGAAGATGAGAGAGATTCTCCTGAAATGTGTCTTACTTTTACGTAATTAGGTGGAGTTTAGTGTAAAAAATGAATACCTAAGTTTAGGTTATATTACCACTCCATTGTCAACATCTTCGTAAGTACAATATTTATAAGATATCTTCATTACTGCAAGTTGATGTGGCCTCCAAGCACATTACAGCCTACTGAATAGATGATATTAGTATATCAAGAACACGACTGCACTCACTGACTAGAAAGAGAAACTGCAGCTTCAGCCTTTAACAGTTTTAACGAAAATATTAGTATTCCACAAGCTAAAAGAGAGCTTTAATGCTGGAGGAACAAAGGATGATATGCATGCTCTACAAGCTAGGTATGACAGTAAAGTTCAATATGTTTGGCCAGCTTTTCATTTTCCATTAAGCTTATTATGTAGATTTTTGTTGGTAGCTAACCTCTGGACTATTTTCAATATTATTTACGAGCATCATATGAAATTCTTGGAATGAAGTACAAAATGAAGGCATAGACTTTTGAAAGGATTTTTACTTTCCAACATAGTCTCCCCTGACACTAATGTACTTTATCCAGCATTGCTCCAAATCTTTTATTACATCAGAAAAGCGAGATTCCTCCTGGCCTGCAAAATACTTCACAACTGGTGATTTAAGCTCTTCATTGAATGAATATTTCTTTCCACCGAGGAATTTTCTTAGTTTAGGGAACAGATAGAAGTCTGATGTGGCCAAGTCAGGAATGTAAGATGAATGTGGCAGCAAATATTACCCCAATTAATTGATTTTCACCACTGCAACTACACATGTGTGAGTGTGAGCATTGTGTTGACTTTCTTCTTTGATAAACCAAGCCTTTTACCACATATTTTTCTCTTCAATAAACCCTAAAGGTTAACATAATATGCCCAAATGGGTAGATAATCAGTTAATAGTAAAGCTTTGGCATTCCAGAATACCGACGCCATGAACATCCGGGCTGATTTCACATATTTGATTTTCTTCTATTGTTTAGATCGCTGTTTTGTTTTGGGTGTGTAGTAGTGCACCCATGTTTCATCAATGACCACAAAATGGCATGTTAAGTCAATGGGATTTCTCTGAAAGGGGGTCAACCTTTTCTGAGAAATTTGTACTCTGATTCACTTTTGATCCTGAGTCAGCAGTCACAGCAACCATCTTGCTGATAATTTTTACAAGCACAATTCATTCCTCAAAACGTAAAACATGCATTTCCCTAAAATGCCCAGAGTTTCAGCAATTTAGGACACCTTTAATTGGCAATTCTACAGAACCAGTGCACCTTATTGATAATTTCAGATGGGCCGGATTTTGGTTGTTCACTATATGGGTCAATTTTCAAGCTTTCACAGCTGTGTTTAAACTCTGTGGTCCACTTGGAAACAGTTGACAATTATAGTGCAGAGCCCCTAGAGCATTTGTCACATCTATATGAATTTCTGTTGCATTCATGCCTTCCTTTACCAGTATTTAATAACCACACAATATTCGATATCTGCTATTTTTCCCATATACTCATGTCTGCACAGAATAAACAACTATAGTTATTACAATTCTTGACTACTGCATGTATTATTGCACAAGATGGCAGGTTTAGATAATAAAACTGCTTAGGAAGAGCTGCTGCAATTTGTGGGTCATTCTGAGAACTTTCAATGACCCTTGTATTTTGTGGCATAAAAATGAAATGAAATGAAATTTAGACTGAAGATACTGGAAGTATCCATGCCAGAGTGAAAATTATTCAATGGTATGTGAACAATTTCCAAATAAAGGATAGAATGAAAAAAAATCACAATACCCTGAAGTGCAAGAGAAAAACTGGGTGCATTAATATATTTATCAAGGAAAGAACTAAATATAAGCAAATCGGGCAAAAATGTCAAAAATTAACCCAATAAAATCATATCTAGAACTGTATATTTGCATTTTTAAATTCATTATATGTGACATTCAAGTCCCAGTAATTACTGATTTTGTTATTCAAAACCCTTTAGTCAAAATTGTCAATTTAAAACACTCATTCAATCCAATCTTTTAAATTTTATTCTAAATACAGTACAGCTTGATGGCATGTAACTCCAAACACGCTTGCTTGTAACAGGGTGAAAAAGTGCAAAAGTTGATACAATTTTTTATATCTACTTACTACAATGGATGGCTTTATCCACTTTTTTTTTTGAAAAGACAGTATAAATAATGTTAAAGAATAATTGTGTGAGCAAAAGTTAACAGAATAATAGTATTTTGTAGTAAATGCAAGAAACTAGAAACATAGCTCTAAACTTTACATTCAGAGTCTAATTTTATTTTCAATTATCAAAAAACATAAGAGAGTAGCAACATTTTAATGCAGCTAATAAAAAGAACTGTACAAAATTAGAAATCTAGAAAAATAAAAAAAGGGGGAAAATTATCCCATGTACTGTTCCATTGATTTACTTTCAAGAGTTTAAGCAATAATATAACTATCTGCGAAAGAATGCCTACCATTATTAATATAACCTATTCCATAGCTATTAGGAAATTTCCCTTATTATTGCCATTAAGAAATGGCCAGAAAGTAATAAAAAAAGGTTTTACCTTTGGAACATTATTATGGACTTTCTTCCCTTCTGCTTCATCATCGTCATCAGCTTCTCTCTACAAAAAATAAATACTTTATCAGAATAAATAAATGTTTTCATATGCAGACATTTTTCACAAACAAGATAAATGGAATTCTTGTTTGTCTAAAGAACATAATTATAATGCAATTTATTAAAATTATTACAAAAAATTTAAACTTCTATGACTTGTTCTAGTATAATCTAGTTGATTATATAATTTAAACATACATTTTTCATTAAAAATATTTTGGTTATTGAATTTCAAAACAAACCTGATTTATTGCAAAACAATGAAATGGCATTTAAAATATTTTTTAACTACAGCATATTCATGCAGTATGTAGTCTTGTCTTTATATTCATTAAAATATAATAGAATGAAAGCTTCATTTGCTCACACATTTCATAATTGTACCACATCCTCAAATTTATTCAAATTAAGTTACATAAAAAGTTTAACTTTTCTTTATTTTGCTCTAGTTAAAAAATTCAACTACAGCCTAAAACTTTAATTTTATCACACTAATATGGTGCTAATACAATTTTACTCATACTGATGATATTTGGAACACTAATTATGAGAGAAGTATGCATGACGTGTGAACGACCTTTCAATGAGCCATACTTTCTTAGCTTTCTACTTTTGGGCCATAATATTAGATTGTAGAGTGCTTTCAAAATCTCAACCACCATAGTTTCCATTCATACATTTAGTGTCAACATAACATAGGAGGATGTTTAAGGAGAAGAAAATAAATTGAATTAGAATTTGAAACCTTGCCAAAGTGTATGAAAACCTTAGGGAAGAAAGTTTGTTCCAAAATGCTAAGCAACTGTAATGACTTTGTAATGGTTAGTATTCTAGGCCTAAGTAGATAATTTAAATGTAGTCTTATGAAACAGCTTTCAAGTACTAATAAATACATTGAGGTTATTTGACGTATAGGCCACCTGAGCTGCTTATTGGGAACATGCAGCTGCCACAACCAGCAAAAGCACTCTGCTGGCTTCTTACTCAAATAACCTCATTGTAGTGTTAATAAATATATCATTCTAGAGCCATAAGGGTCTTTAAATTTTTCTTATCTATAAATTTAAATATTTAAAGCAGTAAATATTTTTCCATATTTACTGATTTTGTTTTCATTTACTTTAGAAGGTAACTGGCAAGTAGTAACTAGTTATATTTATCTCTGCCAATTACCCTCCTTTACAATTAACTTGCATCATTCCTTTGTTTCTTTATCAAGTTACAATTATCTCCATTAGTTGCACAACTTTAGAGCTATTACCTTTAAATGCTTCTTTGTTTTTGGATCTGGTGACTCTTCTGCATTTGAATGATCCGAAACTTCTTTGAATTCTAATGCACCACAGTTAATGTAGAATCCACCATGAGCTGTTGTCATCTCCTCGGGTACAACCTCATCATACTGCAAAATTTAAACATCAACTGAAGAATGGAGAAGAAAGAAAGCATGACAGCTTTGAATTTCAAAATGGAGCACTATTCCTAAAAACTATTGTTAAGGAGATGCATATATGAAAAATTATAATTTGCTATCGGTAAAAGGAAATGTCTACCTTTTCTTCCACCAATAAATATTTTATGCACTAATACTCAGTGCAACAGTATCCAAATATATCATCTCAAAGAGTATGATTATACCTAGTCTTAACATAAATACTGTTATAAACGCTTGTTTGGCACAGGCTGTACAACCAGATTTGAAGGTCTCAAGCTATGCTTATGTGGATAAGGTAAGACGATGTCTTTGAGAGTAGAGCTCCAGAAGAGAAAGTGTATTTCCGTATACTGTAGCAATGGAGTGAAGGATTATGAAAATCATGTAGCAGTGATAGCCCTTCATTAGGTAGATAAATCAACTTCTGAAATTTTCACTACCCTTAAGAAGTTGAAAATAAGCAGAATGTTTGTGTATTGGACCATTAACCAATTCCTGGAAACTGGGACTGTTGAAGATCGCCCGAGACTAGGCCATCCATGCAGCATTAGGGACAAGCAGATGGTTAAAACAGCGGAGGCTCATATTCGACGAAATCCTGTGCTGGCTCGATTTTTTTTGATTGATTTATTTATGGATGCTCTTTAACATTTCAGGTCATCAGTGCCCCATTCAACTCAGGGCGTGAAACGGCCGACAAATTTTGCTTAGAGGCCTCTCTTTCAGGCTTGAGGTTCTTTTTCGTGCTGCAAATGTACGACACGGGACCCACGGCTTTACTTCCCTTCCGAAGGAAGCCATGCTTAGGATTTTTACACCCGAAAAAATCCATCGGTCCTGGCCGGGTTCGAACCTGCGTTGGATTTAGGAGGGGTGCTGGCTCGAAGTTCAACATTTCAAAAATGTCAATTTTCTGCCTGTTAAGTTATAACCTATGGTTGAAAGCTTACCAGCTGAGTACAGGTTACCTTCTAGCCCATCATCTGAAGGAGCAGAGGGTGATAAAATCAAAATGCATTCTTCAGCATTACACAAAAAACAATGGCCACAGAAAAATTCTTTTCACAGATGAAAAGATTTTCACCATTGAGGAGGCTTTCAACTGATAAAATGATCGTGTTTATGCTAAATCATTTCGAGAAGCTCATGAGAAGATTCTGAAGATCCAAAGAGACCATCATTGGGCCACAGTCATGGTTTGATGGGGAGTGGCTTATGACAGTACCACCAAACTCTATTTTTGTGAAAAAGGGGTGAAAACCTCTGCAAAAGTGTACCGTGTTGGAGACTGTTCTGAAGCACTTAAGGAACAATTTGTTCAGGAACGAATAATGGAGTTTCCAGCAGGATTCAGACCAGTTCAGAAGGCAAAGTCTACCCAGGACTGGCTGCAGTGAAATGTTCCATACTTCGTTGCTCTGGATGATTGGCCTTCCAGCCCCTGACCTCAACCCAATGGACTACAAGTTGTGGTTTGTGCTTGAGGGCATGATCTGTAAGAAGAGACATCCCAGTATCAACAGCCTGAAGCACTCCCTGGTGCAGGCAGTGGCAGATTTTGCAATGAAGATTGTGCGTAATTCCATTGATGTGTGGCCACAGAGACTTAGGGCTTGTGTGAAGGCCAAAGGTGTTTGTTTGAAAAATGATTAGTGCTCTGTGTTTATGATACATGTAAGTGACCAGTATTAAAAGAATACTAAATTATGTTTAAAACTGTGCAAATGGCTCAGGTTCAATGCTGTAACATTATTTATGGTAACACTAGGTAGATTATAAATGCTGAATTGATATATTATGGTAGTTTATACATTTGAGCTTTGAAACCGTATGCTAGAAAACTAGAACTGTTAGATTTTGCAATGGAGAATAATTACAGAAATAGAAATTTGTTATTATGCAAGTGAATCCCTGAAATCTGATAATTGTTGGTAAGTGCAAAAGAGGTCACTCCAGTTATAATCTGCTGATGATTTTATATCAGGCAATTTAATATTTTTATAAACTAAATGTCAGCTATATGGCCTGTAGCCTTTGCTGTGCCTTGGCAAATGGCCTGAATCTGCACTGAAATCTATCAGTTAAGCAGAGTTTATCTTGTTATGCGGTAGAGGCACTGTTGTGCGTGTATTTTTTCTCACATATTTTCTTCAATAGTGTTTTATGTTTCTCTTCTAGTTATTGTTAATTCTTGTTATTTATTTGTTGCTGGTGATAAGTTAAGTAATATGTCAATTAATCTTTTGAGTGCAGATTCTGTTAGCAATGTCTTTGTTAACATTTATAGGTGTGCAATGGGCACAACTATGTGTGATGGAATAGTCCGATTGCAATGAATATTGATCTTTCTACAGAGCTAGAAGCTTTCCTAAATGATTTTTATCAGAAATTATTTATTCAACTTAAACTGAATAGAAGTTCTATTTTGACAATTCAGATGAAAATATGCTACATTTTTTGGTCATATTAATAAAACTGAAACACTATTAACATTAACATAATTCCTCTCAGCAAAGAAGGCACTACTTCTTCCACAGAGTAGTTTCTCTAATTTATAGGAATAATAAAATGTTGGCCAATTAACTGAAAAGGGGAGAAGAATATTAACAAAATTAAAAATGAATTTTGAACACATAGCAATTTACTGTATAGTAACAGTGATGCACAATTATTATCCATCAGCATGGTACCATAAAAATGTGGTTTCTTGGAAGAGGAGGGAGAGGAGGAGGAGGAGGAGGAGGAGGAAGAAAATGATGATGATTATTATTCTCCTGATATCAAATATGGAGATGTATCTTATACAATATTTAAATTTTAGTTATGTTTTGTATCACCAACATGGAATTAAATTCATGTCAAATGCTGACACTTTTTGTATTAGCAAGCCAATTGAAAGCAGCAATTAAGTAAATTTATAAAATAATAAAGATTTTATTTTATAAGCAAATGCTTATGAAATATAGATTGCAGCACCATAGTGTTTTCATTTTAATATTTACTTCTTTCTCAAGATGAGCCAAAGTGCAATTATTTCAATGAAACTCATGAAGTTATTGGAGCTTTCAAAAATTACTACAAATATAAAAAACTGAGAATTAAATATTCTTGGATTAAAGGCTACTATACATACACCAACAAAATTATATTCTCTATATGTCTGATTCTTTATAAAGAGTAATATGTGATGCCAATAATGTAACTGTTACAAATCTATTATGTTGTATATTATTTTCCCTCCAAGTTTAATGTCCCTCATGACAACAAAGGCCTAAAGAGATGAATGAATTAATGTTTGATTAAACGAGTGTGCAAATAAGCCATAATGAGTTCATAATGCTCAATTACCTGGCACTTATCTTTTCAGAATAAGGAAAAATTTTGGTAAAACCTTACAGGAATTCAAATCCTGGACCTCTCGACTTGCAGACTACATACCTTTTACAAGACCACAGAGGCAGTCTTGATCCATACTCTCTACAAATCAATCTCTATTTGATTACATAATTGTTCCCAATAATGAATATTTCATCTCCACTTCTTCTCCATATGAAATGGTAGATTCTTACATTTTGGATTTTCTCTTATTCTTTTTGGCTATAAAATGGGGAAATAAATGGGGGTCTAATATGCAAGTAAATATGGGAATCATAGGAAATTCTTGAAATTCATGCCACTTGAAAACAACCAGAATATAAACAAATTTATTCTGTACCCTCAAAACTATAGCCATAATCCTATGTCAAGTGAAAAAGTGTATAAATAAAAACCATACCAAAAAAATTACATTTTCAACAATACTGAGTGTGTAAGTACATTAGCTTTATTACTAATATAACTAGAAATTAAAAAGTACATGCTTTATTATTCTTACAAGAACATGTCAAATTGTTATGCATATGATTTTAAAGGTATATCTGAGAGCTCAAACAGTAAGAATGGGAACAAGAAATTTATTGGCCATTTATCTATTGCTTTCGTAACAGCTAGAGATTATTATAAATTCAACTCTGTGTAATATCTGTGTAATGTTCTGTTTGCTAGACAACATAGTACAGAATATTGGGTGATTCATGCACTGGTGCTGCACAGCATAAACTAATGAGCTAATCATTCTGTATTTTCCTTTATTTGAGCATGTTTCTCTTTATTAGATTTGACTATCCTAAAATTAGTCATTAATTAGGTTTAATGTTACAGAATATTTGTATTCATACTGCAATTGACTATTGTAAATCATGTATTTTGCTGTGTGGTCAACTACTGATATAACTGTAGTACTGTTGCATTTCTTTACTCAGTAATCAGCTACCAAAATACCTAAAAACTTTGAATAGTTCCTCACTCAGGGAGTTCTCCTAGATTTGAATTATTTACTTCAATACTGTTTAATGGCATGAGATGCACCTGAAGAGTGATAATTTACTCAATTTTGCTCATAGTTTTCACATGGATGCATGATAATATGAAAGTGAGAATGTGCTCAGCTTTCCCTGTTTTATTCATCATACAATTTTGCACTTTACTGAAACATGTATGAGTTTATTGTGTTTTTATAGTTCTATATTAAAACACTGCACCACCTGGACATGATTTGCTAACCTCTTAAAGTTAAACTTATATAAAAAATGTATTTTTCTATTATATGCTGTTAACTGCCTTTTGTTTACACAAAAATCTTTACTGACTTACAGCATCTGTGTTGTCAATAAATGGATCAGTTTCATCATATCCTGCCCCAAGATCCACGTAGTCTTCATAACGGCTATGTTTCTTTTTTCCTAACCCTCCCTGAAAAATAAATAAACAAACAAATAAATAATAATTTCTAATGAGATGGTATGAAATTTGAGAGAGAGACAGGCAGACACGCACACACACAAAACCATTAGGATAGCTGGGCACTTCCCTAATACTTTTGTCATCATGATTTCTCATTGCCACACTGCTAATGTTTAGCTCAATTCCTATCCATAATTTTTCTAACAACCATATATGATTGCAAGTAAAAAAAAAAGTTTAAATTTGTTGTTTATATTTGCGAGAGCTAGCTTCATACTTATACAAATATGGTGACATTATTTTGGTTTATTAGAGGCAAAATTTGTAATAAACTTCAATTTCAATAGAATATTTGAATCCAAGTCTTCCAGATATTCCAGTAGGTACAAATATGGTGACATTATTTTGGTTTATTAGAGGCAAAATTTGTAATAAACTTCAATTTCAATAGAATATTTGTATCCAAGTCTTCCAGATATTCCAGTAGGAAACTGCTGGTGAGCCAAAGACAAAGGTTCAGTAATCAGTTAAATAGCAAAAATTAATGACAATCTATTGAAAATGTATAATTTTTTGGTTGATATAAATTATGAAGTTATGAAACTAGTTATAAAGGTAGGGCAGAATGTAAATTTAATATTATTATTTGTTGAAATAAAATTCATTCATACTAGGAAATGTTCTTTTCACTCGTGATTATCTTTGCAGCTTTCTTTCTGTGACCAGTTTCTTTTTGGTCAATTTTTATTATATACTTTTATTCTTGAATCTTCTAATTATCAATCCACCCATTATTGTTACTTGCAGATGTAATTTATAGTTAGTGGAGCAACACTTACTTTTCAACATTTTTTTTTAAATTATAGTTTTTGAGCTTTTTTTAATGACCAAGCCAATGAATAACAAATGAAGTAAAACATATCTAATTTCAAATTTGGAACTGCTATATTCTGTTTACAATAATAATGAAAGTTCTTGATAGTGTATATTTAATAGTGTGGTTCAAGCATAAGGGATGTAGTTATACCTAGTGAAAGTCAGCTTAAATAATAAACTGTTCATATATGTAAATAAAGGACATTTTGTTTTATTCATGAGGGATTTATTCCAAACAGCTCGTTACATTTCCATTCAAAGAACAGAATTCTGGAAGGGCTCTAGTGGAATCTTCCTCATTGCACATCATGTACACAGGCAGTAATTTCTCCCTAAAAGTCACATGACTTAGCATAACCTTTATATTGCTATTGTTGGGAAAGGAGTATTTGGCAGATTTATATGAATAGGCCAAGATAAGGTAAGATGAGTTCAGGGTAATGATTGCTTAGAGTAAAACCCATATACTATAAAGAGATATTGTTATTGAAATAGAAATATAATGCTATGTAGAATTAAAATATTTTATTATTGTATATTAAAGAAAAGTGACATATGCATTCATTAACCGGAACCTAAAGTATACATTTATTGGAAAAACTAATGACATTCTGCTGTCTGAACTTTTCTAATTTATTAAAATTCCCTTGATTAACATGCTTTCTTGTTGATTAAGACAGCCAAAATAATAATTTAAATGTGATCATATATTATCTATTTTACATTTTACATATTGAATCATTGACATTGTTTGTAAGGTTGATCATGAAATTCTGAAAGATTCTGAAAATTGTTTCCGACTCAAGTCATATGCTTCTCCTTTTTCAAATAACCTCAAGTTTCTCTGATATTCATTGCACTTTCTTTTTTAAAAGTTTATCCATTTTGCTCTAAGACTTACCACACACCCCTACCGCTAATGATTCACAGAATCAAAAGAATGAACAACTTTTACATTCTTAACTGACTTTAAATCAGCTTGCACATTGAAACCTTAGCCCTGTTAGTGAGAGAGAGTGAAACTCCATACATAATTGCCCCTGTTTATACAGTGACCCTTTTGAGAGTAAAGTTCATAATTGGTCTGTGATCCTGAAAAGACTTAACAATGAATTGAGAGACCCACACATTTGAGTTACTTTCTGCCATTCACAGAAATTTAAAATGCTAGCTTTTGTTATTTAATTTAATTATATCTTCAAATGTGAAGGGCACAAACAGAATATTAGGTGACTATAGGCATACTATTTGAGATTACTATGAAAGTTTGCATAGGCATATGGACACTGTATTTTGGCCATTTTTAAATTTTTTTTTTCCAAATAATACTGTGTTAAAACTTTATAACCATGCAAAAGCTCTTGTATAATGTTTGAAGTCAAATGAACAAACTTGCAGTCTACGCATGAGGAGCAAAAGTAGACTACGTGACAATTAAGCATGTTTACATAACAGCTAAGATAACAAACTGCTATCAACAAAAACTAGATTATAAAATACTATTTCACACTTTCTGGCAAACATTCAATCAGCTAAACATTTGGGGATTTTCATAGTAATGCTCTCGACTTGTGTTTAAATATATTAATATCAAAAGTTTACATTTTATTTTTATAATTTTCTAATCACACCATGACTTTTGATTTTGTTTAATGAAAACAGTTTGCTTGATACATATACAGGTATAAAAATTATGCAAATAAAATATTTAAAGCAATGGTATACAATAATGCAACATAAACAATAGATTCATTATTTAAAATGTCATTATTTTTATAAGTTATACATGTTGTAAAAGCGCCTATAATATGCTTTTAAGTTTTAAGAACTTTTACCATTATAACAATGAAAAAGACTGAATGTGGGATTGTATTGTATTCATTACAGTAAATTCTTTTTCCATCAAGTATTTTTAATCAGTTGGATTGCTCTGGCAGCTTGCAGCCTTTAAATAAGCGAGGTAGAGATTTTATAATTAGTTCTGTAGCACTGTGCATGAGCCTCCTAAATCTCAAACTCACAAATCACAATTCCTCTAATCGATATGGTTTTCCACAATAGGACAAATGGTACATCTTTCCATAAGAGACCATGTAATTACTTTAAAAGCTATTTTCCCAAAACCATGTTTGTGTGGATTATAGGATTCATGCATGGTGCCACAGAATTAGTTTTGTATAAAAAATGTACTTATAATTTCCTGCAGAGAAGTTTAAATTTTTTGTATTTCATTTCAGTAAATTCCAGTGTTTACTTACTATTTTTATTACCATTTCTAGCAACAATTTAAAAGATACGTCACTGTATTGATGCACATGTTTATTACCAGAGACTTAGAACAAAATTTCACTCCACGCGATAAATTATTACAACTGACTAATTTTCAATACCAGCAATTTCACAAAAATTCAGAAACTGAGTAGTGTTCTGGAAACAGCAAATTGGCAATGAACTTTGCTTAACAGAATATTTTTGTTTATATTCTCTTAATGCCCTGAGCTGGTTAGGTTGTGGTGCACTAGCGTAGCGGAATAAGTTATTGTTCTCCATTTGGCAGAAGGTGGTGCCTTCTGGTTTCAAAAGTGAGAACTTGGAGACATTTGGTCACAAATTCATTGCAACCATTGAGCCATAAAAACATACCTAACCATCTCCATGCTGTCAGTTCTCATCTGACGTTCCAGTAATGCTACATAGTGATGTTTAAAGAAAAGGAAGTGCTTTTCAAAAAAGAATTAAGAAAATAACTTTCTTTTCCATTTGCACTTGGGAAGGCATGTGACCTTTAAAATTGCCTGTTAGATTAAGATATATGACATAATACTAATTAAACTTATCTTTCTAGAATCTTTAGAAATATGAAGAATGATGATCACAGTTCACTATTTTATATGCATTTTTCTGTGCTGATCGCAAATGGGATATTACTTATCCAAACCTGCCATTGTGATATCAATAAGATTATGGACACCAAACCTGCCATTGTGATATCAATAAGATTATGGACACCGACAGGATGACCAAAGCTGCTAAGATATGGACTTGTGAACATGTGGTCTGTGGTCTGAATACTGTCAGGCCCTCTCCCTAACCAAGGTTTTTTTCCCCAGCATTAACTAACTTAAATAACCTGAAATGCTTTATCCCCCTCCCAATTACTCTTCCAATTTAACATTTTATCTCATGTATCATAAGCATGCTCTACCTTCAATGCCATAGCAATAAGAAATGAGTGTTAAACACTAAAAAAAAATATTATGAACAATATAGGAGATTACTGACATGAAATGCTGTAGCTTCTAATGAGACAATGTTATTAATGCACATGCACAATAATAATCATAATGCTTATAATATTTATGCTCACTTGCTCCATAAGAGTGGCTAATTACTTATTCTTTATTACAAAGAAGTCTAAAATAAACTGAACCTACAGAGGTAAAAGTTAATATAAAAGTAAAGCGTTAACACATTAAAATACATATTTACTGACAACATTACTAAACTCGACCAGTATGCTGTGGCAGTCTACATATCTACAGAAAAAAACTGTCATTTTTTTCTTAATGGCATGATTAATTAAGCTGCACACATCTCTCTTAGAGGCAATCATGTGATAAATGTTTTATCTGAGGTATAAAATTATTAAAAAAAAGCACAATGTACTCCAGAAATTGAACTATTGGACTGCTGTTAGCACCATGAGGTAAAATTTGTGTGGGAGTTTGCACAATATGCAACTATTTTCTAACAAAAGCTAAGATGTGATGTCAACAAATAAATGCACATGTGGCTAACCATAGGAAAATGTATTTATCCTCCATTATAAACAGTTTACAAAATATCAGCTGAGGTTATTATTCAATAATATGATCAATAAATATCTCTAAGAGGCATTTCAAACAATTATTTTAAATGAATATGAAGCTGTTGTACCGATGAAACTACACTGTGACCACTGTGGAACTAATTAGAGAGATGTTTGCTTCAATGTATATGCCTTACTCCCTCCAGCTCTGTTTAGGTCCAGTCATACTGTCTTTTCTCTTACTCTCCCTGTTGTTTCACCCCAGCATAATCTCAGAAAGATTTAATCTTTCTTGATAGTGCATATCGGCTTTTGGTAGACAGGAATGTGACAGGTTATATAAAAACTGTAATTGAAATGCCCAGGCCATTTTAGGTGTACCCCCTGACAATTACAAACATTTTTAATAAAATAAAGGATTTTACACTAACATCTTGTAAATTCTAAATAAGTAAACAAAATACAAAATTTCCACCTTGATTGCACCAGTCTTCAGTTCATCAGCAGCAGCTTACTGAAATTCCACAGACCAGCCTCAAACACAAGATGCCAAAAAATATTTTCAATAACTCTACATGTATCATTATTTTAGCAACTAGCTATGATCTGTACAAACAACTAATTCCTTTATTTCTCAAATATCTATAATGATATATTTGAATGAATAAATATTTATTATTATTTCTACCCATTTACAATTACAATTTTATAATATTTCCTTGATCCTGGAGTGCTTATTAATTCAAGATCATATACAATTAACACCTGGTTGTTGTGTACAAGGATCCTATATCACTCTAAAGTGAACTTTACAAATACTTGCCTAAAAAGGGATTATCTTCCATCATCATTTCTTTACTTTTTTTATTACCTTCTTCCTTTGCCTTGATCACTTTTCTCTTATTTTCCCTACATAATTTCCAAACTGATTAAAAAATTCTTTTCTATATACAAATGAGTCAGTATTAGGTGATACTAAAACTGACTCATTTGTATATTTAATAACTTTACTATTCCTAATGTCTTTTAAGATTACAAATTCTTTTTTGTTACTGCCAAAATTTCTGCCTGCAAATTATCCTACTTCTTGTTCCGCATTTCTTCTCTCCATCCTGCAGTTTCTATACATTCTAATGATATATTTATTCACCTATTAGAATAGTTGCCAATATCAAAAGCTCAATAATTTAAATCAATTTAATGTAATTCTATTCCTAGCCATTTGCAAGTCAAGGGCATTTTTCCACAGCAATCGTTCCCTTCTTAAAATTTATTTATTTATTAAACTGTGTTAATCTATACAAGGGAACATAGTTAAACATTAACCCAGGCTCTTAGCTTGCCATAAACAATTCATACACCAAATTTCTTTATTTTCTAAATATACAACTATTAACTACCCTTTTAAGTTATATTTGATTTACTTCCCTTCTTAGTACCCAATTCCATTTATTTTTAACTTTACTCAAGAACTCCCCTATATTCCTGCTATCTTTACTTAAGATCTTCATTCAGGCTATCTTTCTATCTAATTTAACCCATTGCTTATTTATAAACTCTTTTCTCCAGAGTCCTGTCCATATGTTTCATCTACTCCTTTCCTCCACACATTGGAAGTTGATTCTAAGGAAAACCTTTCCTTATTCTGTTTAATGTCCACACACCTGCTCATTTACCTGCTACCTCATTAAACAGTTTCATATTACTATTTCTTCAAATTCCTCCTTGCATCTTTCCAAAAAACCATCTACATTATTTTCTTCCTTCTCCAAATAAATCCCAATTCATTGTTCTCCAAAATAATCCTATTGCTCCCTAAACTCCTTTCTTGAAATTCTAAACATTTTCTTAAAAAGTTTCTTTCATTTGAATTTAGAATTCTAAACCAATTTTTAAGAACTCTCTGCATAATTACATCTTTCCCTGTCACTCTTCCCATTTTAATTTGTGCAAATTTCTTTGCTGTTCCACTTGATTGGCCTAAAATTTCCTTACAAAGCATTCTAAGCACAACATCCACAATTTTCCATCCTCCTTCCAGTCCCCACATTTCAATAACCATACAACATTTGGGTATCAACCACCATATTATATAGTTTTTCTCTAGACATTCTATATTTAAAACCTCTAACTGCTGCCACTGTTCCTTTCCCTTTTGCCAAGGCTAATTCTTTCTGCTTTTCTCCCATTTACTGCCCCCATAATTTTAACTCCTACATAAATACAATGCCTAACTACCTTAAATTCTTTACCTCCACTTTTCATAATTACTCAATTTTGTCCCAATCTTGAATACTACTTTTTGAGTCTTTTCCTGATTTACCTTCAAGCTTCAGTCATTACAATATTTATCTATTTGTTACAATGATTGCTTTAAATCAATTGTTAAGATAGATCCTACAACTAAGTCATCTGCAAATAAGAACTCCGGGATTGTAACATTATTAATACCTTGTAATTAATTGTTACTTTTCCTCTCTCTTAATATACCATCAATGAACAAATTAAATAACACTGGGCTTAATTTACACCCTTTTCTTTTATACGCTTTAAGGATATTTGCCATATGATAGCTTACTCCCTTACTCAATAATTTATCCCACAATTTTAACTCTATGAGATCATACACTTTCTCTAGGTCAACAAATGCCACGTACTGTTTCCTCTTTTATCTTTAAGTATTTATCCACTAATATTTTTATAATGAATATATTATCAACATTTTAATATACATTTAAATAGCAGGAATTTTCACAGTGAAAATATATAAAACTATTTATGAGGAATTCAGTCAAATTTCACTAATTTTGTTTTTTTCTTTCATCCCTAACTCTAATCTTTTGTAGTTTTTGTCTAAGACTGTCCAGTTTCTTGTTTATCATCCTCCATTTATGTTTTACTTGGGCATTTCTAACTTCAAAAAAATTATCTTCAAAATTTTCCCATAAGGTTTTTCCTAATTGTAGTGCTAGTTTTAAATGTAGTTCATTGATCTTTAAGTCTAACTTACTTATGTTTTGTAGTGGTTAGCCTTTTCTTTTCTGTGGCTATTTATGCTCTGCTGTTTATGTTTGCTTTAACTACCCTCCTAACGAATGTGGGTGTTATGTTTTCTTTCAGGCAGTGTTTATGCAATGTATATTTGCAGATATTAGCTTTTTCTTGGTTCTGTATTTAAAGACCTGTTTTATTTGTAGTTTAAGTTCACTAAAGATGCTATTAACATGACAATTATTGAAAGGCAATGGTTTATTCTCCATGTTGCTGTTCTTTGTTACCACATGGTCTGGCTGGAATCTTTAATTTTCCTATTTACTGATGTTTTAATATAGATTTAAATAACAGGGATTTTCACAATGAAATAGTGAAAACTAGTGAAATTTGATTGAATTTCTCATAAATAATTTGTTATATTATTCACAGCTCATTTTTTCCTACTATGAAACCAAATTTGAAATTCAGAGAGAATTTAATATTGTTTAACCCAATTTTGTAGCCTATTTCTCAAATGCCTGTAAAAACTTTTCCAACATATGATGATAATGCAATATCTCTGTAAATTTTGGGCATATCTACACTTCCCTTATCTTTATATACATACTGGGTAAATGACTGCTTTCCTCAAATTTTCTGGCACATTTTCCTTTACCATAACTAAATTAAACAGTCCTGCATATAACTTAACTCTATTTACATCCCTTCACCATTCTTTGATAAATGTTTATAGGATACCATCTATTCCTATTGCTTTATTATTTTTCATTAATTTTATTTGTTTAACAACTTCTTCATCCCTCACTTCACTATTCAACATTTCTATATAGTATATTCGTACTCCTGTTTCTAATTTGACACCACTATGCTCACTAAATAGAATTTAAATTTATCTATCCATCTTCTGGATTGATGTTGGATTTGTTACGTACTTATTATAGGTTACTTTTAACATTTTCCATATGTTACTAACTTTTTTTCTCACTTAAAATCCTAATTAAATTCTTCTCATTTTTTCTTCTCTACTCATATTTCTAGTTCTTTAACAGTAAATTATAAAATTTTTTACCATCTAAATACTCTTTCTTTAACTCCATGTTCCCTGCACCTCTCCATTTTATCAGCATTTGTTTCAACAAATTATTTGCTACTACTCTCGTCAACATACCACCCTTTCAACAACTCCCATTCCCTTCATCTTGTCTCCAGCTCTTTGCTTTGAAGTATTTATGCCAACGGATGCCTCTTCTATTTCATTGTTCTATAGCACACAACTTATTCTATGTTGGTCACACTTTGATTCCAAAATATGTTTAAACTTATTTCTCTGCTCCTCCTTTCATTTAAATTTAATATATTTCCTAGTAACATTTCCCCCTAAATTATCCACTACTTGCCCTCATTAAATTTTTATATCCATTATCAGTTTTTTTTATTAATTTATTTATGGATGCTCTTTAACATCTCAGGTCATCAGCATCCCACTCAAATCAGGGCCTGAAACGGCCGACAAATTTTGCTCAGAGGCCTCTCTTTCAGGCTTGATGTTCTTTTTCGTGCCATAAATGTATGACACGGGACCCACGGCTTTACTTCCCTTCCAAAGAAAGCCATACTTAGGATTTTTACGCCCCGAAAAAATCCATCGGTCCTGGCCGGGTCCATTATCAGCGGAAATGGCTACTACTTGAATTAAAATTATCTTAAAATTACTGAAAATATATCCCATGTTAACTGACAATAATATATAATCAATAACATCATGTTAGCCTTTTTACAGCCCAATGTGGGCCTGAGCTTTACCGCAACAATCACTGCATCTTTTATCTCCATCACATGATTTCATTGGTAGAATGCATTATCGCAGGGGGCATGCGATCAGCACATTGCATCCTACTGATTGCTACATCGCAGCTTACTAGATCAGAATAATCAATAACATTGTGGCAATTTTTATTAACAAAAGTAAATTCTCCAAATACACTTTCACCATATTTACCATTCAAAATGTCTAGTGCATTCATTTCACAAAATTCAATAAACTGTTCACTCCCTCTATCAATGTTATCTTTACTATGCCTGGTAATATCTTTTTTAAACATTTCATTATCCCTAACATATCAGCTGCAAATTCCATGTTGGCCTCACCTCTACCGATGTTAAAATCCTTTATTATAACTCCTTCATTCAAATACCTCTATCTGTGAGGAACCCAGTGGATTATACACTCCTAATAACATTTTCATCCAACAGTTTATCATTTATTATAATGCACAAAGCATTTTTTTTATCCTTGACCAAGTTTCTCTTATTACTTTTCTCATCAAAAAAAAAAACCTAAGCCTCCAGAGGCTCTTCCCACCTTTGTCATAATTTTTTCTTTTATTCCAACATATGTGAAGTCATCCACGTGTGCATTCTCTTTCATTAACCACATTTCTACTACCTACAAATAGTCTATCTTTGCTAATAGTTGTTTCAACTTCCCTTTATACATGTAATTTTTAAACCCTTATAGTTCCAGAACCCCTAACCTCCTTACTCTCTCCATACCCTGTTGCAATCACTTTCTTTACTGAATCTCTCACACACTTTCTTGCTCCAAAGGCCAATTTCTTCTTTTGAAGATACTGCTTTATCTTAATCTAACACAAGTATACTGTCATTTGGAGTCATATGATGCTGTCCTCTTCCATAACATCATTGCTTCTCTCTAAACATGCCTTCTGTCTGCCAGCCCATGATTTTTTTTGAATGGTGTTTAAGCCCATTTTTACTACTGAGGTACCACAGGCTGGACCCTGATGATACATGTGACAATTTGATATACGGGGAAAGGATTTTTTTAAAAGGAAAGAAACATTCTAGGCCTAAGTCTTAGGGTACCTTCCTGGCATTTGCCATGCCAGTCCACATGCTAGTTGTATTTCCTTCCTCTTTGGTGATACTACTTTCTTTGCTTCTGTCTCTCCCACATTAGTCCTTTGTGATGTACATGCTAAATCATCTTCTAACCTATTGTCTCACCATCTTCCTCTTGTATACATCTCCTAGAATCCAGCCCATCCTCTCCAACTGAACTATGTCACCCTTTGAACTTCTTTGTTATTTCTGTCCCTCTGTCTATCACTGCATCAAGCTGATTCATTTCCTTTTGACACAAGTCTTGTCTCTTATTTCACTTTCCTAGAGACACTATCTGCTCATCAATTCACAAATGCTGGTTGCAAATGAGAGCCTGTGTCTCCTCTGATCTTGCTATCTTAATTTGTTGAATTAACTTCTAAAGGGCTTGTTCCACTGATAAAACTGTTGATAAAGGTTGTAATTGCTTGGCTCTCCTCAAGACTTCATATATGAACTGCACAGGTGTAAATCTCACAACTATCATTCTTTTTCCTCTTAATCTTCCCGCTCTGAAAGGTTCACCAATCTTCTATAGCTGTTACCCAACTTTCCTTCCAAACCTCTCTAATTTCTTATATAGGCTACAATTCATTCCTTTCCTTGACTGCTTCAATAACTAAAATAAACCTTTGATATATCTCCTGTGTATCCTCCATTTTTCTTTTCATACTCTGCACAATAAATAATTTGTTGAAGTCTTATAATACTACTTTTTATTATGTTTTTTTTTGTTAATAATTACTTATTCAAATATCATCTAGAAGATAACCCCCCATTTCTTAGGATTCTTCCCTAAATGAATTACCATTTAATTAATATCATAAAACCCCTCTGCTCTCACATCTTGCATTCTAGTCTTATTTCATCTTCAATTTCCATTAATTCTTTTTCTATTCCATTCAATTTGTTTCCTATTCTCTATCCATGTTCTTTACTCTAGATAAAATCTCTTGGTTCCCATTAGGTCCAGGATTGCTTTCAACTCCAATTATCAGTAGTTTACCTTAACACTTAACAAAAGAAACAAAATGACTACCTCTTCTTCTCCTTGTCCCCTTTTAACTCATTTCTACTTTATGCTATTAAAGGCCCCAGCTCTTCCTCTGTATACTTCAATAATCTCTCTCCCATTGTTTCTTATTCCCTTTTTTCCTTCAACTCCAGTACCTAGCTTCACACCTCTCTCTTTCACTGCAGTCTTTGCAATCACTGGTTATATGGTATCTTATATGTAGGTTAAGTGCATATTTTATATTTTGAAGTAGAATTCTATGTACAGTAATTTTATAGCTAATAGCTAATAGCTTAGTCCATGAGTGAGACACAAATGTGTTTCTTTAGTATTATTATTGATTTTAACATTACAGAGACAATATTGTGTACTTTTATTCTTTTTCATTTTCTTCCTTTCTATTTCTAATTTTGTAAAGCAGATTCAAGATATTCATTACATAAATTATTATTGTTTTTATTATTAGAATAATCATCATTTTATAGACTGAATACGTGCTTTGCCCAGTAAAAAGAGGCAAGGTTCATTAATCAACCTTCTCTGCAACAGCAAGTGATATTTATAGGCATTGTTGATTTTGTATTGAACTTTTTTTAATAATGACTCCGTCCTATTAGAAATATTACTAACCATGATAGTACAGTTACAAACTATGGCAAATTTGGATAAATACATATCCTATTCAGTACTGTAACAAAAAATACAAATTTATAAAAATATCAAAATTAGAATTTGAAATTTTATAATTTCTGCTTTACAAATAATGAATATGGAAACATTATAGCATAATTCAGAATCCCTCTTCTGTGACATTAAATACTGAACTAAATCGACACCAGTACAGAGACACTTAAATAGCTTGTTATGCCTTTACTGAAGGGGTTTTAAATTACTTAAGTGCTGAGTTTATAAGTTAGAAAGATAAAAACTTTGTGAAATAGACATAAAACTTGAAATTAGATATAAATATTTAATGATCATAGTTTTGGATTCTGATAATGCCAACACTTTTTCAGGATGGTATATATTTTAAGAAAATATTTTTGCATTTCTTTATTTCATAAATTTTTTTACTGTGAAAACCGTTTATCTGTCTTATTTCCAATAAGATAACCTTAATGAAATAAGTATGCAAACATTACTGATGACAAAATCAATGTTTTTGTTCTATTTTCTACTCTATTCTTGATTGGATTTAGACTGTGTATGATAGTCCTGCAGTACTAGAATTACAGGAAGAGCTATATTCTCACTTCCCTCATGCTTGTGAAACTAACTGATATCAAAACAATCTGAATCGAGAATCATTTAGTATTTTGAAATCTGTAGCACATATGGTTAGCAGTACACATCTGGGGCCGATCCATATTGCAAAAAATGTAACTGAATCACCCACTTTAATTTGGGTGATGTAGTAATGGAAAATGACATGTTTTGTTATCACACAGAGTTTCAAACTGATTTGCTTATGTTAAATACAGAGTTGTGATAAAAATGCTTGAGTGAAAATATTTTATAACTTTTACCAGAGAAGTGGTTACAAGGGCTGTTTCAAGGTGGCACCATGACACAAACTAGTAAGATAGTATAAGTTTGTTAGTTTAGAAGATTTTAAACAGTGAAGTTATTTTGAAAGACTTTTATAATAAAAAAATAAACAACACGCAATGAATTTTGAAATCCCACCTGAGGATGACGTAATCAAGATGTTTATCAGACAACCAGAAGAGGAAGGTAGCAGCAACAGGACAATTGGTAAAGTAGCTGAGGATGAATTCAAGTGCTTTTGAAAACTGTCCGAAATATAAAAAGGTTAGTAAAGTTTTGTGTTACAAATCCAACCAAATATTATCATTTAAGATAGTATTACCTTGCATAATGAACTTACACAATAAACTTAGGCATTCAAACAGTGTCAATGAAAATGTCACATCTTACGCTTTCACATTCAGTGTTATTAATTCAGTTAAAAACTTCTGGGCTGTTTTGCCACAATCCATTTTAAAATATCACAACTTTTCATAATAAATTTGAGGATTACTTTTGTCCAGTTTTCAGCACAGTATCACAACAGTTCTCTGTTACTGTGCAAAACAGTTCTGCTTTCTTAAGAGCTTCTTAACCATTTAATCTTAAGTTAACGCTTAAGTAAGATAAACATTATTTTGTTTATTTTAGCCTTAGAAGCATTATAATTATGAGTAAGCATGCTCTTTAACGATGTTGTCTTATAAGCAACACTACTCTTCATACAAGTAATATCTGCAAGTTGTATTATCAATGGTATTCCTGTTACAAGTGGTGGTGGGTGATGGTAAATACTTATATGCATTCTATTTGGTACCCATAATAGAAAAGTACTGAGGCAACTATTATCAATTATTTCACATTAAGCATTAGTTTGCAAATAATTGTTACAATTTGTACTTACATATTTTTGCTCAAAATGCTTTGCCAAATTCTTCACATCTTCGTCATCATCCAGACCAAGAGGATCAACCCCATTCACCTGTCCAGCTGCTTTAAGTTTGGCTTTTTGTTTTTTCTGGAAAACACATGTAATGAATTATTTTTGGACATAACCCATTACACTTTTATTAGCAATCTGGGATTATTAATGATGATAACACATGTTTCATTTTTCATTTATTTAAAATACTTTAAGTCAATTAAAAGAAAATGCCATTTAAAGTTTTTTTAACTTAAAAATATGTGCTGCATTTTGGCCTGGCCCCTGTGAAAATATGTTACAGTTTGCAAGGGTATCAATGTATTTTAAAGTTAGTTTTAAAAACATTCTATTTTGTTTGGTTGATAATTTTGTCAATCACCCATTCCCTGTACAGATATTCAATTTGTAAATGCCCATTCTGAAGCAATATTACTATACAATATGCCCAACTGTCAATCTATGGAATTTGTTCAGGTGATGCCATAAATTCTACTTTCTTCTTTGGTTGTGGATATAAATATGGAGAAATGTGGAATATATTATAGGGTCACAAAAATACTAAATTCTGTATATTCCACTACTATTAGAATTTTTGATAATGCAAAATGGTACAATACACTTGATCTTTAGATCCCACATAAGCAAAACAGATTTGCATTTAATGCTGGCATTTTAAGTTTATTTATAACAGTGGTATGAATACTATATGGGTTACTAAACATTTTATATCATAATGAGGGCCAACAAATTATAATTAATTGGTAATATAAATATACAGTACTAAAATTCCCAGGATGTGGGTCATGCCCCAATGTAGACTCTCTACCCTATGATGCCCTTTGTTACAGTACTGAGTTGCTTCTAGTTACTGATTAACTTGCACTGTAAGCTGATGAAATGCAAATTGATCCCTTGTATTCAAACATTGCTACAATACACATTGCCAAAACACAACACACAATAATAAGGAAAATGTTATTTATATTGTCAAGATTTTTTAATTTCTTAAAAATTAATTAAAATGAGAGTTGAAGGTCATCAACAGTCCAAGTAGTGTGATCAGCATAGTTTGAATAATTGCTGAAAACAATTCCATGACCTATTTCAGTTATAAAATTCAGGAATATCACAATTTTGTTAGGAACACAGCCATGGAATGAAGTAGAAGGCTAACATTCAAAGCACTTTAGTCCATACTGTTCACAAATAAAGGAAACAGAAGCTACACATGGAATTCAGGCAAATTCAATAAAGCACATTTCCCTCAAAACAATGAAAAAATGAGTATGGATAGTCAATCTCTGATGTTGTACAGGTGCCTGAAAACTATCCTCATACAAGAAAAACAATACCAGTTAAATGGACAACACAACAGTATAAAACAGTTTGATGCTTGTGCAATGGAAGTATGTTAATTTTGACATCCAAAAAGATGGCTCTGGACAGCATGAGACTCACAATAAAACACTCAGATAGTCTGTAATGATTTGGAGCAGTTTTTCTTTCACTGGAGTCAGTAAATTCTATAGAATAAAGGGCAAACTGGACAAAAATAAGTGCCACCCATATTATCCAAATATATTCTTTCTTTTGGAAAATAATGACTGGATATGGGTTTGTAGTGCAACAGGCTAAATATTCCAAACAATTTCCTTTAAGTAATGGAGGCTTTTCTGAAAAAGGAGAAAATGCAACAGAGCTCACTATTATGAAGTGTTTGTCCTTCTCCCCAGATCGGAATCCTATAGAACTATTGTGGAAAGGGTGCTATCATATGGTAAGAGGAAAATGTTCAACATTTGAATAACTCAGATGTTCTTGATATATGTATATATGTATGTGTGTGTATAAAGATATATCTGTATGTAACCAAGATATAGAATAGGTAAAGGTGTAATGACTTGATTAGATTATCATTGAACATTAGCAAGTAAAAATGAAGTAATAAAATTATAATAATACAAACATATAAGATAAAAATGGAAATGAGAATATTACCACAAGTTGCACATTTCATTATTATATTTCTTTCCACAAGTTTATAGTGACTGATCCTGTGGTCTAGTGGTAGCATTTGCAACCACTAACCCGGAGGTTATGGGTTCAAATCCCAGTCAGAAAAAGCTCTCTAGGCAAGGTTATTTGGGGAGTTTCCCCTTGCCTTTAGAAGGTTAATGCCAGATAAGTTTAGGTGCTAAGGACTCCGAGCTCATTTGTATCATTAATTCATTTCATTCATCCCTATAGACTTACACCTATAGTATTCAGTCCACAACCTACAGGTGTCATGAGAAGACCAATGCAGCATTAAAAAAGGCAGAGTTATCATACTTAAATAATGCAATAAATATATGAAGCCTGTTTACAAAAAAAGTAATAAATATATGGCACAGGTGAGAGGAAAAAAGGGTAAGGTGACTCATCCAGAGTATGCTAAAAATTATGCACAAAGTTATACATTTTCTGTAAAGAACACCAAATTCTCTATGTAAGTAATAAAAATATGATTGTGTTACTCTTGTTTATTTGGTATGTGTTTCAAAATATCTTTAATATGCAAGTCATTTGCAGCATTTCTTTATATTTTTCATACTACAAATAAAGTACCTATATTAGAACCATTTATTATTAGCTTTATGTTTCATAAATTAATTCTAAAAATAGATAATGGGTTCCAGTCAAATCATCCATTAGCCATGCATGTAATGGCTGGCTGCAAAGTGCATGCATAACAACAATATTGATCTATTGGTGGATGGTTGAATGGTATGCATGGTATATTTTAAAGTTATGCTTTTATATGCTTCTTGTGAACAAAATACTGGATATAATCTTATTTTATATATATGCATTGATTTTTTTTACCCTTAAATCTATCTTCAGCTGTTTCATTATTATTATTATTATTATTATTATTATTATTATTATTATTATTATTATTATTATCTTTCCTGTTCTTAAATTCATTATTCCAGTACTAACCTAGCTGTGTACAACTATTGGTTGAGCACTGATACTGCTTATCTGCAGTATTAGAGTCTTCTCTGAGTAAATATGACAGTTATATGATTTAAGTTCTCTCAGATAGACACACTGTATGCAAATGTACTGCTAAGTAATTTTGTCTCTGCTAAAATTCTTAATTTCTCAGCTGTCAAAATGCAAAGACATGCAGAGAGATGTATAATTTTTCTATCTATATATTATTTAAAAACTACAGGAAAGTACAATTCAGTATTTCAATAGAATCCCACTGCACCAGAACTTAACCAAGAGACACACATGCTTTTGCACTCTTATCACATGATATCTATCACACAACGAACATTCTCAATCTGGGATCACAATTCATTTGTACATTAGTCATTAACACTGTCCACAATATTCTAATTGTTTACTTGCCAAAGAAACAAGTACAATGTAATCATCATCCTCAAATTTTAAGTGATCTCAAGCCAGTAGCCTCACAAAATAACACATATGTTAACCTCCATTGGCCCCACAATGCAAAGAGTTTGTGGATAATTGCACACATTCATCAATACAGAAATTAAATGTTATATTCCTATGCATGTCAATCATCTATATGCACTAATCTTGTAACTAAAAATATTTAAAGTAACATTTGGTGAGAGCATCCACACATGCTAACATTTAAACTATTCATTCAAGTATTTGCTTGGTTTTCAAAATGTTTTATGCCAACTCACTAAACTAGCTTGTTTCTGTCAATCTTTGTAGAGGTTTAATTTTACTTTTCCTGTTCTCTGTAAAACAATTCACAGTAATGCATAACAGCTAATAGGTACGTTTTGGCAAACCTTCATAAAAATAACTTTTTATATGCTTCTTTCGTGTTTTGTTATTAAGCTATACAATGAAGTTCTGTAATGTTCAAAGATATGCTTGTTCATTTTGATTTGTATAGATTCAGAATGCAGGAATGGGAAGAGGGACACATGTGATTTTTAAAATACACAATTTGTTTGATAACTGGAAAGTAATTTGTTTCTTGCATCCAATGCACCTTAGTCTGAAAAATGGGTTTCGTTCATGCAGTTAATCTTTTTCACAAACCACATCTTTTAGGACATGTTCCTTTCATTTGGGGCAAAATTTTTCATTGTCACTGCTATCTATGGTCTTTTCCCCCAACATTTTCTACTTATTTTTAATCTAGTCATATATTAAATATTTTGAATTTATATTAAATGCATGTGAGATAGTAAGATATTTGTTGATATTTAGACATTAAGCACTTATATTGTTAAAACTTAATGGTTGCAAGCCCTTTACTTCTTAATTACAATAAAAAAAGTACCCGTAGAAACTTAGTTCTAAACTATGAAAAAATATTTTAAGATAAAAATAAACAAATAAAAATTAAAATGAATATACTTTTTTCCATAGTTTTTTAAGGGGATTAATATAATTTCTAAAGAGTTAAATTCTGGCCTTAAAATATTGTCGCTATACATAACTATTTTTTCTTAAAATCTTCTATAATAAAGAGATCAGATTTCGTAAACATTCGTTCATTATTCCCTTACTTAGGTACGAAATAGGGTGCACGCATTCCATAGAAGTACTTTAAACGAAGCCATCGCGATCTCTCATCGACCCCGTGCCGCAGCAAATTAAGAGCATGCACAATAGCGATGAACTAATGGCGAACACGCCTCCCGTCATGCACGTGAAATGCATCTAGACATGTCTACCGCTCTGGCGTTAAAACATTCCCGCTCGATACGGGTCTCTTACGCCGGCCGCAAACATAGACCAAGTCGGCTTGCTTTAATAGTGCCTCTCCTATCCCAATTCCATTCTCTCTCTCTTCTTTATTTCCTCACTCTTTCCCATTCCCTTGCCCGACCCACGGTCTCGATCCCCTATACCTCCTAACATTCAGGGAAACATCTTCAAATATGTCTGACCTCATCCCCCGCAAAGTACTGATGTCCGTCATACATTCAAGCGAGCGACGCTTGCTTCCCAGCTGCTGTGATCCCGGTCACAACTTTCTAATTCCAAATGGCCATGTGTCACAGCGTGACGCGCGCATTTCACCGCAGTACTTTTAAGTTCAGCGATCCCGATTATTCCCTCTCTCCTTTCACCTCATTCCTAACAAAAACTTATCTTTGGAGCATCAGTTGATTTGGTATCTCATTACCAGGTTTTCGCTATCTAATGACGTGTTGACTAGTCAACTCGAGGTCATTTGAGCAGTTGCTCATAACCATATTCCTCTTCTATTGTTTTTAATCTGGTACTTTTAAGCATTTTAATTCACCGTAATCGTTTTTAGTTCTCATTTCAAAGCCACATTACTCCTAAAAATTTACGTATTCGTAATCCAATTATGCCGTAAATGACCCACTGCCCCACCCCTCAGAGGCATCAAGGTCTCAAAATGTCGCCTTATTTGTTTACGCAAAGGGATACGGTGCTAAAAAGCCGCCGTTTACATGTTTTACAACGAAAACAAAAGAAATTGGCATTGTTTGAGCTAGGAACCATTGGTTAACATGCATACCTCAATATCTTCTTCCCTCTTTAAGTCAAGTAATTTACTCTTAGTTTCATGGATTTTCTCATTTTTATGAAATCCGGTTCTATTTTACTTTTAATTATTATTGGTCATTTAGTTCTGTTTTAGCAGTTACAACCCCTGTTTATGAAACATGTTGAATTGATGAATCAGGCTTAAATTTGCTCAATTCTCTTAATAAGTATAATAATGCCTATTTTAATTTATTTTGTAGTACTTTTTTTTTTCTATTCCCGGACTGTAAATGCCGCATAATAATTCCAAGCAAAAAATTGCTTACAGGCAACATATAGCAGCATCTAGTGCAGATTCCTAAATATGATCAATAGCATGCTAATACCAATTTTTCAAGAAAGCAATAAAATTCTTTAAAACGCCTAATTTGTTATTATTTATTATTTGGCAATAAATAACTGCAAATGACAAACCTACATTTCCAATCGGAACACCTTCATACCCCCCGGCGACGTGGGCGCGCCATACCTTTACCGACACCAAAACAAATCGATTTGACCGGCAGGCACTATTTATTAAACTACAGTCCTTTCATTACATTTTTCTTTTATTGCGACCTTAATTTCTCAAACATATTTTTATCATCATTAAACAATGACCATGGTTATCTCCTTGAAGCATCCCTAACCTTTCTCAAACACTGCCTGCACTAAAAGCACCAGTGCTCGCTTCAAATATGGCGACTCCTCTCCTGAACCCTCTAAGTATATAATTACAACCAAAATACAGCATGTCCTTTCATTAGAATAGAAGGGAGTTGGTTAATGTAAAAGTAAACATCTCCTTCACAGCTTGCTTCAAATGTCGCTAAATTTTCAATACAGAACGACATATAACCCTATTTTACACAAATTATTGTTATTCGAGGACACATGAGCATTCTGAGGTCTCGGCTTCGAAATACGTGACCATTTTCAGTGATAACTTACCTCTTCAGAACCGAGTAGAACACTGTAGTTGAACTCAGGACATGACTTTTCATTGGATTCGGACAACGAAAGGATAAAACGCACAGTTTTCGATGGTTCTTTACTTTTCTTCTCCTTCTTATTTGTACCTAATGATGTTAAAGTGCCTCTTTTTTGTTCTGACATTCTACACTAACTGCACAGACATCTAAAACGGAAATATTTCCAATTTAACATCAACATATTTGAACAACCTGCTCCCATGACGCCATATTTAACTCAACTGTTATACATGCGCGGGGCAGTCGTGCGCAATAAACATTGCAGTGAGCTATGGGTAATATCAGCTGGGTGCGTTCTTGTTCACACATAATCAGAATTTGATGCCTATCAATTAAGCGGATGTAATAAACTCTAAAACATAGGTTATACAAGTTATTACCTAATTTAGAATAATATATGTACTCTAAATCGTGTAAGGAGTCATATAGAAGCAGAAGTTATATTCTTTGTATCTGCAAAATAAGGCCACATTTTGCCACAGAATATGCAAGCATAAATTAGCACGAGAATTCTGGATCAAATCCTTTGTCGGAATCACATATTCGTGGTTTTAATAATACCTTAATCTGTAACCCTAACTAATGCTGTTCATTAGTCCACATTTCCAATTAGCGGTGGAAATCATTCACAATATACAATTAAGAAGAAAATAAAATTCCCCATGAACATTTAGCGTTTTTGTGATAAAATACTAATATTGAGAATTCAAGCATTGCCAGGTTAATTGCATTACTATACTGTTTATGTTACAAAGGAATGAGTAATTTGATAAATAGCGACAGTTTTTAAATGTATAGTCACCAACATTAAACATTGGATTAATATGATTAAACTGTTGAAGTGCTCATTTTGGCACTTGTACATTTTTCCTTTCACAAACTATAACAGGATACTCAATATTTTTCTTTCACTCATGTTGCCCTTTCTTAAGATTTTGCATTCTACCATATGTGGATGTAATATAGTAAATGTAGGATTTAACTTTTGGGCAAAGAAGACTAATGTAAATAGAATATCAGAAAAATGTAGAAAAACTATTTATAGACTTCACAAATACACTTCATGCTGGAATATCTTTCAATTATAAAACTCTTGTTATTTTTATGACTTGTAGTTGCTTAATATAAATCTATTTTCCTTACATCCCAATATAAAGAATTTGTGTGTTAATTGTGATAAAACAACAAATGAATGCAAAGCATTTAATAGCAGATGAGGCAACTTTTATCCAAAGAAATGTACTTGCAAAAACATCAAGAAACTTACCAAACTAAAATTTTATATTGTTTTGTTTATCATGAGTACCAAATATACCGAGATACAAGTTATAACACAACCAGGATAAATAAAGTATTAGAACAGAACTCATTTATAAATGTAGTTGTGCTAGTGTATATTCTATATAGCAAATGAATACAGGAAAAGGAAGGTAAGTAATAAAAATTGGAAAAATTAATTATTACCAGCATCATGTAGTCTCACTGAGAAATTTTAGGAAGAAATAGGTTAGTCAAAAGGGGAGATAACTCAGGTTGAGTGAAGTAATCAGTATTTCTAATTTTCTGGGTTTACAAGGTGTAGTCCATAAGTTTTCAACCTGACATAGAAGACCCATGATTCATTGTTGTGATGTTCGTGCACTCTGATCTGTTTCAGGCTGTTGTTGTTGTAAACACTGCATTTCCTTTCTGGTCATGCCATTCATTTACTTAGAGAAGCTGATTTAAGTCAGACTGTTGCATAATACAACATGATGTTCAAAATGAAATAAAGAGCAGTGATTAAGTTCAATTTGAAATCGAACACAGTGAAACACGCACTAATAATCTCTGTGAGTCAGAATATTAAAAGACTCTTTTTAGTTTCACTTAAATGAAACCAAATTAAGGTTTCATTTAAGTGAAACCAAAAAGAGTGTTTTAATATTCTGACTCACAGAGATTAGCTGTGATTACATTTTTAACTGAAGAACACTTTTATCCATTGACATGGGAAGTTTCCTCTTTGTACTCTACTGTGAAGGAGTGATCAAAATTATTTTGTTTGGGCAGAGAGAGCCTTGAAGATGATCTTTGTGAGGGTAGGCTGGTGAATGTTTTGACACAAGAAAACATCTCCTTGCTAAGGAGGAAGCTCTGAATGTCTGAAGACAAAAGAAATAACTGCATGGTTGGGGCTTCTAAAACACCACTTTGTATCCTTCGTCAGCATTTGTATATGTAGAAGGTCAGTGCAAGATGAGTGCCCTAAACTTTTTCAGCAGTTCAAATACAAGTGTATGATGTGCAATGTTATCAGAAATTCTTGAACATTTGTTATGGTAGCATAAGGGCAATATTGGTATCCATTGTTACAGGGGATAAAAATATTATCTTATGCATTATATTGCATACATTATATTTACCAAATTCTTCTTCTACTATGACACCACAGTCCATTTTGATCCTTGGTCTCTTCTAAGGGAGATATTACTGTATTAAGGAGGATTTGGTTATGCCTATTTTCCTGTATAATGCAAAGTGATAGGTGATGAGCTCATCGTCTCAATTGACATTTAATAGGGAACTAAAGTGTTAGTTGGATGTGAAACAGCTGATAAGTTTGTCCAGAGACCTATTTTTTCAAATTTGGAGCTCTTTAATGTCACAAAATCTGTAACATGGTACCCATTGCTTAAAGTTCCTCCCAGGGGATTTATGCTCTAGATTTTTACATTCTAAAATATCCATCTAATCAACTGGGATTGAACTTGAACCTTGGGTCAAGGAAAGCACATTACCTGATGACATCTGAGGCCAACTTTGACACTGTTCAGGCATATTGAACTGTAATAATAATAATAATAATAATAATAATAATAATAATAATAATAATAATAATAATAATAATAATAATAATTCTTAAAAAATATTTTTGAGATTTTCTAATGAAATTAAGTTTACATTAAGAAATAGATGTTTTCTTGTGACTGGTTTTATATATGCTCATATTCAGTTCCTCTAGGAGCAAGAACTCATTCTTATATACTCCCGTCTTTCAAAGTGCCCTAAAAGATAGAAATTACATGATCCTAAGTTGAGGGATTAGGAGCATTTTTGTCCTGCAATACTTCATTTCTTTAATCAAACATGAGAGGTGTGTGCAGTGGTTGAATCTTGGTGGAAAAGGCAACATTGAATTGATTAAGTTTGTATGTACATAAAATATACATTACAAACTTTATTGTTATTTATAATTCATAAGATTAGTCTATATGTCTATATACATATAGTGAGATTACAGTTAACAGGTTATTTTCCTTAAAGACTTTTCAACATAAAATTCTTTTGCTAAGTCTGTAAATAGTTCTTATACATTGTTTTTGTAAAATTAGCAGTCTATTTATGTTACCAATAGTTGTGCTACCCCAGAGTTCTATGCCATACTGTATATATGAGGATAAATTATACTAATATGCCCATTTTATTAGAGCAGTATCCAAATATTTTGAGAGTATCCTTAACAGATATAAATCCCATGCTTATATTCTTGCATATATGATCTACATGGTAGTTATGTCAGATTTCTATAAGGTGTAATCCTAAGAAATTAACACAATGAGTTGCTTCTATTACTTTTCCATTTAACATTATTTCAGGATTATTACTCTTATTGTTGTAATGCTGGAAGCGTAGGATTGTTGTCAGGTTTAAATTTATTTTTAGACTGTTATTTTCAAGATATTTCAGCATGCCAGTTGAGGAGTCTGCTATTAAATGTTTTACATTCTCTACTGTCTTATCCCAAAATAGTTGTGATGTATCATGTGCATATGAAATTCCTTTGCAATTCTCAAACTAAGGGATATCGTTCACATATATGATATAAAAGAGGGCCAGGAACTGAACCTTGAAGTACTCCACACTTTACAATGTAATACAGTGATGAAACTGTTTCAATAATATTACCAAAGCTACTCTGTATCCTGGTGCATTGTTTGCGATTTGTCAAATATGATTTTAGTAATTCAAGCATTTTCCCCCTTATACCATCATTTTCAACATTTGCTATTATGCATTTATTGAAATCTTATCAGTATGCTATAAAGCAACACTAGAAAAGAGAGCAATGTCATAGTTTAATTTACACCTTCCATGCACTATGCCTGGATTCAATTTTCAAGTGGTTTAAGATTTTTTTCATGAGTTTCCCACTGTTTCAGATTGTGCCTGGGACACTTATACTATAAAATCCCCTGAACTCATTGGGCTAAGCACTGATATAGTAGATCCCAAGGTTGCAATACCACAATTGTTAAAAAAATCTTTCTAACACAACCCCTGCCATGATAACATTTAATAATAAACATTTCTCATATACATGTCCCATATTACATTAATGGTAGTGTTTTATGAACAACTATGCAGAGATAAACAAAGAGGGTAGATTGAAGTGTTTCCTCACTCTCGAAAGTACTTAGATTATATGACAAAATTATTTATGAGGAGATCACTCAAATTTCATGTTTTGTTCCACTTACTTGAACATGTTTCAAAGGCAAATTTCCTTCATTGACAGCACGGTTCCACTGTCAACCTTCCAGCGAGGTATTAATGTCTCTCTTTGGATTTTATAAACTTTTTGATGAGATTACTGTTGTTTGGAAGGTCAAAATTAACTATTTTCTTTGTTTTCGTTCAAGAATATATTTTCCCACACCAATAATTCTATAGGTTTTTGAAGAGCTTTTAAGAGCTTTGGTTCATTTTGGAATTCATAGTTTTTTTTTTTTTTTTTTTGCCAGAAATGGTATGCTACTGCTGATTTTTCCGTATGTTTATATTTTACATTTCTATGTGTTCTTTAAACAGTATGGTAATGTTCCTTTTTGTTTTACCTATATATTTATTATTACAGTCTTTGCAACTGATTTCATAAATGCCTGATTGTTTTCCAGGCAGGATTTTGTCCTTTGTGTTGGTTTTTAGGAGGTTTTTCAAACTGCATTTATTCACTGCAGCCAAAATAATGTTGGCATCTTTAAGAATCTTTTTGAATTTTTGGTGTGCCCATGGATGGAATGTAAATTCCTTATTTATCTGCTCTCTTTTGTAACCTTTCAGTGTGGTGATTTCTTTTTTGAATTTTTCTATCTTTTTCTTGATCAAAATTTTCATGTAACCATTTTTCTGTGCTATATCCATGATTTTTTGGTACTCGAATTCGTATTCTGTCTCACTTATTAGTAGGTTTGTTAATTTGAATGTGAGGCTATTGATTATAGGAATTTTATGTTGTTTTGGATTGTGGCTATTGCTTTATATATAATTATCCATGTGGTTATCCTTCCTGAATATGCCAAATTCCAGTATGTTATTATTTTTATATGCTGTTCCCCATTTCCATTGTGAATTTTTTGTTGTTGTCTTATAGGTTTAGTAGTTTTATTGCGTCATCTTTTCATTTTTCATCTACAATTGCAAAGGCATCATCAACATAACGGTACCAACATTTGTATATATGTGGGAAAGCCTCTACTAATTTTGTTTCCATGTATATGTCTTTTAAGAATGGTAAGAGTGGATTACCCATTGCTAAACTCTTCTTTTGTGTACATATCTTGCCTCTGAATGTGAAGTAAGTTTGCTTGATGCAAATTTTGGTGAGGTTCAGATATTGTTCTATTTTTTCTCCAGGTAACTTGAATGAGGATACCATTTTTTTAAGACATTTATCAGTTTCTCTTTGGAGATGTTAGGGAACATAGAAACCACATCATAAGACACTAGTAAATCCCTGTTTTCCAGCTTCATCTTCTATGTGAAGATATTGTGGTCATATTAAGAGCTCTCTTGTTGAAACAACAAACTATTTTCTGACATTCTACCCTTATAGTTTTTTGTTCTTCCATGAGGTTATAGATACCCAGCAACAAGTCTTCCTCATATGAAGATATTTGTGTAGGATTTCTGACAGCTGCAGAAAATTGTTTAAAGACTGTTACATATGTCTGTAAGTCACTTATGGAATATTCTTCACTATAGCTTATGCATAACAACATTTTCATCTCTGCCTACCAGTCTGTGGTGCCTCAATAATAAAAACAGGTGTTAAACACTAATAAATAAAAAAATCCCTTGACTACTGTTGCTGGATGTACCATATGCTCATCTTTCAAGGCTGCTCTTCCATATAATTATAAAAAATAATTGCATGAAAATGCTCTCTGTCATCTGACAGTTAATACATGACCACAATTAACATTTTGCTGCAGCTGCAAATATGAGTTATATGTGTTAACAATCAAGACACACTTTTTCTAATGCTGTCAACAGGAAAGTTTAATCTCTCACAATTTTTTGAAATTCTGAAAATAATTAAGTAATAGGACTATTCAATAAAGAATTATCATTAATTTTTATTGAGAACACCTTTACTTATTTTCATAATTTTGGTAATATTTCTCAAAGAGGTGCATGTTGGATGCAATGTGCCTGTTCCACAACTTCTGTCAGTTTTCAAAGATGTGCTGGAAACCATTTTGACAGGTCCTTGAGCATTGTCAATGCAGTTTTCATCATTGCTGGTGATCCTTCCTCAAGGTGTTTCTTCAATTTGGGGAATAGAAAACTAGTCACAATCTGGACAATAGGAAGAGTGAGGGATATACTTCAGATTGAGTTTAATGAGATTATCAGTTATAAAATTTTAAGTGTGTCCATACATTATCTGGTGTAATATTCAGCTTGTTGCAAAGAAATGTTAGCCTTTTGTATGAGATATGATGTTAGTTTTCAGGATATCTCTGTAATATTACCCATAGTGTTCAGGTACAACATGCTGATAAACTTTCCAAAAATTAGAAGACATAACTTTCCCTGTAGAAGAAACTTCCTTTGTGTATGTGTGCTGCTGCTGATGAAAATTTCCACATGGAGTTTTACTGCTTACTTTCAGAATTGAAATGATGTAGCTAAATTTCATCAGCAGTGATTATCTTTGAAGGAAACTTTCTGTAACATAATCTTCAACTTCAACAAACCTGCAAGTGAACATCCTTTTGTTTGGAAATCAGTAGTCTTGAAATCCATTATGCACATACACCTATGTGCAACTTTTCAGTTAGCAATATGTGAGCAGCAATCAGCAAAATGTTCAGAATTTCTGGAAGTGTTTTTAATGTTATTTGAAGACCCTCTTTCACCCAACAGTGCCAATGTTTTGTTTCATTGGAGCACAAACTGTGAAGTACCTGGTTCACCTTCATTTGAAATTGATTACCACCCCTTTTTAAACATTTTAAAACACATTCAAGATTACCGCCACGGGTGGCCGAGGTCGTTAAGGCACGGACTCGTGAGCGGGAGGTCTGCGGTTCGAATCCCGCCAGGACCGTCCTTCCTGACTGGGGTTTTTTCCAGGTTTTGCTCAGTCTTCATAACTGGCAAATGCCAGGGAGGTACCTAAACTTAGGCCTGGAACGCTTCCTTCCTTAAAAAAAAAAAAAAAAAAAAAAAAAAATCCTTTCCCAAATTATCATTTCATTTCATGTATCATCAGTGTCCACCACCTGTGGTGCCTCAGTAGTAAAAACGGGCGTTAAACACTACTCAAAAAAAAAAACATTCAAGATTTGTTATAGGGAACAGCAAACTCTCTATAAGCCTCAGCTGAAGATAGTTGAGACAAAAGAAGAATTTCAAAGCAGCATATTTTTTGTTGTGTGCTACCTCCAATTAGCTGTAGGAGAAACTGAACATTTCTCAACCTGCACACCTTTTACACATGGGAATTGGTAGTGACAACAATGGAACTAGTACTATGTGTATATTATGCATTAAGCTAATAAAATATTGTAAAGTTAAATTTTAGCACAAGAAATTAAGCATGTAAAACTTGTGATAATTCATTACTGAAACAGCCCTCATATAATCAAGTTGTTGATATAAAAATGACTTAAAAACTACTTATAAAATGACCAAAAATTATAAAAAAATTATTTATTAAATAACCTTGAAAATTATGTAAAATGACTCACATTTTTGAAAATTATGAAAAGTAATGTAGGTTAGCATGCATCATTATTTTATGAAATGTAAGTTAGTAACCTTTTTACAAACATAAATTTTACATTTATTGGCAATAAAGAAAAAGGAACTAAAAAAATTCCACCGTAAAAATGTAACCATCTTATTTTGCATTACCATAAATTACAGCAGTGATTCCCAACCTTTTTCCATTTGTGGCACCCTTGGGAATGAGATTAGAAATTCAGGGCACCCTTGTTCATTTTTTAAAAATAATGTGAAATTTATTTAAATGTTTAACTTTCATTGTAATATAGAATTTCAAAAGTAGAGAACTGCAATGTAATTATAAATTTTTAAAACAAATTTTGTCTATTAATGTGAGATTAATGATTGATGCTGAGAATACAAATGTTTGATATCAGGTCTAGCAGTTGACAATGAAACAGGCATATCAACCTCATGCTAAGTAGTCTTATTTCTTGCTTTGGATTTAATTGTCTTTGTTTGCATGGTATGAGTGATTTCATAATTGCCTTGTTTTCAATGTATTGAAACTTGGTTATTCTTTGTATTATTGTACAATATACACTAAGTGGCAGAAAAAGCAAAACAGCAAGCGATTTTCTGGTGGTTTTTGTTTTTCTTTTTTTTTACAACACTTAAGCTTGGGTTTCAAGCCTTGCATAAAGCCAACTTTACGATATTACAAATACACAACATGTCTAAAAAGCTTTAGTCTATTCCTGGAAACTTTCTTTTGGATTGTATGTATGTTAATACATACAATTAACATACATACAAATTAACTGTATGTTAATACAGTTAATTTTGTGCATAAGGCATCTTTTTACAATCAATGCAAAGCAATGTTTTAATATTTAAATTGTTGCTGTGCATTACTGTGCTGCATGATAATTTAAAGCATCCAGGCTTGCCTAGCAATCATTCATAAGTAGTTTTAACATTTTGAAATGACTCTTAAGAGCTGACGATGCAGCAAGGGCTGTGGCATTAGTGGAGGATAGACAAAGTTTATGTTGCTGATGTCACTGGCACTTCTTATTGCAATGTACGCAAGATTGTCTAGAAGTTCAGAGAGTGTGGTATCTATATCAGGAGGCTCCGTTCTGACTGCAGGAGTACTTCTGATCGCGATGATCGCTTTCCTTTACTGCAAGTTTTTCGTGATCAGCACATAACATCGGTGAAGGCCAGGTATAATTGCAGCATGTTAACATCAGCAACAGGACAGTTAGAGGGAGGCTATATGAACTAATTACAGTTCAAAAGACCTGCAAAAGGACCACTGCTAGTAGGGAACATCATGTCTCTCTGATGCAGTTTGCTCGCACTCAACAAAACTGGAATACAGAGCAAAACTGGGACACAGTGCTCTTCATGGATGAGAGCAAGTTTTATTTGAGGGCACCAGATGGGAGGGAGTTTGGAGAAGGCCAGGAGAATGTTATGCACCCTGTACTTTCTCTTCAAAGACACCTTATAATGAAGATGCAGTGTTGGTTTGCGTAGGGATCAGCATTGAAGCAAGAATGGAACTGGTGTTCATCGAGAATGAGTCACTGACAGCTCATTGAGGAGATTTTCCCTTATCCTGTAGTGCCTTTTGCATCCATTTTTGGTGCCAATGCTATCCTTATGTACGATAATGCTCGTCAACACATTGCCTGATGTGTTTGAGTTCCTGTATGTGGTTGGGATTGAATGTATGGTATGGCCAGCATGCAGTTCAGACCTGAGCCCGAGAGAATATGCTGGGGAGGCTAATAAGGGTAGGTTCCCATACTCACTCACACACAGATCTTCAGGCTGCACTTCAAGCGGAATGGGTGATACTGCAGATCTTATCTGGAGCATGCCTGACAGAATTGCAACTATAATTAGGACTAGAGGTGGCAACACTCATTATGAAACCATGGTTATCCTACACAAACAGCTAGAGAACCTTATTGTTTGTTGTGAGTTTCCTCCAATTTGCTGTAGATGGAGCTGAACTTGTCTCAACTTGCACACCTGAACTGAAAGTGATAACTGAAATTTGAATTTGGACATAACTACAAAAACTATTTAATGCATACTTTTTGTGTTTTACTAATAAATTATTTCAAAATGCATATAATCAAAAGCAAGAACATAATATTACGTAAGCAGATTAGACAGAAATCTCAACATAGTCTGTATTTTGATTGACACATAGTGGTTAATTTTTATACACTTCACTTACATGTTTTTAAAATCAGAATTAAACAATCCTTATGACTTGTCAGCATGGGAGAATATTTTCATCTTAAAATACCGAAAAACAGCAATGAATTTTGACCTTCCACCAGAGGACTACCTTTCCAGATTCATTTCACAACCACTAGAGGCCACCACACAAAAATTCAATAACCTGCAGAGGACCAACCAGAACAGTGGGTCAACAGCTGACGATGGGAACGACGGTTCTTGAAACATGTCCTGATTTTAAAAACATGTAAGTGAAGTGTATAAAAATTAACCACTATGTGTCAATCAAAATACAAGACCTTTACTGTAAATAGCTTCAATAATTTAACAAATACGTTATAGTCTGTATTACTCAAAACAAATAGTTCTCATCTTGTGACTGATTGACTTATTTTATATTTTGTCCAAAATCAAACAACAATAAATAATAATTCCCACTGCCCAGCTAGGGCTGATATAAAAGAAAATGAAGTAGTGATTCTTACAGACTCAGCTTCTGCTATACAAGCTATAGAACGATATGATAGTTCATATGAATCTTACAATGTAAGGGACGTGAGATCTTATTATAGATTACTCCATAAAAAATTTCAACAAATAATACTACTGTGGCTACCAACACATGTGGGAGTGATAGGTAATGAGAGTGCAGACTTTCTGGCCAAAAAAGGGGCAGTGCTATATTCAAAACCAATAAAGCCCTGTGGATTAAATATAAAATTAAAAAGTATCAAAATGACCATAGAACAAAAATATTACCATAATATTCAAGTGGAAATATCTAATAAAAATTATTCTAATATAAAAGAAACAGTACATAAAATAAAAAAATCTATCAAGGAAGGAAGCAGTTGCTCATTTTAGACTGGACATGATTGTCTGGCAGAATATCTACACAGATTTGGTTTTGTGAATGATAACACATGTAAGATCTGCAATACTGAAAAGATTCTAAACAGAGAACATCTATTGGAATGCACAGAACTAAGGAAAGTTGCACCTGATGGGAAAATACACAACTTATATTGGCTGGCCAGAGAAAAATTGATGGATCAAAATCCTGCACATTAGATCAACAACAAAATGCTGCCCAGCAATGATAGAAAAGATGTGAAAGTAATCGATTCCTCTGTAAAACTTAAGCAGGTATCATAAGATAGAGGTGCCATTTAAAATTTCAAAGTAAAAGGTGAAACCTATAATTAACACTGGTTTTAAACTTCCTTTTCAATATCTAAATTGAAGTTTTTTTTACATTATATTAATTTTAAAAGGCAGTTATTTAACCATTTTAACTGGAAGTTTTGAAATGGAACATATATATTAATGTAGAAATAAATCTGAAAACACAGCAGAACCCTTTTAAGAAGTCTTCAAGGGACTGCAAAAATAGTGAGAAGACTTATCAAAAGGGAAAGGTTATTTAAAGAATAAGCATTTGATTGATTGATTTATTTATTTATGGACGCTCTTTAACATCTCAGGTCATCAGCGTCCCATTCAACTCAGGGCATGAAACAGCCAACAAATTTTGTTCGGAGGCCTCTCTTTCAGGCTTGAGGTTCTTTTTTGTGCCGTAAATGTATGACACGGGATCCACGTCTTAGCCATACTTAGGATTTTTACGCCAGAAAAAATCCATCGGTCCTGGCCGGGTTCGAACCCGCGATCTTGGGTATAGGAGGCAAGTATGGTAACCACTACACCACCAGGACCGACGAATAAGCATTTAACATATCAAAATAAGAACAAATTAAATTTACAAATATTTTTAATACTGACCATATTTTACAATTTTGTTACAATTAAGAATTCAGAGTGAATGTTTTCAGGATTTTTTTTAAGTTGAGAAGCTATTTTACTCCAGTAATGGTTTTAAAAAAAGGTTTGGAAATTTTGTTAATATATTACTGAAATGTTACTTGGGCATTTAGAGCTTCATTTTAAAATCAAACTCCATTATCCTTCTCTTTTTATTTTTTGACTATTCTGGTTTTCCTAACGTTTTGTCCAAAGGCTTATAGTATAAGTAGAGATTGTAATATACATCAATAAAATATTAAGATCCTCCACCAAATTTAATAATATCCTTTACATTATTTCATTTTGTATTCTGTATTCCCCATTAATTCCAGACTTATGTGGTACCTATTTTTAATTTTTAAGTAATATTTTGCTGTTATTATAGAGTTAACTCGTTCCAAAGATGCAGCCAAATAATTCATCACATACAGTGAGAACAGTTTAAAGTGCCGATAAATAGTTCAGCCAGTCAGCACATTGCCACTGGGTTGGCCCTGGTGGTGTAGTGGTAACCATACTTGCCTCCTAAACCGAAGATTGCGGGTTGAATCCTGGCCAGGATCAATGTATTTTTTTCTGGCCTAAAAATCCTAAGTATTGTTTCCTTTGAAATGGAAGTAAAGCCATGGGTCCCCATGTTGTATAATTTAAGGCACAAAAAAGAACCTCAAGCCTAGAAAAAGTGGCCTCTGAGCAAAATTTGTTGGCTGTTTCCTGCCCTGAATAGAATAGGATGCTGATGACTTGAGATGTTAAAGAGTCATAATAGTAATTATAATTATTAAAAAAATTGCCAATGGTTATAAACTCGTGGCACTCAAACTTTCCCAGTAGGGAGAATCCTATTGTAAAATGACAAGGAAAATGTACAATACATATATTATTGAAAATAATGTATTATTCTACGTATTTCTATACAACAGGAATAACACATACAGAAAGAATAGAATGACGATCATATTTTCAGTATTGTGGCAACTCTGCATGTATTCATATTACAACTGCAGTTAGCAATGAAGTGTTAGATTATTAACAGCACATTGTTGCCAAATCAGTACAATTACCCCACTAATAGTTTGGATTTACTGTTTATTTTTCTCTGCAGTCTGAAATATGATTCTTCTTTACTGGGTTTTAACTGGAAGTTTGTCAAACTAAAACAAATTCACTCTGCATTGAATTCAGGTTTACCAAGAATTACCAATGTTAGATTTTAACTCTAGAAATTTTTTGTCTGCAGCGGTACATAAACCCTTTCACCTGTCAGGAATCAAAACAAATTAATGTCATAAGACAGCATCCATTTCTTAAAGGGAACTGCAGTGGCAATTCATTTCAAGAGCATGTGCCAAAATGTTTGTAGAATGAAAACTGATACTTTTAGTTTGTTTTGTATATATTTGATATGTTATGGGATTTATTGACATTCCTTAAATGAAAGTCCTTCCTTGCTGATAACTGCTAACGTGCCTGCTGAGAGTGAGAATACATTTTGATATTAGCATATAGCATTTATGAGGATTATTTTAAAAAGTTTCAGAATGAGCCACAAATTGCAGCAGCAGTTCAGAAACAGTTTCCTTATCAAACCCGCCCCTTCTTCCATAAAACATTTATGCAATAATACATAGGTTAGTCAAGGATTGTAGTAACTATAGCTGTTTGTAATAGTGCAAATGTGTGTATATGAGGGGGGGAAAAAACACAAATATTGAACATAATGCTGTTATTAAGTACTTGGTAAAGAAGGGTATGAATGAAACAGAAATTCGTAGAAACACTCTAGGGGGCTCTGTATTGCTATTTTCAACCATTTCCAAGTGAACCATGAAGTTTAAATGCAGAAGTGAAAGCTTAAAAGATGACCCATGCAGTAAATGACCAAAATCTGTCACACCAGAAATTATTGATAAAATGTACAATGTGGTTTTGAAAGATTGCCAATTAAAGGATGCCACAACTGCTGACTCAGGATCAAAAGCGAATCAAAGAGCAAATCTCTCAACAAATTTGGCTTATTTTGAGAGATCCTGCTGACTTTATGAATTGATTTGTGATCAGTGATGAAATATGGGTGCACTACTATACATCTGAAACAAAATTGCAATCTAAACAATGGAAGCATCAAAATTCTCCATTGCCAAAGAGAGTCAACTGTGAAATCGGGCAGAAAGATCATAGCTTTGTTTTCTGGGATACCAAGAATGCATTGCTAATTGATTATCTTTCTACTGGAACATCTATCACTGGAGCTATTTATTATACTAACCTTTTGGACCTGTTGAGGACAAAACTGCATGGAAAAAGGGCAAGTTTATCAAGAAGAAAGTCATCTTGCATCAAGACAATGCTTGCCCTCATACATGTCACAATGGTGAAAATTAATTGAGGTATAATTTGCTTACATCGGTCTTATTCTCCTTGACTGCATCGGACTAACATCTGTTCCCTAAACTGAGAAAATTCTTTGGTGGAAAGAAATGTTCGTCCAATGAAGAGCTTAAATTATCATTTCAGGGCTGGAGGAATACGACTTTTGTAATAAAGGTTTTGGAGCATTGCCAGACAAAGTGCATTAGCATCAAGATTATTAAATTATTGTGTGACCGACTCGAACTAACACTCTTTTGCTCCACTTGTTTAAATATGTAGGACCTGTTTCACGAACCCTTCATTCATATTGTCAGCCCATTGTCGACTGCTGATGGTGTGAATGAAGGGTTCATGAAACCTGTCCTACATATTTAAACAAGTGGAACAAAAGAGTGTTAGTTCGACTCTATCACACAATGTTCTTAATATATGATTAGCTTCACTGTCAATGTTCCAATTAACAATTTTAGTTAAGGGAGATTATGTTGAAAAATAATAAAATTTCTAAAAGCTATGCCATTATTTCGTGCTTCATTCCCAGAACTTTTCAAATGATCCTCATATATTGATAGCCAGTAATCAACAGCAACGTAGGAGCTTTCATATTTGGAGAAAATAAATCATTGGAAATTAACTGTTTTAAACATATATTTAAAAACATATTAGGTGTGTAGAAGAGCATTACAAATCACATGTGTCGGTGGAAGCAGCTTTGGCTTCTTAGATGTGAAAAATAATGAGGAAGTTTTATATCAGTAAAAAGTTATGTGGATATAGTTGGTTTTATTCTGGAACCCTAGAAATAAGAAATCTTAGAGGAGAAAACTCTTTATACGGAGATTTCCATATCAGGGTTCTATTATTCCACTGGTACTACTTTATTATTTTTATTCACAGAAGTACATGTAGAGGAGATACCTTTATTTATTAATAATGAATGTTCTAAATCAATTATTCAAATATTCAGGATAATGGATTTACAATTATGAACAATTAATGTTATCTGCATTATATGGGCCATGGAGCCAAAAGCATAAATGTATCAATCAATTATTCTTTGGAAAAATGCCACAAAAAATTTTAAGCAGGTAGTGATTCATCAATGATTTTGGATACTATAAAAAAATATTTACAGTATTTTAAAATACATTTAGTTTTCTCTTCCCTATTTTTTGAAGTACAGAATTTTCAATTCTAACATAACAATCTCAAAGAATGGAGTTAGCATTTACAATATGGAACAGACCAATGGTGCAGTCAAGGAGTCTTAACTTATAACACTAACACATAAATAACATTCTACAGAATGACAATATGCTTAAAAATGTAATCTGTTTAAAAGCATTCCCACATCACATGTATTGTAACATTTAAAACTTTGTGAAATACATTATTATTCAATATTTACAACTAATAAAAATAAATAAAAAATACAAAAGCACAAGCTGCAATATATATTACTATTAATTTAAATATTGTACTTAACGAAGCTGTTGACAATGGAGTGGTAATATATCCTAAACTTTAGGTATTCATTTTTATACTAAACTCCATTTACTTACATAAAATAAGATGCGTTTCAGGAGAATCTCTCTCATTCTAACTCAACTTTATTTTTTAATATGAAAATTAAAGAAATTTTCATATTAAAAAAAATTGAGATAGAAAATGAACTTCGAGTTTTCTCTTCGAAGAAATTAAAGAAATTTTCATATTAAAAAATAAAGTTGAATGAGTTAGAAAACCTAATGAACTTTGAGTTTCCTCCCATGGATGAACTCAGCAATTTCCTACTTCAGCCAACAGATGCCAACACAGGAACATCTGAGTATCTAGTCATCGTTTCGAGTAATGGCAGTTCAGTGAGCAACTGAAGATGGGAGAGATTCTCCCGAAACACGTCTTATTTTATGTAAGTAAACGAAGTTTAGTGTAAAAAAGAATACCTAAGTTTAGGATACTATTAATTTATTTTTATTCCCTGTATTGAAACACTGCATTAATTAAAAATGTGAGCCATGTATATTTGCCCTTTCCTGAACTTAATTCTGTCACGAAAGAAAGAAAGAAAGAAAGAAAGAAAGAAAGAAAGAAAGAAAGAAACACTATTACATAGCAAATATTGGCCTTGTTTTTCTGTAAATGATGTAAAAAAATATATTCTTTAATGACTAAATATGCGTATATGATGTGGAAATTTGATTTGAAATGTAATTTCCACATTATGATCTAAGTTATTATTTCGTACATGTAATAGATCATTTCATAAGGTTCTGTGCTGTGTTTTTACATAAATGTTAAAACTTATATTACCTAAAGATTCTGTTTTGCTTATGTAAAATAAAATCTGTAGCAAAGACCTCAGTCTTTTTTGTACTACAGTTAATTAATATAGTTCTATTATTTCTTATAACTTAACATTATGCAGATCCTATTTTAACAGCAGAAAATTGCTGACCTAGCAATTTCATAACATCTGCATGTTTTAAATTCGATCTTGTCTTTTTCACTGTACCATAATTTTCCTTTACATATCTAGCAAATCCAACAGGACTGCGTTTCTTTGGAGTCTTCTGAGCAACAGTTCCTGATTTTCTTCTTGTGTTTACAAGTAGTTCGAACATTCCGTAGCAATAACCACAACGTTTGGTGGCAATGTCCAGAGATTTAGAATGACGACCAACACTGTAGGGAGAAAAACATAAATAATATTAGGTTAAAACCAAACTTTTTTTGAGGTATATTACTTTCATCTTTTACTTAAGCTAATGACCTTTTAACCTAAACTTAGGTATTAATTTTTTACACTAAACTCCATTCCTTACACAAAATAAAGATGCGTTTCGGGAGAATCTCTCCCATCTTCAGGAGGAAACTCGAAATTCATTAGGTTTTCTCTATCTTTTAATATGAAATTTTTTTCCCAAGTGGATAACTTCCTCCTATGGATGAACTCAGCAACTTCCTACTTTAACCAACAGAGGCCACCACAGGAATACCCGAATGTTCAGCCATCGTTTCGAGTAACGGCAATTCAGTGAGCAACTGAAGATGGAAGAGATTCTCCAGAAACGCGTCTTACTTTTGTGTAAGGAATGGAGTTTAGTGTAAAAAATGAATACCTAAGTTTAGGTTACATTGCCACTTCATTGTCAATAACTTTGTAAGTACAATATTTAATGACCTTTTGTTACTGCCAGTAAAACGTAGAACAGATGATAGATGCAGATTAACAACTTCTGCTATTATTTGGCTAACTTTTGCATTTGCAAGGCTACTTGCATACTCAGGTGCTCCAAAACAAAAAAGAGAAACAAGAGCAGAAAAAAGAACTATTGAGCAAATGTCCAATAATTTATATATGAAATTTTATTTGTTATCAAAGCTTTTTAGGTGATTCTTATCCTTCCTTGTATATTCTGATTAAAAATAATTGTCACAAGACAATGCTTTTCATTCATGCTGTAAATGATAATTAACCCAGGCCAATTGACTGGAAGTGTAATGGTGGACAATTGGCTGAGATCAAGCAAAATTAATACAATATGAAAAAGGACCCATGATTTTCCTAACAAAGGTTGTTTGTGAAGTTGAAGAAAATACCTTCATGCCAACAGTTCTTTTTTGATGAAGTTTTTTTAAAAAATAAAGCATGTTAATAAAATATTTCCTCTATTCCAAAATATGGTATAGAAACAAATACATTAGTGGGATATTGTGTATGCAGGGATAAGTGTTATTATATGCATGGCATTGATAATGGCAATGACTATGCATGTGCAATTGTTATTACAGTAGTGCTAAATCAGCACCCCCCTTCTTTCAGAAGGTCTGCATCCATATCAGAAGCCTTTCTAAACAAGGAAATATGCTAAACTTAGGTATTCATTTTTTATAGTGCATAAAGCCTGGGTAGTACCTAAAATAAATAAAAATGATAACAGCATGAGACCAATAATCAACAATATCAATTCACTCACATACCAGGTAGCAAAAAAATTGATCAAAGTTTTCAATTCTTTTAAGAGATTACAAAGAAAAAATAATTTGATCCAGCCGAAAAGCTTAAAAATAGCATAATTACAGCTGGAGATATAATTGTATCATTTGATGTAAAAGCCTTATTCCTGAGCATACTAACAGAGAAGCTTATGTTAAAGAAATTATTAACACCAATAAATTTAAAAACGGAAGAAATAGAAGACTTATTGAAACTTATTAATATTTACTTTCAATGAAATTTCTGTAGCTTCAACAAAAGATATTACCAACAAATTTCAGGCCCAACTATCGGAAACCCTTTGTCACCTTTTCTAGCAGATTTATTCATGACTTCATTTGAAATACATATCACAAAAGCCGTCCCTTTAATTTTCAAGTCATGTATGTGGATGATATTTTTGCAATAATACCAAAGAAACACTCAATAGATGCCCTTAAACTTCTTAATTTGCAACATAAATCTATACAGTTCACCATAGAAGACAGAAATGGATGGCTACTATTTCTAGATTTAAAAAGTATAAGAAATGGAGATTGTTTGAATTTTGGAATTTACAGAAAAGAAACACACACAGAAAATTACATAAAAAAATGAGAGTTATAACTTTATTCCACATAAATACACAGTATTTCACAGTTTGGCACACAGATTGATGAATATTCCACTCACAGAAGCAGAGTATAAAATAGAATACCAACAGATAATAAAGAGAGCTATAACCAATGGTTTCACCAAGACACAGTGATAAGAATTATCAATAAATCTAGAAGACAAAAAATGATAAGGGGAGTTTCCACATTGAAAAACACAAAAGGATACAAATTCAAAAGTTTCACCTACCATCCAATTTACCATAACAAGTTCAAGAAAATTTTCATAGAACATGAGATAATGTTAGCCCCTAAGAACAGATATAATATCAAGAATTTATTAGGTTGCACATTAAAAGACTCCATACCAACAGAACAGAAATCAGGAATTTATAAAATAAAATGCACAGTTTGTGAGCAGAGCTACATACGCAAAACATTTGGAAATTCAGAGGAAAGAACACTTTAGGAATATTCGGTTTAAGCAGGTGGATAAATCACCAGTAGCAGCTCACTTTTGGACCAAAAATCATGAAATAAAACCAGAAATTAAACTGATTACATCATCACAACCCAATGGAGTTATCCATTTGGGAAAAAAATTTCATATTAAAAAATAAAGAAAACCTAATGAACTTTTCCTCCTATGGCTGAACTTAGCAATTTCATACTTCAGCCAACAGATGCCACCACAGGAACATCCGGGTGTCTAGCCATCATTTGGAGTAACAGTGGCTCAATGAGCAACTGAAGATGGGGGAGATTCTTCCAAAATGCATCTTATTTTTATGTAAGTGGAGTTTAGTGCAAAAAATGAATACCTACGTTTAGGATACATTACCCCTCCATTGTCAACAGCTTTACAAGTACAATATTTAAGGAAATATGCTACTGAACATTTCTAATGTTTAGACTGGGCCACTGATGCTAACATTTCCATGATTTGCTGGAAGGTTGTGTATTTGTGTATCAGAGGAAGAACTTACAATTCTTTTGTCTACTGACCTATTTATATTGTGATTTGCTTTATTTACTTTTAATAATTCCAGAATTCGAAATAATTCAATATAAAGGAATACAACATTGTATAAAAGAAATATTTTGAGATGTTCCTCTGTTAAGAGATTATTGGGGCGTCGGACCCTTTTGTCTTCTTTCATTTAAACAACAAGACACAAATCACCAGATGGTCATTCTTAACATTACCCTAATGACATGCTGTTTCTAAGGGAACAACATCCTTAAGTTTTATTTTTATACATTTAGTTGACAATTACTATCTGTGCAGCACTGATATCGTCAGAGCTTTCTGTTACAAGAATTTTGCACACATTTCAAGTGTGATGATCTGTATGTAATAATGGTCTTGAACTTTTAGAATCTTGTGATGAGGGTTTCTATAGATAACATTAAGTAACTAGAGATGCTAATTGGAACTTGTACAATGAAGCCAATCTTATAATTGAAATCGTAGTATGACTGAGAAGAACTAAACACTCTTATTGCTCCACATACTTGTCTATAAAAGTAGAACCGGTTTCGCAAACCATTGTCACATCATCAGCTAGAAAGTCGACTGCTGAATACTGCGTTAAGCTGTGAGAATGTGTATTCTGCTCTGGAGGAGGTGTGATGAATTTAAAGTTTATGTTTTCATCCCTGTAAGTGTTGAAGTTCATTTAACTGTCTTTGTATTTTATAAACAAATCTGGACTTACTATGGGCAGCCCTTTATCTCCATTTTTAGCTAACTTTTTCATGCGTAGATTTGAAACACAAATCAACTTAGCATTCCCATACATATTTAAAATATGGTACAGATATGTTGACAATATATTTGCCATAGTTAACAAAAACTCATTGATGATGTGACAAAACTTCTGAATATGTAAGATAGAAACATATCGTTCACATAGGAAACTGAAACAGAAAACATTACCATTCTTGGACCTCAAAATTATAAAGTGTCAAGGAAATCTAGAATTTGGAATATATAGAATGAATACACTCACAGACAATCACATTAAAGCCGACAGTTTTAACCCCAAGATGTACTAACATGTAGTTATTAACAGTTTAACACACTGGCTAGTTAAACTACAAATTAGCAAAGAAGAATACTCAAAGAATACAAACAAATAGAAAGTAGAGCAGCTAAAAATGGTCTTAAGAAAGAACTAGTACACAAAAGTACAAAAATTTAAGAGGCAAAAACTTATTAAAGAAATCACAACACTTTCAGCAAGAAAAATTTAAATAATTTTTTAAAAAATTCACATATCATCTGTGGGCTACAATTAAGTTTCAGAATATTCTTAAAATATTTTAATATATGGTCAGCACTGGCAAACCAATTTAATGTTAAAAATCTCCTGATAGACAATGTTAATGACAGTATTCCACAGGAGAAAAAAGCAGGTATTTACAAAATAAGTGTGCACAATGTGAAAAAATGTACATTGGAAAAACAAAGAGAAACATAGGCACATGGTTAAAAGAACATTTCAGGAACATAAAATACAAGCAAATGGAGAAATTAGTAGTAGCATTTGATTTCTGGACAGAAAATCATGACATATTGAATAAAGCAAAATTACTGAAATCAGTAGGGCCTACAGAATTAGCAACTTGGGAAAATATCTACATATATAAATATAAAGACATTTTAATGAATTTCCACACTTCCGGGGAGGAGAACATAACCTTGAAGTTCATTACACCTCTTCCAGAGCAGAATACACATTCCTGCAGTATAACGAAGTATCCAACAGTTGACGGTTCATGAAACTGGTTCTACATTTATAGACAAGCAAGTGGAGCAATAAGAGTGTTTAGTTCGATTCAAATTTAGTTCGATGATTTCAATTATTAAGTAACTAACTTAAAATGCTAATTGGAACTTGTACAGTGAAGCTAGTAATTGAATTAAGATTATTATATGATTGAGTTGAACTACACTCTTATTGGCTTCACTTAACTGTTTAAAGGTAATACATGTTTTGCAGACCATTGTTTGCATTATCAGCTAACCATTGAGTACCAGATATTTAATATGCTTTGGATATGTATATTCTGCTCTGGCAGAGATGTAATGAACTTACAGTTTATGTTTCATTCCCGGAAGCATTGAAGTTCATTAATCTATCACTGTGTTGTGTTTAGAAAATCTACATTTATAAATAGAGAGACATATAAATGAACTTTGACACTTTCAGGAATGAAAACATAAATTTTAAGTTCATCACACATCCACTAGAGCACTATACACGCCAAAAGCATAAGGAATTATTCAACAAACGTGGTTAGCTGATGATGTGGCAGTGGTCTGCGAAACATATATTATCTTTAAACAAGTGGAGTCAATATGAGTGTGTAGTTCCACTCAATCATACAATGATTTTAATTATTAAATAACTAATTTAATTCAATTAAAAAATTAGAATTAGAATTTGGCATATATAGAAAAGATACACACACCGATAATTACACAAAAGCTAAAGGTTTCAGCCCTAGACCTCACAAAGAAGCAGCATTCAATTGTATGATTTATAGGCTGATTAATGTACCACTTAAAAAAAGAATAATATGAGAATGAATACTCACATATAATACACACGGCAAAAGTTAATGGGTTTAGTAAACAAGATCAAAAAATTAAAAGATTCAATCAGTCACAAATTTAAAAAAATATTCAAACAATACAACATCGCTTTGGCACCCGTAAATAGATGCAGTATAGACAAATTACTGGATCTAAACAAAATTAAACCCAGATCAAAAGAAAATAGTTCAGGCATATATAGGATCAACTGTAAGGAGTGTGATAAAGTATATACAGACAAGACCAAAAGAAGCTAGGGTATTAGATTGAAAGAGCACTGGAGAAACATCAGATACAAACAAATAGAAAAATTGGCAGTAGCAGCACATTTCTGGAATGAAAATAATGAAATAGAAAAAGATATAATAATGCTAAGAGTAGTTCAGCACCCGAAGGAACTTAGTATATGGGAAAAGATTTATATAAAAAAATATGAACATAGACATGTGAATTTTGATATACCAGAAGCAGTCAACATATTGTACAGGTTCATCAACTGACCACCAGAGTGCACACAGCCAAGTATACATCCTATTTGAAGAGATCTGTTAGTCGCCAATTGGTTGACAATGTGAGCAAGTGGCTCAGGAAACTAGTCCCAACTTACTTTTTAATAAAAAAAGTTTTAGTGTGAAATGTCAAGGGAGTTTAATATATTGACATGATTTTATAAGTTTTGTTTTTAAGTGAACAAATCTAATTTAATGTTTTTGAACTACTGAAATTTTTCCAGTGATCACTAAAGAAATCCCTCCACAGAAATCCAGTGTTACAGTGGAGCATACTCTAAATATCAGACCCATGAATTTGTGCATAATTCTATAAAGTATTTAGCAGCTTGGAAACAAAAAATAAATAAATAATAACCATAAAAAAGGAAACAAAAAACCAGACTGTTATTAATTTGTTACTGATTCAGCTAGCATATGGCTACTGATGTGTCAAAAAGTATGGTAATAAAAGTAATAAAGAAAGGCAGAGATGCTATAAAAATTTAGGGATATTTAGATTTTTTTTCGCCTGAAGGATAATCTAGAGTAAGAAAACAAAAAAATAATAGAGGTAGATGTATTTATATAGGGTCAAATAAAAGGTTTCATGAATTTTACATTGTTAGGTAGAACCATATTTACCATCAAAAAGCTCAACAATGCACTTACAGAAATAGAAATTTTAGAATGTGAGAGAGAATACTCAAAACTCCAAATAAGAAAATTAGGATTCAAATGGACATAGTGTTACTCAAATTTTCCCTAAATTTCCATCAGCTGCATTACTAATTATGGGTAACACCAGTTATCAGTGTGCAGTAGCCAGAGCCCCTTACTGAACATCATGCAGTACCCCCTAGCCCAAACCACTGCAGATAAGAAAATCTGATAAGATGGGGGGGAAAAAAAAACCCTCTCCTCATTAAGAACTGAATGAAATAATTATTAAAATATTCTATAGCACCGTGGCTAAAAACCTACTTAGTAGGGACAGAAAGCAAACCAGAGTTATTGAAATAATGACTGAACATTGAACAGTCTGAAAACAACTAAGGATGATGGGACTCTAAAATGAATTTATGTGACAAACTGTTCTAAAACTACTGAGAGCAAAGAGCATTTGCATTTATTTATAATATTTTTGTAGGGGGTAACATAATGTGTGAGCTGCATTTCTTTTTTTACTTTTGATTTAATTCAACTTACCTGTATCCACAACGCGTACATCTGTAGGTATATTTAGTGAAAATTTTATAATCATGACATCGATTAATCACTGGTAGTTCTGGGAAAACTCTCATTGCCTTCCTAGCCCTGTAACACCAACAGGAAACTTATTTGTACAAATTTTTCTTTCTCAAAGCTTACCCTAAAATAATTTTGAAAGCTTAATTTAGAAATCTGCAAATTGTCCTGAATGCTTATATTATTTTCACTTTGAACATTCCAGAGCAAAAATTAGAAATGTTACAACTATGAATTTCTAATTGGGGAAAAAAAAAAAAAAAGAAAAAAAAAAAAAAAAAGGACAAATTCTTGAGCAAAGATGGTTAATTAGACTCTTAATATGTTTACATTAATAATCTAAAATCACAGGTAAAAGTTTCAGAAGCCAGTGCAGTATACTATTACTGATGGGAATGGCTGTTTCCTAAACATATTCTAAGGTTAAAAACATGGAGTTTCCCAATAATGATAATGTGAGCCATTTCACAATGCATGACTATGAAACATCAGAAGAATCCTTGCTTTCTTATCTTGTTTGGCACAGTAATTGAAAGTTACAAATTAGGCGGTGCTTCTACTGTTTTGTATAGATGATATTGCAAATATTATCAAACATGGTATGTCACAAAATTCTTGCAGTTGAAAATTTGAATGAGTAACTCCAAAGTTGTGCACATAAAACCTTTAACTTTCTTTTATCAGAAATTTAAATTATTTTGATACTAGATGTATACATAAAGCAACTGGATTAAGCAGGTGAAAATATGGTCGGAGTTTTATGGAGATATAGTGCAAAATATTATTGGGCTCTTTTTTGCAACACGTGACACCAGAATCACAGGAATTTTTCTAAGTTCGAAGCAGATTATTCATGGGTGTACCTGACTGAGAAAGATATTAGATTTGTACATGTTTGAATGATTTTTCCAATTGATTGTATGCCAAATTATATTGTAATTGCTTTGTGATCACAGCACGATTTTTTATATAAAGGTAATAATTGTATAATTATTTCACTTACTGTGTTATAATAGCAGAGTAGTCAATATAGCCATAAACAATGCAGCCAACAGAAGTTTCTTATTCAAAAACACTTAAACCTAAACTAATATAAACTGCACTAATAGCTTGCACAAGAATTCACAAATGTGCATATCCATTCTGTGCCAACCAATGCCACCCCTAGACAAAGGATGAGTACAGTTTTACAGTGGTATTCGCTGTTATTAATGTGACATTTTATCATGGGTCCACAAAATGTACGAAGCAGTTCAACGCTCAGACGAATGGCAAATCTGCCTGCCATTAGTCATAATAATCTCCCCAGGCATCTGTATGAATTGTGCTGGGTAAACTCTATCTGCTTCTCAATTAAATTGAACAGCATGGTGGCATCCCTCCGGTTATTGGGACAAATTTTCATTTTTACTTCATTTGTCTCCATGTTGAACACCCGAGAATCCAGTTGCCCTCTATAATGTGGTAGCGATGAAATTTGCATCATTCAATTTTGCATTTGTCAATGTGAAAAACATGGCCGGGACCTCCAATTTTCCCCCTGCTGGTATTTTGTGTCTATGGACAGCTTAAAGACTTTATGGCAGTAGCTGAACCAACTGGTCCTAGAACTTAAGCATTTATTGCCCAGCAAACTTTCAAACAATGCTCAGCTCATTAGACTGTTTAAGTGGGGGAGCAGCAAGTTCTGGAAGGATCGCAACTTTGCCTGGTCAAACCATGTACCTCTGCACATGGAGTGGGTCACTCTTTTGTGTCCGGTTCTGTAAAATTAAATAAATATGAAAAAAATGTGTATTATAAGTTCAATTTCACAACTAATGTTCTCTTTTACCATATAATAAATAAATTTTAATATGTGTTATAATTATATTCATAATTAATGTTCTCTATTTTATTATATGAACTTCTTACTTGCAACAAAATTCTGGGTGCTTTCAATACCATCTCGTAATAGGACAGAGAACGGCATTACACTCAGTGCACAACATTGCTGTTCTTGACAGACCCTCATGAAACAAAAATTGTAAGCAGACATCTTCATTTAGGCACATTAGATTGATTTTGTTAATAAAATTTTCCATATCCATGATAGTAATACTGTGCTTATTGACTTTCTGGCTTTGCTTTGCTCAGAAGAATAAACTGTAGTCTGTAGGATACACAAACATTTTTACTCGCTTTAGAAATAAAGTTAACAAAGGAATATGGCCTAACATTTTCAAAACTGCCTACCCCTTAAATGCTTTCAAATTGCTGTTGCATACAATGTTGGATAGATGCCTGGGGTGTTCCTGCAACAGTTAGCTGCATTACAAGGCTCAATATCTTTGAATTCATCTGCTGCTGATGTCTGCTTGTGCCTGCGCACGTGCACGGTGTCTCCTTTGAACTTATAAAAATTCCTGTGATTCTCACATCACATGTTTGAAAGTTTCTCAGTTATTAGCATTTACATGGGTTTCATTATCTATTTACTATGGCAGGTACATATACTACTGACTTCAACAGAATACCATTATTTTTACCCATGCATACAATCTGAATCAACCCGCTTCATTTGGCAATATCTTTCACCGAAGCACAGGATTTATGCTGTGCTATGATTCATTAACAAACAGATTCCATTAAAAACTACCATTCATTTCTTGTGTCAAATGCAAGAAAACTCACCAAGATTTCCATTTATGTCCATGTCCATCTTTGACTTCATCCACAATCCAACATGCTGCATGGCACAGCTCATGGATGAGGGTGTCACGCAACCTATCTGCTGTATCACACACCTAAAATTATAAAGTGAACTAAAAACAGCTGATGTGATGAGTTTTGATAATGCTGTTTTGCTATTTCAGAGTTTTACAATTATGAAATGATTTTGTCTTTTAAAAACTACCATTTATAATGTTTTTAACAGCCTTCAAATCATAAGCAGATGAAATGAGTTATCTGCATCTCTGCATACATCCTGAAATATCATACACTATTATGCAATTTTAAATTTCTTTTTATTAACACATTTGTTCAGTTATATAAAAATAAACATGCATTGCACTACTATTAACTCAAAGCAATCCTGCTAAGTCCAATTAACTTGATGTGGCAGCACAATAGACGAGGGACAGGTAAGAGCGATGGGTAAACTACTGTCTTGGAGGGAGGGCATCTCACACAAATCTTACCTTGAGGCTGGTTTCAAGTAATAGCTGCTGCATTTGCTTCTCCTCCCCTTCATATTCACTTGAAAAATCTATTGTTGAATCCAGTTGTCATTACTGTCATCTCCTAAATGAATTACTATTTGCTGTGTATGAACTCCTCTTTAACATGTTTCATATATTAAAATTATTTTTGTTTATCTTTCACATAAGCAAAAATAAAACATATGAAACTAATATTTTATCTACTAATTCAATCATGTAGTTCATTTTAAATGTGACATTTCTTTCAGCAACCCAACTTTTCATGGTAGCCCAAATGAGTTCTATTGAAGATAGTAAGGTGGGAGGTATAAAACTGCAGTGGTGGTGGTGGTGGTGGTGGTGGTGGTGGTGGTGGTGGTGGTGGTGGTAGTAATGGTAGTAGTTTATTGATCCATTTAGTACATAGTAATAATATTGTTGTTGGACATGTCTTAATAAAAACAATGTAATAACATTTGTTCACACTAACTCTATTCACTTACATAAAAACTGGACATATGTTTTGGGAGTGATCCCTCCCATCTTCAGTCTGTAGACCAACTGTTGTTAGAAGTGGCGGTTGGGTTTGTTGATGAGGGTTTATCTTCATTCTTTTCCAACTGAAGCCCAACCTCAGAATTATTTTCCTAACTTAGATACATGCTTCCAAAGTTGGAGGTGTCTTTTTTAATTTTGCATGCATCTTTTTCAGTGTAGGTCTTTGAGGCACTATTGCCTTATTGAAACTACAAACTGCTTCAGTAAGATTTTTAGTTCTCTTTTTATGTGACACGAGGAAGGTAGTGAAAGCACTGCTGTCAATGTCACTGGTCTCCTTAATTATTCTTATGCTTCTTTCAGAAATGCCTGTTGCTTCAGCTACAGTTTTTCAAATGTTTTTCACACTAATGTGTACCACAATGCTCTGTGCATGCTTCTTTATATATTCATACAACTTGCTTACTACTTTGTTGGTTTGCAGTAATTTTACTTTCCATTTTAATACCAATTCAATTTGGAATCAAACATGGTGAAACACCCATTAATAGTTTTTACTTCTTAAATGTAAATTGGAACTTGCACAGTGAAGCTAATCATATTAATTGATATCATTGTATGATTCAGTTGAACTACACACTCTTAAAGCTTCACTTACTTTTCATAAATGTATCGAACAGGTTTTGAGAACATTTAGTTCCCATCTTCAGCCAGGCTAAGTTCAACTGTCAGATCATTCGTTGAGCTGTGGGAATGTATATTCTGCTCTGGTGGCGGTGTGATAAACTTGTAGTTTATGTTTTCATCCTCTGCAATGTCAAAGTTCTTTATGCTGTCTTTATATTTGTAGATGTAGATTTTCTCCCAGGTTGCTAATTTCGTAAGTCCTTGTACTGATTTTAATAATTTTGCTTTATTTATTAAGTCGTGATTTTATGTCCAAAAATGATATGCTACTGCTGATTTCTCTATTTGCTTGTACTTTTATGTTCCTGTTATGTTCCTTTAACCAACCATGTGCCTATGTTTCTCTTTGTTTTTCCAATGTAGATTTTTTCACATTCTGCACAGTTTATTTTGTGAATACCTGATTTTTCTTCTTGTGGAATACTGTCATTAACATTATCTATCAGTAAGTTTTTAACACTAAATCTATTAATCGGTGCCAACCTGATATTAAAATCTTTAAGAATATTCTGAAATTTTTTGTGGCCCATGGATGATATGCAAATTTTTTCAAAATTAATTTATCTTTTCTTGCTGAAAGTGTTGTGGTTTCTTTGATATGTTTTTGTCTCTTGAATTTCTACACCTTTTTATGTACTAGTTCTTTTTTACAACCATTTTTAACTACTGTTTCTTCTATTTGTTTGTATTCATTAAAATATTCTTTGCTAATTTGTAGGTTAACTAGCCGGTGTGTTAAACTGTTAATTACTGCATGTTTGTGCGCTGTGGGGTTAAAATTGTCAGCTTTGATGTGATTATCTGCATGTGTATTCTTTCTGTATGTTCCAAATTTAAGATTTTCTTGGCATTTCATTATTTTAATATCCAAGAATGGCAGCATGTTATCTGTTTCTATTTCATATGTAAATGATATACATACTGAATCATACAATGATATCAATTAACCCATTAATAATCTCTTCTGAGTAGATGTTTATATTTACATCTGACTCAGAAGAGATTATTTACTTTCAATGTTTAAAGTGGCAAAGCTATCAACACAAACACAAGAAAATATTTGTTGAAACATATATACATATACACGCAGATTCAGCAATATAATAGAATATATTAAAATAGTACAATGGGCTTATAGTCAAGTAAGTTGTATAAAGCATATGGATACATGCCTAAGAACTCTGAAACTGTTAGATTACGTGGTGTAGACAATCATGCATCACTTGTGTAACTAATTATTTTTCCCTTGCTGGAAGAGAAAGTAAACTGGTCTGTCTATTGTGTATCTTCCTTGATCTGCCACCTCAAGTTAATCAGTCTATATTAATGCTGCCGGAATATAGTAGAAGGTAACAGCTGAGAAAACTATATTACAAACCTTTGTTGAAAGTACTATTCTTGAAGCACGAACTTTTGTACCAGGGCTTTTGATTGTCCGTTTATTGTAACACAAACCAGCTGACTTGTTTATTCGACTGCTCCACTGAATCAGTAAATCTTTAGGTAGCTGAAACACAGAATTTAATTTAACATTTCTGCAAACTGAATTTCCTGCCATTTTGGAATTGTCTTCTAGTTTATTCTCTTGCTACATTATACATAACTTAAGAAATTGGTTACTATTACTACATTTCCTACCACAAAAGATGCAATATGAAGTAAAAATACCAATTAAAAAACAAAAAGCATTCTAAAAACTTTTTTTTTACATTACCTATGAGTATGTGTGCCTAAATTTATAGAGCTTACAGTATAAAAGAGTTTCAAAACACACTCAACAATCCTTAATTTCAAGAAATTTTATTGTGCTGTGCTTTCCCTTCCAACGATTTAAATCCTTTGATAAGGACATTATTATGCCATCTCATTTTCACACCAATGAATGCTAGGCACATAGTCAGTCTAGATAAACACAATATGCAGTTAGAAGCACTAATTAGCTCTAACCTTGACGAGATGTCTTCCATTTGCTAATCACTGTTTTCTTATTTTACTTGAGTTCCAAGCTACTTTCTTTGCAACAATGTTGTGAGTGTTCTGCGATTACTGAGATGGCAGGCTATCATGGGAAGTGCAATAACATTAAATTTGCATGAAACTTCATAAATCCTTTATTGACACTCATGAGGCAATGAGAGATGCTTATGGAGATAATTGTTTTAATCATACTCAATTGCTGCTGATATAAGAAGTTTAAATGTGGCCAGGAATCCATAGTTGAATACTCTTGTCTGGGATGTCTATTGAAGTCAACTTAAGATGTTCATGCAGCTAGAATAAATGAGATATATGGAAATCAACATCTGACTGTCCAAGAAATTGCCAAATAGAATAAAATTTCTGTGGAATTGTGTTAAAAAGTCCTGGCAGAAAAGTTTGGTGTTGACACAAAGAAAGACAACCATGTCGCAATCTATTAGGAGCCCTTAGATCATGTTAATGAGGATGCATTTTATTAATATAATACTGTGCTCAATGGTTATGATGTTGAGATGAAAGTTCAATCATCATAATAGGTTGGAAAATGTATGCCAAGACCAAAAAAGCTTCTCAGAAGAAATGTCAAAATGTTGACAGTTTTATCCAGCATTCAGGGTGTTATTCATCATGAATTTTGCCACCCGTTATACCTCAGTAGTAAAACAGGCATTAAACACTATTCAAAATCATGAATTTCTGCTACAGGGTCAAAGCTATAAATTGCTGGTATTACCAAGATGTCCTCAGATGTCTCCAAGAAAATGTGAGAAAGAAGAGGCCTGGACCTTGGAGAGACATTCATGGATGCTGCAACATAATAATATACTTGCACATTCATTATCATTTATGTACAAAAAATAACATAACTATTCTTCCCCACCCTACATAATTTCCTTACCACCTGTGGACTTTTTATTAAAAAAAAATCCACAATGAAAGGACAAAGATTTGACTCAGCTGAGATAAAACAAAAAACAACTTTGTGCAAACTTGAAAAATAACACATCAGGACTGCTTTCAGAAACTCAAATGCAGTTGGGAGAGGTTATCAATGGAGAGGGAGGTTACTTTGAGGAAGATAAAGTTCAGTAAGATGCAGCTAAGCCCAAATTTTATAAAAATAAAAAATTTTTGGTTATTTTTTTGATTTGCTGTATTGGCAAGCAGCATGAGCAGTAAACAGTATCTGTAGGTGGAGCCAGTAATCCAAATCACCTTAGACAGCATACATGTGCCTGAGCTGTAATGTAATTTATAGCTTGTAAGCATAACATGATTGTACTTCAGTTGCAGAGAGGTCTTTGGTATGCTCCTTATGGTGAGGGAAACAATGTCATATCGCTCTTTAGGGACCAAAAATCTATTGTTTGATTATAATCATATAGATTTTAGTGGCTTTCAATGTAAATTATATATTTCATATTTATATATGGTACTGATTTTGCTCTATATGTGGAAATGAAAATGTAGAACACATCCTGTTTGAATGTTCAGGAACTAGGCAATACAGACAATTGATAAATGGGAAATGGTTGAAGTTAAAGAAATTTATTTGTTTGTGATCAAAGTCAATTTAGGAATCTGGGGCAATATTTGTATAGAGTTAAGAACAAATGGATTTGGTCTATGAAGAGAGAGAATTTTTGATTTGGATTGGGTTTGTTCTGATAATTTGTATGATAGAAATGTAATTATTTAATAATGTGTTTGTAAAATTATTGAATTGACACATGTTTCACTGGATTTGTTCAGGATAATTTGTATGTTAAATATATTATTATTCACCAGTGTGTTTGTAATTCAATATGGGCCTGGTGTAGAACGTGGGTTGAACCAGGCCATATCGTTATATTGTATCTGACATAATCAATAAATAAGTAAATAAATTACTTAAATGTAAAATTGGAACTTAACACAGTGAAGCCAATCATATTAATGGATATCATTGTATGATTCAGTTGAACTACACACTCTTAAAGCTTCACTTACATTTCATAAATGTATGGAACCGGTTTCGAGAACATTTTGTTCCCATCTTCAGCCATGCTAAGGTTCAACTGTCGGATCATTCGTTGAGCTGTGGGAATGTATATTTTGCTCTGGTGGCGGTGTGATAAAATTGTAGTTTATGTTTTCATCCCCGACAATGTCGAAGTTCATTATGCTGTTTTTGTATTTGTAGATGTAGATTTTCTCCCAGGTTGCTAATTCCGTAGGTCCTTGTACTGATTTTAATAATTTTGTTTTATTTATTATGTCGTGATTTTGTGTCCAAAAATGATATGCTACTGCTGATTTCTCTATTTGCTTGTACTTTATGTTCCTGAAATGTTCCTTTAACCGTGTGCCAATGTTTCTCTTTGTTTTCCCTATGTAGATTTTTTCACATTCTGCACAGTTTATTTTGTAAATACCTGATTTTTCCTCTTGTGGAATACTGTCATTAATTATCTATCAGCAAATTTTGAACATTAAATCTATTAATCGGTGCCAACCTGATATTAAAATCTTTAAGAATATTCTGAAAATTTTTTGTGGCCCATGGATGATATGTGAATTTTTTAAAAATAAGTTTATCTTTTTTTGCTGAAAGTGTTGTGGTTTCTTTGATATGTTTTTGTCTCTTGAATTTCTGCACCTTTTTATGTACTAGTTCTTTTTTAAAACCATTTTTAACTGCTGTTTCTTCTATTTGTTTGTATTCTTTAAAATATTCTTCTTTGCTAATTTGTAGGTTAACTAGCCGGTGTGTTAAACTGTTAATTACTGCATGCTTGTGTGCTGTAGGGTTTAAACTGTCAGCTTTGATGTGATTATCTGCATGTGTATTCTTTCTGTATATTCCAAATTTAAGTTTTTCTTGGCATTTCATTATTTTAATATCCAGGAATGGCAGCATGTTATCTGTTTCTATTTCATATGTAAATGAAATGTTTTTATCTTGAATATTTAGAAGTTTTAAGGCATCGTCAATGAGTTTTTTGTCAACTATGGCAAATATATCATCCACATATCTGTACCATACCTTAAATATGAATGGAAACGCTGTGTTGATGTGTGTTTCAAATCTACTCATGAAGAGGTTAGCTAGATATGGAGATAAGGGGCTGCCCCATTGTAAGTCCTGCTTCTTGTTTATAAAATTTTCCTTTAAAAGTGAAAAAGGCTTGGTTTATGCAAATTTCTGTCAGTTTGATGTATTCTTTAATGTGTATATCATTAATTCCACTTGTTTTTAGCCAATCATGTAGATAAATCAGGAGTTTTTCTTTTGGTATGCTAGGAAACAGAGATTCTACATCGAAAGATATAAGAGTGTCAGAGGGGTGCAATTTTATGTCTTTAATTTTTTCTGTTAACTGATATGAATTATTTATGCTCCTGGTTTGAAATTTTGGTAATGCCTTGAATCTATTAGCTAACCATTTTGCTAAATAGTAAGAGGGAGTATTGATGTTGTTAATGATGGGGCGCATACCATTTCCAGTCTTGTGAATTTTTGGTAAAACAAAAAGAAGAAACAGCAGTTAAAAATGGTTTTAAAAAAAAAAAGAACTAGTACATAAAAAGGTGCAGAAATTCAAGAGACAAAAACATATCAAAGAAACCACAACACTTTCAGCAAAAAAAGATAAACTTATTTTTAAAAAATTCACATATCATCCATGGGCCACAAAAAAATTTCAGAATATTCTTAAAGATTTGAATATCAGGTTGGCACCGATTAATAGATTTAATGTTCAAAATTTGCTGATAGATAATGTTAATGACAGTATTCCACAAGAGGAAAAATCAGGTATTTACAAAATAAACTGTGCAGAATGTGAAAAAATCTACATAGGGAAAACAAAGAGAAACATTGGCACACGGTTAAAGGAACATTTCAGGAACATAAAGTACAAGCAAATAGAGAAATCAGCAGTAGCATATCATTTTTGGACACAAAATCACGACATAATAAATAAAACAAAATTATTAAAATCAGTACAAGGACCTACGGAATTAGCAACCTGGGAGAAAATCTACATCTACAAATACAAAAACAGCATAATGAACTTCGACATTGTCGGGGATGAAAACATAAACTACAAGTTTATCACACCGCCACCAGAGCAGAATATACATTCCCACAGCTCAACGAATGATCCGACAGTTGAACCTTAGCATGGCTGAAGATGGGAACAAAATGTTCTCGAAACCGGTTCCATACATTTATGAAAAGTAAGTGAAGCTTTAAGAGTGTGTAGTTCAACTGAATCATACAATGATATCCATTAAAATAAATAAATATTTATGCATGTATCATAGTCCATCTCACAGATTGGACTATATGTTTGTATTGTATACTAACATTGGACAATGCCAGGAATTGCACTTGTTTCAAGATTGTGCATATATCTATAATTATTTCTATATGTATACTCATATATGTTTACATTTTTATTTTCCTAAAATTATGACCTGATTATTATATACCTAATTTTAATTTATTGTACATCTTTTAACAATGCCATGCATTATTAAGTAATTACAAAGGATAATAAAGTGAAGATAGATGTATTTTGATAAAGCATGCATGAGCAGTTGAACCGAATATGTAGCCAAAACTGGACATGAAGATCATATTTTTTCTTGTATTGTTTTCTTGAACATCACAGTTTTTCCAGTCCTTTTTGGTTTCTCTTTACATGAATATAATCTGCACGGGATGGGTTTTCATACAACACATGTTAGGCATGTCATTTATAAGTATAGTACATATTAAAGACTCTAAAATAGCTTTAATGTAGAGCTTTGTACATACATTTAGGCAGCATAGCTCTAACCTCACCTTGTTGTCAAACACTTCACTATTGTATATTTTGAACAGTTTCTGGCAAAGTTCTTCTTTCTTCTTTTGATAATCTTGCTTATAATATAGTGCCTCAGGGTGACATCTCTCTGTTGATGCTTCAGCTGTAACACAAAGGTTATTTTGAAAGTCCATGCAAAGAAAACTGAAATCACTAATTACAGTAGTCTCCTTTATCCAGGGTTATTATCCATCTGCAAAAGGAGGACATGTCCTCTTTTTTTTTTTCCCTCCCCATTTTATCATGTCCACAGGCATTTGACTTTTTTTAGTTTATTCATCCTTTTGATCACATTACATGACATAGAACACATTGGAAAAAGCTACAATTTCCTAACATAATATTAACTTGACAGGAAAATATTTACCTTCATTATATATGTAACATAATAAACATACAATATGTTTTTTAATTTCTCTTTTTCAAAATTTACATTAGAAAGAAGCAGTTAATACACTTTCTTCAATGCTCCCATAGCTTATCTGATATTCCTTTTGTAGCTGAGTTGGCCATAGCTAACTTATCTTTTGTGTTGTTTACATTTATTAAAAAATATGCCATAAGGTGATGGAGATCATTCTTTAATGCAGATTATTAATATTATTATTATTATTATTATTATTATTATTATTAATAATAATAATAATAATGTGCTAATAGTAGTAATTTCATTAGTTGGTAAGTATTATCAAATACATTGCTCTTTGCCAGATTTAATTTAATTACAATATAATAAAATTTATTATAATTACAATATCAATGCAAACAAAGTAAATATTAATGCTCAGTAAATAGCAAAGAGTCTTGAATGAATAAAGCTAATGATCCTAGCAATATAGTCATTTGTTGACAATTTATTTTTACATAATTGTCAGCTTTAACAGCAATTTGCCTTGCGACAAGTTGCTATTTTATGTATTTCATATGTGACACATTTATAAGTTATATGAAGCAACTAATTATCACAATATATCCACAAATTTGTCAACTTTTATGAAACAGGGCCCAGGATAGAGAATGTTTGCTGTAGATGGTAGGCAGTTGCCATCAAAGTGGTCACAGTATTGAGAGTTGCTTGCTACAAACAAATATGATAAGGTTACAAAGGGATAGGGATAAGCACAATTATCTGCAGTTGCATTGGATTTCTTTGCTATATATAAACATGATAAGGAAGAACGGAGGATGCAAAGTCTAACCAAAAGTCTCTGTTGTCTCCAATGTTGCCACATTGATTTAGTGTAAATGTGTGGAATGTACACGTCACTGGAAGGAAATTTAAGTACAAGTTCTGAGTATCAGACTGGAAGTTGAGACAGGAACAAGTGGTGGCAGCATCAAAAATGAACAGGAAACTGAGCAAAGTGACAAGTACTTACTTTCAACATCTTGAAGAATTTTGTTATAAAGGGTGTCCAATAAACTAATTGAATGAAACTTATTATGACACACATAATATCATAAGAAAAAACTGAAATAATGGAATATGTGACCGTTTTTTAAAAATATGAAAGCACATCATAGTACTGTATGCTGGTGCAAGTGAGGACTGAGTCCCCAATAGTTAACATTTGTCTGCCAAAAACATAATAAATGCCTAAGTTTATTACCATGTCAATATAAGTTAAAAGTTTTTGAAAATTGCTTTGCTTATTGGTTGCTTCTGAATCCTTCTAATGATAGGAAATAGGTTATTATTCCATACAATGCAACTTACCATTTTGAATGAAATAATAAATTTTATGTACTTCTGTTACAGATTACATAACCATTAGACACTATTACAATTTTCCTGTGCTAATTCTCATACTACTTAGAGCAGTATGTTGAACCAGTTCAAAGTGGCTAACGTAACAAACCGCTGGCAATGATGGTCTTTCAAAATCACATTATCAGTCCACTGAACAAGTTTGGACTCAACTGGTACCTTACTGGTAGCAATATAATGTGACACCAACATTTAGTACAAGTGTGTGGGATTACCCAGGGAAGGGGTAGCTAAAATTGATGCAGAGTTGTATTCATTTAGTATCCAGCACATATTGAAAAAAGAGAACGAATTGCAATGCAGCTATCATGCCAAATAGAGATTGGTTTGTCATCATCAGCATTAGAGAGAGCGAGGATGAGGACCAGTGTTAAAAACTGCAATAAGAGAGAGTAGAGTTCAATTCATTCATACAGTGATCTTAAATTATATGATTAGTTTCACTGTACAAGTTCCAAATAGCATTTCAAGAACTGCTTGTTAATAATTACAACTTATTAAAATTATTTAAATGTAAATACACCTCTGGCTAAATTGATTTGGATAATGCTTGGTTTATTTGGCTACTTTAGCTAATGCATAAATATTAAATGTGACAACAAAGCACTCTTATCTTCTTCACTTCACAAAGGCACATGCCATAGGTAGCAGCTGTTCAGATAGTAGAGTGTTTTCTGAAGCTATTTGTAACAGACCACACTGAACAACGAAGCCACCCAACTGTCTACCAATAAAATAAGACTTTATCACTACATAACCAAAACATAGCTGGCCAGTGTGTGTGTTAGCAATTCATTCCCACTATAAAAGAAATTTAGCATTGTTCAATCCATAAAACATTTCTGGTAAGAGTGTTTAAGGATATGCACAGTATTCTCCTGCCAGCTTCCTCTAAACAGGGACCACTGTGAATGCCTCAGCATACACTATAGGGAACTTTAAACCCCCATGAATGGGGATTAACCAAAAGAGCATTACCCAAGGTACATTTCAGCTGATAAGAATGTGACAAGAGGCAAATAGCTGCTGTCTGTCTTACATTGCACCTTTGCATGCAGTCACTGACATAATGTTGAGAGATATTGCACAAATAGAAACATTTATGATGGACTGATTTTTAACTGGCTAATAAACAAAATATGTTTATATAAAAAATAAGTAACAAACAATTTCCTTATTTACACAAATAGAAAATGTGCTATAAGGACAGCCATGGCTGGCCAAGATTGATAAGGCACAGACTTTTGAGTGGGAGGTCTGGGGTTTAATTCCCCCAAATGAGGTATTTTCCAGTTTTTCCTCAGTCCTCATAAATAGCAAATGCCAGGGCTAAATTTAGGCCTGAAAGTTCCCTTTAAAGCATCAACAATAAAAATTGGCATAAAAAGCATTATAAGGGAATTGATAGAACAAACCAATTTTCATCTATATCAGATTCACTGTACCTAAGGTTAATAATGAGATTCTGTAACATTGTCATATGAAACAAGATATACCCAGCTAAAAATGTTAATTCGAACTGGTACAGTGAAGCTAATCATATAAGTCGTTTAGCTGAGGATACAGACAAAGGGTTCCTGAAACTAGCACTACATATTATAAATAAGTGGAGCAATAAGAGTATGTAGTTTGACTCAATCATACAATGATCTTAATTATACTCAGCTCTTTTTCATAATTCAATCAAGTGCTTCATCTGTGAGCCACCAAAAATATATGAAGGTAGGTCCATAAGTTTCGGGCCTTGCAGATAAGGATTATCACCTTCATAATCTGGTGTCATACCTTATCTGTTTAAGTAAATAATTGCAGCTGTAATTTCCATTTCGCCGTGTTCAGTTGTTCCGTTATATAGTTGCATAAGGAGGCTATGTGTAGAAGATTGTGATATGTTCAAAATGGAGCATCAAGCTGTTATTAAGTTCTTCACAAAAGGACTTGCTCCAAATGAAATTAAACAGCAGTTGGAAGGTGTATATGGGGAAGCATTCCCCTCATATTCTATTGTAAAAGAATGGGCCAAACTTTTACGAATGGGTCGAGAAAGCATTAAAGACATGCATTCAGGTCAGTTCTTGGAGGTGCTCACTCCTGAAAATATTGCTCTTGTAGAAGGAGAAATTGAGGAAGATCTGCGGCTCAAAGTTACAGAAATAGCAGCAAGGTCGGGCCTTTTTAAAACAAAATCCTTCAAATTATTCATGAACATTTAAACATGAATAAGCTTAGTGCAAGATGTGTGCCTAGACTTTTTTCCTCAGTCCAAAAGCATCTGTTGCCAGGCATTTTTGGAGCTCTGCCATGGCAACGGAAGAGAAGTTCTACAAAACATTGTTACAGGAAATGAAACTATGGTCCTCTACTATGATCCCTTGTCTGAAATGAAACTATGGTCCTCTACTATGATCCCTTGTCTGAAAGAGCATTAATGAGTGGTGTAAACCTGGCAAAGCACCACCTCTAAAGGCCAAGGTCACTCAGTCAACCAAGAAGATCATGCCACATTCTTTTGGGACTGTGAAGGAATACTTCATTGACTTCAAGGAGAGGCACACCACAGTAAATGGGGAGTACTATGCTGGCCTACTGTACAGACTACGTGCTTCCATCAAAGAGAAAAGACGAGGAAAGCTGAGTGGTGGTGTGCCTTCTTCATGACACTGCACCTATGCACACAGCTCTTGTTGCACAGGAAGCAATGAAGAAATGTGGCTTCAAGGAGGTGAACCATCCACCTTACAGCCCAGCTCTAGCTCCCGATGACTATTTCCTCTTCTCAAAACTCAAAAAGGACCTTCAAGGAAGGAAATTTAAGTGTCACTAAGAAGTGATGGATGCTGTTTATACCCATTTTGCAGACAAGACTTCTGACTATATTTTTTTTTGGGGGGGGGATTGAAATATTAAATCAAAGATAAGAAAAGTGTATTGCAATAAAAGGTAACTATATTGAAAAGTGAAATATAGTTTTTGTCTTTATCATACCTAGAAAATGGTTAGGCCAGAAACTTATGGACCTACCCTCACATAAGTCAAAATGTGTTATTCAACTGCACCACTCTGCTCTTTAATGTAGCCCAAGTAAGTACAATAGACTTATATCGAACTTGTCACATCTCTGCAATTTCTTTGCAGTATGTGTTTCGTACTAACAGAGAAGGTATGGAAGTGAAAGTAAATACATTATTCATTTATTTATTAATTGGGCACTTTCAGATGTTCTGAATAAAATGAGAAACAGTAAATACTGAGTTTCTGCTCCATCTTTGGTTTAACAAAGACAAAGCTAGAGAATTATCAGCTATCTTGTAGTAGTCTATTACTGTTTAGATGAAAGCAATAAACTATACACTCAGAACTTTGTGGGACATGGTGAGATTGCACAATGATAAAGCTATCTTTTGTGACAAGTGCTGAATCAGGGACACAGCAATGCCAGAATGTTTGGCTCCAAGCTGCAGGTATTGTTTATGATCAACTGATAACTTGGGTAGAAGGTTCTTCAGCAACTACCACAAAGTCCAGACTTTCATTTGTTTTGTCAAATTAAATTTTTCATTGATGGTGAATACTTTGATTCAAATGAAATTGTACCAATTATGCACAGTTGGCTGTATACCCAGAAAATGGGCTATAACTTTGCCAAGATGGGAGACAGTCTTGGTGCTTATGTAATATAGCTAATGCATCTAGCTTCATTATACATATGGATAATTTGAGTTAATTTTATGCATTTCTTCTAAGAATAAGTTTATCAAATTATTTAATAATAATAATAATAATAATAATAATAATAATAACAACAACAACAGTAGTAATGAAGTTGAGTTAATTATTAGAACCCTGAAAATACACACAAATCATGATAGTTCTCAGATTAGTTATAACAATGAACAAAATTTTTATTTTTAAATTTCTTAAACATGTACATTTTATATTGAGTTATGGCCTATGAAATTGCTGATAAAATACCATGTGTTTCAATCAGCCATCTGGCCACTGTGCAGAGCACAACAGCCAGTAGAGTGACCAAATTCCCAATCAATTTATAATCTCTCTGCTGTAGGTCACATTTTAAGTAAGTTGGTGTTTTGCATGCAGAGCATTAAGTGCACTGCTCTTAATATGCAAGAGACCATTATTGTGTGTGAATTAAATTTAGTACATTGAAATGCCACCAAACAGGTTACAAAAATAAAACAGAAAATATTTTCCCATATAAGTAAACAAAATACTGTAGAGAAGTGTGCAGGCAATTTGTAAAGACATTTTTGGTGCTCTGGTTCCTTATAGCTATAAAGTAAGAAATCTTGTTTTTTGTCACCGCCAAGGGTGGCCAAGGTCATTAAGGTGCGGACTCGTGAGGTCTGGGGTTTGAATTCCACCAGGACCATCCTTCCGGATTGACATTTTTTCCAGGTTTTCCTCAGTCCTCATGATTGGCAAATGCCAAGGTGCCCTAAACTTAGGTCTGGAATGTTTCCTTCCTTAAAAATCCTTTCCCAATTTATCATTTCATTTCATGTATCACCAGTGTTCACCACCTGTGGTGCCACAGTAGCAAAAATGGGTGTTAAACACTATTAAAAAAAAAAAGAAACAGAAAAAAAAGCTTGTTTTTGATTTAGGGAAACAGGATTAATAAGCAATAAAACTACTAAGCAAAACATGTTCTGACATGATGACATTGAAGAAACATTACAGTATTCCTCAAATAAATTTCTATATTACATATTATGGAATAATAGGCATTCCAAAATACTCAAATCTCACAACTACTAAATTCCTAGTGGTTGTAGTTCAATAATTACAATTACTTGATGATATAAGCTATGCACATTTCTGTAATTGGGCTATGCAGAATACTGGTCTATGGTTTGCACTTATATCATTATGTTTATTCACAAAGCTGTAGACAGTGAAGTGTAGAAAAGCAATTTGTTTTTTGATTTGGTAATTTATAGATGCTCTTTAACTTCTCTGAGGTCATCAGCGCCCCATTCAAATCAGGGCATGAAACGACCTTCAAATTTTGCTCAGAGGCCTCTTTTTTCAGGCTTGAGGTTCTTTATCATGCCATAAATTTACAACAAGGGACCCACGGCTTTACTCCCCTTCTGAAGGAAGCCATAATTAGGATTTTTATGCCCGAAAAAATCCATTGATCATGGCCGGGTTTGACCCTGCGATCTTGGGTATAGGAGGCAAGTATAGATACCACTACATCATTAGGACTGACTAGAGAAAAGGCATCATTAATGAAAAAATTGCAGTGTGGTATGGCATAACTGTAAGGTGAAAAATAGGGCCTATATTTTTTTTAATTATACTATAAGTTCAGAGAGGTGAAATACATAAATATTCACCCAGTTTTTTTTTAAAGCAATTATCAGATTGAGATACTATATGGATGTTTTCATCAAGATTCTGCCACAACCCTGTGATTCTTAGGATGTTCAAGGATTTTATTCATCAAATATGTACATTTTGCACATTTGGTTTCATCAATACATACCTACAAATTTATTATATACATATAAACATCTTACTGTATAACTTAGTTTTCAAGAATTTCTCTACAGTATAAAATTATGTTTTAATAATAGCTTTTTAACACATTTTAAATTTTTGTGCTTGAAATGCTTTTGATACTTTAATGTTGAGGATTGAAAGGGTTATAGCCCTCAAGTTTCTCAGACCCTATTGCATGCAACTAACATTTGTCAGGTACCTTAATAAGTTTTTAAAGAAATAATTCTCACACAGATGAACTACAAGACTATATAAGGAGAGAAGTTTGAAGAATTTCCGAAGTGGAACTTTTTTGTGTAAACACTCATATTTTCAGAAAATGTCAGGAAAGCCTGAATGCAGACATATGCCTCCTTATAAATGCCAATGTTATTATAACATAAAAATAACAATGCAGTATAATCTTGTTTTTACATTCCCAAAATTTGTTTTCCTGTCATTATATTTTTTCTCTGTTCCCTCAGTTTCTCTATGTTCACAATGTAAACTTATTCCCTCTTTCACACTCACAAACTTTTGCATTTCCTGGCATTTATACTTGATGGAACAGTGATCACACTACTAAAATGATCCTTTTGAGAATAAAATTATTTCAGAATGAACAAAAATGCTTAAAGTATTATTCTCTAAAGTGATTGCAACTGAAGGCATGCATGAGGGAAGAGTGCTCGCATTCCCTTGGTTCCATTGATAACAAAGGCTTCATGTTCCAAGTGAGTTATATTTTTGCAAATTGCACCACAAATTTGTTTGTGATGATAGTAACAGTGAGTGTTTTTAGAGAATTCTCAAGCTGAGATTGCTTGAGAGAAGAGTGTCTTCCTATGGAATAAAAGGTAAAAATTCAACAAGTTAAGGTTCATTGAGAAAAACATTCTCATGAGCAGTATATTGCTATGAAATGTGAAAAAGTGCATAAGTTGCAGATTATGCTTGGCACTGAAAATCTGTCAAATGGTTAGACAGATTCAAAAAGCAATAAATGCAGTGTATAAATATGTGTATGGTAAAGTAAATAAGTGAAAGAAAAAACTGTTCTCAAATGGTAAAGTAATAAATTGAAGGACCTTGTAATGATAAGACTAGTCTTAAGCCTGTTATATCAAAAACATGAGAACAATGTCCACCAGTTATGATGCAAATGAAAATGCAGATTACATTTGAAATTTTAATAAGGAAATGCATGTTCTTGATTAGATTCTTCTTTTTGTAGAATGCTGTTCTGAACATTCCAGAAATCTTCATTTAAGAAAGGTGAGACTGGAAATCTTTCCAGCTAACTGCACAATTAAGTTGCAGCCAACTGAGCACAAAAGGACTTATGTCTTACATTTTATTATACCAATAAGGTGGCCTCCAGCTCAGTCAGCCAACTGTTCCGGCCTGCACATGTGATCGATCAGCAGATGGCTGAATGGAACATTACAGTAACTTGTCATGTTGATTGACATTACTTCCTCTGACATTAGCAACTAATGACAATAAGACATAACTACCTCTGCTATTACAGCTCATAACAAAATATATGTAGCTACTAATTAGAAAATTCCTTACCTGAGAGTGATGACAGAAAACTAAGCACTGGAGAACAATGAACACTAACTTGTTTTACTTTCAACACAGGTTTTGACCTGAAGGGTTTTTCAGTTTTTGGTGCCTTTAATCTGCCATTTACTGGTGATAGCACTTTCTGCTTCCTGACAACCTTCTTTGGTTCTTTTGTGATCTTTTTTGGTTTGACCTTTGGTGTAATCGCCCCTTCATCACTGCTACTTGAGAAAGAAAGCCTGCGACTTATGTTATGGTTACTGAAGTTATTACTTGAATCTGTTCCTCTGAAAATTAGACAAAAAAATAAATGTATGGATTGGGCAAACATCAGAAAAGTGAGCTTCACAGAAGGAAGAAAGGGAAACAAAGCCAGAGAAAATAAAACACAAATCAAGGGGAAGAAGGAAAAAAAAAAAAAAAATTAAATTATTTGCAATTAAAGCAAACGCTGTAAGGAGGTTCACTTGCATATACCCATACACTATCTGATGTTGCCATATCTCACTGATTTGCTTTTTTCATTCCAATTTATGTGCCCTTTCTTTACACATTTTCACAATTTAAAACATTAAGAAAGCTCTCTTATATGTAATACTTTACAGGTTATAAGTCATTATGTGGTTCATGATGAGAATGTATATTAATAATGCATCAAAAATATACTTTTAATTACTGCAATGCAACATTGCAGAAATGACCAATGGACTCACCAGCTAAAACATTTAATTTATATGCTTTTAAAAATATCACATCTACATTTGCCTAACATAATTACCTTGCCCACTTTTGTAGTCCAAATCTTGATGGATGGATGAAGAATGTTGAGAGAGAGGGGGGAGTGGTTTTTTAATTTTGTTTTGTAATATTTACATACAAAAGTTTGGGTCAAGAAGGATGTTGAGTATAACTGCACATTACATCACTTATTGAGATACTTCATAGAAATAGATGCACAACATAGTAGCTATGTACACACTACAAGTTTTAAAGAAGGGAAGGAAAAAAAAAAAAAAAATAAAATTGAATTCAAGTTTTTCTCTCTCTTCATTTATAAAGCTCTTTTTCAAAAAAGTTAAAAGTTCTAAATATAACACTTTGAGCTCTGCAAATTTGTTTTTTCATACCACCAGCACTTCTTTACAGCTTATATTGGTTTACTTAAGGACCTGTTGTAGGCCTACTGAAACACTAACCTTAGAGCTTGTACCATTCATTGTACAATTGAATTGAGTGTATCAGGGTGGTATCCACAGGTGCTAGTGTGAGGCAGACTATATCCTAATGAAGCAAGTGGGAACACAAAATATATAAATTAAAAGTTTTAGGTGGCAAGTTGAACACACTCTTATTTCTGTACTTACCGGTTCATTGGCAGAACATGTTTTATGGACCCTTGTCCATATCTTTGGCTGTTAGTTAACTGATAAATTATTCAAATTACTTTTTGGATGCTTACAGCTGACTTTTGGGGGGGACATTACAAAATTTTGTAATTAGGTTCTTTATCTGTTGAGATTTAAAAATTCATCTGCTAATCTTCATAGATCTTTCCCCATAGGCTAAGTTCTAACGGCTGGTATACTGATTTTAACAATCTTGTTTTCTAGTTTATATCATGATGCATTACCCAAGAATGATTGACAACTGATTTATTGATTTGCTTGTATCTGATATTCCTCGATGTTTTTTATACATATATTTCCTAATGCAATCTGAACAATTGTTCTGGCAGATGCCTGGTTTCTTTACTGGGAATACTTTGTTTATATGACTTGATATGAGACTCCTTATACTGTACTTGTTCTGTGGAGCCAAGATGATGTTTATTTCTTTGAAATTTTCTTGCTTTTTAAACCTCAGTATCTTTTAATCCACCAGTTCTTTCATGAAATCAATGCATTCTGCAATTTTTATTACACGCATATATTCTTTATTGTTCTGTTTTGATTAAGGAGATAGTATAAGTCTGTATATTAAAATATTCACTATTGCACTTTGGTGAGATCTGTTGGCTTTAATGTGCGCATTTTTATTCTGAAAATACCAAATTCATCTGTTTCTGTTCCTGATAAAGTCTAGACATGGAAGTAAGTTATTTTCTTTCTCTATGGTGAACTTTATTGTCCATTCTTATAAATTAAGCAATTTCAATGCAATCTCAATATTAGTCTCATTAACAATTCTGAAGACATCATCCACATATCTATAGCACGTTGCATTGTTATACGTATTTCTAAATAACTCTGCACTAAAACTGGTATAAGCTGTTTCCCTATGGCTAAGCTTGATTTTTATTAGTAATTTTTCCATTGAAAGAAAAAAATGTTCGATTGATGCAAATTTCTGTTATATAGATGCATTCTTCAGCTATGTGCTTGTCTATATCTATATAAGGCAACTGCTAGAATAATTGTTCAGACTGCAATAAACTATACAATGGAAAAGCAAAAATAAATATAAACTTAAAGAACATTTCAGAAATATCTGGTACGAATAGATTCATCAGCTTGGCCTACCATTCCAAGGGAAATAGAAAAGTAAAAAATTGTTAAAATCAGTAGAGTGACTATTAAAACTTGGCTTATGGGATAAGATTTACATTAAGAAATATAAAGATTGTCTGATAAATTTTGAAATTCCCTGAGATGAACTAATTAGAAAATTTTGTAATTGTCCATATGAAATCAGATGTGAGCATCCAAAATGCAATTTGAATCTCCCATCAGTCAAATATCGGCCAAAGATGTGGACAAGAATCCATGAAGCATGTTCTGTCAATAAATGGTGCACAGCATATCAATAATTTGAAAATGACATTCTCCCATTGATGTCTGCAAGTTTTCCCATTAGGAAGATGCTGGAGGAAAACCTACAAGATGTGTCCATGAAAAGGTGAATCAAAAATGTGGGAGAAGAATTATAACTTACAAGGTTCATCAATAACTGCTGAAATATTATTTGCTAAATAGCCTTAATTATATGCAAAATATTTTAAATGAAAAATAATAAAGTGCAAAAGCAGCTTATTAATTTTTAGCCGACAGTAAAACAGTAGATATTATACATTGAAATCTTAAAAGACAAAGGCTCACACAGTAAATTATAAGAGTTATCCAATTTAATTAGCAGGGTATATCAACTCTTGAGCAAACTATTTACAAACCTAAACTTACATGTTGCCTTTCATTTTAAAAGAGATAAGATTTTAATACCTTGGTAAGAGTATCATGACTTTCCATTTTGTCCAACATTGCACTTTTCTTGACATAAAATTGGCTTGCAACAACCACACAATTAAAGGCAACCTTTGTTCTTCCAAAATGCCTGGGACACTGAGTACACCAGTGGAGCTTCTTAACTGCATCTTAGATGAAGAGAAGAAAGTGCCAGAAGACTAACACAACCATCCACCCATAACTGTTATAAAGTTATTTGCTATAGACAATAGGGGAGTACTCTCAAGATCAGGCAATGGCTAAGTAATAATTCAAGAAGGGCAGAAGGAAGGGGCAAGAAGAAGAAACAGCTTCAAACACTGATCGTGAACAATGGGATGAGCACAAATGAAATGAAGAAATAAGAATGTATAACTGATTCACCAGCTAAAGCATTTAATTTATATGTTCTTACTTGGAAGTTCTACAATTTGCATTTAAGTAACAAAACATACAATAAGGTTTTAGTAGTATACCAGCATATGGTGATTCATAAAACCAGTTACTGTAATATTAAGGCAACAAAATATTTAAATTGCCATAGAATGAAAAATATTGAAGCTAAAAATTTGGGATTTTGATTTTGATAATCAGAAATGTGCCCTTCATTTGCCCAATATGATATCTGACGTTAAATTAAAACATTGTGAGGTAAGTGTACATCGTTTTTGAAAATGCAGTCAGGGAAGAATTGCAACCAGGTTGTGAGAATACAGCTTGGCAGCAATGCACGAATCAGAATGAGCAATATATTACATACACCTAAAAGGTAAAATCACTTCACACTTGGAAAGCACTAAAAAATTATCACTCATTACCCTTATTGGCACAACTAACATTTTATAATGCTGGTTACTTACACCATCATACTGAATGAAAACAAAATTATCAAATTTCTTAAAGTGATCTAGTGTCAGAACTATCTGGGAGGCCACAGATTGTATCCCAGTGTCTGCTTTGAAAAAATCTAAGTTAGAGGGCTATGGAATGGGGCTTATCCAGTTTCATAAGGACAATTGGGGAGCTGTATGATAGAGAGACGGTGTTCTATGATCTATAAAGTCATGTGATGTGAACTGGCAATGTGCCAGCATGCTGATTACATGCCCCCTGCCAATAATGTTGCAAGATGGAGGTGGAGAATGCAAGGCCCTTGAAGTCTGTCACTTAAAGATTTTATAAGTCAGCAAGTCTTAGACACGCATCTTTGTTTCAATTCACTCTGGTTACAAAATTCCTGTTTCATGCTGTATCTCTATGTTCTTTGGGCTATTTTTGTAATTTCTTTTCTTGCATTTTCAGTAAAGGCCTTTTAATTAATCTATTGATATGTTTATTGTTTCCTTTAATGATTCAAATGTACATTGCATTTTTAATTTTTTTTATTTGCTAAGATTTTGCATATTATCTTTACATGATCAAGGAACAAGATATATTACACAAATTCCAAATCTTTCTATTGTTCACAAAGAGCTGGTTAAACTCGGAACACAAAAGCATTCTAAAAACATTAAAATTATTGAATCTGTCGTCTTATGCTTCATGCTTCAGTATATGACTTTTTTTTTAAAAAGATTTACAATTTTTAAAAATTTATAATTAAAATGATTCATTAATTTATATAATGTGGATAAATTTCTTATACATGTCAATTACTATATTTAAGTTTGAACATGTTTCGGGAACCATGGTTCCCATCCTCAGCAGTTGACCCACTCAAGGATGGGAACCATGGTTCAAGAAACATGTCCTAACTTAAATTCAGTAAGTGAAGTGTGTAAGAAATTTACTGCATTATGTAAATTAACATATAATATCTTAACTATAAACAGTTTCAAAATGAAATAAATACATTAAAATTGTTGTCTGTTTCCTACTTCTGTGTATTAATTGTTGTCCTTTGTTTAGGTGGAGCGATACTTACACAGTTTTATGTAATTTCTTTGCCTCCCTTTTTATTTCATCAGTGTGCAGATTCTGGTAGAACCTAAGACTATTTTCATCCACACTGTCATTGATGAAGTCAGGAGTTCCCAACCGAGCATCACTGAATCGTCGTGTAGATTCAAATTTCCCTGTTCTCTTTTCATTTAGAACTGAAAATAGAAAGACAAAAATTTTTGAAAGCTTGATTAGCAGTTCCTTCCAAGTAGTAATGAATGTGTACTTATAATTCTGATATTAAATTAAATCCTTATTTAAGGAGAATTCATAAACAACCTACAAGAAAAAATGTGAACTAAGCTGGAGAATTATTTGTAGTAAGCAAATTTAAGTATATAGAAAGCTACTATAACAATTTCACAAATAAAAGAGCTTTACAAAGGTTTTCATAACATGAGACTTTCATGGCTAGTGTTGATATTATCAAATTTCCTAACTTCTAGATTCTGTCATGGCCTTTGGACTGCAGCAGCCATAATCAAAGCTTTGATTTTGAGGCAAACCTAAGACCAATCACAACAGTTTGAAAATTTAAAAATTTGATAATATTGAGGAATATGTTAAGATATATATATAAACAACTATTAAAATGTTTCCCTTCTGTATGCCTTTGCACAGGCATGTGCATGTGTGTGTGCGCGCGCGCGCATGCATGAGAGTGCAGTACAATCTTTGAACTTTACTGGTTTGCAAGAAAGCTAGCCATTAGATAAAGAAGAAGAGTTTGATATTAGCGAGTAGTCATTTCTTATACTTGGAACTAATGCCATTACTCTTTCCTTAACTGCCACTGGCGGCTGAGGTTGTTAAGGCGTGGACTTGTGAGCGGGAGGTCCGGGGTTCGAATCCCACCAGGACTGTCCTCTCTGAGTGAGGTTTTTTCAAGGTTCCCCCAGTCCTCACAAATCACAAATGCTGGGAAGGTACCCTAAATTTAGGTCTGGAACATTTCCTGGGGAGGGGGGGAAAAATCCTTTCCCAATTTACCATTTCATTTCATGTATCGTCAGTGTCCAATTAAATTTATTACCATAAGAGAAAAGAACTCAGCTGATTATTGTTTTGTATGGCTAAGGCACGACAAATGTCTCTGGGGAAAAGCTGTAGATAAATATGTAATCTATAAAATTATGAAAATTAGTGCCCATTCAACTCAAAAAACCAGAATTGCTGAACTCTTATGTGATTCCAACAATCTTAAAAAGGAACCCACTATACTAGTTGGTAATCTACTGTAATAGTGGTAGATCTGGTTGAACTGCTGTAGCATCACCTAGTGACAGAAACTATAAGCTTCACAAGGGTGTATTGGCATGATGGAGTAGCATTACTTCTTAGGCATATATGCTATGTGAAAGAAAACACACACTTTTTAGTTAAAAATAAGTCACAATGTTGGTGCTGAAAATATCAGAAATAAGTTATGCATGCTTTACTTTTGTGAAATGTGTACCATATGCATGAAAATGTGGCAAATGCACATTTTATAATTCATTGAGTTTATTGCATATATACCAACAATTATTTATGTAACTTTTTAGTGGTGTTTAAATCCTGTTTTTCTAGTGGCATCAAAAGCATCAACACTAAGGATGAAATGATGAACTGTGAAAGGAATTTTGTAAAGGAAGCATTTCCAGCCTACGTTTAAAGCACTTCCTCAGCATTTGCCATTAAAGATTAAGGAAAATTTGGAAAAATTCTCAGGAACAAAATACCTGGTAGGATATGAACTGCAGACCTACCATTCATTAGTGGTTCCTTAATAAGCTTGGCCATATTGTTGGTGATTTATGTAGTGTAAACTATGATGGATGCCTGAGCTCTAATATGAGTTGGAAGGCAAATTGAAACCATAGAAATAATGCTGGAGAGTTTAATATCATAAATGTACTTACAACGCTCAAAATTGGCACTGCTTGTTCCTGAGGAACTGCTGCAGGAGGCATTGCTGCTGTAATAAAGAGCACACAAAATAACATGCTGGAAATTTTTCAATAAAAAATAAAGTTGAACACATGGTAAAAAAACTAAACTAACTAAACTCACATATCACTTGTACTTGGTACATTTCTGAGGTTTTTTATCCTATGTGGTTCTGTTTGGAACTTCCTGTAAAATGCATTTCCAGTTCGCCATTGCAAGCCATAAATTTCATCAAGTACACGTTCTGCAGAAGTATTAAGTTCATCACTCTGCGCCTTACTTTTAGTTTTCTTTTCAAGAAACTGCTTTTGTTTGTTTTTGCTAGTTTTCACATTGTCTACATTGGTCACAGTATCACTCTTTTTATTAAAAGGTGAAACTCCACTAAGCCAATTTTTTATATCTGAATATTTATCTTTGTCCATATGCTCTGTATTTACATTTTGTTTAACAGGAGAAGTGTGTGTAACAGCTTCGAGTGCAATGTTTGGTGATTTTTTAAAATCTTGAGGTTCCACAACAGGAATTTCATTATATTTGTGTGAATGTTCATTTTCACTTTCTGATGTTTCCAAAACTATTGTGTTTACTAACCTGCCAGGTGTTTCTCGTTTTGTATTTGCCCAGTGCTCAAATGTTGATTTCCTGTTTTTTATATAATTTTCTTGACTAACATCTACAGTTTCTTCACCAGAATCTGAAATAACTATTACACTACTTTCAATATGTTTATCTACTTGACATTTATTAAAGGGTTGCTCCAGTGACTCATTTGCTAACACTGTTGATTTCTGTGTACTATATTTCACATTTTTATTTACTTGCGAAATTAAGTCTTCTTCATTTGAGGGATTTTTGCTTTTCAATGACCAGGAATGCTCATTGTTCGCTTTCTCAGCTGAAAACCGCTTACTGTGTATTAAATTATCGTCTGAGGATAGTTTACGCCGTCTCCTAGGTATACTTTTAAGGCATCCTTGAGTGCTACAAGCATTATTTACTATATTTGCTGTGTCAGAAATCAGTAAAGATATACAATTTGCACTAATTCCACGATTTTCTTTTCCTCGAGCTACACGGAACTTGCGCTTGTCACTTGATCTTTTATCGAGCGAAATACTTTCTTCTAAACTAAATTCGCAATTTTGATTTGTACTGGAATAGGGCGTTGAACTTGATTTTCCATCGATGCTGCAATAATTTTCCTTAGAAGAAATCAGTCGCTTCGGACGCAGTGAAAGCTTTGTGGCCTCTGAAAAAAAGAAGTAAAAAAAGAGAGACAAATATAACTTAGAATTTCTTTACAATAATATACTATATTCTTATCGCATATTCAGGTACATACTTTTGCTTGGAGTTGAGATTTTTATGTTTTGCTTTTTAACTTGAGATGGGCTGAATGTTAATAGATCCAACTCCATCATCACACACAATTACCGTCCTGCGCAATTCCTATAAAAGTTCCATATTATTTTTAATGGTTTAATCAACAGTAATTTATTCCTAATTCATAAGGTAAGCAAAACATTCTAACCATAAAACTTACGATTGCAGATGTCAAAACGTAAATTCAAATGTAGGGCAAGGGCAAGCAACCGTTAAACAAGTCCCAGCATGTAAACTCGACAAGTTAGCCAACATTTTCGAAGAAACACGTATAATAGATAATAGTTTTGGTAAAAATTCGTTAAAGAGCATTTCGTAAAGTGATAAATATTAAAATATAACTTATATCTATCTCTAATTTCTATGAAAGCAAAAATCGTTCCCAAAACTTCGACGCATACAGAATGGCTTAAAGAGATATTTTTTTGTTGGCAGTATGTCGATTTGCTACGATAATCAATGGATGCTTGAAAGCAACACTAGGTGGCAGAGGTCAAACTGCACATGTGATAGTGACATCTATGAAGGATTTTGTAACACTCCCTACACCTTAGCAGCGCGTAGTGCAACGATAACCCAAGGCTAGCAGTAGTTCGACTTAATCTTCATCTTGCCGAAGTTATGTTTTAGCATATGCTCTTAGAAACCATTTATAATAATCATATGATTTTTTCATTGTATGATTAACAATAATTTTGCGGCTACAATAACAAGATCTCTTATTGGGAAATCGGCGGATTTTGGGTTACAGTATAGGTAGCAAAAAATATTGTTTTGAATTATCTCGCATTAACCATATGGTGCTACAAATAGAATGTTCCTGCAAGCAATGTTCTATCTCATACTCATTGTTTCCAAGCTCACTTTCTTTTATCCGTATGAGTAATGATTCACTTGTCATTCAACAGACGGCACATGCATGAGAAGCTGGTAATTATCAATGTAAGAATACGTCTGATAGACTAGTAAAGAATCTATCATCTGTTCGCTGTTACTTCTATCCTAATTTAAATATAATTATGTGATCTAGCTTATTTTCCATTGACTCCAGGACGACTTACATCCCTGATGTTAAACACAGTAGTCCCTAAAAGAAATTACAGTTTAAAATTTAATAAGCGTTAGATTTCATTGAGAAAACCATATTAGTGAAGTAATAATCTTGAGAGAAACCAGTCGTCTTGAATACCTCATATTTTAATTGTTAGTCATTTACGCATACGATGCTCTGTATATGGTGCAATACGTTTCAATGCGAGGGGACGCATAGGTGAAAACATTTGCTGGTCCTGCTAGTATTGTGAAAAATGTCAAGGGAATTGGTTGAAAAGTGGCGCCAATGTTATCGTGCAAATTTTTATTCATGAAGTTTGTAATTAGTAACCAGAGATTACAATTAAATGCATTGCATCAGTTCTTTGCAGCACCAGAGTTCGAACGAAAGGTTCGTAAAATAAAATTTTCTTCCTTGTCAGGGAAATATTTTCCTCTCATTTTATAAACGCCAGTGCATAAACCAAGTTTTAAAATTCCAATGCAATTGCTGAAAACACGCACTTTACGTTTCTTCATAATTATATTTGCAAATGAATCGCCCGCATAATACGACGCGCAGTATAAATAATCTAACAAGTGTTAGATATGAAACAGAAAAACAACAATGGGCGTACTGTTTTATTTTCTGTAATATTTATATTACTGCTATATGCCCAAAAATTTTAAACTGACAATGATAAAATTCATTTCAATGTATGATGACAATGAGTGTAGTAGTGATTGGTGCTCTTTGATAGTCAGTTGAGTGTGTCTTTTAAGAAGAGCATATGTTATTATTAGTTGATTGACGTGGATAAATTTGTGATTATAAGGGTAAAATAACAGCATCAAATGGTGTACGCCTATCCGAGTCTCAAGAGTCAAGTAATAGGTCTACGTCTTCCACTAAACAGAAAAACAATTCCAGCAGTGGCGGGGACAAGTATCAGTGAAGCATATAGTGGAATTTATGAGCTTAAGTGCGGCAAACTAATCAGGGGATATATAGAGAAATGAGATTCGAAAATGGAAAACTAATCGCCCTTGGCTTTCAGCAAACAGTTCCGGAGGGATTATGTGCTTGTGCTGTTCAGAAATTCAAAATTACAGTGCTATTACAGACAGTAAAATGCATAATGAGCTACCTTTTATCAAAGGGTTGAATGATAAAAAAAAAAAAAAAAAAAAATAGTGATCACGGGAGGAGTAAGTTTCACTTGAGGTGTGAATCAAATTTTAATGGGGGAACAATAAACAAAGCTCCCTCTGAAGGTTTCAGAAATGGGAAGAAAAACTCTAGAGGAATAAATTACGTGACTACCCTTTTTTTTTTTTTTTTTTTTTTATACAACTGTGTATCTCATATGTAATGAAAAAACCATTCTTACTTTTCAAAAGTTTATGTGAATTGCAAGCATTAAGCATATTAGACATTGGAAATACGCTTCATTCATATCACACTTGTGCAAATATAAAACATTCCATTAGCAAACGCCTGTCGTCTTCTCCTATCAAAGTTCATAATTAACTCCCCTTGTATAAGACTTGAAGTTTTCCCGGCGAATGTTATTATAAATGAGTTCTCGAGAGAGCACCCGGGTAAGGCGCGATGAATCTACCAAGCTTTCGATGGCTATCTCTGCCATCTTCTTCAGGGATCTGCTGCTGAAGTGTCGTGGGGGCCGAAGCCGAAGCTAGCTGGCAGGCTGAGGTTAGTGGTTAGCCTATGTGAGCTGCGTACCTACCCTGGGTTTGGATTTAACCGCAGAGAAGGGGTGGGAATGTAGGCTGGTTCTATTGTTTTGGGTGTGGGGTGGAAGAATTTTGGTTAAAAAACTTATCTTTGATGAAGCGGATGGATTTGACATCCTTGGATGTTACTTGTTATGCACATGCTGCTAACTTAATTTGTTAGCAGCATGGGCATACCACTATTTGATTTTGTGTTTAAGGTTTTTAATTTTGTTGGAAAGTTTTCCTGTTGCAAGGTTTTGCCCTTCGTTATCCAGGGTGGCCATACGCCAGGCGTGGGACCTTGAATTTTGGCTTAGGTGTAATGCGACAGTAATAGCTGCCGAGTGTCCGAACAAGAGCACTCTCAAGATAGGGCAAATAGGCATATAATTTTTGGCCCGGCGTCTAATTTCCTCCTCAATATATGGGAGGGAGGAGGTCTCGTGTAGTAACCTGATTGGAAAACAGCGATGTACAGAATAGATGGACCTGAGTCCTCTATTCTGTATCCTTTGCAGAAATGTGAGCCAACTGTCAGCTGCCATACCCCAGATTTCACAGGCGTATAGCATAATCAAGGCTTTAAAAAGGTGTAATTTCAAGTGGATTGGCATCGCCTTGGAATTGAGCACAGGAAATAGTTAAGCTATTGCTCCCTGCGCCCTGCGAGCAGTCTCGGCTATGTGTCCCTTGAATGTTAGACTTTTGTCAGGTTGTACACCCAAGTAGGCTATGGAATTTTCCCACTATCTTTTGATGCCTATATACGAGTGTGGGGAGAGTTTGCGGTTATGCGGCGTTTTGTGAAAATTATGGGGTTGGTTTTTTGCCGGGTTGATTGACATTCGCCAACGCCTACATCACCTTTCGATTAGGTGTAATAATCTTTGAATGGGGATGACGGCTCTGTTAAAATTTCTGTTTGTTTTGTATAGCAGGACGTCATCTGCGAGTTGAGCAGTGTTGACGTCTGCTGCGTGTGCGTAGTCTGACATGTAGATGATGAATAATATTGGGGATAGAACAGAACCTTCGGGGACTCCGCCACGTATGGGTCTTAGTGTTGAGTTGTTTCCCGCTACCGTAATTTAGAAAGTGTGGTGTTTTAGGTATGAATGTATTAACAGTATGTATGTTTTGGGTAGCTCTAGGAGTATGAGTTTTTGTAGGAGTCCGGCGTGTCAAGTCTCGAGAAGGCCTTTTCAACGCCCAAAGGCACTGCTGGGCTAAAGAACCTTTCCTGGAATCCCAGGGTTGAGGCCTCCACCACCCTCAGCAGCTGTTGGTAGTAGAATGCCCAGGATGGAAAGCAAATTGATTGGGGGATGGCTTGGATGTTTCCCAGCAGGGGAAGCAAACGGGGAACGAAGTAGTCTCTCAAACACTTTTGAGAGTGTGGAAAGGAGGCTGATTGATCGGTAACTGGAAGGGTGGGCTTTGCTCTGTTTCAGTATGCATATCACCTGTGCCTCTCTCCACTCTCGTGGAAAGTGACTGAAGCTGAAGCACATATTGAAGACTTTTGTGACAAAGAGCACAGCTTTGAAAGGAAGGTTGCGGATCATGAGGGAGCGTTATACTGTCAAGCCCAGCCTTTTTGAGGTTGAGACGCTGTAATGCGCCCTGGACTTCGTGGGGGTGGAAGATATGAATCTTATAGTCGTCTTCGTCCGCCGGCCGTCGAAGAACTCGGCGGACATTACGACGAACCTGACTTGAGAAGGTATCGTCCTGGGGTTATCTGTAGGCCAGAATAGATGTTCCTGGTAGTCGGCTAGAGCATTGACTTTAGCGTAAGGTTCATAGACGAGGCCTCTGGTGCCATGAATGGGATGGAAAACTTTATCTCGTTGGTCACGGAGGTTCTTGGTTATCCTTTATACTTCACCATGGATCAAATTCTGTCTTCCCACGCGCGCTTTTTGTGCTCGCGAAGGCAAACATTGACTTGACTGCGCCAAGTTCTCAACAAAATTTGATGACAAGGTGAGCGGTGACTCTGGTAGAGTCTGCGGGTGGCTCAGGAACGTCAAATAAGGAGCTCGAGGTCTAATGGAATAACGTCTGAATGAAGGGGAGGGAAAGTGTGGACCGTGAGACTTTTGTGACTTTGGTGACTGTAAGAGAGAAGGATTAGACTGCAGTATCTAGGGATTGGGTGTCTGTGATTTTGAGGAATGATAGTGCTGAGTCATTCCTTAAAGCTTTTCCAGTCGATCTCGCGGTTTAGTCATGCGACATCGTGGCTGCAAACCTTGTGTTGATTTTTGCCAACACGAGGTTGTGGGGAATGTAGTGCGTTGATTGATGTGAAGGTGAGATGGTGTGTGAAGTGTTTGAGAATCGCAAAGTTGATGACAGATGGCTGTCCTCTACTAAGTGGATGGTGGGTGGGTTGCCAGTGACGCTGTACTGTGAACTGATGGTCCTGATCAATTAAGCGAACGATTGGTTACCTCTGGTATCCGCGCGGCGAGCGCAATGCTAACGTGAGTATTTGGCATTCAAATTGCCGTGGGCCGACCTACCGACTAGGTGGCAGGCTGGGTTAGTAACCAGCCTGTGTGCGGTTTCTGCGTTCCTACCCGCATGTGGACTTAACCGCAGTGTGGGATGAAGTATGCAGGATGATTGTAAGGTAGAGGTATGTGGATGTTAGAAATAATGCTCTTGACATCTTCGGATAAAATGGGTTGATCTAGTGTCCAGGGGTTTTACTAATATAGGCATGTCCTAAAAGCTTTTATTTCGTTTTTAGCATAACTATATTGCTGCTGAATTTCTATTAATTTTATTTAAGTGCAACAGTGTTCAAATTACATAGTAATTTCTCTTGTATGGAATTGAACTATTGTTATCCAAGATGCCCGCAGGCTAGGCGTGGCATCTTGAATTTTGACTTTGGCCTGCTTTGGCAACTGTAGTTGCCTAAGGAACGAATGAGAGCACTTTCGTGATATGGTAATGCAGCGTAGAATTTCTTGGCCCGGCGCCTAATTTCCTCTGTGTATGGAAGGGAGGAGGTCTCATGAAGCAGTCTGGTAGGGAAGCAACGGTATACAGAATAAATTGGGCGACGCTCTTTATTCTGCGCCCTTTGAATAAGTGACGGCCAACTATCAGGTGCTCTACCCCAGATCTCGCAAGCGTTCAACACGAGAGGGATAATCAGAGCTTTGAAGAGGTGAAGTTTCAAGCGGACCGGCATCGCTTTCGAACTGAATACAGGGTCCATTTGAGTAGTCCCTGGGCCTAATGAGCCGTTCAAGTGATGTGTTCCCTATTATCTAGCTACAGTTAGCTACCCGATAAATGAGGGAATCCTTCCACTGGATGCTTTGCCTATTGAAGGTGAGTGTGGGGCAGTTTGCGGAAATGCGGCGTTTAGTAAATATGACGGCGTGGCTTTTTACTGGATTGATGGATATTCTCCTACGCCTGCTTCACCTTTCGATTAGTTGTAACAGTCTTTGGATAGGGATTGCGGCCCTGCCTATGTGTCTATTTGTTTTGTATACCAGGACGTCGCCTGCATATTGTGCTAAGTCGACGTCTGATGTTTGGGGAAATCTGCCATGTATATGTTAAATAGGACTGGTAAAGAGCAGAGCCTTCTGAAATTCCGCCGCGTATCTGTCTAAAAATGGAACTGTTTCCCGCCACCGTAACAGTGAAAGTTCGGTGTTTGATGTATGAGTGTATAGTGGTATATAGGGGTGTGGAAGCTCAAAGGAGATTAGTTTGTACAGGTGCCCGGGTGCCAGGTCGTAGAGAAGGCCTTTTCTACATCCAGAGATACCGTGGGGATGGTCGCCTTGCCCTGAAAACCCAGAGCTGCAGTCTCCGCCACCCTCAGCAGTTGTTGGGTAGTAGAGTGTCCAGGACGAAAGTCATATTGATGAGGGGGTATGACTTGAGTGTTTCCAAGGAGGGATAACAAGCAGACCAGTAAAAATCTCTCGAAGAATTTCGACAGTGCCGAGAGGAGATTGATGGAGGGGTAACTGGAAGGATGAACTGGGTCTTTGCCCGGTTTCAATGTCCATATCATGCAGGCCTCCCTCCACTCTCGTGGAAAGTGGTCTAGGCTGATGCACATATTGAAAAATTTGGTAACAAAGAACACAACTTTGAATGGAAGGTACCGGAGCATGATGGGTGTCAACCCGTTAGGACCAGCAGCCTTTTTGGGATGGAAGCGCAGTAGCGCATCCTGGACTTCATTATGATGAAAGATGGGAATGTACGGTCTTCGTCTTCCGGCGGTCGTCGAAGATGTCGATGAACGTCTCGACGAATGTGACTTGAAAAATTTTCGTCCTGGGGGTTCTCTGTAGACCTGAAGAGCTGTTCCAAGTAGTCAGCAAGAGCATTTGCTTTGGCTTGAGGTTCATGGACCAGGTCTCTGGTGCCATGGATAGGATGGGAGGTCTTTTCTCGTTGTTCACGGAGGTTTTTGGCGATCCCCCACATATCAACATCATCAAGATTCTATCTAGCCATGGTGTCCTCCCTAGCGAGCGTTCTATGCTCGCGTAAGCGGACACGGACTTCATGGCGTAAGCGCCTCCAGAGCCTTCGGTAATATGTGGTGCGGTATCTTTGTTATAGTCTGCGGGCTGCCCATGATCGGCGAATGAGCTCTTGGTCTAGTGGGATGATATCTGGGCGTGAGGGTGAGGAGGTGTGGATCGTGAGGCTATGAGCCACTCGTGTAAACGTGTGGGAGAAGGATGAGACTGCAGCCCCTCAGGAGGGGATGTCTGTGATTTTTGGATTTGTGGGAATGATAGTGTTGAGGCAATCCTTAACGCTTTCCCAGTCGATTTCGCGATATAGACCTGCGACATCGTAGCTGGCAACTCTTGTGTTGAACTCTGCCAACATGGGGTTATAGTCGGAATGTAGTGCGTTGATCGATGTGAGAATGAGATGGTGTTAGAAGTGTTTGATGATTGCACGGTCGATGACAGATGGTTGTCCTCTACTAAGCGGATGTTGTGTGGGTTGCCTGGGACCCTGTACTCGTGGTTGTGGATTCTGATTTACTGAGCGAGAAATTGCGTTGCTTCTGGTGTCTGCTCGTTGCGAACTTACGTGTTTGGCATTGAAATCAGCGGCCTGAATGACACTAGGACGTAAGGCTAGGATGGATTGGCAGTCGGCTTCCACTAATGCTCTGGAAGGAGAGTGGTTTGCAGATATTAGCAGAACCTTCGTGTCCCAGAATTCTACAAATGCGGCCATGGCCTTCAAGGTATGAAGTAGCGGGATCTGAAATGGGCGCTGGACTACGTTCCTCCTGACCAGTATCTTTGTCCCACATTCTGGGGCACAACGATCTGTTCGCATGCAGTTGTAGCCCTAAAGACGGAAGTGGTTGCACTGATGGAAATGCTTCTCGCTGACTAGTATGGCGTCTAGGGCACACCGGGAAGCAAAGTGTTGAAGTTCGTCCCTTCGTTTCAATAAGGCTGTTCGCATTCTAGAATGTACTCGGGCAGTGGCCTCACTCAGTTATGCATCTCGCAAGCAGTTGTCAGTCCATCTCCAATTGGCGGACACCATCCGATCCAGTGACCGGGACTGGATTGGTAATTTAGTGGCAGCCCAGGGACACCGGATTACCAAGAAAATACTACCAGACTAGCCAACAGTGCAAATAGAATCTCCTGAATTAGAGGCTAACCGTCTAGTGGTAAACCTAACCGATAGGAAACTGAGTGAGCCTACTGTCCGAGTACTCTCCAAGAGACTCATCTTTGCCATTACCCCTAGTGCGGCAGCCATAAAAGACTTCATCAGCAGTGTGGAACAGGCTATTCGGCATCTACCAGCGGATACAGCTGAAGAAATCCGGAGAGAGGCATGTGGAGCTCTCTAAAGATGCGCCTGGCCCAAGCCGAATGTTACCAGAGAGGAACGGCTAGCCCTTCGGGCCCTTCATAATGTCGAGAGTCTCATTGTCTGTCTGCCGATAAGGGAAACGCCTTTGTTATGAATTCAACCATCTACCATGACAAGCTGGTCAATTTATTGGCCGATCTGGCTTATAAGATGTACTTCGAGACCCGACTTCAAGAATAGAGAGCGTATCTTACTGAAAAAGTTGAATCTGGACCCAGAGGTGATCAAAAAATTGACATCGCACTCCTCTATTCCACCGAGGCTATATGCACTACCGAAGATCCACAAGATTGATATACCGCTTCGACCCATCATCAGCGCTATCAATTCGCCAACCTACCGTCTAGCGAAGTTCCTCATGCGCATTTTGAACCCTTTCGTGGGGAAATGCAATCACCATGTCAAGAATTCTACTGACTCCACCAAGATTCTGAAGACCATAAAGCTCTCTAGTTGGATCTGCTTGTAAGTTTCGACATCGAGTCCCTCTTTACGAAGATCCCATTACAAGAATCACTGGAACTTTTGCGACCTTACTTTTCGCCAAAGAATATTAATCTTTTCGAATATACTCTCACCTCGACCTACTTTTTGTACGGAGGACAATATTTTGAGCAAACTGATGGGGTGGCCATGGGGTCTCCTCTGTCTCCGGCGGTGGCCAACTTCTACATGAAAGGATTTGAACATCTAGCCTTAGAGAGAATCCATTCTTGCCGACCCACTTCTACAGATACGTAGACGACACCTTCGTAGTGTTGGCACACTTCAAGACTTCTTGAAGCTCTAAACAGCATCCATCCTAATATTTGGTTAACTATGGAAGTGGAAAAGTATGGACGCCTACCTTTCCTGGATATCCTCATAGAGAGGAAAGAAGATGGCACCTTAGGTCACAAGGTCTACAGGGAGCCCACCCACACCGACCTGTACCTGGGGAGTGACAGCCACTATCACCCGGCTCAGAACCAACCTGTCCTCACTACCCTCATCCAGATCTGTGTCGGACAACACTTCTTTACCAGCTAAGATGGATCATCTGAGGAAAAAGTTTCAGACAGAATGGGTATTCTTCAGATATTAACGCGGCCCTAAAAAGAGCCATGGTTCCTATTTCTGCTAGCAAGTCCTCTCGACGCAGGAGACAGTCAAACAGGCATTCCTACTGTTCTATGGCGCACTGTCTTCAAAGATCGGAAGGATACTGCACAAATACAACATAAAGACGGTGTTCATTCCAGCCACCAAGATTCGTGAGTTCCTGCGCCAACCTAAAGATGACTTGGAACTTAGAACACCAGGAGTCTACAAGATTCCGTGTCAAGACTGTCCGCTGGAGCATATCGGCCAGACCCAAAGAACAATAGCTGAACTTCGGGCAGAGCACGAACGGTACATCCGCCTGACTATTCCGATAAGTCAACGTTAGCGGAGCACTGCTATGAGATGGACTATAGAATTGACTTCCAGGCCACAGAGGTTCTGGCAAAAACCTCACATTGTTGGGACTGCCTCATAAAAGAGACCTTAGAAATTTAATTAAGAAAGAATCTCCTCAACAGAGACAATGGGTTCCTACTTAGTGCTGCATGGAAGGCGGTTTTGGCCAATCTGACAGCTGAGAAGTAGTCCTCGCTTCCCATTGGCTCTCGTCACGCAGCAGCCACGCCCGCTACTAGAAGTATGTATACAGACACAGTCAGCCCACACCGCACTTCAGCAGCAAATCTCTGAAGAAGATGGCAGAGACAGCCATCGAAAGCTTGGTAGATTCACCGCGTCTTATCCGGGTGCTCTTTCGAGAATTCATTTATAATTCCGCTTGTGTTTTCAGCATTTTGGTTGACGAAAGCACTAATCAAGCACACGACGCTTGCTTAATTGACCATTTTCGTGGCGTTCACGGTGCAAGTATTTCCAACATATATATAGCGACCAGTTTTGTTTTCCCCTGGAGTATTTTGCTAATGGACGAGTGCGCCGCTTGTTAGACGGTTAGCCGACCAGCTCGGTCTCAGTGATTATCGGGGATGGGGGGGAGGGGTAAAACAGTAAGACAAACCATTTAAAAGGTCCAGTACTCACCAAATTATTTAATAGGTGTTGAAACTGCCCGCCTTCTCCCCTCACATATTTTGACATCTCTTTAGGAAATTATTCATAACTAGCTGTATTTAATTTTGAGAAATCCGGACAATATCCTGACTACACGGCATTTTTTAATTTACTCCAGAGACAATAATCGCAGGTTGTTAAAGGGGACCGAGGGAGCCACAACTCCCTACTAATAACTCTGGCTTGTGGAAACACATTGTGAATTGCTCTATGAAATTATTGGTATAGTGAGCAATGGCAGAGATTTAACAATGAATCATACATTAAGACACGCTGTGCCGTTGTAAATACACTATGCAATACACTTTATGTGTACTGTCGAATTAAGGAACGAATAGAAATACCATTACTAATAAAACAAGAAACAACAATGTCAACCACAGATTTTACATTTGATAAATTTAACTGAACAACTGAAATTGTATTCGCAGTTTTCTACAATTTAAAAAAATCAACGCAAATTGATTGAAATTGCTATAGTATTGGGACTTGAGCTTAAAAATAGGAAGGGTATTTGATATTCGTTAATACCATGAAAGCTATATGGTGTCAAGCTATATATCCCTTATCCAGCGTTTTACAAACTGGAGAAGAGAGAGAGAGATTCATTTACTGTCTTCACTCACGAAGCAGAATAACATTTCGTGGATTGCTCTAGTAAATGACTACATGAAAATTTCATCATGGAATTGGTTATGGATGGATGTTCTGGAAACTATAACTTCACTTTCCCTGTATCTGCTGTGTAGAAACTCTGACGATATAACTAGATCTTCAGTACATTCAATACATTCATTGACTGCAATGAAAGTCTAGCCACCCAAGTCGAACATTGAGCTGCAAAAAAATCTTGTAAACACGACTGAACTTTTAGAAATAAAGCTGTTGAGGTGTACATATTATTCATCCCTTATCTTTTTCAAAGTTTACTTTATATTTTTGCTATCTTCAGCCCTTGTTGACACTCTCTTGTTTTACAAATATTTATTTATTAAGCTCTAAAATGTTGTTGTTGCTAAATTTTTGATAACATAATTTAATAATATAATTTCTCAAGTCCAGCAATGCCTATAATTTCTGTTCTGGCATTCTGAATAGCGTAACTAAGGAAGCTTCAATGCTTCAGTTGCTATAGTTTAAGCCGGACAGCAGAATGAACGAGTGACAAATGAAAAAGACCTGCTCTTTGATGTGCAATGCTCTTGGACCGAGCCAGGGTCTCGTGGGTCACCTTTGCGACGAAAGGTGGCACACAAAACTAATAGTACCTCTAGGCTCATTCATTGCTATGTCTTTTGTTTTTGCGGTTTCGCGTCTCTAAAGGGCGTATATAACTTCAAGGAATACGCATATATATATATATATATATATAAAATACGGTTTATATTTATGTATTTACGTTACTGGGGCCTTATAAGTAGATCTTTGCTAGTATGAAGCATGTTATTCAGAAATGAAAGACAAAATATGCAAGAGATATAGGTTAATGTAATTATTTCATGTTAGATCACAAGCAACTTTAATGCAATCAACCGTTTAAATGTTTTAGAAGGCATTAGAAAATGACACTATGGAAACCATATGTTTTCTACGAGTAAACTTAACCGATCAGGGTTTTATACTATTTGACAAAAACTGGCATATGTGTTTCTCTTGCTCTTTGCAATTGAAATGTAAACGGAAACACAATCAAGGTGCGCACAAACCTCACAACTGTTGTTTAGTTTTCAGAGCGCGATCATAAAGCCAAGTTTGTTGTTTGTAACACGACCGAAATGTTTTCCTCAATCGGCACCGATCAACATATGGGGTGAAGGAATGTGGGATAAATGATTCATCAGCATTTTTGTGCTGCCATTAACGCTATCTTTAGGATCATCCAATGATATAGGGGTTTCATTTCAATATTTTCCTTAAGATGTCGATTTTTTTAGGATGTGGTTACATAATTTATCACTTCTGTCATTTGAAGAGAAAAATTATTAATAAAATTGCATGATAGAATTAAAGCATTTTAAATCGTAGAAAACAACAGTTCAAAAGTTGCGTCAAGGAGCTGCAACTTTTACAATACACTAGGCCACTCGTTCAAATACTATAAACTCAATTACGAAAGATATACATTGCTTTTTGCAGCACGAACATAAAATATTGATCTATCCGTTGCAGATAATTATAACTTATAAGTAGAGAGCGGGGAAATAAGTCGTTTTATATTTTAGATCATTAATCACAGAATACTAAGAAGCATGATTTAACACTGTAGAATCCAATAAGTGAAATTTAGTTTTCCATATGTCATAATCTTTTGTAAAAATGTTCACATTTTGAAGAAATCTTAATATTTGTTCGTATCTTCCAATTTTATTTTAAAACTTATTTTAAGCTTTACGGTTACGTACTTCTTGTACGGTTTTAACTTTATTTTACTTTATTCAGTAAATTCACCAATATTTAAGAAAACCCAAATGCTATAAAGTTTTTCAGTTCCTATTCATTCAGCTGTAAGAATTAAATCACCTTTCTTACTTTCGTGCTATTCTTACCTGTCATTTAGTTTCATAGACAGTTGGCAAGAGCGATATTTTTTTAAATGCGAAATAAGAACTAAAACATATGTAATATATTTATAGTTAGATTTTCTGAAACATCCTTCTGTACTACTTAAAAATAAACATAAATATTTAAATTTAATTTCTTAAAGTTAAGCGGAAAAATGAACTTATCTAGGAAGTAATTTTAGAAAGTAAAATCACAAATATTGTGATAATACTGGTCATATAACAATATTGTAGTATGGCAATTGGTAAATCATTAATATCGAAACCAGTGTACAGTACAATTATTCACTTCGCAACCTGCGTTATTTTGTTTAACAGGGTTGGTATTCACTATAAAGTGTAAGTATTGGTGTAACATAATTAATGGGAATATGCAAACTCTATGATAAGGAGGCGACTTAATTAATTAATTTATTATTTGTACATTAATGAAAATATTTCCATTCCAAAAATATGGGTATTAATAATATACAAGTGTTTCTCTGTGCCAGAAAATTATGTTGCATAGCAAATTGGAAAGGGGGAAAAAAAAAAAAAAAAAAAAAAAAAAAAAAGCATTTTGATAATGCCTAAATAAAATAACTGCTTTGCTGGCAAAACTTGAATTCCTTTATAAAATGCGCGACAATGAAATCACATGATGTAAGAATGACATTGGAAGTTAGTTACTTGGGGACTAAATGAAACTTCAATGAATGGAAGGTGAGACAAAAATCAATTCCAGCGAAGATAAAGCTACAAAATGTAACTCATTATAAGTTAGCTACTGTCATACCATGATATGTAGAGCGCATATTTTTACTGTACAAAATCATTCTAATTGATACGAGTATATGGTACAATTGAATAATTTCTTGGAGAAAAATACTTCTGATATTTTGTCCAAATAGCTTACCGTGTGTTTATATTTGATATGTATTTTAATGTATAAAAACAAAGCATATTAAAAGTCTTTTAACTTGTATACGCCATCTTTTTGTTTAACACACACATACACACACACACACACACATGTATATTAAACTATTGTTTATATTTTCCCGCTCTCTTCTTATGAGAAGTAGCTATAATCTATTAGCATGATTCTCAAAACTGTTTTTCTGTAATGCCGTGCTACATAGTCCGACAATTAAATGCGGTTATAGAATAAAATTGAAACAAAGACTTGAGTCTTATATATGTTTTACTCAAAGTACATACCTCCTGCATATGCAGCTGGTGGCAAGTTCTAGCAACACGTCTTCTTGTGGGATGGCTTGAGGATGCGGTGTTACTGTTCTCTGAGTCCTCAACATCTTCAATGGCTTGCCCTTTCAATGGTAACTTCAGTTTTGGGAAACGAAAACGAAAATAAACGCAGGGGAGACATCCGGAAAATGGGGCATATGAATGAGTAGACACACTTGTTTTCGGCCAAAATTCTGTGCAGCTAATGCCCGATGAACTAGTGAACGGGTACCGGAAGAAAAACCAAGTTTATGGGTTGGGACTTGTTAAATTCTCTTCTACAGGCATTCCGAAACAAACAAATAAAATTCTCCAGTGGAAATGGTATGCTGGTGTAAAAACACACCAGCATTGTCTTCACTTTTGAAGACGATTCCTTTTGCCCTTTGGTGATCTGGCGACTTTTTAGTTTTGGAATCATAGCGAGAGCACAAAATTTTACCCTCCACAATAGTCCAATTCCAAAAAAAATAAAAAATAAATAAATAAATAATTTATGAAAGCGTCTTTAGGGTATCTACTGAAAACACCAACGTTTTTAATCATTGGACAATGAATGTAGTTCATAGCAGGAAGCGACATTTTTCTAGCCCAATCCTTCCTGTTAACACCGAACTTACCTGCCACAATTCTTATTGTCATTGTAGGCATTCGTCGCTAGGCTCAGTATGTGTGCGTTTTACTTTCCACTAGGAACCTTGCCTTCCTCTCGAATCTCTAAAATCTTCCTTCTTTCTCTTGCTGTTCGGTAGCACCATGGTTTCCTGCTCCTTTTCTTTATCGCTCCGTATCCCGGCTCCCGTTCATGGCATAGATGACTTGTGGACTCCGGGTTTGTCCTTGTTCGAAGCTATCATCTGACTGGAGGGAATTCGCGTTCCATCATTCTGCGACTTTATCCCTCAGCAAGGCTTACGCACAAAATTAACCTTTGAAATTTGGTAAATTTGGAGACTGGCACATTTTCTGTGATGAGAGAGTGTTCTGGGTACCTAATTAACAACTTATTGTAGGTATACTTTTCTTTACATTTGTATTATCGCTGTATTGCTGTAAAAACTTACTGTAAATGTGTGTAGGCTTTTGACTGTTGTGCTCTATCTTGAAGTTGTTTTCTTAACTATAGCTTGGGTAAGATTTGAAGGGAATTTTGTATGTGAAATTCTGCCAAGACAATGATTATTTGACCTGATAATATCAGGTGTGTTATTGGTGAAATTAAACTAATGTTTTGCCATTTCAATTCAAATGAAGATGTATTACCCAAGTGTACACTTTTAAATAATTAATATTGAATTTATATGCAAACGACTTATCTTGAAGTGAGTACTATTAATATTCCATTTATTTGATATATATTTTGTTATTGTTAAATTCTATTAACATATTAATATTACATTTAATACTTTGCATTTAAAGTCAACTTCACTCTATGCACTTAATCCCTTCCCTAATAAACTGTTTGCTCACATTCACTCGTGGCAACACAACAAACTTTTTTTATTCGTTCTCTCTAGTTAGCAATGAGTTTCTTGTTAAATAGAAGTGAGAACCTATCCCAATCTTCGTTTCCACACCGCTTATGAATTGTGCATGCTACCTGGATATCTGTGCATGAGATTAATAATTATCCCCACATATTTGTCCTATCATTTTCACTGCACCTTTCTCGAATTTAATATTCGCTGTCTCTTGTTGCTGTTAATATGGCTTCCTTCTCTCACTGCCTACACACCACTCGTGCCTACAGAACAGCCAAAAAGTCCTTAAATTTTCCTCACGCTCACTACCATGTTAGATATTTCCCTGCTTTCGAATTTTAGCACCAGTTATTTAATTTTTGAACTTGTAATTATTTGACATTAAAATCTAAAACATGAGTCTAATTTAATCTAAAATAGTCTGAAAGATATAATAAAATAAATACATGTAATTAGCTACTAAAATTTTACGCAATTAAATTCAGCAACCTTGACTATCAATACTCCTTGTAATAAGTATAAATAAAAACGAAGATTTTCTCTCTCTCAACTCACACACGATAAACCGAAACATAAGAAAGAGCAAATGCCTGAAGTACAATTTTTCCACCACTCAAAGAGATGACATAACTAAGTATGCAGATAAGAGGAGAGGATTTTGACTACGAACTATTTAATTCATGTTTCTGAAAATTGGTTTTTAAGAAATTATAAATGCTCTTATTTAAAATATGTATATTTTAATATGAATGGATTAAAGCGTTTTTGGGTGAAAACTTCCTATATAGCAATCATGAGTATCACACGTAGGGAAAACACTGCCTACACAATATGACGCCATATATCCCGTTATGCTTAGCGGTTGTGCTGTTGCATTATAGAAAAGGGCCATATGAATGACAGAGACATAGATGGCATTGTTGTCTTGTACAAATAGGTAAAAATAATTACATAAATTACTGAGATAGAAGACAAACAGAAATTACTAAGAGGTTAAGACTGTCGCCACTACTATCATCAATACAAGAATTAGAATGCCTAAGCAAGAGAAACTAGTTGCTGCCGCAGAAAACAAATTCACTCCCAAATCAAAGTAAGTAGAACGTAAGTCTGAATGATACCAAATAAACTATGCAATTTGCACTTAATTCATGCACTTATTTTAATTGGTTGGTGCTCTAAGTAAATTGAATATCAAACTGTAGTTTCCAGTCTCATTAAAGTTAATTTTTTTTAATGTGCCATTAGTGCTACACTTGAAGTTAAGCGTTTCCATCTCACCATTTTGTATAAGGTAAAGCCGCCATGTCACGTAGGTTTTGTGTACAACAAGAGACTACATTAAGGCAGCTATTCCTTCGAAGTTGACAGAGCTTGAACATGACTGATGATCACAACTTAACAGCGCACTTCCTGGCGACAATGCAACTCTAATAAACAAATAAACCTCTCAAGTCATTTGTTCTAAACGAGCGCGCGCGTTCGTTGGGGAGGAAATGTGTTTGCTCGCATTTGGGTGCAAAACAAAAGCCTGTAATTGACAAAGAATGGAGCGTTTTGGAGGATGCAGGAGGAGAGGGAATTGAACGAGGCTTGTTCCTCGCTAAACGTGAGTTATAATGGAAAGGTGCTGTGCTGTTGTGATATATATGTTGCAGGTTCTCCCGTAACTGCTGAAATTCAATAGCGACAGATTATTAGGCGTTCTTTGCGCGAGTGTACCTGATTTAACTCTTTAAGATAACTGTCATCATCACTATAACTCAACATTAAAGAACGTTTCGTAGATCTCACTTCTTTTCATTGCTGTACAGTTAATCTCTACGTTTAAACACTGTGCATTCATTTCTTATAATCTGAGCTCGGAAGTTCAGATATTTATTTTGGGTTTTTTTGGTTATTTTTTCAGTATTCTATGAAAAAGGCACTTAGAATACTGAAAAAGGTAGTAATATAATTAAAATAGACATTTATTAAAATGAAATTGGAGAATGAAAATAGGTAATCGTTTCTTTGTTACTTTTCTTGATGCAAGCAACAAGATGTTTTTTCAAGGTATCAAAGATGCACAGTGGTTTCTGGTCGAGTTCATTTTCTGTTGGATTTATGGGAATTTTAATCTGAATTTATTGACAGCATTGGTTGGACAGATAAAAAGTAATATATTATGTATAACCTATAAAATGACTTCTAAAATCACCAAGGCTCCGAAGCAAATGCATTTTTTACAACAGTTACTTGAAAAATACATTTTAAATATTTTATTTTGTAAATAATATTTTCTTTTATTTAAATAAAGGCATGAAGCAAGGAATTTGCATTTATGCCATGGACAATGTTTTAACAGCATAGCATATTACCATATTCTCTCGATATGTCGCCTTACGATTTTGACTTGTTTCGTAAGATGAAGAAGCCTTTGATAGGCCGAAGTTTTCCAAATGGATATAACATTCTAGCAGCAATTGCGGTCTCTCCTAAAAACGACGCTATGAAGACTTCCGGTGTCTTCCAGCAAAATGGCAACATATATACGATATGCACAGAGGCTCTGTCAATGGCAAGGCATGCCTTACAATTTTATTTATTATTAGATACTGATCAATATTTATGACATAAACCTATAGTATATGAGAGAGTAGGCCAAAATTTTGTTCTCCGAAGCAATGTCTGAATTAAATGTAGTGGTCTCCTATTAGTAGTAATAACATTTATATTTCATGCAATCTACATTTACTCATAAGCTATGGGAATACAAACAGTATTTAATGACATTCAAATTTTTTCCCAATGTAATTTTTTATTTTCATAGACTAGTACTGATTCAACACTACTTCAGAGACCATATTTTCCTATTCAAATGTTGTTACATCCCGATTCGTCTATACGGTTCTGCAGTAGAATATAGGTTTTCACCGCTCGGCTAAGTTTGTGTGCGCTCTTGCTCTGCTAGGAATCTTCGAGATCTTCCTTTCTTTTCTTTCAGCTAGAAAGTGCCATGGTTTCTTATTCCTATTCTTTATCTCTTTATTTGTCTGCTTTAATCTTCGGTATAAGAAACTATGTTCGGAACAGGGCTTATTCTTGCTCGAGATGATCCTGGTTGGGTGACAAATGTGTTCCGTCATTCTGCGACGATATCCTTCAACAAGAGTTACCTACAAAATTCTTTTTTCAATTGTAAATTTGGATTCTGATTTATTTTCTGCGATGAAAGCAGCAGCTAGGTATTTATTTATTTATTTACTTTATGTATACTTTTATCTTTTCTCTGTCTTGCGGTAAAGTTTTAATTGCAAATGTTGTAGCCTTGTAGCCTGCTTTTATATTGTTATGCTCCATATTGTAGCTGCTTTTTAAAGAATTCTTCCACCATGGTTTGGTTATATGGAGGTGATTTGTAAAGTAAGGGACAAACATTAGTGACTTTGCCTCATCCCACCGAACTCTATATCAAGTATTATTTCTTTCGTTTGAACAGTAACACCTGCCACGAGATACCTGGTAATTTTTCAGCGTTGTCACTTACTTTTGTACATCAAAGATTGAACAGAAACTATGAATATTTTTTGTTTCTCATAATATTAAGACTATCTTTGGTGTCTTAATTAATAAATAAAGAATGAACGAATAAATGATCTACTTCCACTTCCACACCTGATCTCTGTTAGCACTAAATATGCAATGAAAGAGATTACAAAGACGTTGAAATTCCTGGGCGAACTCTGATACACCACATTTCTCACTTATCATATCAGAGTAATATAAACACACAGTTGAATGACTGTAATATCAAATCCAAGAAAAAAGACCACCGAGGCTTGTCCCATCCCGTTGTTAAGATGGACATTATTTGGAGATGACATACATTTGCAATTTAATATAAGAATATATCATTCAAGAATATACTTTGGAATAATGGATGTTATTTATATGCAACTGCTTTATCTTGAAGTTAAAGATTAGTAATATTACATTAAATTGTTATACATTTTATGATTGCTAAAATGTTTTAACATTTTTAGCACTTGAATTTGTTTGCATATTTTGTACTTAAAATAAAACATACAGGAACACCAGAGCACTGGGTTCTTTGGCATGTTTCTTCCGCATTAATTCGCTTGTCCCCAAGCACTCATGGCAGTTTTCAAAATTGTGTTGACTTTTCAAATCAAAAGTGACTGAAGCTGTAGGTATATATTCTCGATGCAGTGAGATATTCAAAACTGGGTTTAACTAAAATGCAGTCGCTTACATTTTTGGTATCAGTTGCCAAAAGTGTTCTCCAAATAGCTAACGAGCGATCCGGGTAATAGATGGGGAGGGGGGAAAAGAGTGATGGGTGGGTGTTGAGGTGTAATTCAATTAAAACACGCTGCTTCACTCACTACCTCCATTCGTCCTTTTTTAACCGGCGCATGCTTCTGGTAATGAGGGCCTTGTTTGGGGTGTGGGAAGTTCGCACCTAAAAATACGACAGGGGCCCGTTAATCGCGTATTAACCCTGGCAGCCATTACCGTCGCGGAGATGTCTACTAATTGTTGTGAAGAGTGCTGATGATATTAGCAAGAGATGGCGGGTTGCCGCACTATAGCTTGCCGATAATTGAAGAGGTTAAACGCTGCATGTCGTTAGAAGTGAAATGATCGCAAAAGTGTCATAAATCCACACACTGCCTTTCTTGTTATTCTTGTTATCAGCAAAGCCCGGATTTTCATTACCTAAAAGGTTTTTAAAATTATCTATAAAATGACAGAAAAAATGCAATAAAATGACAAAAACTTTAAATCTGGTCCAAATATTTGAACGAAAATGCCATTTTCGTCATTGACATAGTATGTACACAATTTATGGCTTACAATGAATTGCAAACAATTTTTAAATGACATCATTTTGTACTAGAATGAAAACAATTTGTAATTAATAACAATTAAGAGATGTATAATGAACTGTCCAATGATTTATAACATTTTAATCCTTCTTTTTACAGACAAAATTAATTGATTAAAATTGTACATATGTAAGCTGCCATTGTGAGAATGCTTTACGAACCCTAAGTTGCCTTCTCATTATCGGGTAGGAACATTCATGAAAAAACTTGTGGATTTATCTACGTGTACGGTGTACAGGCTTCAATTCTTTTTATCATTCCGCAATATGCCAATGCTTACGTACTTGGAATGTCGACTGTCGGCTAGTACGTTCTTGTACAAGGAATAGGATGTTACATATCCTCTTTTTTAAATCTTTGTCAGGGATACGAGTGAATCTTTTAACAATCATGAAATGGCCTTCTTTTTGTAACTAGTAGGCACGCCTTGACGCTTTTTTAAATTAATTTAATTGTACATGTAACAACTTAAACGAAATGCAATATTTGTTCAAAGTTAGCTAGTAAATCGAGAGATCGAAGCGAATTAAGGTGCGAATGTAGGTGTGAGAGGCATTCAAAAATTTTAGAAAGTGTCTCCTTAAAGTCCAAGCTAAGGACTGAATTAGAAAAGCTACCCTCACAATCCTCTCTCTCCATCTCTCTCCACATAAATTTACAGACAGTGTAACCACTTAACAAAAGTAATATAGCACTCGGACAGAGATATTGTCAACAAAGCTGAATTTATAGCTTGAGCAGGACCCTGCACTCGTTTAAAATATTTTTCAACAATGTTTAATATCTCATTCGAGGAAACAATCAGAAGTCGCGAGATGCAAGGTCAGGGCTGAAGGATGAATGGTTAAGCAACTGGACTTTGGCAACTTCCATTTTCCCCAAATTTGCAGCTGTGAACAGACCCATTGTAGTTCAAAATCAACAGCCCTTAAGTTCCTATCTTTGGAAGCCGCCACCTTAGTTCTTCAAATAACAGGTCCAAAATATAAGTGCCATAGTATTCTCCATTCATTGTTATTCCTTCTAGCAAACAGTCAATTACTAATGATCCTTCTTAGTTGAAGAAAACAGTAAACATTCGCTTCCGAGAACGAAAATCTGGTCTTGGGTCATTCACATTTACCCACAATCAGTTCTGAGCTTTAATTGGGATGGTATTAATAAAAGTAACTTTCCTCTCCAGTGCACATATCTGTCAAACATTTAGGTTCATTTTGTGGAAACATGCTCAGCAGTTTCCTTGCACATTCCTTTCTCCTCTTCTTCTCTTCATTGGTGGGAACGTGAAACCCATTTTGCACACATTTTTTGCAGCTTTAAATATTCATGGAGTATACTGTCAATGCTGCCAACTTACATACCTACTTCAATACTTAGCATTTCAACAGTAATATGTCGATTTTCCTATATCAAGTTCCTTACTCTGAATTGTTTCCTCATTCACAGAATCCCGAAACTGATCAGAGCAAGGGTTCTCTTTCAAAGTCTCTTTCCCTCCTTCAAATGATCGAATATTCTTGCAGTAGTATCAAATGAACTCACTTGATCACCATGAACAGCTATCAAATCCGTGTGGATTTTTTCCTCTGTCTTTCATTTAACTTATAGAGTGTGAACATGTTGAATCTAAAGTTTTCTTTACAAATATTCATGATTTTTCACCAGATATTGACACGGAACTAAACTCAACAGAGTGTACGACAGTGACTATACAAGTTTAAACTTGCACTTTGATAGCTTAAGGTCCATCATTTGTGTGGACACAATTGTCCAACAATGCATAGGCCGGTTGCAAAACTTTTTGAATACCCCTTGTAGTTTCTTCGGAGCATTCTCTCTGCTTTGCTTACACGTGCGGAATGTTATCTTGTTTTTTTTTTCGACCTCTTGATTCTAAAGTTAATTGGATATTACATTTATGATTCAAACTGCCAAAACGTCAATGTTACTTCGACTATGTCCTAGCCAGCAAACATCCTGTGTTAAGAAAAGGAAGAAATTAATTTGACGTTGAATTTAAAATTTATAACGTAATACTTCTGAAACACACTATAAAGTAACAATATGTTCACATTTCGCGCTGCCCTTTTGTTTTTTTACAATTTAATATCTATCATTACATTTTCCTTGGCTTTCATACGTAGCTACTAGTAAAATCATTATTTTTATAATAATTATTTTATATAAAAATATATAATATAAATCTAAATCTAAACGCATATTTTGTGTTCTCTTTTTTGAACAATGTCTCCCTTTTTAAAGCATATTGCTCTGTTTTTAACAACATGAATATCGTCACCCTAATACTGAACAACCTGCAGATGCAATGGAAGCATACTAAATCACAGAATGAAAGTTTCTCTTCAATGGCAGTCATGTTAAAATCTTCCTCCTTCAACGCGCCAGTGAAGGAGCATACTAATTTATAGCCTGAATTCTTGTAGAACAGTTTCAATTTTCCGGATAACAATAGACCAATATCACCAGAAACATTTTTGACGTATCTTAGATTGTTTTAACTACATCCAGATTTACTTTATCTCTCAGATAGACAGTGAATTGTGACATGTCTTATGTTTAGTTTGCATGCTTATTTAAAATTCCAATAATATTGCATAAATGCATGAAAATTCCTATATAATGACGAAAAAATAACATACCGACTTAATAATAATAATAAAGATGAGAAATAAATTCCCCAAAAATGGCAAAATAATGACTCAAAATTGATAAAAAGGATCCAAAATGAAAATTCGTATAAAAACAAAAAGAGAGCTAAACAATTAGCATTTCTATAATCTGGGGGAGATGTTCGGGATTTGTGTACAAATGAACCTGTCTATGATGCACCAGTTAAAAGATAGCCTATCATCAAAATCCAGACCCTGGTTATCAGCAACAGAGTTAGAGCGCGAATGCACTTGTATTACGCTGCCATAAGAGGATATTGGTAGCGACACACAAAGTAAATGTCAGAATTTATTTACAGGCCCACAATTCTTTTCCTCTTATCCTGTATCTACTTTTACGTAACCTATACGCTCTGTTTTTAGTATTATTACTTGCATGTGCGTCCAGCTACTACAGTAGATTCTGTTGCCGTCTGACACTTTATCATCAGGCGAGAGTTCCATAAAGACGAACTCTATTACTCCAATTGAGGCCGATGATGCAAATCAGTAACTAGCAGAAGACACCCAGGGTTATAAACACTCTAAGCGACGATCCGTACACAGGGTATAAATATTACGTTGGTATGGAAGTAAATCTTCCACTTTTTTTCTTTTAAATTTGTGTTGTGAATTTTCCTGGATGATCACCCAATGTTTTTAATTTCACCATACGGAGCAGCAATGCATTGTCGTATGAGTTCAGCAGAAGGGCAGTTCAAAATGGCGAATCTTTCTAATATTTATGCAAGACGAGCCTGTAATGGAAGTCTTCACTGAGGAAGAAGCCAAGACTTGAAAATGTCGTGCATGGAGGCTATACTATTGTCACCAGAACAACCAGGCAATCGAATGTTTACGATTCTTGAAGCGACAGTGATATAATCCGGGAAAGTAAAAACCTTTTATCATACTGCGACTACAGTTAGTCAGCTGTTTATTTGTGCTATGTTTATATGATACGCATGAGAAACGAGGTGCATCAGAGCTCGCTCAGGAAAAACAAGGTTGTCACATCTCTGCAATACATTTCAGTACATATTTAGTGATAATAGAGATCGGGTGTGAATGTGAAAGTGAAACATTTATTTATTCTAATTTTAATTAATTAAGACTCCCTCAGATATTCTTAATAACATGACAAAAAAAAAAAAAAAAAAGAACTAGTCATAGATCCGATCTTTGATGTGTAACAGTGGCAAAGCGTATCACAACTCGCGAACTATGCACTAGAACATTTGTAATACTTCCGGTTTGTTCCGTTGTATGGTTTTTCTCAATTTCTAGATCATGTTTTTTTTAAAATATTATAGATTTTGAATGATTTTAGATAAATTTACGATCTTTTTATTTTTAACATTAATCTTTAAACTGCATTTTCAACTCAAATATAATGTTCATAATTTTAAACATATCTTAGTATCTTGTTATAGGTATATTGTTTTTTTAAATTTAAAAATTAAAAAAATTGTAAATAGCTAGTAAATCTAAAATATTCATAAATCTAAAATATAAAACATTCATAAATATTATTACAGCCGAAGCAAAATACATTTATTTTCCAACGAAACACATAATTTACTCTTATATGGAACAATTCAAAGCATTATGGCATGCAGATTGCAATATCACATTTTGGGCAGCAATAAGCGCTACTTTTTCTCTTCCATTTTCAATTTTTGGTTCCTCATTTGATGCTTTATTTTGTAAAAATAAATATATTATTTGTATGAATTACTTAAAATATTATTTCACCACATGCCTGAAAAATTATCGAACGAACATGAAAACACAAAACATACACGTTCTTCTTAGTTCATAGTTATCATTAAGTAAATATTCTAATAATGCTTTATAATTACCTTCAGTATCATCTTCAAGATCAAAATCTTCATTCCATTCTCTTTCTGAACCAGAATGATTAAACAAAATGTTCAGGGTTGCTTTTTCCTTGAGGAGCTTTCTAAACGACGCCATTTAGCAATTATAGAAGAATCTACCTAAGAGAAACGCGACTTAACAGTTAACATTGTTACGCTTCTACAATTGTTCGGTGCTGCGGTCTGCTGAATTGCTGTGCTAATTAAAACGTGTAGCAACTCAACAAAGTAGACGAAATGCGTGTACAGAGCAGCTGTAAGTCTCGCTGCGTCGCTCATCAATGGACGTCAGGAATGGCGAGCATACCACGTCGTCAGACCGGAAAGTGTTAAAGAACTTGATTACAATAATTTTACATGCGATGGATCCCGAAAATGTTGGCGGAAAGACATTATTAGTTCCGAACTTCTGAAACAAACAATGGAGAACAGTGCTGCCCAAGAGTCGTATTACCTCTTTCCCAAATTCCCCAAATAATAGTCGCATTTCTTCAAAGTCCTCGTTCGCTGTATATACGCAGCATTGAACTAGAGACGGACACAGAGATATGATAGGTGTTAGGGATTGTTATATCTTTGGTAGTTCAGTTCGGAACAAAGATTAGGCAACTATTTCATGAATCTGAAGGTTTATTGACATATATCGCTAGACTATAGTGCAGTTTATGTGATCAGAGAAGCGTTCAAACAATTGGAGAAAGAAGAATATTGTCAGTCCAACATTGGCAAGTCACATCATTGTGAAGGTCTTCGGAGATCTTCCTGCGAAGACATTGAATAATGAAATACGTCATGATTAAATGTATGTTGGTTAGTGGGGAGAACTAGTACAAATACCTCATACGAGCAAGCAAACTTTCCTTTAATTTTCCATTGCAACCTCAGCATTATTATCTCTGCCTGTGCTGCTATAAATAAGTCAATAAATGCAACTAAAATACCGCTATTACTTTAGAAGATAGGTGGTAGTAAAGAATTTTACTGGACTAAAATATAGCACCTCATTGTAGGTAGAACAAATGGTAGAAAATGGTGGTAATTTGTATGTTGTGAAAGTAGTCGGAATACTCCATATAAATGACATAATTCGGAGGTCAGTAAAAAAGTAAATTTCCCCATTTCATTACCTCAAAATAAAGATATAAAGTTACATACCTCGCTGCAACCTGCAACAAAGCGGCGATGGGATTACACCCTGTACAACGCACCATAATCGCAACACAGTTACAAAATACCGAGGAAGTGGAAAAGAAATACGGAGCCTGTAAACACCCAACTAAGGAAAGATGTGATATCCATCCAATAGATGCAAAAATGGTGCCATTAATTTGCAGAAGATCGAACGAATACAAATAGTCTGTTGGACAATTGCCGTTAGCAACTTGTTCTCCACCCACCGTTGACTTTAATATGTTTGGGAAAACTGAAAAATAATGTGAGATAGATGATTCTGACTTAATCAAAGATGAAGAGTGACCAGGCTCAACGAACAGAAGGAGTTTCTCTCTTGTGGTTGTAGAAAAACTAAACTAAGGAATGTCTTAGGTCATAGGTTCTGAAACTGTGGTCTTCTAGGCTCTCCTTAGGGATCCATGAAGCATCAATTCTTGATTGTATAGTACAAACAGTGAACTAGGAAAAGGCGAAAGATTATACACATTTATGAAAAGTTTTAACTGAGGTAAAATAAATTAGAATCAAATCAAAGGTTTTCAAATAGGTAAGGAATACATAACGCAGGCAAAACACACATATACAATGCGATCACTGATACTTTCCCGCGGCGGGGCGTTTTTCCTAAGAGCGAACTCCCGCTCGATTGCAGCTTCATTTATAAACTTTTGTTTATTGTTTTACCCTCACGCTAATCACAGAGATCGGGCTGGTCAGTTATCGAGTGGCGCTGTATTTCGTCATAAATTCCTGGCAACAGCACGGTCTTTCGGAAGCGAAGTGCATACACTCCAAGAGGAACGCCAGCTCCACATTTTCCCAAACTATCAAAGGCAATGAAAGTATCGATGCATTTCGTAACTTACTAACGTGAGAAATATTAAATTATTCTCAGCACATATTTATCTAAAAACAAATACAGAAACTGTGAAGAAAGCGTATAATCAGAACTCAGTATATAGATTTCTCCTATTGAGCCCGAGATATTAGCACTTTTAAGTGAAATGCAGTATTACTCTCATTCAGGAATTAAAATTAATGAGTAATATTGTGCCATTATGCAGATTGTTGGTTATTGTAAATATTAATGTTTTAATGTGACATTATCTTTAAGATATTACCCATTGTGTAAAGATACGCTATAATTCAAAATAAAATGAAAAAATAATACATTTATTATTTTTTGTTTGATTATATGTCCAAATTTTGTGAACAAGTACTGAATCACTTTAAGAAACATCTGGAATGAAAATGTAAACTTTGAGTTAAATCTTAAGATGCGGTTAAGGGAAGTTTGAGAAAAGTTATAGTAGCAGATTATGTGGGAAAATAAAGCAGTCCATTGGGTCACTTCGACAGCAATGGACGAACTTAGACATTTTACTTAGAGAAATATCTGATTGCTGGTTCAAACTCGATCAAGGTCGATAGAATTTTTAGAGCGTAAAATCCTATGGCTTCCTTCGGAAGGGAAATAAATCCGTTAGTCTCATGTTGTAGATTTACATCATGTAAAAGTACCTCAAACCTGAAAGAAGAGGCCTCTGAGCAAATTTACCGGCCTTTTCACGCCCTGAATAGAATGGCACGCTAAGGACCCGAAATGTTAAAGAGTATCTTTAAATAAAATACAAGGGTTACCTTTTAATTGTTGCAAAATTAAGAAAGAAACAAACAAACTATTTTATTGCTTTTCAAAATATTCGCTTTTAAGATTTATACCCTTTCGCATTCGTTCAAACCAATTCTGAAACATTTTCTATCTTAAGTTGGTATCTCAAAAACACGGGTTTTAAAGGCTTCAACTTTTGAGGTGATTGAAATCGCTGTCCACTCTTTTTTTGTTTGACATTCGGGAGCAAAAACAAGTCATTAGGCGATAAATCAGGTGAATACGGTAAATGAGGCTTAATTCGACATTTTTCTCCTTCAAATAATAAATTGTTTGAAGTGCTGTGCGAGAGCTGGTAATGCGACATTTTCGTTGTTTTTCCTGATTTCGTCGATACTGCTCACAAACAAATTGTTGTATACCATTCAGAATTAATTATTCTCTGATCCTCTAAAGAAATGGTTGCGACATATCCAGTACAACCGAAGAAACAAACGATCATTTTCTTGGAAGTGCTTGGTGAACCAACAACTTTTGCGAGATTCGGTTCATCTTGGGGAACACCTAAACAATGTATTATTGCTTAGTTTCCGGCCCATATGAATATGTTCAAGTTTCTTCACCTGTTACGATGCTGTATATGCATTTTGTAGTTCCTCGGTGAAATTTTTTGAGCATTTCATCACACCAATTAACAAAAGTATGTTCTGAGCTTCGGCCAAATTATGAGGAATCCATCGGAAACACATATTTTTCACAGCTAAATGTTCGTGCAAAATCGATAGTACTGCAGTCTTCGATATGCTTAAGGATGCCTCTTTATCACGTAATTCACATGCCGATCTTCTTCAATCTTGTTGCGCACAGCATCGATGTTTTTTTTGGAATGACAACCGATTTTGGTTCACCTTCACGACATATCACTGATAGACGCACGACCACGACGAAATTCTGCAAACCAATTGTAAACAGTTCTTTCTGATAGTGTTTCATTACTAAAAGTTGAGGAAAGCAATTATATGCATTGCTTTTGAGTTACATCTTTACTAAAAGCGTAAACAATTCAACCAACGAAAACCATCACGAGTATTTTCCATTATTTTCGGAAACTTTCTTTGTTTAAACGCTCATTATAAACAAACTAGTCGGTCGATTTCTAAGCTGCAACTGATTTCACAATAACAAATATCAGCTGTTTTTAAAATAGTAATGACATATCTCAATAGCGCTATAGTAGTTTGTAGCAACTTAAAAGGTAACCCTTGTAAACCAAACTAGACCCTCAGTGTTGTTTAGCAACGAATTGTTCTAGAGTGCATTTTTAAGCTTATGTATGCATTTATTTTAATATAAATATTTTTAATTTTTTTCCTTTTTTAAAAAAAATATTTCGAACTATGAACTGATCCAATTAGACCGTGTGTAATTTCACAACACTCGCCGCAGTTCCATGCCATAGCCACTCCAATCAGCCGGTATCCTCAGAACATGAAATATTCTGTAAGACCGGATACAGTTGTTCCATTTCTTATAATCTAATCAGTTATCATCATTTTGACCACACTTCTCCTTATGATTCAATAAGTGTTTAATGCAATCAGAAATTCAGTCAGATAGTGTTGATTCCCAATGGAAGCGCCAAATGCAATTACATTCGCTCCGCCGTTATGGGATCCCAACTAATCACACTTAGTCCTATAAACGCCAGAATCAATCAGATTTTATTAGGTCCGATATTTCAACTCCGTTTCGATAGGAACCGATTTGATGCGATAGAACTCTAACAGAATGGTACACACAGAACTAAACCTCAAGCATTAAGTTCACATCGGGTATCTACTCCCACCTTCGGAAGCAATCGGGTAGTATCCAAAGTGCTTACAAGTTCAATCCCGTCAAACAAGTCTCCAGGCCGCTTATGATGCAGCTCTTTCTCCGTCATATCTTTTAAGATCCGGTTCTATTCGAGCATGTATCACGCCATCTAATCATATCCGAAACTGTCGGATCACATTCCATCTCAGTTACAAAGATTCAATCCTATTTACCTCTCAATAAATAGATCCGTTGAACGAAATCATAATTTCTCACCATTCGAACATTCGTACAATGAACTAACATTAAATGTTATTTATCTATAATGGCAGAAATTAGTGCAATGGATTTAAACTCCATAAATAAAGTATTACTTTTTTTAGAACCATGGCAATATATGCAACCTTAACTTCCAAGATAGAGCTTCACCACTCATAGAACAATTAACATATTTTCATGATTATTCTATATTTATTATTGTTATAGACTTAATAACCGTTAAGGATATAATTCTATCTTTAATACTAAATAAAAACATCGATCGTTTGACTGTAGATGACAATATCTTGAAATCCTGTGAACAATCTTTCTCTGCGAATTCCGTATTTAATTGAAGAAAACAACCCTATTTTAACTATTAAAACTACTGGACACCAATGATACTGGATTTATGAATTTTCAGATTTTGTAGATATTGAATTTGGTTCATATAGGACTCCACAAAATGATTTAGATCAATGTAATATTCGTCTCGTAGAAGTCGACAATCGAACTAGAGTCCTTATACACACTTTAACACGAGTGCTAATTACATCAGAAGAGTTAATTTACTCCTGAACAATTCCAAGAATTGGGGTTAAAGCAGATGTAACTCCTGGTCGATTAGACCAAGCCGCCTTTTGGACAAAGTTCTGAGATCTGCAAGGCAAACCATAGTTTCATACCAATTGCAAGAGAGAATATCAGCTAATACCTTTTTAACTTGAATTTTTAACAGTTCTAATTCATCACAGGACTGAAATATAAGTATTGGTCTCTTAAATCAAAAATAGCAATTAACAACTATTTCTGATAAATAAATTAGTTAATTCATAATATAAGTATACCATATTTAAATAATTAATACTTTTATCCCTCAAAATATGATGAATTTATTTAATAATATTTTATATTAATATTATTACTCCTCAATACAGCAAACTACTACAGTAATCCCACAAAACTGTTATTTAACACCCCTTTCTTCTGGAATACATTTACACATTTTCATTGATAAATAATAACTAATTTATTTTCTAGACTTTACCCATTTTTTTCCATTAACAATAAAACATTAAATTGATTAAGAACTACATTAGGATTTTCATCATCCTCCTATCATTATGGCTGATTCCTTCTCAAAGACAATTGTTATGAAATACTATTACTAATAAACTTCATAATGAATTCAAGATACTATTAGAAAAAAATCAATAAAGGATCTACGCTTATTTTCATTTCAATATTCTCTATCATATTATATAACAATTGTTCCCTTTGTCCGGAACCAATTGCATCTTGCGCGAAAATATCTGTTACGGCTTTTACACGATGCTTTCCCTCAGCACAATTTAATGGTAACAAAAAACAAAAGACATAAATTTAGCTTACCTTATTGCTCAGCGTATATCCTCTCGTTTGCAATAGGTGCGCACCATAAACTGCGCGGGCTCTTGATATCCTGCAAAAATATTTTGATTACAAGGGTACATTCAATGGTATCAATATTATTACACTTTTCCTCTAAAAACACCGAACAAATAAGAAAAAATTGGGCAAAATACAAACTGTTAGTAGGTTACTCAACATTTCCCACTAGTAGCGATATGTGACGGAGCGTTGTCCTGTAGGAAATAAGATACGCGCTCCTTCTTTCTCTTATTAATCATGGTGGATTTCTCTATGTCCTTAAGGAGAATTGAGAAGTCATCCGAACTTATTATAAGGAAATCTTAGTGTACAAAGCATCTCCCACATTTCATGAAGACAACTAAAATTTCACCCGCATAAATATAATCTTTGTTTTCTTTGCCTTCGGGTGAAGTTTTTCACGTTTCGGATGTAAAACTAAGCGCCTAAATCCCGTACTTGGTGATAACAAATTAAAACAAAAATTCTTAATAATTAATAAACAAACGGCAAACATCTGTTATTGTTCTAATTCATTAGCTTGCGTCGAATTAAACGTGTAGACATCTTCTGATTTTTAATGATAGTGTCCATACTACCAAAATATTGAAGCAATATCCGGTATTGTGATGCAACGATCAGGCTCATAAATTATTGTCAGCATACTCTCTCATCGTTGATGCTCTTGGACATCTCGCAACGTGTCTTCTCATATTTCTGAAGGTTTCAGTGGCTGAAACTGTAAGACTAAGCATACCCAAAATTACCGTGCTGGCTTGTGTGTGTTAATTTTTAACGAGGAATTGAAATCTTTCATTATTTGAACAAGTGCGTTATCTATGACGTAGATAGCCCATTACCACTAATACTCGAACACTCAGCCTGCCTTGCGCAAGAGTAGTGGTGTTTTTCCATATCACTGTCTGGGAGAAGTGAAGGGGGTCTTCCATGGATTTTTCGTTACTGTGCAGGCTAACGTTGGTCTCAAGCATTTTAATCCCTCTTCTGGGATTTTGTAGTCGTGTTTAACGCCCTTTTTTACTACTGAGGCAACACAGGCGGTGGACACGGATGATATATAAGGTGAAATGATGTATTGGGAAGGGATTTTTTTAAAAGGAGGAAAGCGTTTTAGGCCCAAGTTTGGGGTGCCTTTCTGACATTTGCCATTTATGAGGACTGAGAAAAACTTGGACAAATCCCAGTTATGGAGGAGGTTTTGGTGGGAATCGAACCCAGACCCCCCGCTGACGAGTCCGCGCCTTAGCGACCCGGTTTGTGCAACATGAAAACCCAACGTGCATACATGTCAGTTTAAAATGTGGTATTTTGCTGTTTTAGTTGTAATTTGGAAGGATATAACTATTTTATTTAAAAAGCAAATGCCATTTTCTATGACTTATTACTTTTAAAACTCACTCATAAACTCCTTCAATCATATTTCAGTTACGTGGGACCGTATTAGGTTGTAACTCACAGTAGCTATTTATAACTGTCTCCCTCTATTTTTACTTAAGTCAACTACATTGGAGAGGCACGATATCTCGTGCTCTTTCAAAGGAAAACGCGCCGTCACAAACATCGACAGCCGCAATGGCAAAAGTGTTTATTAGACTTCTAATTAATACATAATGCATCATATGCTCCAAACCTAAGCCCTGGCGTCTTTTTTTCTGTTCAATGCAAGACTTTGACTCGGTGGGGAGAAACATATGTCGAATGAAGATGTCATCTACTACTACTATGGCTGTATTGCAGACTTCGACAAAACATTTTTCCAATGGGATGAAATAACGAAAATTCGGTGACATAGTGCATAGATTTAAACAGAAATTTTCGATAAATAAAATTTATATTAAAATAAATGTATTTAGCTTACTGAGATCTTTGCAATTCAAAGCGTGTTTGCAAGGTGAATGTGCCACTTTTGCCCTGTCTTCACTGTAACACATGTAGCTTCCAGGCCACACATTTACACGTTGCCTGCTTGCTATTTCGTGTCATTCATTATAAACATACAGGTCGTCATCATGCATGTCAGCGTGATTTTGTGGTTTCTGCACGCACAATACGTGACTAACCTTTTCGTCAGCAAATTTATTTCATTAACTACCCATTAGAGTAGTTGCTTAACAACCACGATGAACCCTTTTAGACTGAGTAAATTGCTGTGCCTCGCTCATCTCTTACGTGTGTTTAGCATTACAATCAGAATTCGACAGTAGGTTTCACAATTTTGGTATGTTTTTCACTCCTTTGAGCAGAAAGGATCTTAGAGACAATGATAGGTCTGATTGACTAATTTATAACACAGCAGGGAATCTTTTTCTCATGTGAAGACCAAATTTCTTTTATTTAGAGAAAAACTTCCAGCTTTTATTGGCAATAATTTTGTTTTCGTATTAGAGAAACTGTTGAGTGAAACACAGTGGCGCATTAAATTAATATACTCAGCTGTTGAAATTCGATCTAATATTGACTTAAGCGTTATATTATACCAGTGGTTGTCAAATGTGGTCCGCGAGGCCCTCAGGGGTTCATGAAACATTAACGTATTGCTAACAGCTTTATACTTCAACTAACAATGTATTATGATAAAAAGAAAGATCACAAATTCACGAGTATTTATTGAGACAAAGGTCAAACTGAAGGCAAGTATTTGATCCGGAGGGAGCTTTTTGGTAAGCCAGAAACATGGACCAGGCGGAACACTCATATATATGACGTCATATTTTCCCAAGAAACAGCGCACACCTTTCAATAGCAAGATCCAAAATTTCCCGGACTATCAAAGAAAGCATTGATACCTTTCGTAACAAATTTGTGTGGAAAACCATTCTCTACTCTCATTAACCTGAAAAAGAAAAACTATAGAAACCATTTTGAAAACGTAGACTCAAAATGCAGATACAAATTTCTCCTATTATGGATTGCAAGTGAAATGCAAATCATTCCTTTCATTCAGGATTTAAAATTAATGAGTTCCATCATATTGCTTATTAATATTTTATGAGCTTATATATTTTTAATTTTTACAATTTTATTTATGGAACATTTTAAACCTATTTTTGTAATTACACTAAAGTTTTAGAATGAATTTAGTAGTGGTTGATATATTTATACATAATTAAATATGGTTTTTAATCTAAAATATTGAATATCTGTTCATAGAAAATATATAGAGATTGGAAAAGAAAAGTTAGTAATTATTATAACTAAAATATAGTTTATAATATTGCAATTTATATACAATTTATTATACTTACGTTAGTACATTTTGGAGCATTTTATTAAAAATATATTAAATGTACAATCACGAATTCTTATCTAGTTGTAAACTGCCATTTGTAGTTGACAGCGTACAAAATAGCCCATAAGATTAAGATCTGAACTACAGGGTAGTATAAATTTGGTGTCATGAAATAAAAATTGTATACTTGACTATTATCGCTTAGTGAACTTCTTCACAGTTTGATGAGCAGATAAGTTGTCACATACTTAATGAAAATTGTAATGTCGTTTTTAAACAATTCATATTCGTTATACCAGATCTCAGTACGTAAACAAATAACGAAATCCTGCAATTTTACACAACCTTACCAAAAATTAAAAAATAATGGGTAATATACCGTGAAAACCAAAATTTACAGCACTTTTCCAATCTATAAGAACGGAAAATCTGCTTTTGAAATAAATACCCAACATTAGCAAGTGGAATATGAACTTTTATATTCTGTATCCGCTTTATTTTGGCCCATTGTGTATATAAAAGATTGCATTTATTTCATACACTGTCTTTAGGTATTGCGTCTATCAGTATAGATATTTTTGTATAATATTTTGAATGCACATTAAAATTGTGTTATAAGCCTTAAGGATACGCAGAGGTGAAACTTGGATAAAATCTTTCAGTACATAATTTAATGTCTTTTTTAAAGCTTAATATACTGAAAACTTTCTGCTTTCATAATATATACGAAAGGATTTTAAACGCCCGTCGAGAGGCAATAATATTGCAAATAAATTACTTACATTTTAAAATGCCTATTTTTGAATATCATTTTTTATGTTTTTTGTACTCAAAATGTCCCCCACTATACAATTTTGTCCACCCCCCCCCCAAGATTTTTAACGTGAAATAGGAAATGATGGAAGAAAAATTTGTAATTTTCAGAATATTACTCAAGATACACGATTTTATCAACTATAAAAATATTAAAAATGTAGCATTAAAGTTAGGGAATTTTTGAGACTATCAGGACAGAACAAAAATCTAAATAACAGTTTGTTTTCTCAATATCATATTAACATGTTAATATTTATATTTGGTAAAATTATATATTCTTCGCCGTGTGAAACTTTACAACATTAGCATATTATGCAGATAAATAAAGATACTTTTAAATATTAGTAATATCAACATGGAGATTTAATAATGTGTGTGAAACTTGTAGAAAAGCCTATGATAAAAATTTGAAGAAATAGTTTAAAAGTTGCCAGATTTAGAAATTTCACTTGCGGGTACACTTATGAAAGAAAGAATAGAATTAACAATGAATATGGCAAATCTTAATGATGCTTCTTGGGAAGAATATATAGATGTTATATATTTGGTTTATTTATGGACACTCTTTAACATCACAGGTCATAGCGTCCCATTCAATCGAGGGCATGAAACGGCCGAGAAATTTTGCTCCGAGGCTTCTTCTTTCAGGCTTGAGGTTCTTTTTCATGCCGTAAATCTACGACACGGGACCCACGGCTTTACATCCCTTCCGAAGGAAGATATACTTCGGAGATTTACGCCCGAAAAAATCCATCGACCCTGGTCAGATATGAACCCGCAATCTTGCGTCTACGAGCCAAGTATGATTACCATTACACCACTAGGACCGATGAGTATATAGAGAAAGATAACAAAGGATAAGAAGCAAGTGAAAGAAAAGCTTCGATTTGCAAATAATCGAACACTTTCTAAGATGCTAAAGCTGTCATCCTTGTCTTTAGCGACCACAAGGGGCAGCGCCTAGCGACTTGAGTATAATCGATTCCCATTGACCGTTAACTGGAGACCTTCTCTGGCGCTGTCTACACGTGATGAATGCGCCGCTGGGGTAAACAAGCGTGAGGGATGTCCTGGACGCCAGCCAACCAGAAGGGAAGACGCGACATGCGTCGTGGGACCTTCCACATTGACACGTCAGCAGTCAGGGTCTGTTAATGAGGCAGCGGGAGACTACAGGTGTGGGTCATCAGGTTAAAATCCTATGTGCACTTTATGAACAATTCCTTCTAGTTTTGATCCGCTTTTGTTAGAGAACAAAGAACACTAATCGCTAATTATAATTAAGAGTGAACTTCAAACAGTAGTTCTGCAACTTCCTAGTGATTAAAGGTGGTCTAAAGGTTTTTAACACCAACCATTACCTTTCTTCTTCTCCCTGATGCATCTGTCATCTATACGCTTTCTCCTTTCAGCTATAATCCTGACAACGGAAATCAATTTCTTTTCGAAACCAAATTTAACATTTTATACCCATAAGTTATTAACAGATGTGATAACAAGGAAAAGGCGACTGCCAATTAAAACCAAAAGGTTAAAACATTTATGTTTTATAAATACATTTCAACAAATATCTTACAATCCGTGTTATATCTAAAGGCTTATCATGGGATGTGTACAATGTTTGATACATTTTCATTTTAAATTTTGGAAATCATTAAAGACACGTCGGAGGAAGCTCACAATCTGATGATGTTGGTGTAATGTTAGGGGAAAAGAATGTAGCATAGTTCGTCGAACAGCATTCAATCAGGAAGTGATGAGCCGTTTGTGTAGGATGTTCTGGGAAGTTGCAGTTTGGGGATGCTTTTTCTTCATTTAGTAGAGACAGGAACTTAAGGATATAGTTTGACCAGAGAAATTTTGCTCCGAGGCTTCTTCTTTCTTTATTTACTAATCGATGAATCGAAAACTCCGATTAGGAACTCCGACAGGAAATTCCTCTTGAAAAATCTCCTTACGGCATGCGCTGATTCTGTACGCACGTATGAATCATACACGAATCCTCTTTGGAGAATAGAATACTTGTATTGCCCCATTTCACCTGATGCGCTTTCATCCAATACACTGCATTGCGTCGTTTAACAAACACGCGCTACTTGCGCAAGTTTCAACTCACACTGAATTTTCGCGCAGCAGAGGAGAAATATACTCCCCGCCTCCACCGGCATAATGCTGTCAACCGGTTTCGCGGTTGCGTCTAGCATTGCTCACCCAGTATATATATTTAAGATAGCCATCCCCACGTCTGATTATTTGATTTATCTGTTACATGGGTTGAAAATATTTTAAACACGCAATGAGTGAAGAAATGTATTAACAAGATGTATTTCTCAACGCAAGTATAAAATTATAAAGGAGAAATCGTTTAATATTGGCGGTAGCTTAAGAGTCTATGAACAAATGGCAAAATGAAGAAATTTGAAATTAGAACTCGGGAAATATACGTTCATTATGAAAATGAACGTTCATGTAGTTCTAAATCTCCTTGTAAACTCTAAACTTGCTTCTCTGTTACCCTTACATTTCGCGAATGCAGTATATCAATAGCCGTACTTGGTGAGAAGATATTTAAATAGACAAATTCATTTATCTCACCAACCATCTACAAAACCTTATACAGGTTCTCATACTGCTATGCAATCGAACATTGATTTTTGCCGACCGGAAGTTACTATGTAACTGCCTCGCTACCTTCCAAGTGAAATCATGTGGCAAGGTTTGAATTCATAGCGCGCATTTTTGTTTCTTTCGTTATTTATTAGTAGTAAATAGCAATTATATTGTTCTCACCATTACATTAGAATGCCTAAAGCGTTTGTCCTCTGCTGTGAGATATCTCTGAATCATTTTGAAAAGATTTTGAGATACTTTCCGCAATTCATCCTCCCGAATATTGTAAACTGCGACCCGGATACTTTGTTTCATCGCCTCGAGGAATTTTATTTTTGGTACGAAGTGATTTTGTATGGGTGACATTATAGCACCTGAATGCCTTTATACTCACAGCCGACAGATACAGCAACTTGTTGGGCTAATCGTGTTAAAGACTTTTGAGCAGACGTTTCTGATCGGCAGCCTATTTCTTCAAGCTTCTCCTCTGTTAAAACCCGGTGTTTTGAAATTGACTTCTTGCCAATTAAAACACATTGGGTTCGAACTTTATTCACTAATCTTTAAGTTACACTTTCCATGATAATTTGCCCCTGGGAATTTAGTATGGAATTTTCTACTACAGTATTTGTACCGTTACTTTTGCACAAAACAGTCATACATATTTTTTGTTCTAGCGTGTATTTCACTCTTTGTATACTCCACATAGATACGTTTAACATCCATCCTTCCTACAGATATTGAACGTGGTGTGATAAACACGACCGAGTAAGCTCAATTGCCTGAATCATCGGAACTTTATTTGCAGTCTAAAAGGGAATCACGCAATCATTGAAGGTTAGGCGGTTACCACTGTTATACACGAACTCCGATTGCGTTGCGGAACGACAGCACTGTATATTGACATATTATATTACCAGTCTTTATTTCACTCTTTCAAGAAAACTCTGTAATGACTGATTAAGTGGTTTTGTTTAAGGTTCGCAGAGCGCACAGTTATGTGACCTACTTTGGAACTGAAAATCTGCGTATTAAAAATATAACGAGAGGATTAAATGCCTTCTTTATTTTCTTTCTACTCTCATGCGGCTGCATGGCTTTGTATGTTTACATCTCTTTTACACAGATGTCTTTCGTGGTGAAAGAGGAGGCACTTTTGATCTAGCTTCCTCCTTTTTAATATCTTGAGAGATATTATCTAGGATACTAATGGTTTCGATGTAACGTGCGGTTAGTTACACCCCTGTATAGGCAAATATTCGAGCCCTCTTTGCGTGCCTTCTCGTATACACGGTAACCAGGAGTAGCTCTGGAATTTAGGGTACCAATATACGCCGTCCAGACAATAATCTTTCATTACTAGGTCCCGAGCCTGCCCAGAGCAATATATGGCATTCTTCCTGCTTTTGTACACGCCGCTAGGTGAATTAGAGACGTAAGGCCCAAAGGTCCATCTTCTCATAACGGAATATGCCAGCGCAAAGAGTAATGTAAAATGTTCAGAAACTGTTGCTAGCCTTTCTCTTCTCCTTCTTGTTTCCTTCCCTTCCATAAATGTTCTTTCTACATTTACTGCTACCTGCCTTTACAATCCTTCTTCATGTTCCTTATACCTCTTTCTTACTCTCTTATATTTATATTATTCATTTCAATCACTCATCTTGCAGTTCCACATACATTCTTGATCCTCTTTATTTCCATTTTTATTAGTTTTATTATACACTTTTGCTCAACTATCCTCGCTATTCATCTCACATATTGCTGTTTTTCTTATCCAGTGTACTAAATTTCCAATCAGTTTCTTCCTTGCAGACAATATTGTAATTTAATCCCCTTTTATTTTAATGTGCAAGAACTTTATCTTTTTTTTACATGCTGCCTATTTATTAGTCGTAGTATCTATAATTGACATGATGTCATAATGCTAAAAAGACATGATTTACTACGTTCATCTCTTGAAATGGGTTTTGTTCACTTTCAGCAATTAGATTTATTGAATATAAGATAGGTTATGAGTGATCGTCATAAATTATTACATTGTGGATGATATATATATATATATATATATATATATATATATATATATATGACACGTTTGAATCTCGTCAGACTATATTGCCCTTGAGATGAGGACGAATGAACCCTACCGCACCACAAGTCCCACCCGCCAACCGTCGCAGCAATGCATCTCCAATAAACCCATATCAGCCTCGAAAATCAGACGGAAGGCTAAGTCTGTCTAACGCAAGCACAATAGTGACTTTTCACGTCACTGTTAGAGAGAGATTTTTTTTAATGGTGTTTAACGTCCATTTTACTACTGAGGCACCACAGGTGGTGATTACTAATGATACATGATATGAAATGATAAATTGGGAAAGGAGTATTTTTTTAAGGAAGGAAACGTTTCAGGCCTAAGTTTAGGTACCTCTCCGGCATTCGCCATTTATGAAGACTAAGGAAAACCTGGAAAAAACCTCAGTCAGGGAGGACGGTCCTGGTGGGATCGAACCCCAGATCTCCCAATAAGTCCGCGCCTTAACGACCTCGGCCACGTGTGGTGGTATGACGAGAGACAAAGGGAGTCTTTCGCGAAATTTTCTTTATTGTGAAGAGTAGCCTCATATGCGCTCAGTTGATTTGCATTGCCCTCTTCTGGAATTTTGAAGAACCTGAAGCCCAACAGAAAAACAGAAAGATATTAGTTTAAAATATAATATTTTGTCAATTTAAGTTGTAATTTATTTTAATAGTAAATGCTTTTAAATGTTATTGTATTTAAAATCCGCGGATCGCATGAAATTCTTCATTTATAACTGTTTTCCCTTTATTTCTAGTACTTTCGACAGAAAAGTACGGCATCTTACAGGGCTTATATAGATAGGGATGGTAAAGAACCAGAAAAACGTCAAAAGAGATATATTTATATAGAAAAAGACCGGAGATTTGAGCTTATGTAAGTACAAACATATTTAAAGATGAGTCATGGAACATTGACATTTTAAATATTTAATGTAATTTAATTTAATAATCACTTACACTTTTGATAGTCCCATACCATAATTTTGAACATGAAAACATTTTATGATACATTTTCGTGGTATATTTAAATAAATTAGGTTTTACATTAATTTTGACAGCTCTTGTCTCAGTCAACCACATGCTTCGCCACTGACTATAACTCAGTTTAAGATATGAACACATAAGAGCCGCAAATATCACTTCCCGAGTTCAGAGATTTGTTCATTTGTTTTATTTACGGACACTCTTTAACAGCTCACATCATCAGCGTCCCATTCAATTCAGCGTGTGAAACGGTCGGTAAATTTTGCTCAGAGGCCTCTTCTTTCAGGCTTGAGGTTCTTTTTCGTGCCGTAAATGTACGACACGGGACCCCCGGATTTACTTCCATTCCGAAGGAAGCCATGCTTAGGATTTTTACGCCCGAAAAAATCCATCGACCCTGGTCAGGATTGAACGCGCGATTTTGGGTCTATGGTTACCACTAGATCACCATGACCGACCCGAGTTCAGAGGCCAAAAGTCCCCAAGATCGAAAGGGGAAATTAGAGATAAAACCTCCGAAATAGCAGATGATCCCACAAGAGCTGACACATATCGTTGCCAAATTTGTGGTTGCCATTTATTGGAAATGAATATGAAGAAAAGTTGAAAAAATGTAGAGTATTAGAATGAAATCGGGGTAAAGGAAGAACCCAGAGTGAAAATTGCAAAATTCTGACTTTATCTGCCACAATATCAGTTCTCAGTACCCAGATTCTAACCAATCCCACAGTCTTAACAATTCATTTTAAATAGAACTATGCACGACCCACCGGTGAGTCATATGACGTGAGCAAATATCTGGACATGGATGATTTCACAGATAGCCTCGAAGTTATTCTGATTATGATTGACAACGCTTTCATCCACTGTCCTCTCTTCTTAAATCCTTTTCGCGTTTGTAACGCACGCGATTTATTTACTCCATTTTGAACGCTGATTGTTATTGGTGATGATTTAACTACAGCGCGGAAAGGCAATAAAAGTGTTGCATTGATATGGCCGATATCAAATTCAGGCTGACGGTATACAAATCTATTTAACTCTTAACCTGATTACCTCAGCGATGCTATAATGAAAGTTAACAATGCTTTCTACAATATTTCTCAATGGCCAGTAAAGAATGACCATAACTTTAATGATAATAGGTCTCAAGTTACCCTATAAGAACATCCATGATCAGGGGTAGCAATCAAAACTTGCCACCGATTCTTGTAAATGATATTGTCTTTCCATAAAGCCTGGATGTGAAACACCTTGGATTTTACATGGACAGTCACCTAGAGCGAAATGAGCAGTTATATAATAACTGAAACACTGTCCTATTTTTCACAACCATTGGCATGCCACACTTCGACTATTATGATGTTAACCAACTTTAACAAAAACTGAGAAACAGATTACAAAACGTACATAGAAAGCTCTATCCTGCTCGCCGAGCTTTACATTCTCTTAAATTTTGTTTTTATAAATTGCGGAATACTCGTATGATTATCCCAATGTACTTAGTTTCGCGTTTTAGGAATTTATTTGCATACATCAATCAGGCACCAGGTCTCACCATCATGATCTGCCCTTTATACCCCACCATAATACATTTTCGTATTCTTTAGCATGATAATTATAGAATTTTAAAATTTAACTTACATTGTTGATCTATAGCATTTGCGAACGTCGGAATTCATAGTAATTACATGCTTACAAACAATTTAATGATAACAGGGGCGGAGTATCTAGGGAAAAAATTAAGTGAATTTAGGAGTACGTGTAACTTCTTATTGTTATTTCTTTTTTATCTTAATTATTTTTAAATTTCATTGTAAAATTATTTTTTATTTTATATTTCAGCATTGAAATATCTAATAACTAGTCTTAATATATTGCATTAAATTAAATAGATCCAGTGTATATTAAAGGTATGTGTGGTCCGTTGGATCTGTGTGCTAGATGAAGTTTTATTGTAACAGCACTTTTAAATACTATCTCGTTACTAATAGCTGGAACATACTCCTGAGAGAAGTTATTGCTGGAAAATGTCATTGTTTAAAACTAAATTCAATTAAATCTTGATGCTTAATAGGTCGATTTTCACTTAAAACGTCCATCTGTTTATTAGTTTTTCTTTTATCTCTTCTTGATTCCAGTATTGTAGATTTTTATTTATTTTATTTGTTCGGTTTATGTATTATTTAATTAAACTTATAACTATAACTTATGTTTATTTAGGTAGGCATAAACTGAAGTTTTATATACATTTAAATTATAGAATAGAGGCTTAGGTAATATAAATATAATCACTAATTCTAACTTGTAACTGAATATTGATTTTCACTGGTTTTCATACTTCATTTTAGAGTGGGATAAATAAGTAATTTTGTGTTGTATGTATTAATTGTTTGAAGCTAATTTAGATGTGCGACAAACTCAGTAGCGTAGAAAGAATTTTCTCAATTTGTATTTGAAATAAATAGGGATTAAAAAGCATGATTAGATATTTAAACAAAAATGCTACTTGTTTTAGTAAATTTATGACATGGGCAGTTGAATATTGAAAGCGCAGAAACACGAATTAACTTAAGGTTTTAGACAACATAGTAGCGCAATATAGATATTTTAAATGCTATAATATATAATTATTACACAAAAGAAATTATAATTTACATTATTTAACACATTTAACAGTTTTAATCAAGCACAGGGTTACATACCACATTTTAAAAATTAATCCTACAGTGCTTACATGTGGAACCCATCATCAACTTAATTTTTTAAATACTTCTAAAATAAAAAATTCAGGCAATCATGATTTATGCATCTATTCTTCTCTTTATATGTTTTATTTATTGTTGGTTTGACTGCATTGGTTTTCTCACGACGTCTGTAGATTGTGGACTGAATACGATAGGTATGTGTAAGTCTGTAGGGATGATTGGAATCAAGTTAATTCATGATGGCGCTAATGAGCTCGTAGTTTTGGCGCCTTAAAGTTATCTATATTTTGATCTGACCAGGTTTGAACCCAGAACCTCCTGATTAGTAGTCGCAAACTCTACTACTATATCGCGGAGACGGTTTATTCTCTTTTATTGACTACTTTACAAGAATAAATTACACCGGTGATTTTTTTTCTAATTAGTTATAGGCAACATGACTATGCATTTAGGTTTGTTTCTACCTTCTCCTCCTTTTCCACTTTTAATTGCATTCTTTTAATTTTAAATGTGCATTGTTGAAATTTACTTAATTAACGTAGGAGGTAGTGTAAAATGTTCATTGAAATACCAATTCAGTTTTAAGCTCAGAAAAAGAAGTTGTGCATGATCGTATTTCGAGCAAATAGTTTTTCATTTGAAGAGAAAACACACTTTTATGTTCAAAGTTTGGATTATTGTGAATCTTATGATGATCTGGAACAGCAAATAAGATACTGTGTAAGAGATAACTGAATACAAAAAGAAATTTCTACGCAATAAAGAAGTGACAATTGCTGTATCAGAAAAATGAATGTAAATGGGATAGGAAACTTCATTGAACAGAGCAAAAAATAGTCATAAACATACGAATTGTGCGGTTTGTAAAAACCGATATATCCTCAATATACCGTTTACATTATGTTGTTTGAATTGCTTGGTTTTTGCATACTGTTTACAGTATGCCGTTTAAAGTATTGGGTTTTTACAAACTGTTTACAGTATACTATTTGAATTGCCTGGTTTTTATAAGTTTATTGTGAATTGACTGTCCAAATATGAAGATAACGTGCCTGTTTAATTACAATTTTTCGTGCTTTGACGGAGAAGTTGTGTAATTTTATAATTCAAAATACCTTTAGAGGGGGAGATAAGGTTATTTTTTTTTTTTTTTTTTGAGTAGTGTTTAACGCCCGTTTTTACTACTGAGGCACCACAGGCGGTGGACACTGATGATACATGAGATGAAATGATATATTGGGAAAGGATATTTTTTTTTTTAAGGAAGGAAGCGTTCCAGGCCTAAGTTTAGGTACCTCCCCGGCATTTGCCAGTTATGAAGACTGAGGAAAACCTGGAAAAAACCCCAGTCAGGGAGGACGATCCTGGCGGGATTCGAACCGCAGACCTCCCGCTCACGAGTCCGTGCCTTAACGACCTCGGCCACCCGTGGCGGTGGATAAGGTTATGAAGTGTTAAAAAAAAAAAAAAAAAAAAGCCAGAGAGTGTTGCAAAATTTGTAATATTTATTTCGAAGTTCCCTTGTCTACTAGCAATTTCATTACCATTTCTATTAACAATCTCTGTCTAACAGTGTATTGTTTTGTGCTTAAACATATCAATAACACATTTTTTCAGTACCAGTAGTAATGTTAAATAGAGCATGGGCATTTATTACACTGAGGTTCGCATGGACTTTATGTGTAGATCTGGTGTAAAAGTAAGGTAGTATGCATGCACTGTAGGATTAATTTTAAAAAGAAGCGGGATGTGCACAAACTCAACAGTGTAGATGTCACAGTTTAAGTATTTGTATACCTTTCTTGTATCATCATTGTATACATTAGAACTGGTTGAATGGAAAAGAAAGCCTTATGGCTTTTATCCTGTTAATTAAAATAAAACATGCTATTCTATTCTAGTATGAGCGCTTCTCATACAAGGAACAGAAAAAGGAGAGCATGGGATATATAATGGCAGAAATGTCTACCCAACTGACGCTAATTTATTGTCACCTCAAATAATTTTTTAGCCCTTTTAGTAAGAAAGAAAGCTGCACATATAACTCAGATATCTGGTTTCATATAAGGGGAATGTACAAGATGACTACAACGAGTTACTGCGTGTCGATGTGTTGTTGGTCAGTGAGTAGGGTTCTCCCATAGGAACCATCAATCGTGCAGGCTGACCTCTGTGGTTCATCCCCACGACACCACATGATTGATGCCACGTACTCGATCACACCTTGAGCTTTTTCTGAGAGGAAAACCTTGTATCACGCTGTGTTATTGTTAATAAACCGCCAAACTCTTTCCTTTCGGGGGGGGGGGGAGATAGCAAATCTCTTCTCTTCTTATATCACTTCCAATAAAGACGTAAGGAAAAAGTCACTGGAAACGGTTCTTCCAAAGTCTTCTTTATACTACCGTATCGTAATGTAACCAATGGCTACTTCATTTTAGAACTGAAAGAAGCAGTCTGGTGGTATTGGAATAAAACAGTTGAAGATTAGTGCTGCAAAGTAACTTTGTACCATACTTTGCAACACTATTTTATAAAGTACAAGAGAAAGTAGCAGTCTTACTATATCTCATAATTTAATGGAATAAATTTATGAAATTATTCAAGCAATACAAATTACTTTCTGTTAATATAAATAGTTACACTACACGAGGCACACAGTAAAATTGATTTCTGGCGCTTCAATAACAATAGCAGGATCTGAAACAAGAACAGTTCTTCAGGATTCCTGACACTTCCTCGCTCCTGCGAAAACGCCATCATTATTGCTGTCTTTATCAGGCGACTCATCCTCTCCAATAATTCTAGTGCAGATTTCGACCCCACTATTCAAGATGTCGCCCACATATCCCTCTGCAATCGCCGATGATCTCCAACTATCATGTTTAATTTCAGTACATCTCCTCTAGCATCCACAAATAATGTAACCGAAGTCGTCGAAAACAATGTACAGTATAACTAGAGGGGTCGTACAGTTTCAAAAATTCTGTCACTTTCGTGCCAAACAATCCTATTAATTGACTACCTTGTACACTTTCCATGTAATTCACAAATAAACGATTGTGTACAACATGTTTCGGACACATAGAGACAAACGTTCTGTAAATGCTCACCCACTTCTCCTTTCCATCTACAATAGAAAAACTTCTCTCTTGGTGTGTTATGGTCTTCGGAACTGATAAGTTGGGTATATTTTCTTTGTCTTCTATATCGTCGAGTTCCATCTTCCTTGGTTCATCTCGGCGACAAGCGACACCAGCGCCATTATTACACCAAACTTTATATTCTGCATCAGGAGCCTCCACCAAACATGCACTTACGTCCTATCTTATGAAAACACAGAACTCTTTGCTACATATCCAACAGATTTTCTTTTCAAGAAAGCGATCAAACTTCAAACTTTGATATATCAACACTGTGGCTCAGTTATAACGAAGACTTTAACATGGAATAAACACACCTTAATATTGCAGCTTTCACTATCTTCGATTTCTCCAGAAAATATGTCAACATAACATTCCCACTAATTGTCTTGGCATTTTTCTTATTGCCCCAAACTGTGAATAAAACACGGTCTCGCACATACCGTGTTTTAGATTTCTCATTCCTTATACTAGCCGCCTCTTCAACTACCTCAGATGGAGTTCCTTTAAAACTTTTATCACTTTCGTGATTCCATTATAATGTTCAATTTACTTTCATACCATCGAGCTAGTAAATGTTTCAATAAAATCAACAATAACTAGCATTACACTAACGAGTAACTATACAAACATATGAACAAACACTAATCATTGTTCTTAGTTCCTGTTATTTTTAACTTTCCAAACTAAAACAAATTATAATAAAAATAAGTTACATTCGATATGATAGCATAAAATATATGTTACATCAATGCCATCCTCGCTTAAACCTCAAGTTGCTACTAATCCACTGAGATGCGCAATATCTGCCTTTCAACATTTATATTGCAATATACTATTAATGAATGTAATGTTATATATCATCACAATATGCTTAGCATGTATATGTATAGCTGTTATTTGAACTGCAGTCACTTAAAATCTTATTTAAAGTTAAAGTTGAATACAAAACGCAACAAAATTCATCAGCTATGATGTGAAACGTTTATAAAAACAATCGTATGTTATTTTTGAATAAAGTATACCTTAAAGTGTGAAACCGTAGTTTCTTTCATTTTGTACTGATCATAAACAAATACACTACACATATAATTCCAATATTTATTCCTTAAACCACAACCTGACTAACGTGTTAAACATTTTGTTGGCTTATATTAAAGAGAATTTGAAATTTTTCAATTTTGAAATCCAAGCATTAAAAAAAGGCTAACTACTTTAGGAAATGGGTGTTGAAACTCTTAAAAGAAAAACAAACATGGTGAAATTTGAAGTGATCGAGTAAAGATTGGGTACTATGTTCTTTCTGAAAATGCTGACACCCTTTCTCTTACTAATATTTTCCATATATCAACTTGATCATTTATATTCCTTTGCATTGTCGGTCCTGGTGGTGTAGTGATTACCATACTTGCCTCTTAAACCCAAGATCGCGGGTTCGAACCCGGCCAGGACCGATGGATTTTTCAGAAAGGCTTTTTTTTATTTTATTACAATGGCATATACTGAGTTTCATTTAAAAAAAATTCAAACTGCAGCCGGTAGAGCAATTTTTAAATTTCATTTTAATCCCCACTTGGTTTTCAGGTATGCCCCCAATCCTAATGGCCTTATTGTCCTGTTTTTCGTAAACTACTATCATGAATATATTTTAAAGAAATAGTACGAGTTAAATAACAAAACTTCCGGCCACTAGAGCAATTTTAAAAAGTTTTCAAAATTTTCGCCTTAGGTTAACCCTTATTCCCAATGGTACAATTTTACTGGTTAACGAATTCTGTGAATCTGTTAATTGATGATTTTATGTCGAGTTTCGTTGAGAGAGAGAGAGAGAGAGAGAGAGAGAGAGAGAGAGAGAGAGAGAGAGAGAGAGAGAGAGAGAGAGAGACATGATTGCTAGAGCGTCAACAGTCACACACACACAAACATTGTGTGTGTGTGTAATTTTTTGCATTGTCGGTTCTAGTAGGTAGGATCGATGGAAATGTGCAGAAAATTTTCAAAAACTGTTTCATGGATCAAACCTCACTTCCTTCGAAATTCGCTAAAATAAAATATTGTAGTTACGGTGAGATCCTAAATGAAACTGTTAATTATTATGCAAATACAGGTTACACGGTACACAATTTTTAGTTAAGAAGTAAATTAAAACGATGTAGAACAATCGCAATGAGCCATGATCACACTGGAAGTAATAGCATCAAAGGAAGGCATTTCTGATACATTGTAATATGTTCAGCTGTTCTAGATATTGGGGAATCTGCACTGGGAAGTTCGGGTAATAATCTTCAGAATTAGTTTTGACTGGTAATGAAGTCATTGCAGGTAGAACAGAAGGTTAATGTTCCCATTAGGCATGAGCTCTTTATGTTCTAAGTTATTGAGTATTACACGGTAGACAGAACAGTGCTGGTGCTGTATAAGTGGCCTTTAACACGACGCTGTCCATTCTCTCTCATCACCATAGTAACCAAGTACCAAGCGAGTCAAAACAGGGAGTGCTGCCCACGTAGAATGTGTTAAAGGTGGATAAAGAGGACTACAGGGAACACTAGCAGCCAGGAATTGTTGTGGAAAGAATGGAGAAGAGAGCAAGAAGAGGACATTGGATACCATGTTCCTTTCTGTCGCTCCCGGCGAGATTCTCCGATACACTGACAGCTTTATTAATCCAGGATATTGAAAATCTGACGCCTCACCATAGCAGTAACTCTCCGTGTTACACGTTGGGGAGATTCTGCCACGCTAATCTTTTCCAATAAAGACTATACAAATTATAGGCATGTTTCGTTATACACTCTTTTTATTTATTACTTTATTTAAATCGTGTTATTTAATGCTTTCATTGTAATAGTTTTAGTACAATTGTAATCAATAACAGTTCCATGTTGTGAGTTCGAGTGAACAGGAAAACGTAGAGACAAGGCTTCCTAGATTCCTAGTCGAAACGAAGCAGAGATTATAGAAAAAAATAGAGGAAATTAGTTTTTTATTAGTTTTTGAGCACTATGCTTTAACACTATACATCGGCTGAAAGGCGCTCGCGTGCAGTTATCATTGATATCATACAATGTTTTATATTTTTTTGTACTGAGTTTAGTGTTAAAAGTAATTCTTTGTTTAAATTAACTTTGTATAAAGAACATTTAAGTTCAAGCAGTGATTATGGAGAGAATATACCACGTTAAGGTTGCTACATGCTGTAAAAGAAGAAAATTCAGGCTGAAGATAACATCTATCTGCGCAAAGATTTGCATTTGTGTATTATGACTTAAAGAACTAACATTAAACAAACATTTATATAGCATGTTGATATAAATCTTAAATGTCATAAAAACGTTTAACCGTTAATCTGTTTATTTTTGCACCAAAATTTCAGGATTGCCCCCGTAAGGAACTGAGTGATAAAAACCAAAGAACTTCATAAAAATCTAACGCATATCTCAGATATTAATAGGTATTTTCTTAAACAGCTTAATAAACTTAACTGAAAAATAACATAACAGGGACAATAGAAATGGTACGAGCAAATGAATACTGGCTCTCGGTTAAGTTATACGCATGCACCACGTTTGAGGCGTGGTTATCTGTGCTCTCCGAAGTTGTGAACTTCTCACTAAATACCAGTACTGTATGCTTGCGCATGTACATAACTGAACCAATGGCCTGATATTCGTCAGTATCAAATGTCACTCTTTGCTGATTAAGCCCATTGTATTAGCATTGTCATAACCAGCTTTCGGAAAACTCCTATGAGCCGCTTATTTATGAACCGCTTTCGTTAATGAGCATTATGTATGATGTGAATCATAAGCATAAAAATCATTTATAAATTCTTTTATCAGATTTAAATGTAATAAAACACGCATGTATATATACAGCAAATATTCCTAGCGAAAGTGATTGCGTATATCGGATGTAACAATAAGGTACCACTAAACTTTCAGGACACATTCCTCGCATGTAAAAGAATTGATTGATTTTATTTACGGACGCTCTTTAACATCTCAGGTCATCAGCGTCCCATCGTAGAACAAGAAAATATGTTATATGGACATGGATCCAGAAATATTGTATTTTCATGTAAGAACTCATTTTATACAACGCATCTTAGTACTTAATCATGGGAATACACGGAAACAGAACGTACCAGCATACCACATGAAATGTTCAAAATGCTCTCCGCTAGCACTGATACATGTATATACCCCCCTTCGCATTGAATCCCGGATGCGCTTATGTACCCCTGCAGAACTGCATATTGTTTCGCAGCCTTCCATAATATGGGCACCTTTACCAAGAACTGTCAAATTCCCTCACAAATAAGTGTCTAGTTGGTTCAATATATGTTAACACTACCTTCATTCAAATGGAACACAAAATACTGGTGGTGAACCTAAGAATAACAATTTAATCAGACGTAACTAAGAGGACATTTTGAACATTTCATGCTGTAAGCTGGTACGTTCTGCTCCTGTGTGTTTCCCATGATTAATGCACTATGAAGAGTTATAGAAAACGAGTGCTAACTTGGAAATACCGCGTTTCCGGACCCATGTCCATATAACATATTTTGTTCTTCTTAGTGTGAGGAATGTGTTCTGAAAGTTTGGCCATACCTTGTTGTACGTGTGTTTCCAGTGATACAGCATTCCCAGTTAGTGGAAGGTCACTGCATATCAAATGATTGATATCGTAGCTCGGTTTTGGATCCTCTGTGAAAATATAAAATATGTATTCGTCGTTTAACTTGCAGTGTATGAATTACATAGATGTGGACATGGTTCATACATCGGCTACTGCGCATATGCCTGTAAAACAGATGATCCAAATAACATATTACGTTTGCTATTACAATTGCCCCCATCTGTTCATTCTTATATGTTAGCAATGTCTGTGAGACACTATAATTGTTTGCTATCCAGCCCTAGGGTAAATTGTAATGTATTATAGAGTGAGTAATAACAGAATTAGGATCTGCTCAAAAGGACCAGTTTAATGTACCTTCAGAAACGTATCCAAAACAAAAACAATGAAAAATAACACCAATGTTCATTTCTTCCACTTTTAATTTTATTTAAATATGTTTAATTTTATTTTTAAATAAGCGATACATTGCCGTCAATCGTTTCCTGGCTACCAGTTTTCTTTTGTGATAAATATCTTCCTTTAAGCCTCTCGCCTTCATTGCATCTTTTATATGCCTTCCCGGGATTCCGAGGCGTTTACGTTTATTTCTTCTTTTAGGGAACAATCATTCCTTTTGATCATCTATCTTCATTCATCCTCTAAATTCATACACTTGTTTCTAATATGGGTAGCTGTATTCCCACATTTTTTGTAATTTTTTTGTTTCTATTATGCTGAAGCCTTGATGTACAGTTGCTCATTACTAGTGCAATAATCTCTAGTGCAAATTTTCCTTCAAGTTTCTGAGATAACGTTAGCCATCTTTTTATGTACACGGTATCCCAGAATAGCCCTACATTATTTTTTTTTAAATTCATTCCTTACACTTATGCCACTTTGGCTGCATCTTGCAGGGGTTTTAGGTGTGTACGAAATCAGACATTATATACATTTCTTTCCTCTAATATTTCTTTAAATATTTTCATTGCTGAATAAGCTACAAAACTAATATTCAATCATTACTAATACATGTTCGTTTCCTCCTCTTCTTGTGTGCATACATAAAATATAATTTCTTATAGCAGCTAGTGATTCTTGCCCTGAATCTACTGTCAGTTCACATGGGTAAAGTATTTACGCAATGACAGTTAGTGAAACAATGGAATAAATTTCAAAGAAAAATATAGTAATACGTTCTCACTACTCAGTATTATTGTTATTTTTGATAATTTATTGCAACATAGAATGGAATTAAATTGCTTGGTGACTCTTTCTTTCTTTCTTTCTTTCTTTCTTTCTTTCTTTCTTTCTTTCTTTCTTTCTTTCTTTCTTTCTTTCTTTCTTTCTTTCTTTCTGTTCTTTCTTTCTTTCGTTCTTTCTTTCTCTTTCTTTCTTTCTTTCTTTCTTTCTTTCTTTCTCTCTCTCTCTCTCTCTCTCTCTCTTTCTTTCTCTCTTTCTTTCTTTCTTTCTTTCTTTCTGTTCTTTTCTTTCTTTCTTTCTTTCTTTCTTTCTGTTCTGTTCTTTTCTTTCTTTCTTTCTCTCTCCCTCTCTTTCTCTCTCTCTCTTTCTTTCTCTCTCTCTCTCTTTCTTTTTTCATATTCCTTCATTGCTTCTCTCTCTTTTTTTAAAAAAATAAACCCCCATGTACTTAAAATTCTCACAATATTTTATTGATAGATTATTAATGTGAATTTTCAGTTGGCATATTCGACAATGAGATATTCAGTTTTATTTATAAGTTTATTTTCCCCCCAATGCTAGCTCTCGTTGGAACTTGTGCAGTTCGCTCCCCCCCAGTGTATATTTCTTCTGATAATAATGGTACGCCAGGACGGTGCTTCTTTTAAACACTGTCTTCTATCTTCCCTGCAATAATCTATTTTCAAATATGAATCATATATAAAAGTCTTTGCTGTAACGTGTATATATATATCGAGGCACTAGGAAAACTAATGCTAAGCATAGATATCATCTGTAATCCTCTACATTATAAGAACTTTATAAGCAAGACCATAGTTGTTTACACGAACTCTACTACCGCAGTGAGACTGGAGCGATTCGAAGATCGCAACCTGCATTAAACCAGATACTACAACAATTGAGGATTCAGCTGTAGCTGGCCTGTGAGCTAGACTTGAATACATGAGCGTTTTATTCCAGAAACATTCAGCACAAGTAACGCCGTGGCCCCTATGCAACTTCTTAAACATACATGTAATGCAAGATGCTTTGCAGTAAGCTTCTTTGACAACATTCTTTCAAGTTTTTTAATGTTATGCTTGCCTTACAATTGATGGATGTACAAAAGGTAGCTGTAATTGGTGAAAATAACAGTAAATTTAAAAGTATCTCAAAACATTATAAATACTCTTACATTTAAAAGTAGCGTAAGAAAAGGGGTCATTTATGGATCATACGGACAAAGCAGAACTATCACCTTCATAGCATTTGTGCATCGTGTAACATGGATGCAGCTCATGTATGGATTATAAGCGCGGAGAAAAAATGGATGGCAAAGGTCGAGGAGGAGTAGGTGTCACTTGTCACACGTAGGGAATGGGAACTGGGGGCTGATAAATAGCGAGATGGGATCTGGTAGACCGGAGTTGCTATGGTTACGTGGCTATGTCCAAGTAATGCTGTGAAATAATGTAAAAAGAACGGAACTTTTTCCGTACGCTCGCAGCGACATCCAGGGATAATTTGTAAAATGGCCTCATTTCAGGCAGAGCCTCTTTGTGGTTTCTTTTCAGGTTTACGGCAGGTTTGCCTTATATTTACGTAATTGCATGGGCTTCACCAAAGAATGGGATGTCTAGAATTGAACTGCCACAGTGCTATGAGGCTTTTGTTCTAAAAAGGAGCGAATTAAAAATTAATACGAATTATTATGATTATTTAATGCTGTCATAGTCATAAAATATATATATTCTGCTACTGAGTTGATACTATTAAACTAGTTTATATCCTTTATTTATATTAAGTTTAAACTGCATGTGAGTATTTCGAGTCATCTGTATATTCATAAAGTTGTAATTACATCTTTCATATCTGAAAAGCTATTATCTTCATAATATGTGTGTGTGTGAACCGCCACGGGTGGCCGAGGTCGTTAAGGCACGGACTCGTGAGCGGGAGGTCCTCGAATCCCGCCAGGACCGTCCTCCCTGACTGGCTTTTTTTTCAGGTTTTCCTCAGTCCTCGTAACTGGCAAATACCAAGGAGGTACCCTAAACTTAGGCCTGGAACACTCCCTTCCTTAAAAATATCCTTTCCCAAATTATCATTTCATGTCATATATCATCAGTGTCCACCGCCTGTGGTACCTCAGCAGTAAAAGCGGGCATTAAATACTACTAAAAAAAAAAAAAAAAAAATGTGTGCATTTCTGAAAATGAAGATCAAATGATATTGTTATGGCAGGCACACAAAACTAAATTACAAGTGTTTTTCTGTTTGAAGTTTACATTTTCTATTCTCTAAATATTCCATATAAATATTTCACATAAAATCTGAACTGCTCCAACCTGTTAAACTTAATCCCTATGATAAATTTGTGGCAACATTTGGTCACGTTCCTAATGAGCATGTTTTTTCTTAGTACATACAGAGGAAGGGCATACTGTTCAACACACTCAACATCACTAATGCACTGCATGTAGACGGAAGAATACTAAGCTGTCAAGTAATGCTGTAAATTTGGACCGCCGTCAAGCGAGGTTTTATAAAAGTGAGCAGCGTGCATGGAATTAAAATATTGAGGTGGTGCGTAGCAGGAACGTGAAGAAATATAATGTAGGTCTTCGATAAGCGTGTGGCAATGAAACCTTGCTATATCGGCCCATTGGGTGTCATTCTTTCGACAAGGACTGATAGCGTGGAAGATGCGCTATATGCAGGTCGATCTGTCTTTGAAGCGCTTTACGATGATTTTATTTAATCATTGTTTGAGGCGGATCGGCGATGGACAGCGAGGGAGTTAGCCGCATAAATCGGAACAAGCCACACTATATGTTGCATTAAAACACTCCTCAGATATAAACAAAAAAAAAAAAAAGGAGGGGGCTCAACTAAGAGTGTTCAGCGACTTTCATAATTGTGGCATGATAAATGTGACAGGGATGATGATTATAAAAGTCTCTAGAATAAATGGTTTGTTACTTATAAATTTATTCACATTACTTTATTTCCAGCCCTTGCAAAAAAATTATATAGAAAATTGCAATACATGAGCAATTAAGCCATGCATGCTCATTTTCCTGGCATTCCATCGTAAGCAACTTATCATATGCAACCATATACTTTATGATTTTATGTCTGCTGCATTATGTAATTTTATCGCATTATATTACACTATTTTAATTTTTATACTTCAAAACATCACTACTTACAGCTAAAAGCATTTAATATGACAGGTTGTCTTTTATTAAACAATTAAATAATAGAATAAAACATACACAATTAATTCTAATGGGATCTTAAAGTTCGAAAGACAATGAGGGAACGCATGCACCTAATCTTGTTACTAGAACGGTGTAGTAATATGGGTGCAATTTTCAAGATGCGATTTAGTTCCAATGTAGGATGTTGAAACGCTTGAATGAACATTTATTGCTTTTTGCGTTCAAAATGTAATTTGATGCCAAAGTATTTTTAGTACATTAAAATTATATGACATCATCATGTGCTAAATTGTGCTATATATATGACTTTTAAGGAACTTAAAAATGTGAGAAGATATTCATAGGTTATGAAGAATAATACACAATAATTTAAAATTATATGCAGGGTGACTAATATAACTTTTAAAAGTAAATCATGTATTTATATTGTAGTGCTGCTCCGTTTACAAGGCATTTAGTTGATGCACCGTTTCCAATTCAGTCGGACATAGCTCTGAAGCAGAAGAAATTTAGTGTAATTGTAAATTTTCTGATACTTTAGCTATTCCTAAGATATTGATTTAAAAAGTATTTAGTCTCATACAATCTATTTCAACATCAAGGATATTTCCCTTAATCATGTACTGCAAACATCATGTCATTCACATGCCACTGTTTCTACTGCATGGTTCTTATTTTCAATGCCTTTAATTTCTAGTTTGAAACGAGATGTTGGATTGGTTGCATAAGAAGTGTTTTTCTTGAAGTAACATCAAGATTTGGTGGTAATGATATTTTTTATGTTGTAGACGCAGGCATTGAGCAAGTTGTGGAAGCTTCATTATCTGAGTGACATAAGTAGTATTTATGTAGACCTTGCGACTGTATAACCGCCACGCTTAGGTAACAATTGCAGCCCCGCCTTTTCTTTGTCGAAAGCACTGAAAACGTTCTTTGTTAACAGTGTCGCATATTTATGAACCCCGGACCTTGCTTTCAACCGGTGAGCAAGGCAGTCAGAAATCGTTCTTCACAAATTTCTTTTTGGCTCTTGGTTGCGTACGCGCGATGTGGCAAATTTAGAGAGGTGAAGTAAAGCCTTTCTTTTTTCTCATGGCCTCATTCTATATCTTGGGGAGCAGTAGGATATTTTTCCAAATGAAAGCTGCTTATTGAGGCCAGAAAATTATTGTTGATTAAGTTGTTGCTCTTATACATTGTATATTAGCGCCAGACACCTAAGCTAAATCTTTTTATTATGGATTTGGGAAAATCTTGTTTATCCATAATATATACTGTGTCGTTTATGCGCGCATCCTGTTTTTTCGATCGATAGATAATTACATCCTCCTTTCTCTTTCCCTTTGGTGCTACGTATGGAAGGCACGATCGCCATGTTGCTGTTTGTGCAGCGTAGTGAGCTGATTAGACACTGTTTGACTTACTTGGCTTCTCCTCTAACAAGAAGCAGCAGGGAACCCTCAATTTAGGAGTGGGATATAACATTATCGACTTTGCCGTGGACTTCTTCACTGTGTACGCAGTGACCCAGCTATAATGTATTACGAAAAGGTTATTTAATTTCTAGTCTTGCTCTTCATGCATTTTGTAATGCTTTCGGCGAGGAAATACACTTCTAGCTTAAAATGTTAAGCTATGGTAAATTTGGAAGCATTTAACATTTTTGCTTTTCTTCAAATGGAAGATTATATTGCATTATTGTGTTTGTAATTAGCTGGGTCAATAATTAATTCATTGCTACCTGTTGAACGGGCCAAACGTTTCCATACTATATTCTAGAGATTTAATGATTTAAAGTTTGTATTTAAATGATTTAGCAATGTGGAAAGATCCAGTGTGTGTTGTGCGTTTTCTCACTTATATGTAAAATTAATTTATTGTTTTCTCCATTTCTTTTTTATTCAGATTTTAAACCTGTTTTATCTACATGTTATGTAAAACTGTTATTATTCAGCAAATTATAGTGAAATATGTATTGTTGAATTTTATAAATTATCAATACTTTTCTCTGTACTGTTGAGTCAGCCCACAGGATTCCCTTCGTAGTTTGTAATTTAACTTCATGTATCATCAGTGTGTACCGTATATGATGCCACAGGCGTTAAACGTTATTAAAAAAATATATCGAAGACGAAATGGCTGATGTAGTTAGCGTACGCTCCATGACTGACGATTAACGGAAGGTGGAGGAACAACAGCAGCCTTTGATAGAGTTTGATGCTGGCTGCTTTTTTTACGTCCCTTTAAATCGATTGCATTCAATACAATTTATAGAATTTACAAAGACAAAAGAAGGCAATAGCTCCTGCAAAAGATAAAATAAGGATGTGAGCCGAAGCAGAGGATATGAGAAGTGGCGCTTGTCCGCAACCCAAGAGCGAAATGGAATGGGGTAGAAGTAACTGCCGCTAGACCAAGGCTCATTCTTTCTTTCTTTACTCTCACTTTCTTTCTCAATTTTTTTCGCCTTTTATTTGCAACGTTAATTAGTAATTCTTTAGCGTGTTTGCTTCCCCCTCCCCTTAGTTCTTATGGTTAATCTGTAGTTAATTTAATATTTCCACCTTTAACTACATCCCATGCACAATAGAACTTAACAATTGTTATTCATCCTCCTCCCTAATTTTTCTTTTTGTTCTTCGGGATTTTGATGTTCAATTTGTTTAACTTCTCATTATATACTATTCTTTTTTTAGTTTGGATTGATTGATTTTTATTTATGGACGCTCTTTAACATCTCAGGTCATCAGCGTCCCATTCAAATCAGGGCGTGAAACGGCCGACAAATTTTGCTCAGAGGTTCTTTTGCTTGAGGTTCTTTTTCGTGCCGTAAATGTACGACACGGGACCCACGGCTTTACTTCCCTTCCGAAGGAAGTCATACTTAGGATTTTTACGCCCGAAAAAATCCATCGGTCCTGGCCGGGTTCGAACCCGCGATCTTGGGTATAGGAGCCAAGTATGGTAATCACTACATCACCAGGACCGACTTTTTAGTTAGGATTCTCTTATGTGACAACACATAGCGATTTGTGTGTGTTTTTTAAAGATGCCCTATTCAGTTTTACATATCAAAAAAAGCATTGGGACATTGTTTACCTAAGGTATGACATAAAATAGTTTGCGAAGGGTGTTAATACCTTACTGATATTGCTTTAAAAGTTTGCGGCTTTGAGGCAGCAATGGAAAACGAGCTGGAGCTGCAGGGGTACTTGGAAGCTGGAAGAGGGGATAACGGGGTTATGGTGAGAACTAATGTTTTCTGCAGAGTCAGCTTCCATTTTACTCTGAAAAATTCTCGGCTCATTTCCATCCTGACTGGTAATGGAGTGTGAATAAGCGGCAGGAAGACTTCATGGTCTCCTGAAGTTTTAATGCGCTCAACAGCGTCATGCGGCTGATAAACAAAGACGGCCAAGATGTGCTTGTCTTGCAATAAACTGCGGAGAAGCAAATTCGCAGTGTTTGAAATATCCTTAGCTAGACAATTATAATTAAATATTTCCTAGTCTTAGGCAATAAGAAAATGCTCAGAAATCCACATGTTCAAGAGCATTCTGTGCTACAGATCTTAGCACATTAAAAACAGGGAAAAAAGAAAAACAATACATGAGCAGCTCTATTTTGAGTGTGAAAGTTGTATCACAATATGTTCTGAGTTATCAAGGAAGTTAAGAGCACCGAGTTATATTTACTAGGACTATTTCAAAAATAAAATTAGAATAAAAATAATATATTCTTAAAAGTATCTCAAAATGTTAATAATTATAAAGAATTTTTTAACTATTATGAATACCTTGTAAGACGAAGATCGATTACAACATTTCGATTAAATCAATTATGCCAACTGAGAAAAACCGAATAAAGATTTAATAATGCTAATTGCATGTACTGCACTCTTATTTTATTACTATAGGAATACATTTTATAATCTTAAATACTTTTTTAAAGGATTGTCATGATCAGAGCCCGGAAGTAAGGGAAAATGCTTTTTCTATCTAGGTGGGTATATTTAAGAATCAGATAAAGTTAACATGTTTCTGTACATTTGCGGTTGGTAGGGCCAGTTTTTATTTTGCCTATTTTGACTTCTGTTGCCTATTTTAAGGTTTATAACTTTTTTTTTTGCTTGTTTTAGATCGTTGTGGATTTTCTCTGCGATTATATCCCCATTTTAAAAAGCACATAAAGAATATCAATATATTGAAGAGAAAAAAATCTATAAAAATTAAATGGCATGTTCACCTCACAAAAATATCTGTTGAGATTATTTTATATATTTATTTCCTTTCAAGCAGTCAAAAACTTTCTTCTCAATCCATTTACTTAAGTTCTTTAAGTAACAGAACCTTCATTACTAAAAGGAACGCATGACTATCTCGCGTATAGGAATACCAGGAAACATAGAGGATGAGGGAGTTACTGTCGTTTTTAATAGTTCTGGCAAATGACCTTGTATCGTCCTGCGCGAGAAAATTCTGAGATGTTTGTGATGGGGGTAACTTCTCGGTTGCATAAATATAACAAATAATTGCAAGGATTAGAGCGGCACAACTGTGCAATAATCCCTACAATGTGTTTAGTACGGAAAGAAAGATACTAACCTGATTCCCTTATAAACGCATAAACCAAAACGAACTCGATCAGAAACCATTGCGCATCTTTTGCTCATTCGCCAGGACTATTCAAAACTACTTTACTTTATCTTGATCACATTTCCATTATGTCCTGAAAGATAAATATTCTGTTGTAACTGGTGTGAATCCTTTCAAAATAGCTTGTTTTAAATATGCTCCAATCACTTCAGTGAAAGTGGAACCTTCTATTTCCATGATGAAAAACGTTCTCTCTGATAAGCGGCTGACTATGACATTTGATACCTAGAAAAAAACATGTTGTTGTTTGTGACCAAGAAAATAAGCTTAAGTACTTGATTTATTTGACAAAGAAATTATTAAGTATCTCAAATATCTTTTTTCATTAATAAGGAGCGATGTTATTCTCTGTTTTCACTTTTAATGAATGCCAAATTTAATTGTTTTACTGACTATTTTTAATATTTTAAGTGCCTTCTTGTTTGCCTATTTTAAACAAAATAAATGCCTGAACTTCGGGGCTCTAACCATGATCAATATTATTTATGTGTAAAAATTACATCCTTCAACTATATATTTGAATACACATTGAGTAAATGTGCAATTATCAAAACGAAATGAACGTTGGTTGTTATTGCGATTAATATATTCTTCTTGCTCGTGGATTTGTAGGAAAACAGAGTAGGCGACACTGAGATGACAGTACCTGACCAAGCGGTAAAACGATTGAGGTAAACAAATTACGATAAATTTGCAGCGATATGCTGCTGTGATGAGTGAAATTTAAAACGCCGTTATATTTGATTTGTAAATTTTTTTTTTTTTTTTTTTGGAATGATTTATTTATGGACGCTCTTTAACGGCTCAGGTCATCAGCGTCCCATTCAACTCAGGGCGTGAAACGGCCGACAAATTTTGCTCAGAGGCCTCTCTTTCAGGCTTGAGGTTCTTTTTCTTGCTGCAAATCTACGACACGGGATCCACGGCTTTACTTCCCTTCCGAAGGAAGCTATATTTAGGATTGTTACGCCCGAAAAAATCCGCCGATTCTGGCCGGGATTGAACTCGCGATCTTGGGTTTACGAGGCAAGTGTGGTTACTACTACACCTCCAGGACCGACACAATATTAAGGATAACTGTATATTCTTTCATATATAGGAAAGCTACTATTAGCTCCGTACAACAAGAAAATGTCGCTTTACGCGCCTAAAGAAGGCTTCACAAATATCTGAACTATTGTACTTTTGTGTGCCAACATTAGCCGATGAGAGTGGAGGACGAAATAACGATTTAATGCATGTGACTTTAAAAATGCTGCAGTTTTTAAAGACTGGATAAAACGAAGTTAGGTTAGGTTGCCCCACAGATAGGCTTGATAGTCGTTAAGACAATCACACACTTAGTTAATCGCATGAAATAAAAGCAATATGGCCAGCACTATGCTGCAGCCGCCATAAAACGGACTTTAAAGTTTGTAAATTACTGTATGTATTAATGTATTAATTATTAATGTGTGTAAAAAGCTATAATCTGTGAAAGACCTAAATATTTAGGCGAATTATAATGTTGGATTAGACCTAATCCCGGGAGGTGATGAACCGAGGTCTATTTTATCACCGGTAACAGTCTAGCGTTCACCCTATGGATTTGTCTTCAGGAGCCGAATGAATACGATCTCTGTAGTCAAGGTAACAAACCTTGGGACGTGGAGTAGGGAGTTTCAATAGGCACAAGGTTGTAGCTTGTCAGAGTGCAAACCAAGAGAGGGCAATTAGAGCACCCACTATTGCAGCCTTAGGAATACACAGGTTCTGATTTGATACTTACCACCGGGGATTTGTGGTGGGAATGCGTTATTTTCATCCCACCATTTCCAATGTAGGTACAGTGGAGCGAAATTGATATGATGTCATTCAAACTGCTAACTATGACAGGCGGCAAGTAAACAACCTGGCATGTCATACCCTTCAAAATTCTTACAATAATATCAAGGTTTTCTTTCCTTACAAATTATACTTCAGGAAATTTAGAAAAAATAATTAAAATAGTATTCAAGTTAGAAAAGCTACAACAAAAACTGCGTATCTTGCCCAAAGCTTCCTTGGGAATAAAATTATTACAAAGAATTACTTTAATTTTATTTGATAATTTTTATGCCAAGTTCTTCGTTTCGGCATCAAATGATATCATTGTCTCGATAATTTTTAACACAACAATTTAAATTAATATTGTAGAAAATTTTAAAGTGGTTGCAAAAAACACATAACTTGTTTATAAGCTTCTACATAGCAATTGCCAAGAAATTGGGTGCTCTTGTAACTCCGATCTACTCCTTCCTTATATTTCTGCAGATGGTTTGGTGACATTGCACTAACCCGACTCGTTTGCCTACAAACGCCACGTTTTACAGCATCCAAATATGGGGGCGTATGCTCTGATAGTGTAACTACTTAAAAACATCTGCCTAGTTATTATTACACTCGCTTGACAAGGCTTGTGAGAGGAATTTTGTTAAATTAAACTCCTGTTATCTATTAGATCACATAATTAGCTTATGACAACAGTTTGGATGGTGAAATAGTTGAAGGTAGAATTATTATCTACCTGTTGTACAGATTTTACATTTTTCGAGCTGGCGGGAGATGTGGCACTTCCCCATTTGGTGGTTGCTATCCAACTATTTTTAGGTGTACCACCCCATGCTACTCTTAGGCGGGTGAGTTCAAAGCTTTAATCATATTCAAACTTCCAATCAACGAACTCCAATGTCTACTTTCAAGTAACAGGAGCTTTCACTTCCCTCTGCCCAACAATATAATTCAATAAACACTATGACAATGTGCATGCCACAGTATGTCTACGTACAATTTTTTTTTTAAAAATTACCTGCCAGGGCAATAACAAGCACTGAATTGCAGTTTGAAGTAGACCAGTTTGAACGTGCTATTACATTAGTTTCTAGCATGTTTTATCACTTTTCGCGGATATGAATAAACTGCGCTCCGCCTATAAAATAACATCCGAGTCTGGCCCGTAATAAAAATACTTTTGGTAAACATATCATCTGACATGTTAAACAATATAATCACACGTAAATTATTATAACAATATCATAATTCTGTATCTTTAACTCGAAAGCAGATTTTACACTGCTACCTAGTTGTTATTTTGAAGTTGAAACTGTCCCTGGCTCCCCGTCGATTAGAGTAATTAAAATAATTAATAATTGTAATTTTAGAATCAGCAATTCAGTAATTATGTGCATTTTCTTTCAGTGGAGGAATCTTTAATGACATAACTCGTATACGTAGAATTAAGATTGTAAAGTGTTTGAATGCGTTCTTAATGTGTCATTTTTGGTAATATTTCAGAGATAACACGTAATAATAAAGTAGAGTAAGGAAAACTTCACGTCTTTCTCCGAACACAGTAAGACTTAGCAAAAGTCAGACAATGCAAGTTAATCTCTCCTGGTATGCAGCTAGACTTGGAAATTTCCACGCCTAAGACAGAGACACCGGCTTGCTCGATGGCAAAGTCGCAGGCGTTGAAACAGAAGGATCGGTGACAGTAACGTATGAAATCTGTTTAAATTCATCTTATTGACGAATAGCAGGGCATTTGGCTTGACCAAAATTGTCCAGCGAATAGAAATGGAATCACTGAAGTAAGCACTGACCTTTGAGTCACGTTAGCATGAAACTGGCGGGAATGTTTCGCGCCAGTTTGTATTGTGTATAAAAGGGATAGATTTTTCCCAAAAGTCAACCAGTCTCAACATTTTCCGGGCCCAGATACTTGTGGCTGCCGTCGCCTGGAGATCAGCGGAAGAGCGATCTAAGTACCAAGTATCAGTTCCGGCAATAACGAGGTTTGACTGTCAATCACCACGCGAGATACCGATACAATATTACTGGGCTGCATTAAAAATTATGTTGAAATAACAATATCTTCGTATTCGGCACCATTTGGTGAACGCAATAAATTTACGTGTTTGCCAAGATTATCTTGCCTGTGGTTCGAGGTGAGACGTGAGTTGGCCTAAATGTTCATGTTCTGGAGAATAAACAACTTCAGCAACTAAATAACGAGGCGTTATTTATCGGCGTATCCCATATCAAATTCCCATTCAGCCTTGGTTAGCTTGCAGCTGCCAGAAATCAGTGGAAAGCCCTAGAGCGAGAGAGAGAGAGGGGGGGGGGGAAGAAAGTCTCATGTAAGCAGAGTTAGTGGTTTGTAGCAGTGGCGAAATCTGCGATCAGCGGGCTTAAACTAACCAATCCATGCAGCGCAATTCCATCCCTCACCAACAACAATCTCGTTTCAAAGTCATTTGCTATTTTTTTAAAAACATTTTATTAATTGTCTCTCCGATTGTATTGGTATTCTCGTGACGTTTACAGAGGGGGCATGAATGCTGCGGGTGTAAGTCTGTAGCTACTAATGAAATAAATTAATGATGGGGCAAATCAGTTTGGATTCTCGGCTCGTTTAACCTATCTGGTATCAGCCTTCTCAGGATAATGAAAAACTCCGAAAAAAACCTTACCCAGGCAGCTGATCTGCCGGGATTCGAACCCAGGACTCCTGATTAGTACCACCAGATCACCAAGGCCGTCTACTTATTTTGAAGTGACACAAGACGGCGCGTTTCGGTTAATAAGAGCGAAGAACCTTTTCAAATTGGATACTGCATTTGCCGCACTTGTAAAAAGCGTTTTTAGCGATGTGGAAAATCTCATAGCACTAGCAATATAAAGAAATGTCACCTCAGTTATAAAATTGCTCTTACTTGATAAACAAGGGAATTTGGAACTGTTTGTTTGGTATGTTAATACTCTCAAAATAATAAAATCAGAAATTAATATATTATTTTTATATAAAGTAAAAAAGTGCCGAAAATTAAGAAAATTCTTAATTAATTGTTTTGTTTATTTCATTATTAAGAAAAAACTGGGTATCTGACATTATACAGTAGGTATATTTAGTAATATATGTCTGCATTGCTGAATAATCACAGAAAACTGGCATTGCTTTTGTTTATAACAAAGATCTCATTTTATGTACCACAGTGTTTAAATTTGTGAGTAAAATTTTGAGTAATAAAGCATAGTCGTTTTTGGTTATATGAAAGCAGGAAGACAAAGGGAACGTAGTTTTAGCATATGCTAGGCACGAATTTCAAAGTCTGTTCAGCTGTTGTCTGGTATACTTCCTTTGTCCCTATGTTAATGAGGGAAACAAAAGGCAAGGGCGGATTACGAGTTTCAATTCAGAAAAACAAAAAGACCCATGTGAGTAGATTAAGAGTGCATTGGTGTTTTGTAAGTCAAATAGAGAGTGCCGTCAATACACTGGAGTGCTCTCCAGTTTCTCACAGTAAGAGATACAGTTTTTTTATGGTCCATACTCGTATATTAAAAGCTATAACTCAGAAAAAGTATAATTTTTAACATTGATATCATCGATTACCCGTACAGTACTAGTAAAAAAATTATGTTTGAACTGTTTTATCTATTGTACTGTTTCCTTAACAGTAAACATATATAGCCATTGTTAATGCACAGCAGGACTTATATTTGATCAATTATAGTAAATTACAATAAGTTAGTTTATTGGTGATCGAATTCCCAAACAAAATCTTCGACTAAACCTTTTGTCGTAGAGAATGATGCAGATGAACCAGAAAGGCGGGGGGGGGGTGAGAAACGCTGCTTCACATTCATTCAAACGATGTAATTTCAAGCTCCAGCTCAATAAGTGTGTTTGATTGAGGTTAAGTATTTAACTGTTTTCGCAAAAGAAATTTTATAAATAAATGCATTGTGATGCCCGGATGAGCTTGATCATTAGCTTTGTGAATCATCTAAAGTACAACCACAAATATTTCTAAAACGAAAGGTCCTATTAATGTCCTGTTTTTACAGAATTGAAGTTTGGACTAGGGCTTATTGGTGTAGTTAATACAATAATCCCAAAAAGTATTATAAAGTGTATTTCTAGCGTAAAGTACTTTTATTAATTAGAACAAGACCTATAACTTCTAGAAAAGAACACTAGATGAGATTATAATGTCAACGGAGCATTTTTTGTACTATTCTAGGCCAAGCAGTTGATATGGACATAGGGCTCACAACTCCCGTGATCTTTAGGCAAAAGGCAATACTTCCCCAGATTGTTAGGCAAAAATAATACACTCTGTTCGCATTTTCACTTCAATTTATGAAAGTTATGAACATCACAATGCAGTTTATCCTAAATGGATATACAATTTTTAACCTTAGTGGTATTAAACTTTTAAAGAGTTTTTGTCCAATTTAACTGATTGGATTGAATTGTTAAGAACAAAGAGGATATTTTGATAGTTCAGCCTTGTTCATTGACTAGTCGTTTGTACTTATGCTCCCAATTGGGCACGTCAGGGAGAAAGGGATGCAGGAGGGAGACACACGGCGGCCAGGATCCATGGGCGATGAGATACGGGCGTAGGCGGGGGTCCCTAACATTATTTGCAGACGAAACAAGGAGTTCGAGATCCTCAGATGGGTCGCTTTCATACCAGAAGTCAGGGTAGAAACCTTTCTATAGCAAGCCGCTATCACACCGCACTAGCCCACCTCGCCTTGATACCTTCGACCTTAATCATAGCAAATGGAATGAAATTTTATTAAAAGGAAGAAAGTTCGTGGAAAGAAAAGATTCATTGCAGCATTCGCCTAAGTGACCAGAGGAAACCACATAATAATCGAATATTAGGATAGCCGGCCTCAAAGGATTTGAATCTGGGACCTCTCTAATGCCAGTGCCAAATGTAACCGTCCACTTGATGTTTAACTGCTTAGTACTGGACTGAGTATGTACCGCACACTCTTGCCTACCGCGACCTTGTCATATGTATTTGTGTTTATATTTTGGTTCCTTTACACAGAGTACAGTTGTGATATGCCATAGAAGTAGGGCGTGCTGTATGTGCTGGATAAGATGATATTGTTTATAATGCTGAAAAAATATAAGTGATCCTAGTGTATGGAAGAATATAGCAAGAATGCTGAGCTTTCTTGTACTGTGTAAGATTATTATTATTATTATTATTATTATTATTATTATTGTTGTTGTTGTTGTTATTGAATAGTGATAAACGTCCGTTTTTACTACAGTGGACTATGGCTGATGTTACATGAGATGAAATGATAAATTGGGAATGCATATTTTTAAGGAGTTAAGTTTAGGGCACCTACCCGGCACTTGCCATTTATGAGGATTGAGGAAAACCTGGAAAAATTCTCAGTCAGGGAGGACGGTCCTGGTGGGAATCGAACCGCAGAACTCGCGCTCACAAGTCCGCGCCTTAACGACCTTGGTCACCCTTGGCGGTACTGTGTACTCTGAGAGATATTCAGATATTCTCATGCTCAGGATAAACTGCTCATATTGTTGATAATTTCCCTAAATCATACATAAAATGTGAACAAACATGTATTGTTTTTGCCCAGCAATCAGAAGAAGTATTGCCTTTTGCCTAATGATAAGGAGAAGGAAAACCAATAAAAATTAAAATAATTGCGGGTAGGATTGTTCAGAAAATTCCTAAATATTGTTCTCTCTACACATGACCATATCTTGTAAGTACTTGGCCTGGAACGTGCAAAAATAGATAAAATAATTAATTAATAAAATAAAAATAAGTAATAATAAATAAATAAAATTCTTTGACATTCTAATCTCATTTAGTTTTATTTTCTAGATGACTAGGCATTATTTCGTTTAGTAAAATGCAACTTTGTGCTATAAATATACTTTCTAATAATTCTCATTGGAATAGTTGTATGAGCTAGATAGATGAAACCTTATCTGAAATTCATTTTGGTGGAAACAGCCCATCAATAGCAACTTTCATTTCATTAATAGTTGTGGTGATAGTGTTATGTACTTTATAAAAAGTAATATCAATATAAATTATGACCAACCTAATGGAAAGAAATAACAGTTATCCATGCGAAGCTTACTATCATCAGATGACAATATAGTAATTGAAACATATTTGCCACTATTATGCACCAGGATAGCGGTTTCCTATGCATGCCCTCGAAGGCTGATCAAAGCTTCATCAAGTCCTCTAATGCAGTTTGTATATGCAAGAAGACGCACTAGAGTTGATAAATAAGAAATGAAATAATAAGATCAGATTTGAATATTTTTTCAAATAATAATAGGATTGGTTAAAATAAAATGAAATGGAAAGATCTTATTGATAGGATGACCGAGCATATCTTGCCAAAGAAGATAATGAATTATAAATAAATTGGGAGGAGAGATTTGGGTAGACCCCGTAAAAGGTGACTCAAGTATAGAGATCAAAACAGGTGAGATCACCTAATCCTTGAAAGGAAACGAAGAAGAATGCAATTCATTAACTTAAATCTAATCTAGGGCGTTACGTGTTTAAAGCAAATACATAGGTTAGGTTTAAGTTAAACGAGTTGCTTTGTAATAACAAATATTTGGTTATGTTTGACGAACCACGAACTTGTTACGAAATAATACACCAGGTGAAATACCAATAACTTGAGGCACTGCGTTGTTCTTTGCTGTCTCCCATATATTTAATGCGTTATTTTAATTTTCTTAGTATCAGCATTACTGTACGACTGTCCATTTATATTATATTGCCATTTTTATGTAATTTTAAATATGGTTCCCCTACCATTCCTATAAGCACTTTATAATCTGAACATTTTGGTTTCACCTCACTGGTATGCTGACTCTATTTGAATTTATTTTTAGAGCAAACGTGTCACAGAATATACAAGCCCAATACAACGCACCAGTTGCAATAATTGCAACAATTGCCGAATTATTTTTGAAAAAAGCGAAAAAAATACGTTGTATAGGACTCATTGGTATTTCATGATGTACTTTCTGTTAAAAAACAAACAAAAACAAAGAAAATACGCCAAGGAATAAAGAAAGAGATATACTATTGGAGTGACAGGTAATGAGAGCATACGAGTGGTATAAGCACATTACAGGAACAGCAATAATACAGAATATTGAAATAATCTACATAAATAGAAGGTGAGCTACTGCTCCAATTAAACATTTTAATAACCATATCGCAATTACTATGAAAATTAAAAATTTGCTCACTCTCTATGCAATTTAAATACCTTTTCAACCTTTCATAGGTAATTAGTTATGGTAGGATCGACACAGTAAGCCCAAGATCTGTGTTTTGAGACCTAGTCGTGATCTGGAATGTTTCTTATCTCACTCTGATTTCAATAGCCTAATACAAGGTTTGTACGGAATCATTCTCATATAATAGGAAAATAAACGAATTACGTTTATTGTAGCGTTAATTGCCTTGAGGCACAACCTCTTGTGTCAGCTCTATACCTCGTTGTGGCATTATAACGTATAAGAAATTTCAAAGTATCTTAGCAGGCAGTTTATTCTTATAATATAGAGGAGTCAATTTTTAAAGCCTAGGAGCGTACACCGATTCTCATGCTTGATTGACTTTGAAGGGGCCTAAAAGTCCAAAATGTGCCCATTTAACCGTTTTACGTCCCGGGGACATCAGCAATACGGCAAGGGATGCAAGAAAGAAAAAGTCAACATAATTTACCTGCAAGATTCAGGAGAAGGCGGTCTCTTTCCCCAAGGAGATCTACTGTTTGATTAGCAGATAGTCGGAGCAGCGTTAGAAACAAAGTACAGGGAAAGAATTAGTTTGCTCAAAGTCCGCTAAGGGAAAACTTGCTAGAATTCTGGACATTTTCTGATATTCTGCAGACCAGCGAAGAGAGTTCACCAGAATTCAGAACACTTCGATATAGTTCGTATCTGCTGAAGGATGTCTTACGGGTACTGTGGTCATATGATGCTTGTGCTTGGTAAAGGATCCTTTCAATAATCTAATGCAAACACGCTAAGCTCTCTACGATGAGACCCTTTTATATTGCTTCAGTAAAGTTCATATTATCCCGCGAAAGGTGCCTTATAATTAGTGCTGAAACATTTCTACCATGAACGCTAAGTTGACTTTGCATCAACCATACAATGTAGCTGACTCTGATCTCTGCCTAATGTTCCAATGTAAACAACAGTAGATTTCTGGCATGCAAGCATAGATTGTAATCCCCTCCCTGACGTCATGTACCCTAACTTGCATGAGGCATATGCTGACATCTTGTTTCCGAAGAAATTGTTTCATCTCTATTTTGCATAAGTCGGAAAACATGCCAAGTTTGCAATAAAAAACAACTAGAATTAATCTGCAGTTGATTCAGTAGTTTTGAAAAATTGGCGGGTATATATTCTTAGCTTTACTTCCAGAATTAATTTCAAAGAAAATTTTCACCTTCAGGAATTTACAATAGATGATTGCTGTAATGGTCGCGGATAATGCGGGAAATAAATTTGAAATGTAACTTTTCGAAATGGACATATATGATTATGCATTAACATTTTTAACTGACAGAATAGCGGCAGCAGCAAAACAAAGTCATCAGTATTCATAGGATGGTTAAAAAAGTAGTTGATGTAAAAGGTTTTTCATCGTAATTACCTTTTACTTTCAAGGCCATTTGTACAATTTACATAGAAGTAGCATCAATAACAAACCCCAAGAGCTTTTATTTGTGTAAATAAATGATTTGAAGATTTGCACTGCCTAAATTGTAAGGAAATAAATTGGTATGTGATGCTGGAACGCGCCAATAGGTCAGTTTGTTATAATAATGATATAAAACATATGACCTTTTAATCATCAAGATAGGACAGAGCTAGGTGACCGTGAGGGTTGAGAGGGTATTCTTGTCTCAAGAATCCCTATCATAATAATCATATCAATTAATCTAAGGAATTCCTTCTCAACGTCATTAATCATAATAATGATTAGTGTTATTAATATTACAGTTATTATTTATTGTGATTGATCATGTAGTAAGCAAGACAAGGTATTAATATACATTTCTGTAAATATGTTATATGGGCAGAAACATAAGAAATGCTGGTCGTCCGTCATGTCATTTAGGACAACATCTTAACAACAAGCTTACTTGGAAAGAAGGCCCTCCTTTGTAACGGTCACGTTACGTTCCTCTGTTATAAACACTTTAGAAAGTTTTTCTGCTTTTGTAAGGCTAGTGGATTTTATTGCACTTAAAGGGCTAAGAGAGGCTTATTGTATCTATAGGTTACAGGCATTTGTTGGATTCAAAAAGAAGACCGCACGAGAAAGTCAGATGTATGCATTTAAAGAGCTCTATCATGAAAAAGTTAGGCGTAGAAGTTAAAAGCTTCGCATGGGTGAATAATTAAAACCGACTTATGAATTTAAAAATTTGACGAACGAGAGAAGACGTACCTTCTGTACAAAATAATGTTGAATAATATTTGTAGTTACTAATTTGTTGTAGCCAATACGGAAGCAGCTAGATTTGAACCAAAGTTCTAGAATCTTTGAGGAAGACTATTTCGCGGAAATAGAGCGCGTTCCAACAGTAAAAATTCGAATCTTGTATGAAGAAGGAAGTTTCGAGTCTTCTTCATGTTATTCCAGTATTATCTCCGGCCGCGTGCAGTCACATGAAGTTATTACATTTTTATCTACAGCCGCGTGTGATCACTTCATTAATTCGCGTCGATTATCGTGTAAATTCTATTCCGCTAAGTAGTGTGTGATTATAAGCTTTGGAATTCGACGCCGGAAGACAAAGTTATTGCGAACTCTGGTTTGAAAGCCGGCAGACAATGAGTTATGAAGTGTTAATATAAAAATTAACCAGCTGCATCATTTCTAAATCAAAACTTCATAGACAACGCAAAGTGTATGTGTTCATATTCGTGACGTGTAAGTCAATAGGGGTTGTTGCAGGCTTAAAATGCATAACAAGTTGCTTAGCTCATCACAAGTACTTTAATCAATAATCTCAGGACTGATAAACACACAGACTCCATCTCACACGACGAACAACATAGTGTTTTATAATTTTCAAGAGTTTAAAATAAATTGAGAACTTAGCCTAATTACTGGAGAATTCTCCTTCTTTTCTAATTTAAGATCATTTCAAGATCATTTAAAACAGTCTAACACACCCCAAGAAACCTATTCCTCTCTATGGAACCAGAGTTATAGGTGAACATCAAACTACAATCCTCGAGAGCTTGGCAGATCAACAAGATCATCAGCGAGAGTCATCAAAATATTATGTCTCATGCTCAGCAATCGACGTCATCAGAGTGGAGCAAAAATTAATTAAATCACTGAATTAATCAATTAATAAAATCAAACCAATCCATTAATTTCTCCACCACTCAAACACCCGTCATAACGGTTCCAGAGGCAAGCAGGTGATTTTATTCGGGGATTCATATGTGAAATAAACTTGGACTTAAATTCCAAAGCCTTTGCTAATTTTAATATAATCCCATTACTTTTGCGATAGTGAACGCAATTTTATTTTAAGTTTATGTAAGGGGAATAGGCGTAAATATTTCCCCCTGTTCTCTTGAATTGCATTTTTCACTAATGAGGAAAGCTTGGCAAATCATTGTCTTGGTTACAGAATAAAGCACATTTTGTATTTTATTTCTGACTTTCAATTAATGTTATGTAAGTTACATATTCTATTTATCTAGGTAAGTCACTTAAAATGTTATTTAATAATTACAACTCCATATTTTGATTTAAACAACAAAATATTTACACATCTAATATATTTTATTATATATATGTAGCATTTTAGTACATATAAAATTGTTTTCTGGTGAGCGAAATTGATGGAAGAACATATCAAAAATGCAAACAATCGCAAGTTTAATGAAAAAAAAAATCAGAGGCCTTAAAACGTCGTGGATATCCATGGAGGATATTTTGGAGATGAGATAATTTCTAAGCATTTCTGGTCACGAATCCCCTACCTACCTACCTAACTCTGCCTAACATTTTCCTAGCAGGTGCCTTATTATGTTTACATTTTTCATTATATTGTTGCAATCACTGAGAACATCTTGCAGTCGCTTTTGGTTCTGGGCAGCGATGGCGAACATTTCCACCACAGACTGCAGTATGTGTGTTTGTAGTAAATATATCCGAAATTTAATGCATGATATTTGAGATAATCGCATTTTATGTAATCTTATACTCAAAGAATCGCTCTATATTTCGTGCACATCTCTCGCGATTTTTATAAGCTCAACCCTTAACGCCCTAGACTAATTGACTATTGCAAATGCATTTTCAACATGACATATTCTTAAAGGTATTTATTTAGTTTTTATTTTGTATATAAAGAGCAATTAAACATTTTTCGGCACTGCATCTTACTTATTTTAGTAATGAAAATTACTCAAATAAACATGCCAGTATTTACGTTAAATTAAGCAAACAAAATTTACCACGAGAGCCTAATAAACAACAAAAAAGTTATCTCTAGTTTGTCAAAGCTTACTTTTTCGCTAGTTAAAGTTATTCGGGCTGCTCAGTAAAATGCATATGGAATCACTTCCACGAGTTGAGGCAACTTAAATTAGTATTAGACAAATAATCGCAGAGTGACAATGATACGAGTATCTGCTATGTAATTATACCGGAAAGTTTTCATCTTTGACTGCCTGGTCAAGTATATTTCGCTAATATATATTAATATTTTCTGAAAAAAAAAGTGTCCACAATAAAATTTTGCCAATGATAATTTAGACTTTTTCAAATTCGATACCTTTACCAGCAACTGGGTTCAATTATGTTCGTACTAGTTGATTAAATTATTAAACGACATCTAACTATTCACAATAGGTTAATTGTCACCGCTTTTTATGAACAGCAATTCAAGGTAACATTTTCGCAGTTGTTATAAACCAATTTAGCAGCGTTTGATGCAATAAGTTCTATGTCAATTGAAATGCATCGCTTGAGGATTTTGAACAAGAAAACTGAAACTTTCATTTCTTTAAATGCCTCAATTTTGTCGGTTGAACATTTAAAGTGTGGAATAGGTTCAGTTTAGTTTTTTTTACCAGAATTTTCAATGATCATACGCAGTTAAAACATACACCATTATCTTCAAGTGATGTGTATTGTACTAACAAACATCTGGACTCTAGTAGTCATCCCGCTACCTCTTAACATAATATGTAGTTAGAGAGAAGAATATTGATAGCGTGGTCTCTGCCTTGATCCCCGGATTAAACCGTGGCAGTGGAAGGCTAATTTCTCTTCCTGTCACCATGGTGTATCAGGTGAGACGCTGGCTCGGCTATTAGCGTCAACAATTCCGTTGTTTTTATGTCCAGCAGATCTCACTGCAATCTTAGACCACGGCTTATCCCCGAGAGTCGAGATTTGAATCTGTCGACAAGGCTGTTAATTTGCTATTACCTGGGTAGGTACAGGTTGCGGAGTCTACAATAGTACGCGTATAGAGGGCTAAGTAGCGTTGTAATCTCCTTACAAGAGCCATTTCCGAGAGACAGACCCCGTCATTGGTATTCCAAGTAACTTCCTCGCTTTCAAAGCCAAATACTGACGTGTTCCAGGAGAGCATTCTTTTTCTGTCTTTTTGACTATCTTTTTCTCCCTCTGCTTCTCATTGAATTGCGTGACAGGCAAACTGCCTAGTAAACCTTGAGAGAATGGAAAAGGGGGGAGGGGGTTAACAAAGTGAAGTTAGTGGCAGTACAAACGAAACAATTCGCACGGAGAAACGGCGTGGAAAGTTTTCACCAGGGGAAAAGGGGAAATGAAGTGATAAACATGCATGCGGAGGCAGGTTTCACGCTTCTTTGGAAATAAGCACCGAGTCGAATCCCATTATGTGTTCGGTGCGTTCTTTTCATCATGCAAAGCAACAGCAAATGATAAAAAGAAGCGCCGAATATTGTGTCAGATGTCGTTGTCGAAGAACACATGAATGACTGTACAGCAAACAAAAACCTGATTCTTCTTTTCAAATGGGGGAAGTGAGGTAGGGAAAATTTAGAACCAAAAGTCTATTCGATTGTCTCTTCTCTCCAATTTTTACAAACTCTTACGGAAATTCTCTTTTGGTAAATATTTCAAACAGCAACTAACAATAGAAATAAGTCAAGTATCTATAAAAATTGCAATTCAAGAAAACACGTTTGAAGTACCTTGTTTATATAAATTTTTCGTTAGTTAAGCTTTATTCAGTACTTTTATTTTATATAAAAATTACTTGGAGATGTAATCATCAATGCAGTTTTTATTATTACCAGTTTAAAACACACATCTGCTCCATAGGAATAGGAATTAGTTCATAAACGTATAAAGGAAGATTGAATATTTATCTTTTGCAGAAAATAGGATGTTTATTCTGTTTTAGCATCTAGGATTAACAATGAAAATTTTCAGTTAGCATCACCATAGTGTGGTTAAGTATGTATATGGATTCTATTAACCTTTTTTTCCCCCATGCTTTACAAAAACAATGCCTTTCACATTAATCCTCGAGAACAACGTATTTCACTGACAAGCAATACTTTTATTTTAAAACTTGCCAATCTAAATTACTATCTGTTTAATTCGATTGAAACAAAAAACAGGCTAATTTAAGTATTGAGGGGGAACTTTAAAACCATTTATATTTCGCACCCTCAAAATAAGGCACACCCACTTTGAAAATTCAATTGACACATATACATTGTAACACACATTTTAAGGAGGATTAAACTGTTATCACATAATTTGCTTTCTAGAGTTACCTACAAACCTTTATTGTTATTGTTATTTGAATTTGGACAGAATAAAAAGTTAGGTCGGCTGGTTATAACACAGTATATGGCTTAAGTATTTCGTGGAATCGAATTCTGAGTGCACGAAATTGATGCACTACCTGTCTTCTCATTCAGATGGCTCAGGAAGGGCCTTATTAAATACCGAGACCATTAATTAATATTTTTAATAAATTAAACAGATATCGAGCATGTACATGCCATTGGAACGACAATATTAATTACTGTCGAATGTAAGAATTCCATACTATTTACAATTTACGCTAAAGTTTAAGTCACAGGATTGGTGGTGGTTGAGAATCATATTGGTAATAATTGGTGATAATTTTCTGGTTGCAAAGGCAACAGCAATAATGTAAACTTTGATGCTGAATTGAATTTTTGTGAATAATTCTGACCCTACGACCCTAGAAGTTCCAAGTTCATGTTTTTTCATAATTGGAAAATCTTGAAATCAATGAAAAAAGTTCCACATGATAATAATGAATACTAACACTAAAATATCGGATGGTCCTTTCTTCTTCTTCTTCTTCTTCTTCTTCTTCTTCTTCTTCTTCTTCTTCTTCCTCCTCTTCTTCTTCATCTTCTTCTTCTTCTTCATTATTATTATTATTATTATTATTATTATTATTATTATTATTATTTCAGGCTATGGGTAGTCGGAAGCTTTCAAGGCCGAAGTCAGACGTATAACTAAAAGTTTCTTCCGGGCTTGGAAGCCGTGGTCTATTGGAGCTAGGGTGTCCCCACCTGTGAAGGTCATCTTCAGTGGCGCGGTCTGAGTCTTCTAGGCGAAGGTTCAGGCACGGTTGAATCGCCAACTGGAGGTGTTGTATTTATATACGGGCTGCTCGAAGGGGATTGACTCTGCTACCGAGGGTTGTGTACTATAAATTTCAGGTTATGTTAGGCAATACTTATATGATAAAACATTACCAAGACTTCTTCGGGTTTTTAAAGCGATTAATGGGACGAATGAAATAATAGTACAAATTAGTTTGAAATCCTTAGCGTTTAATGTTAGTAGTATTAATCGTTTAAGGATAAGGGAAATTCTTACCCAGGAAACATGTCCCGCCCGGGTTCGAATCCGGGCCCAAAATTAACAAACTCGCGCACTATCATCTGAACCGTACAAGTGGACAGCTTGACTGTGAGGGTAGCTTATTTCAAAATAAAGTTGTTAGTTATTTTAATGTTTCTTCACTATTCCGTTTATATACAGCGAATAAATGCCGTTTCCCTCGGAAGGGAAAGAAAGCCATGGGTCCCGTGTCGTAGATTTACGGCACAAGAGGCCTCTGAGCAAAATTTATCGGCCGTTTCAAACCCTGAATTGAATGGGACACTGATGACCGAGATGTAAATACATAAAAATATAAATAAATACCGTATGTTACAAATGCTTTTATTCTTCGTTAAAGTAAGTATACCAGAAAATGACATTTTATAATGTGCTAAACCACGGAATTCACTAACAAGTAACTAAATTGTGAATGAGCTCCGCTTGTTTAAAGTGAGAAGGTTTATTAATTCTCCTACTGTATTATTATTTTTAGTGAATACGTAATGTCGTAGGCCATGATTGTGAATCATGGGTTGAAAAACCAAGAAATTCGGAGATAACTAGAATTAATATTTCTATTAAAATAGCCTTAATAAAATGACCATTTACATTACAATTAAATAACAATTTATTTCGAGGTAAAATTTAAGCCAACCAATTTACAAATTAAGTAAAGTCCATTACATTCAAGTACTGTAAGGTAATGCAATATTTAAAACTTAATTCTAAAATTGGTTTAAGTAACCAAATGGGATTAGAATATGCAAAAGATGGGAAAATAGTCGGCGAGGTTTAGGGGGTGAGGTGTCGGCTGGAGAGAACCAAAGGAAGGGAGTTGTAAGGCGGGGGAAGGAAGACGAGGTCTGAAATTGAGCAAAGGTTCCACACAAATTTCATAATCATGCTGTGAAAAGGGGCGTTCGGAGCCCCCTTTCTACGTGTCTAAAATTTCGAATGACTCGCCCGTCATCGATTTGCAGTCGTTTCTTTTTTCCTGCCCCCTCCACTGCCAGGTTCTTTGGGCTCCGGAGGCACGTTCCCCAGCAGTCAATGGGATTGGGCCCGGCAACGTGTGAACTTGCTTGTCTCTTCATTAGGGCGCTTCGCCCTTTCAGCTGTTTTCACTCTACAAACAACATGCATGCCTCAACAAGTACTTTGATTAATTTTCTGTTTTCAAAGGACCCTGAATAAACGTGTTTCATTTGTCAGCTATTGAGCTGAATGTATAATAACATCATCTTCTTCTACTCTTCCTACTTTCCTCCTTCCTCTCATTTCTTATTAATTAGTTTGCCCTCTGTTCAATGCGCAATAAACAAGAACTTTTTTTTTATTATCAACTTTTTTATTCTTTGCATTTACTTCTTGTTCTTCAGAATAATCATCACTTGCACCACATCTAATTCTTTATGTTTCTGTTTCTTCCTCTTCTGTTCTTTTATTTACTTTTTATTCCCTTTTTTCTTTTCTAAAACACTCTATGAAAATTAAATATTAACATGCTTTAGTGATTTTAATTATTATTGTTATTTTCTTTTTGTTTCTTTTCTGCACAAAAAGTCAACAAATAACTTATTTTTCCTTGATTGGCAGATATTTTTCCGTTCTCTTTAGGGAAATTTTAATATTTGTTTACGGGCAGTACGAAAGGTCTATCCTTGTAATGTTAAATTTACCAACTTCAGTTCCCATTTTCTCAAGGACTATTAAAGGTAATGAAATTAAACTTTTGCAGCACACAGAAGTACATGATCGAAATTTCCCGATCTATTTTCACTACAATATCATAACTATGAAGCAAATTATAATTTCATTTGTTTGTTATTTTCTCTTTTTTCCCAAAATGTTTATTTTTTATATTGTCACCATTTATCCTAACTCTGCTTAAATAGATTAACATCATTACAATAATATAATAAATAGGTGGTAGAAGTTTCAAAGTGACAGGTCGTAAAAAATGGGAAACTTATGCAAAAAAAAAAAAAATAGTTTTTCAATAATTGCAGCCAAAAAATGTTTTTACAGAAAAAGTAACTTTTTGAGGGAATCATCAGTTAACACCCTCCAACAAATGTAAACTGCCAGTTTATGAAACACAACTTTTTCTATCATTCAAGATAGCCACAGCTTTCTGGAGCAAATAGTACCTAAGATTTAGAATTTTAATGAACAAGTGCTCGCAAATCTCCTATAAAATGGCTTCTGCAGTGACATGATAAAATGTATTAAATACTTATAACCAAGGAAAATTAATGTTATATAAAAATAAACAGGAAATTCCAAACATAAAATTATATTCAAAAAACAAAACTATGAATTTGACCCCTCTCCCTTTTCCCTTAACTTTTCACTTCTATTCCGTTTTGTTTAATATTTGTTTGTGTTTTTGTTGAATTAACAGTAATGCCAATCACGAGCAATACTCCTGATTGGATTGGAATAACTTAATAAACGAAACGCAGAAATCATCTACACATTAAACAGCACTGCCCTCAGATAAATGAACCTTGGTCTTCCAACGATAAAGAAATTTCATCAAACCGTCACGTGAAGTTTTTCTTCATCACACCCTCATGAGTCTGAGACATATCGACACAAGATTCATCCGATAAAATGAAATTTAAATCACACGGCTTAACTAGAAACAATTTTTGGGAAGCAGGTAGTGTGAAACTGATTTTCTGGAACATGAGACAACAATCATCCAGAACATTATAAGTTTACGCTTTGAACCTGTAAACAGAGATAAAGAAGGATTTGAAAAGTAAAGAGGAATGTTTTCTTGTAGCACGATAATGCATGCAACATCTTACCACACGGCTCCTACGATTTATATTGTCATAACAGTCTTTCAATGAAATCGATAAGAAATATTAGAAAAAGCGACAGAATAATGTGGAGCAATGCAGTTCGAACTGAAGCTGAGAAAACAGGAAAAAACTACAAGGAGATTAAGGCATTGACAAAAGAGTTAAATGGCGAACTTTTATTAAGACTCTATACATCATAGAGGAGTAGAATGCACGTATAGTGAAAATGTGGTATTAAAAAGGACAGCTAGAAGAGTAAATCTGGGGGGGAAAAAAAGAAAAAAAAGTGTTTAATGCACCTTTTAGGGTATACACTGAAAGAGCGTGCAAGAAACACTGCAATTAGAAATAAGATATATACATTGTAATTTGAAAGGGAAAATCAATGAACTCAAATTTATATAATTTTAATTTAATATACATGAAGAACATGTTTTATCAGAACTAAAAATAAAACTTACACCTCAGTCACAATGAGTGATAAGACTTTTTTTGAGCTGAAACAGCTATTAAGCCTAACCTTGAAGCAAGAGAAGAAGAAAAAGAAGGAATTTTTAAACTTCTATATTGACTGTTATGAGTGTAAAAGTGGATAAAGAGTGAATGAATAATCACCTAAGATTAGCTGACATTGTCTTCAAGAGATGAGGTGAAACTCTGAGAAAAACTTTTATTCCGGTCACCGTAGGAAATCACTATATGGTAAATAGAATTGAAGGCCGAACTACAGCATTGGACCTGTCTTTACCCCAAGTAGTATGCTTTAACGTGAACCCTCCACGCGTTTGATATATCCTTTCTATCTGGTCTGGGGAGACTAAACTAGCTTTGTTAAGGTCACATCTCTTGATGAGGTCTAATATCCCATCCTCCATCACGAACGATGCGTTACGCAGAATTTCCGAAGTCCTACCCATTTGCAACGCGGAAACCTTTGGTGGAATTAGCGATCCTTTGATCTCGCCACCGCAATCGATATGGCTGCCTTCCACGGGAAGGAGTCTCAGCTCTGGCCGTGGGTCATTGCTTCTCTCTCCAAATGACAAAAAAAGTGATACGGCATTAATGAGCTTAAACCTATTGCTGAGTGAAATTAATATAGTGATCTGAAAAAATAACTCTTAACAGAGCTTTAAAATAATAATAATAATAATAATAATAATAATAATAATAATAATAATAATACACCGTATTTATATGCTGGAAACTTGGAAAAGTAGCGTTAATATCGTTGATACGTCTTATTACGCTTGTCAGAATCTTCAGAACGGAGTATCGATTTTATTACTGAAGAGTGCTTTCCGCAAATGCATCTCGTTTCGGACCTACTCACGCCCTAATCAGGAATGGCAGGATGTGAATTTGAATATCAACCCTGCCAGAAACGCCCTCCAATCAGATATCATTTCGAAAGTAATTTAAATTTAGCACACCCGTTGTGACAGGGGCACATATTGCTGTTGATGAGAAAGTAATGCAACGGTTATATACAGGCACATATCGGATCCTGTGGTTATCGTTTCCCAGAAAATTCTCCACACACTGCTCAACTGCATCGTCGCCTGTTCGACAATCAAGGCTAGCGCATCGTAATTATTGCGACTATGTGCTAGAGTTATGTTTAGATCTCGTCTCTGAAAGATGAGATATCACACAGTTCATTAAAATAAATTATTCCTCTGCAGCATTCATAAAAATAAAGAAACAAAATGTAAAGAGATTAGATTAACTTGTCTCATATTAATGATATGTTTCATAGGAATTTATGCGTATGTCATTCATATTTGCATGTTATTACGAAGGTAAGTCATTAAATAAGTTACAAATTGATGTGTTTTACTATATGTTTGAAAGAGGCACCTGAGGTGACAGTTGATGTTATTTGACACGAGACAATCGATGTTTACAATAACGAAACAGCAGGTGCAAGATGGCGGCGCCTTGAGTGTGTATACAACCCTCCATTGTGGAATTTTTGTGGACACGTATCGTATCGTAAACGAATACCGCGTGAGCCGACCAAGCGGAATTACCACAAAGTCGAAATTTCAACGAATTGGAGGCTTAATCCGAACAGATAGAAGAGAAACTATTGGTAGTTCACACGAAATGGCCTACTTCATAATGCACGACAGGTCAGGTTTTCGCAAAGTCTGTACACGATGGGTACCAATCATGCTCATCCCCACAGCACAAAATGCAACGAATGGACCTGATTTTACAGCATCTCAATCACTACCACGATGAACCACACGATATGCTAGCCCGAACTGTTACAAGTGACGAATCTTCGGTTTTCCCTTACCAGCCCGAGATAAAGTGTGCATCCATGCAGTGGAAACAACCTGCGTCGCCTTGCGAAAAAAAGAGTTTTAAGTGACAACGACAGCCGAGAAAGTGATGATGCCCACAGTCTTCTGGGATCACGAAGGCATACTGCTCACCACATTCCAACCTCAAGATCAACTCCTACTATAACATCCTCAAAAAAACTTTGTAGTGCCATTCAACGGAAGCTACCAGAACTTCTCATCGTTGCTCTTGCATGACAACGCGCGTCCTCATTCTGCCAAGACAAATGACGCTGTTAAATTTTCAGTGGGAAGTGCTCCAGCATCCTTCGTATAGCCGTGACCTTCTCCATAAGATTTCCACATGTTCGGCCTTCTTAAACATCATCTTTCGTGTGAACATTTTCCCTGCGTTGAAACGGAAGTCACCGCCTCTGGTTTTATGCTGCTGCATTTCAGGGGCTTATGAAATGATATGGCTAGTTCCTCAATGTAAAAGAAGATTATAATGAGAAAAAAATAATTTTCAAATCAGTGCTCTTATTTGTTTAAGTACTACGTTCATTTATTAACACTTATCCTCCTAGTATATTGTTCTTTAAATGTAGAGAGAGACCCATTATTGTACAAATGCAATAATGTAGGGAAATTCACTTTATATAAGTAATATAGAGACTTCTCACCTCGACGATTACTTTCTTATTCCCAACTAATGCTAGGGTGGGCACGTAAAGTTGTGCCCATGTACACAGCAACAGCATCGTACATTGATTCGTACATCAGTGGACCGTCCTTCCGAATGTAATTAAGAAGTCTTAACATGCCTTACAGCATGCAGTTGCTTCCTGTGTCAACCGTGCCAGCAAAACCAAATCAATTATCTTGTACCATAGGTTTCCTAAAGAAACAAATGGACGCATTTACTACAAGATTTCTCTGCAGAAACTTCCCGCATTTGTTCCATGTATTTTGACACGGAAGACTATGAAAGAATTTTGAAAGTAGAATTTCTCAAACTAATATCTAAAAATATACTAATATGTTTTCTCAGACAATATCGTTTATCTGTTCTTAACTTTTTTATTTTAATATTCTCTATTTTAAAATATATTTCTTCTAAAGCGTCTATTTTTCATTATCATAAAACAAGGTTGGGATGATCATAGCTTTATACCATTGCAGTTGTTTCTTCTTCTATGTCTTGTTTATTTTTAAAACTTTCTTTGTAACACAGATATAACTAAATTAGTTTCATTTTTGTTAATAATTTATATTTGTTATGCTGCATTGCAATATAAATAAACAATTGGATTGTACTTTTGTTATTGTTAATTTTTCTCTCTAAAGCAACTGTCTTTGATTTTGTTTTCCCTTCCACAGTCAAAGATCTAAATGTGGATACCAGCTCGGGAACTTTTAAGGAATTATTGAGCAATGGAAGCGAGAGATCGTTAACCCAAATTCGTTGAGTTTCCAACACATATGCTAACACTGGTTGGAACTGAGGAAAAATTTCAAATAATAAACATTTACAGCTCTATTCAAGTTTTCGAAGCTATGAAACTGGTTATTTGCATCACTACCTTTTGATTTTGGGAAATAATCTGCGTGAGAAATGCACTATTAGCTCTTAGATCGAAGCTTTAGTTTTCTACCTAGCTTTCTTTACCCTCCCAAAATCTCACGATTTGAGGATGATAAATCACTGGAACAGCTGCTGAACGATTGGCTGCTGGAGATCGTCAGTGTGAAGCCACATCGAAGGGAGCAAGAGAAACAGCTTAATATTTTTGAGCAGATGTCTGTGCTATGCCAATGAAACTATGAGCACGTTCTCGCGAATGAGACAATTTGAACATTTAGACTATTTCTGTTTCTTTAGGATTTCGTTGTGATTTTCAACATCTACTCTTATGTGCTAGTCAAAAACGACTATTTCCACCAGCCTAATGCTTTGTCTCGCACCGGCAATGGCTAAGTTTGGCATTTGTGGTATGAAAGAATAGAATGAATACCAGTGGTAATGAAATGCTAAGTATGGTTGGGCATTATGTTTATACAATGTGATCAGTAATGCTTTTCCCCGAATTTTCTTCCTTTGAGCGAGCACTCGTTTGCCGAGCCATTGAGGGGGTAGCAAGCCTGCTTGCTTGCTTGTTGACCTAGCTGATTGTTGCAGCCGTATCGCAGCTGTTCCCGGGTGTGTGTTGTGTTATTCGTTTCCCCAATCAACAGTATTGCAAAAAGTGAATTATGCCTTGTGTATTTCCAACGGCACAGCGTCTTTATGTACGATCCGTATGTGTTAACTCAGCTTGTGAAATAGAATACTGTTTCATCAAGATTCATGGCTCCAGATCGTAAAACAATTTATAATATGTATAATAAATTTTAGGAAACTGGAAGTGTGCAGCCTAAGGGAAAAAAAAAAAAAACAAAAAACAAAACAAAAAAAAAAAAAAACCCAGCGTAGTGTTCTCACCAAAGAAATATTACATAACAATAGTAATCATTCAGAAATTTCCCTCGGAAAATCTCCTTACTGTCTTGCACAGCAAGTGGGAATTTCATATGGGTTTGTGCAAAAGGCTACTAAATTTAACAGCCGGCGATTATTATCTATGGGGTAAATTAAAACAATTCAGCGTACAAGACGAACCCACACACCATACAAGAACTCAAAGATAATATTCGTCAGGAAAATTTACTATAGTGAGTAATAAAACTTTCCTACAAAGATGCAAAAACAAATAAATAAAATAAATAAATAAAAATAAATAAAGCGAACAGTTTCAATCCCTCATTTGATAATTTAGTAAATAACGAGCCTCTTAAATTGGTTTGTGTATTGCAGTATGGTTGGTTTGTTTTATTGTTTTACCATGCCGCCGATCACCGAGACTCGTTTGACTGGCTAACTGACTAACGAGCGGCGCACTCGCCCATAAGGCAAAACACTCCGGGGGAAAACAAGCGTGATCGCACAGTAGATACAGGACATTTTAGTGCACTTGAAAGCAAAACTCACTTGTCAATTACAAGTTTTTACCGCCTATAAACACAGAACCTGAACGCACTATGTAGCAGCAAATGGAGAATATTCTTCTCCTGCAAGAAAGTAGTAAATATAAATATTTGAGTTTATAATTTTGTTTTGGGGGTTTCTTGTTGCCAGAAGAACTCCATTTTGGGTTACTCTCTTAGAGGCAAGTGTTGCTTAAAATGTGACATACAGAGCAGTGAATGAAATCGGGGGCAGCTCTGGTGTTCCGCGTAACCACTGCCCACAGTGTTCCACTTGTTGAATCCAGGTAGGCGGATCAAATGTAGCGGATGAACAAAGACACCCCGAGGGCCTCCATGTTGATCCACGTCTGAGTGCGCACGTAACCCATGCGAGAGCGCGTTCTGTCCGTCCATTCCGATTATTTACGATCTCACGAACGTGTTGCAGGACTAGAATAAAGCACTGGGCTGTACAGGGGATGAACCTCTTTATCGGAACATGTGCTTACGGGACAACGATTTTTGGACCCGTTTATTTATAACGTTTTCTCACAGTTTCTACGAAAAAATGCTTTGTTAAAGCTTAAAGACGAGGCTTCTCAAGCATCTGCCTTCAATGTTTAAGTTGATTCTCTCTTGTGAATTACAGGTACCCTTAAGCGTCGGTGTATTGCTGGCTCTCATAAGCCCATTTCTCCTTGTCTGATTCTCAGCTCACGTATATCGTTATTTGACTTAGTGCTTAAGCCTTTGATTCAAGAGATAACTTATAGTAATAGGTTATCGTGGAAATAATTAAAGATCTATTAATACTTGCACAATTAGTTTTCTTCATTTCCAGATTTAAGCAATTTTGCCAGTTCCGTTCTCACTATAGTTTTAATATTCACATATTACCTGGGATTCTGTATCCTTTTTTCTTTTTGGCTTGTAACTTAAACTTTTCTTCGGTAATCTTTTGTCCATTATGTACGCCAATGCATTTTCCTCTTTTTTTTCTATCTTCTTGAATTTTTCACTTAATGAATCTCGGATGTCATTATCTTTTATCCGGTCTCTCCCTGTACATCTTTTCACGGTAAAAGAATTTCATTTCTGCTGTTTTTATTTTATTGTCATCTCTCTTAGTTGTTATCCAGGACTCGCCTCCACATAAAAGAACAAAAATAACAATGGTTTTAGAAAATAGTGTTGTTTCTTTACGAGTCTTTTTCTCAATCTTCTTTTATTGTTTCGCAGATAGTTTAACTTTTTTATTTGATTGTTTCTTCTTATGTCTTTACCGTAACCATACTATATGAAATGAGACATATGTTCTGCTATTTGATCATCGATTATTTTTGAACGTGTAGGAATCTATCTTGAAATGTCATTATTTTAGTATTTGTAACGGGAATTTTAAGGTTTATAGTTTACATATTTGAGGAAGGTTTTTGCAATGCATTTTCTTTATTCTGCAATAATACTAATTCAGTTAAAATAGTAGGTTATTTAAAAATCTTATTATTATTGTCTGTTTTTCGTGATTCTACATCACTTTTGCATTTACACACAGAATTATAGCTTTGGCATTGTTTCATGGAGTCGTCTATACAGATATTAAAAAGGGCACTCCTTTATAACTCCCTGGTCTGCTACAAGTAAGGATTGGTTTGTTTTATTTACGTAAGCTCTTTAACATCTCAGGTCATCAGCGTCCCATTAATTCAGGGCGTGAAACGGCCGACAAATTTCGCTCAGAGGCCTCTTTTTTCAGGCTTCAGGTTCTTTTTCGTGCCATAAATGTATGAAACGGGGCTCATGGCTTTACTTCCCTTCCGAAGGAAGCCATACTTAGGATTTTTACGTTTGAACCCGCGAAATTGTGTTTAGAAGGCAAGTATGGTTAACACTACACCACCAGGACCGATATACAAGTAAGAGCTGGTAATCACTTCACATATTAAATTTTTCTTACTCACTATCTGTAACAACATAATTAGTAACGAATTAATTTATATTTTGAAGTCGTACTCTATAAACGAATTTAAATCAGAATTATTGAAGAAGGTATTGCATGCTTATTTCCCATACTTTTCAAAACTTTTTGAATATGTGAGTAAAATTGTTTACTAAATGCATAATTTGTACATTGCCGACTACTAGGTATTGTTGTTCAAAACGTAGAAGATAGATAAATAGAATATTAAGAACAAAGAGCTTTTTTAATAATAGTGTTTAATGCCCGTTTTTTTCTGTTGAGACACCACAGACAGTCGACACTGATAATACATGAGATGAATGATAAATTGGATTTTTTTTTAAAAGGAATGAAACGTTTCAGACCTAAGTTTAGGATACCTTTCCTGCATTTGTCATTTATGAGGATTGAGGAAAACATTCAGTCAGCGGACATTCTGGCGAGAATCGAACCCCAGACTTTCCTCTCAACAACGGCCTCAACCACCCAGGTCGGTAATACAGAGCTTAAAGTCATATAATTAAATTTATTATCATTTTAAATACTTTTGAGAAAATATAGAACTAAACAAAACAAACACTTCAGAAAGAATAATCGAAAAGTAATTAGAATATTAACTTTCATGTAGATTCTAGAAATAATTTTCCCTTAAACGAATGTATCAAGTTGGAGTAAGAACTGGCAACAGGAAGCAAACTAATTGTGACTTTTGTCAGAAATCTGTAAGGACATCCAGAGAATGTAACGTTTGAAATAAAAAAAAATATATTCAAAGAAGAAAATCATAGAACATCGTAAATTATACTGTTTGAAACACATCGTGCAGATGCCAGAACAACCAAACAAAATTTCTGGAGGAAAAAAATAACTTTGTTTGAGGAAGAATCAATAAAACATCTCTGATCATTTATAAACAAACGATATGTGCAAAAGAAATATACAGAATAATACACTCTTTTAATCCATCTAACCTAAAACGTTAACACATATGCTTGCAGGTCCTGTTCGAACAAATTTTATTATATTTCTTAATAACATTTGTTAATTACGTAAGTGCTTCTGCATTAATAAGACGTGCAGACATCATAGTCTCTAACTATTTAGCAAGTGAGAACATCTGTGTATTGATAATAAAATGATAATCATAAAAAAATGAGTTAATGTAATGCAAAAAATACCGAGGTAACAGCATGCATCACTTTCCCAAATCAGAATCAAAGAGTTTTAATGAATGCAACTCAGACTGATCTGAAATCCAAATCAAAAGTATTCTCAGATAGATACAAATGGATCTGTAATAATGATTTATTTTCAGCCTCGAAACTACTTCTGGTATTTTAGGACATTAATCTTCTGCGAAACATCACTGGTAGCTTTTCTCGAAGCAGCTGTAGCTGCTGAAATTCCACCAGAGGACAAAATAATCATGGCTAGTGCAAGTGAGGTAGGAATGGATAGCGTAAGACAAGGTAATTACTTCAGGTATGCGTATAAACCGAGGGGTGGGAAGGACATTGTTTGGGTTGGAATGTGGTAGATATCTTCAGTGAGACGGCATTCCATGACATTTCATAAGCCATCATTGTTTCACATATATGTTGACCAATGTACTATGAAATGCAGTGGTTTTATGGAGTATATAGTTGGAACATACCAACTGCTATTTCTTACTTCCCAACATGTTTAATATGAAATAACGACTGAATCTGCTTTATCACAAGAACGTTGATGTAAGTTCAATAAAATTGTAGATTATTGCTATTTAAGAAGCTGCATGTACTAGGATAGAACATTTATGGTATACAGAGGGTTATTACATGTATATAACAACTAAAAAAGCAGAAAAAAGACAAATAAAACACAGAATTATAGCTCGCTATATTTCGAAAAAAAAAAAAAAAAAAAAACAGTTCTTGCATTAGAAGAAACTAGTTATTCAAATATAATTCTGTAAATATTTAAGTGTTTTATTATTTTTCTGCTTCTTTAGTTATTGTTATTTATGTTACAGTGTTTAAAGTGTTACTTTATTTTTCATTTTACACACACACAGAGGCTGAATCCGAACTCCGCCGACAAACGTTCACCAGTTTTTTCAGGGATGTTTTCAGAGTGTTTTGACATAAGGAACCCATGGTCCCCGGTGGCTCATTACCATACGTTCTTTCGTTTAGTTTAACTCAACTCCTTTGCATCTGTTTACTCGGAATATGATTGTTTCCAATCAAAACACAAAACGTTCAAAACATCTTTCCACATTTTCTGGAAGATGTGCCGCTGATAATTCGCAGGCGTATGTGGTTTCAACATGATAGGGCGCCAGCACATTTTGCAGTGAATGTAAGAGAATACCTTGATACCTTCGGGCACATATGGAGTGGTAGTGGTGGTCCTGTTCCATGACCATCTCGATCACCAGATCTGATATCCATAAACTTTTTCTTCTGGGGCCAAGTGCACGTGACTCCTGTCGAAACTAATATGGACCTGGTTGCTAAGATTGTAGCAGCCACTGAGGATGTGCGCCAATCTATTGGGATGCTGGAACGTGTGCGACAGTCCATGAGGCGTCGCTGTGAAATTTATAGTGATCATTACTGTCGATATATTGAACATTTACTTTTAACAGTGTAACAGTGATATTTGGGCTTTTTCATATCATTTTTGTAATATTTCGTTATCTATCCTTAAAAATGAATGATTGCAAATGTCAGGAGGTGATGAAAAACTGATTAATCGGTGGCGTACGTAATGTAAACACGATCTACGCAGTCAAATGCTGTGTTTTTGTTTGTTTTATTCCGAGAAGCAGGTACAAAGGTGGTTATTACAAAACGAAACAATGAAATTACCCAGTAAAGACCATGGGTAATCGAAGCGCTCAGAAAACATCCCTGAACAACTTGTGAAAGTTTGTTCAGAAATTCTAAATATAGTGAGAGAAAACACTGGCCTATGATGATTTTACTATCTTGGTGAAAATAAACAATTTATATGGAAAACGGCCCGCTGAATTCGAACATGAAATAAGATTTTCATAATACGTGCATATTTTATGTAATCTGACCTTCTACTGATAATGTTGCTATATTGCGGTGATTACTATACAATAACAAAACATTAATAGCTTTAGCACATAAGTTATATATAAATACTTATATAGAATATAATGCAAAACAGCCTTATTTACTTTCTTATCAGTTTCTCTGCCATGTATTAAAAGTTTCCAACGAGACTGGAGCTTATCAACGCATGGTCAGGATGTAAGAGGAAGTGATTGCCTTCGTAGTCTAAAACCACAAAGACGTCAGTTGAAATTCATTAGCCGTGGTGTCGGTAGTGTATTTGTTGTTTAGTGCTATAATTCAGTTTTTCTATGAGTTGTGTACAAAGTGCCAGGGAACTAATAATAAGATGGCTACAAGCTGTGGAATTCCAAGGCGGCAATGTATGAACAATTCAAATAATTTCTATTTCATATGAGATTCATACTTGTTAAAAAGGAAAAAGAATAACATTACTCCATTTATTAAGAAAGTATATTTTGCATATTTTCAAGTTAAGGTGTAAACCCATTTTAGAACAAATTAAATACCCGAAACCATGAGTGGCTATTGTGTAGAGCTGTGAAAGTTTGTGGTATCTTACTTGGTCAGCAGGTGGATGTACAAACTTTCCTTGCTTTTTGTGCGTATGGGACAGTAGATGTAGGACAAACACTGGTCAGCGACAAAATGTGACACGTGTCTGTCTAGTTGACCCTGAAAAGATGTCATTGCCCCCGCTTCATATTAAACTTGGTATCATGAAGCCATTGGTTAAAGCACTAGACATAATGGCTTGTGCTTCAAGTATTTATACCGTGAGTTTTGTCTTAGGCTAAAATAAAAGACGGTGTATTTGATGCACCTCAAACCAGACAGCCGACTTTTTTAACACTATGAACATATAGAGCTTCATGATGTGATGTGTGGCATGATGTGCTTTCAAAGATGTAATAAATAAGTTTCTTGCAAATGCAAAAGACATGCAATACGAAGAATATGTAAGAAATATGTTACAAAGACTGCAAGTTCTCGGTTGTAATAAGAGCTTGAAACTTCACTTCTTGAACTTTCACCTTCACTACTTTCCACCTGATTTGGGACATATGGGTGATGAGCAAGGTGAAAGATTTCATCATGAAATTAGGAGATATCAGCGACAGTGGATCGCCTGTGGTGCCTAAGTAGTTAAAACAGGCGTTAGACACTATTGAAAAGGGGGGGGGGCAGTAGGACGAAGCAATGCTTGCGGACCACTGCTGGTGCTTGAAGAGAGAAGATACGCTACCAAAACATAAATCAACACAGTCTTCCTTCCAAGGAAAGAAAAGATGCTGATCTTCAGACATCGCACTTTTTTTAAAGATATGTTGGTACCCATTTTGTGTTTTAGATAGGAAAATATGGCATTTCAGTTTTTATTTTATGACAATGTTTATTTCACAAAAATCGACTTCTTTTAAAATTCTTTTTTCGATTTGTTTAAAAACCTTACGTCAGAGGGGAAAACGGATTTCAGCATTAAATTTAGCATGCCAAAATTAGATAACATCACCATCAACATTTGAGAGCATAATTTTTTTTTCAGGCCAGTGTAATCTGTATCTAAGTTTTTCATGTTTTATCTCTGTTATTGTTATATATACAAAGTGAGGCATTTATAGTGTCTCAGCCATTTTACTCCGAAACGAAGAGCAAAATCGATAAATGCTTCAGACAAAAATTTAAGCTTAAAGTGGACATAAGATAGCGACCTTAACTCGTCCGTGAAATGAATTTCCCAATGACATTTCAAGGTCAAATTGTTTTTTTTTCAAATGGAATGGTGTAATTTTTTTTCGGGAATGGAAAGAACATTTAATTTTCAGTAAAAAAGTTTTCGTACATCTATCAGCTAAGGGTGATAGGTGATGTGATATTGGACAAATAAGACGGCAAATATTTTTTCACTAACTTTCGCTTACTGGCATCAATTTACGTAAATTTGAAGCGGGTTTTGTCGTCGATACTGAAATAGGTGGCTCAAGGGGGTGGAATTATTCGAAGTGATCGAATTATGATTAGCTATTGACGGCCGCGACCACCTCGATGTAATAATGTCTGGTAGAGCATCTATCCGATGGTCCCACTTCGTACCCCGGATCTTTTAGGGGCCAGAAGTCGCCTTTTGTGCCCTCGTAGTGACGGGAGAAGGAAGAAGAAAGGAAGTAGTTTAAATCACACGACAGTACTTCGTTCAATGCCTGGAAATGTTTGTTCGCATGATAATTTGTTGACGGCTACCTGGTTTGCTGCCTCTTTGGATTCGCTGAACTAACTAAAACTCGCATAACCGCGACGCTGCCTAAACTGAAGACAAACCTGCATCTAGCTGTGCGAACTAGCAACACTGACCTTGTCTACACTGCTAACTTGAAAACTTTAAAAGCGTCTACTGCCCAAACCGAAGTCATCTGTACGTCTCACAACTGCCTGCCCCGCTGCCCCAAAACTATGTTTCTTGTACTCTAGAAAACTGCGTAAACTGTGTTGTGTTGGCAAGTAAATTTTCCCTTTTATATAATTTCAAAGTGTCCCCATGTGGTCCTGAGAGCTCTCGGGAGAGGGAGCTTATGACTCGTCTAGCCTTCAAAAATTCAAATATTATTTGTGAGCTCTCATCCTCCCATACGCGCTCAATTTAATCTTTTCACTGTCTGTGGTGCCTCAGTAGTAAAAACAGGCGTTAAACACCATTAAAAAAAATAATCTTTTCAACTCTTTGATTTCTGATTGGAGAGTTCGTGATCATCCGATGTCAGATTGAAAGAAGCCATCCTCGCCGACAACTGCTTCTATTGCATTTAAACGAACTTCCGAGCATTTTCATCAAGTGAGAATACAAAAGAATTATTGCTCGGGATCATGCAGCACATTTGCATACACTTAGCTTTGTTAACTTTGTTACAACAGAAAGACTTATTGCTCGGGACCAGAAAAGTACGCATCCAGGTAGCCTAAATACATTTTGCTGATACATGAACTTTCCTTACTTGCTACTATAGGTTATATAAAACATTTAGTAATTATTATCATTAAATTATATATATATATATATATATACATACATATATGCATTCACTCTCAGGCATGCGGGGTATGAACACCTGTCACAAGTTATAACTATAATTGAAACAATGTCAAGTTCACACTCCAAATATGTTCGCTTCAGTAAATGCTCGAAAGTATGACCATTAACTTCTATGCATTTCTAAAACGTGCTTCAAACGATTGATGAACACGCCTCAACATTACTTCGCTGATTATTGCAAAGACATTCATAATTTGTTGACGTAGTTTACCAGGTGTAGTTGATACTTCTTCATAAACTTTATTCTTAATGTATCTCCATAAGATATCTAGGAAGCGGGAAGGCCAATGGATAGGCCCTCTGCATCCTATCTATCGACCAGAATACTCTCAGATTAATATTTCTCGAGTTACTGCTGAGAAATGAGATGGACATCCATCATGTTGATATCATATTGTAGCGCGGGGGCACATCTTTAAGCAACACGGAAGTTCTCGACCCCCCCCCCCCACACACACACAGAGACCGGATTTCAGCCCACTAAGTTTACCTTCAACGAAGCATGGTCCAATTATATGGAATCCCAAAGTGCACATCGAACATTTGTTCTATTGCCGCTAATGCTCTACTTCCGCAACCATCTTGGATTTTCCACTACCCCAATAATGCCATGTTATGCCGGTTTACATGAGCATGCTTGGGAATATCATCAGAAAATAAAATGTAGGAAAAGTCACCGATTTGAATATGTAGTAGAGCCCATTGGCAAAATTCAACACGCTTCTGAAAACCATATCCCCATGAAGGGCTTGACGTAGGCTAATGTGAAATGGATGGTATTTGTGACGCTGAAGTTTTAGAAGAACACTTCTTTGAGAGATTCCCGAATTATGTTCCAGTTGATGGGAACTCGCGTGAGGATTAGCAGCAACTGCAGCTAATACAGCGACTTCCGAATTTTCCACTTCTCATTCGATGTGTTTTCTTGGTGCGACACCTCTCGTTTCGGAGAGTAAGTTTGCAAGTCGTTGAAAATTTCTAGCAGATGGCTGCCTCCTTTCAGGATATCGATCTCCGTATAAGTTGCAAGCTGCTCTAGCGTTCTTATGAACTTCACCATAAATGTAAACCATGTCGATCCTCTCATTGATCGTATATCGGACATCCATGATTGAAAACGAAGTAGAACTGACTGAGAATAATGTCCTTTGAGGTTTGAATTGTCAATGGTGAGCACTCTCAACAAACGGACTTCTGTGTGAAAACAAATGAGTTTCCTTCATAGCAATAACAAAATAAAAGAGAGGTGAATGTGAGTGAAAAACATTTACTGTCTTATTTGTCTAATATCACATCATTCCTATCACCCCTAGCTGATAGATGTACTAGAACTGTTATACTAAAAATTTAATGCTCTATCCATTCCCGGAAAATAAAATACACAATTATATTTGAAAAAATCCATTTGACCTTGAAATGGCATTTCAAGACGAGTTATGGTCTTATATCCCCTTATGGACGCTTCAAATTTTGTCTGAAGCATTTTTCGATTTCCCCCTTCGTTTTGGAGTAAAATGACCACGATACTATAAATACCTCACCCTGTATATATAGAATTTATCAAAATTACTGGCGCAAACTGAAACAGTTGAAAGTATACTATAATAGAAGTAAAAAAGTTCCAGCTAACATGTGTCCGAGCCATGTGCGAGATAAATGCAAATGTGTGGTTACAAGTCGTTACTGACTTCATTAAGAAACATCCTCCTAGTTAGTACAAATGAATTTGAAATGTAGACTTTTCGTTTGCTTTCCATTCTAAGTTGGTTCAAAATTCACTCATAGCTTTACTTAATAAGGAATATAATTCTACTTCAGTATGTTACATGTTAGTACATTCTTATCTATTAAAGGAGCTGTTCAAAGTGCAATTCTTGAATATAGATGCAATACTACATTCTTCTTTGCAGCGAGTTTCAAATTCTTTCAAACACCTCCGGACCATCTGGAAACTCTTGACAAGCATTTACCTTTCTAAACAAGATGGAGCTCATCTATATTATGATGCTTTTTCCTGGACGTGCCGGACCGATAGGATTGCCTCTAAGAACCCCGGATCCATTCCCTTGACGTTTTTTACTGTGGGGATATATAAAGGACATGTCTACATACAGAACCCTCAGTATTGTGTTTGGTTGATTTCCTTGGAGGATCGTAGATGCTTATGTAAATGTCGCACAGGAGATAAAATACCTTTTGGACATCTGAGTTACGCGAAGTGCACACACAGATATCCATTGACATAAAACCTTGATGATTTGCTCTATTTTTTGTTGCAAACAGCATTTAAATACACTTATTAGTTCCTGATTTATAAAACTTTATCGGTAGTTTTCGTCCCGGACTCCCTGTATTTGTGCGTAAGATATTAAAATTGTTATACCGAATTATAAAATGTCATATATTAAAACAACAGCTTTATATCCACCGAAATTGTGGAGAGTTGCGTGCTTTCTTGGAGTCGGCTTCATCAACAGATGTTAAAAGTGCATTAACATGTTTGTTAGTATTTTAACCTATGTCTCGACTTCTGCGTTCCACCAAGCTTTTCCAGCGTAATGTTAGTTAACACATTATTAAGGTTCCCGAGTATTGCAAATAGCACGGATCGAGAAGGCGGTGTCATAACTGAACATTTTTGAACGCACGCCGATGCACTGTTTTTTGCATAGAATAATTAAAACATACGGCTCATGCAAGGAATATTAAAAGGAACAGGGGCACAAAGATGTTCTAACCTCTGTTGTATTTCATTTACAATCCTATGACAACTGTTTTTCACATTCTGTACCTTTGTAAAAATTGTTCTTATGCGTAAAATTTTCAAAGTCACTACGTCTAAGAGCTCTTTCTCTGTTACGAACGGCTTAATATATCCAAATATAGAATTTCGACATCTACAGCTGGGTTTAGGGCTGCCATGTTCAAACTGATATTCGTTGTTAAAAACTTTGAACACAAGGGAAAGTTGATGTTAACTTAACACGAAGTTTAACATGTTGTAACATTGGTTGGTGAAACAGGATTTTTGTTAATTTGAATGCTAAGAAGCCTAACACATTGTTAAATTGTAACATCTGTTGATGAAACCGGGCTCTTTGCCATATAAATGCGAAATTAATTTTAAGGGGCGAAATTTCCCGCGGACATTCTTTAAAGACAATCCTTTCAGAAAACATGAAAAACAAAAAGAAGAGAATGGGATTTTAAAATGCCTTTTATTGACACCTAACTCTCATAGCATTGCTCAAGGAAATATTTAGTTTTCATAAAAAAAAAAAAAAAAAAAAAAAAAAAAATCATCTTAAACGTAACAGTTGACGAATCCGAGAGTTTACTCACAAAGCTTGTCATTTAATTTCAATAAAATACTTGAAACACGCTTTATGTAGTGAACTTTAATTCTCTTTACGGGTATATTTAAAATCGTTAATGAATAAAACAAACATTTCCCTATAATATTAATACAGTTAACTGAAGCACACTGTTTCAGTATGTACCTGTTTATAATAATATGAGTCTTACTGTTTCAACAACTATATAACCAAATTAGAGACGTCAGTAATGGGGCTTTTTATTGTTATAATGAAATGAAACCAGTATGAGCTGCATATAAATCTTCTGCGGCGGTTAACTGCCTTCCCTCCCAACGAGCACCAGATGACGAACACAAGCTTCATGAAATTCGCTTGGCTGCAAGAGAAACCAACGTCGAACAGCTTTCTGCACTACCCTGTGCAGATGTGCCGTGCCTCAGCGTGACTCATGTGTAAATCGCAATGGGACAAGTCAGGAAGTAAGGCAGATGTTCTGGAATCTCCTAGTTATTTAGTGAATGAGTTAACCCTTGGTTCTTTGGTACATGGTTCAAGTATAGTCATAAAACTGTATCCTTCAATGCATTTGAGAGATTTTTTAAGGCTTTCCACGTGGACAATGGAAGAGTAATGAAGGAAATGAGATGTTAACACAGGAATTAAAGACATAACATAGAGGTTAGATTAGGTTAATTTTATTTAAGGATGCTCTTTAACATATTTGGTCATTAGCAGAGCCCATAAGTTCATGAGTTTATTTTGGTTACAATAGGCATGCAAAAAGTCGCTTAAAATACTGAAAATTGGCAGTTATATAATTAAAATAGGCTATAGTTAAAAAAGGAAACAGAGAATAGTATCACTCATTATTAATGAATATAAGTATTTTACATACCATCAATGGGGGGGTTCCGCGTTTCAAGTTTACACTTAAATTTCCAACACTTTCAGATTGAATTATGGGGGGTAAAAATATGTCATTTGCAACAAGAAAAATAGATACAAATAGGTGTTATAAATTTTTAACATTAATTTCTCTATCTACAAAAATTAAAAAGTGCATGGACAAATTCATCTTCCTTAGAGGGCTAACCATCTTGCCCAACTACTATTTTAAATGTTTTCAAGCACAGAAACTATTTCTGGGCAATTACACGCTTCCGAAGTGTTACATGAAACCAAGATAGAAAATGGAAACATACTTATTTTTTGTAAATTTTAATTGTTTTCTTCACAAAACCATTTATAAACTTGTAAAAACCTGAATGAAAAACTTCAATAAGCATGAAAACGCAATAAAAATTAAACATGTAAAAACTACTTCAAAAAAAAAAGAAAAAGAAAAAGAAAAAAGAAAGAAAAAGAAAAAGAAAGGATGACAAATCATGTGGAAAATAGAAAGCTCCGCTTCTTTCTTGAGCTGTGTTGGCTTTGGGTATGACATCCTGAAGTTGTACGCTTTCCTCGTCCAGTGTATTTCGAAATCTGAAATGTTTTCCTTTATCACATGTTCTACGATAAGGGACTTCTAAGAGTAATATAATATTTCACTGATTTCTTTCCCCTGAATTCTACGATAACAAAATCTGCAACATTGTATATAACGTAGGTGTATTTCATTAGAATAATTTATGTAGGTACGATAACCTAGCTTCCCCTTATAGTTAGTGCTGTAAAACGAGCAAAGACCGGTATTAAAACTCATAATGAGTGCTTTTTAGTGATATACAATAAACAAACCAGGTGGGTAAAGTTTGCCCGTTTTTATGATGACTTTGCCCACCCACCATGTTCATTTCAATTTTCATATGAAAATAAAACAAAAACAAGTCGTTAATATAAATCATATACTTAACTAAATAATATGGCCACTTCAACTCACATTTTGTTATGCAACAATGCACAGTTTAAAGCTTCACGGCACTCGAATTTACTTGATTGATAGTTTTATAATAACATTTGTGATTGATCAACAATATTAGCTCTCCAAACAATCAGTGATGCCAAAGTTACAGCTGAAAAGATTGAACCAAGTGCATTGAGCGCCTCAAGTGGATCTTAAACTAACAATTTTGGGGAATTGAGACGTTTTTGTAAAAAAGTGGGCCTAGCCTCCCCGGAGTGCAAAGACACCCCGGTTGGTGGTATTTAATAATTTCTCTATCACTTAATTAAAGTGCTTAAGCTACTTTTCTTGGTTACAAGCAACAACAAAATCTTTTTTCTAGGCATCAACTGTCATGGCTAGCTGCTTGTCAGAGAGGACATTTCTCATCTTGGAAAAAGAACGTTGTACTTCCACTAGAGTTATTGGAGCATATTTTACAAGCTATTTCAGAAAGACTCGTACCAGATATAACAGAACATTCACCTTTCAGGATATCACAAATGTTCTTAAGTATTTCTAGATCCACATTAGCATTCATAACACATTTACATTTCTCACTAACTCTTTTTCCTTTCTCTTCTGGTACTTGCAGCAGTTGATTTATTGCAACTTCAAAGATCCCCATGGATGATATCATTATATCACATTCTATCTCCAACTTTAAGATTTTTTTTTACATAGCACGTTACTCAACGAATGGATTTAATTTTGGCGTGATAATAATTCAACACGAACCCTAAGTTCCCTTTAACAAGTTCAAAGTATACTAACAGCTTACTTGTATATTTCGCTGTTAGAGAGAAATGGTTTCATTCTTTATCTGCTCCTTATCTCTTTGAGATTAAGATAAACTGATTGTGTATTGTCATAAGAAGAGAGGTGTGAGAAACAATAGGTAATGCAACCTGAAACATTGTTTGCGCGTCAGCTATGACGAAGCGTGAAACTATAGCGCTGTTTGTTGATCTCAACTATTACAGCTGCATGGAAATGTTGATCAAGACAAAGTAGTTTTGAATAGTCCTAGCGAATGAGCAAAAGATGCGCAGTGGTTTCTGGTCAAATTAATTGGGAAATCAAGTTAGTATTTCTCTTATTGCGTGCTGAACACATTGTAGGGACGGTTTATTTCACAAATGTACCGCTCTCATTTTTCTCGCTTGGAATTTTTTGTTGCATTTATGCAGCTGAAAAATTATCCCCACCACAAACTTCCTAGAATTGTCTCGCGCAGATCAATACAAGATCCTTAGCCAGAACTATTAAAAACTACATTATTTTCCTCATCCTCTCTATTTCCTGGTATTTATGCCCGAGGTAACAGTGCGCTCCTTTCACTAATGAAGGTTATGCTATTTAAAAAAAAAAAAAACTTAATGGGTTGGGGAGAAAGCTTTTATTTAACTGCTTGAAAGGAAATAAATGTATAACAAGACTCTCAATATATATATTTTTGTAAGGTGAACGCGCCATTTAATTTTTATAACCTTTTTCACTTCGATATAGGTATTGAAATTCTTTATATGCTTTTTAAAATGCGTAAATAATCGCAAAGATATCCAAAAGAGGCAAAAAAGATTCTAAGCCTTAAAACAGGCAACAGAAAACAAAATAGGCAATAAAAGGCAAAATAAAAACTGACCCTATTGATGTATGGATGTATTTAAGAGTCAGATATAAATGATCATATTTTCATCCATTTGGGGTCACCAAATGGATGAAAATATGATCATTTCTATATGACTCTTAAATACATACACCCCAGATAGAAAAGTCATTTTGCCTAACTTTCGGGCTCTGGTCATTAGCGTTCGAATCAATTCAGGAGTTGAAACGCCCGATTATTTCTCTCAAGATCTCTTTTTTCAAGCATGATGTTTTTACGTGCCGTAAATACGCGATACGGAACCTAGGGCTTTATTTTCCTTCCTAAGGAAGCCGTACCTTAAAATTCGAGTCTGGCCGGGTTTGAACCCACAACCTTGCTAGTATGGTTACCACTATATATATGTATATATATATATATATATTGTAACAAATTAACAGTAATTATAAAAGCTTTTAAAAGGATAAAACACTAAGGTAAAGTCACACTTGAAATCGCATAACATTACATTGGACAGATGTCGTAGTATAAGATGTATTAAACAATAAAGTGTATTAAAAAACACAGAAAAAGTAAGAAATAAAATTCAAAAATAATAGATAAATAGTAAAGAAGTCAAAAGCCACACACACACAAAAGCAAATTTAACTTAATAAGCCAAGTTAAAAGCAACACCAGAGGTGCAAACAATATAAAAGAAAAATAAAAATAAAGTAATACTATTAACAATGTAACAAATTAACATTATAAACTCTTTTAAAAGGATAAAACAGTAAGATAAATTCCCACTTGAAATCGCAAAATAAATATTTATCTTAGTGTTTTATCCTTTTAAAAGCTTTTATAATTACTGTTAATTTGTTACATTGTTAATAGTGTTACTTTATTTTTCTTTTTCTTTTATATATATAAAACCTTGGGTCTACGAGGCCTAGTATGGTTACCACTATATATATAGTGTTCGCAGCCGACCCATGCGAGATGTATTCTCTGTAATAAAGAATTTCATTAATAGAGACAGACGTGAGTACCGGATCCATTAAGAAAATTCGGGGGAATTTTACAAATTTACTCGCGTTTTTTTAAAGAGCAGTGTAGAAACTTTGGTAAAAAAAAAGTGGTGCACAACAAGATCAGTTGCAAACGCAGCAAAAAAAGGTAAAAAAGAAAACGGTTCGTGTTCTTACACCTGGTGTGATCGGCGTTATTCAAGCACAGATGCCCTACTACTTTCAGTCATCTGATTAATCACTAATTTTGGAAATTCAGAAATTTAAAGATATCAAGTTCGACACGTCAAACTATTGATTACGAGACAGGGGGTCTGTTTATCTTGGGCTATCCTGCATAATGAGAAAATAAGAAAATAGCCCAAAATTGCTTTATGTGAAAATAATACGGGATTAACCGAATAGATAATATATGCAATAAAACTTAATACAGTTATATAATATATAGTAGAAATTAATAACATTAAAATTAAATGTTCAATTCAAGGTGATAATAAGTGTTAAGTATAATAGGGTAATTGTTGTTACATGATCATTTGCGTTAAAGTAAATAACATTGCGTAATTAAGTTGACAATTTCACTTAAGTGCCGTCAGCTTAAAATCGACCAATGAAAGCAAACAAAATTTAGAATTCTGACCAATCACAGCCGGATATCGCAGTGAAATTATCGAGAAAATGATCAAATCCGTTTTATAACTCGATCTGCATTTGTCTTATGGTCAGTGTAGCCAACTCTATACCTTCACTGTGTAGTTTCTGAGCACGCGTCACATTTCTGTATTTTCATTGATTGTAAATTTAACCAGTTTAAGGTGTATTCACTCATGCAATTGTTTTTTACGTATTCAGTCAATCTGAAATTATTTTATGTAACAATTTCTGCCTATGATGACTTGAAAAGTCAACGAAGGACTATTCATGAATAGAATAAGAGCAAAAATTGTTGTTCTAAATCTCTGTGGATGCCATATTGGTCAAATAATGCTTTTTGACTGACAACCCCTAACTTTCCTCACTCAATAGAAACTGTTTAAAAAAATTAATTATAAAAACTAACCCGTGTATCAATTCTGAATCTTCCTAAATGCGAGTATCAGACATTGGGAATGGAAGCATTTTAGCTGTAACAGAAAAGGGAAGTTAGACGAAAAGCTAATACAGGGTTTAGTAGTCATATTGCGTGAAAGAAGACTAGGAGAATACTCAAAGTGAATGGCATGCAATGTCTTTGTATCGGAAGCTGGAACATCTATATTGAACGTTTCACTTAGGTGTAAGGTAGCACTTGAGCCATTCTTACTCATATCCTGTTTTCCGCGATCGATATCTTAAAGTATTTCGTATTAGCGTTTGTCTATTGGCCGCCGGTTATTGCACAGTACAGAATGAAGGGTGGACGGCTGCGGAGCGTGGCTAGTTCATCAGACACTTCCTTTATTCTCTTCGGTTAAGACGCAGTAAGAAACTCCTTCAGTTTAACAACCAGAGATATTGTTGGGAGCTTCTTCACTATGTGTACCCAGTAACCCAGGTATTTTGAACAAGCAAAGACTGTGACGTGTTGTCAAGAAACGCATACTATTAGGGCAATTATAAAGAAATGAAACTTTAGCTAGGTTTGGAATTGTTATTTCTATAAAATCAAAGACTTTATTAAATTTTAGGGTTTGTAACTTGTTTGCCCAGGAGTTAATATTCTTTGTAGTTAAAGGGCGCAACTCTTTTAAAATCCATTGTGTGAGCCTTGGTCTTTAAATTTTGCTTTTGGAAAGTCTTAATCATCTTGTAAACTTTCAGTACTGTGCAGTTTCCTTTTACTTATACCGGACCGCCACGGGTGGCCGAGGTCGTTAAGGCACGGACTCGTGAGCGGGAGGTCTGCGGTTCGAATCCCGCCAGGACCGTCCTCCCTGACTGGGGTTTTTTCCAGGTTTTCCTCAGTCTTCATAACTGGCAAATGCAGGGGAGGTACCTAAACTTAGGCCTGGAACGCTTCCTTCCTTAAAAAAAAAATATCCTTTCCCAATTTATCATTTCATCTCATGTATCACCAGTGTCCACCGCCTGTGGTGCCTCAGTAGTGAAAACGGGCGTTAAACACTACTCAAAAAAAAAAAAAAAACTTATACCGGAACTAATAAGCTACTTTATAGACATGATACTTTTAAATTTACACAATTTTTAACAAATATTATGCACATAAGTTGGGACGTTTTGCAAATTATATTTACTAGTTATTGTTGAACTTTGGGAGTTTTTTTACTATTTTTCTTCGTATTGTCGAATCATCTTTACTCGGTCATATCTTGGGGGCTCTTCCTTCAGTACCTGTCTAAAGTGAGAGACTGCAGATCAACTCTCAAATTCCTGATTTTTGCTGTACTTTGAAAAAAGACAATGTCAGGGATTCTTATATAAATAAACGTGTACATATTGGGACATCCCATTGAATAAAATAACATACTGACACATGTTGATTGAATTATATTTTTATTCTGTATTAATAATTTAAAATGACACATTGAGATATTTTGTAAAAATCTATTTGAAGAGTGTGATCAATATTTATACACAGAAAAATTTGAAGAAATACTTGCTTGTCTCCAGTAGTATCTGGTCTAGTTTTTTCTGCGTTCTTAAATATAATTGCACAATAAAGCATGAAGTCGACGCCCATGGTGGTCCTTCTGCAAGAGATATTACATTTAGATGCCTCTGGCGAGGTCTTTGTACCTCCAGAAGAGTAAAGCAGGCATTTGAGTACATTAACCTGTTTCTGTACATCTCTTGTCTGGCGCTATAATAAATTCAAAAGCTACTAGCACTACCTAGGTGTTTTGCACTGGCGAACCGTGTTTACATAAGGGTGGAGCATGCCACATACACAATGGCGACTGGAGGCTATTCCACTACAAAAGGTGTTCAGCCTTATTCCTCTTTGAGGTGGGCTTTTCCAAACGCTAAGGGCACCATGAAACGTGATGATGTTTTCGAAAAGTTCCACGGGAGTGTTAAACACTTCAAATTTCCTATGTAGAGGACTCGCACAAATATCATGAGTGTATAGATTTTTACAGTAATTATTTTAATTGTGATTTTTAAACCTGGAAGTAGAGAATCATCTATCCACCTTCTGGTCTGTGAAAGTTCTATGGCGAGGAATACACGTCGTCGATGGTACATAAAAATAGACCTCCAAGCCCTATGCTGCGTGATCAAGCATTTTATTTGTGATCGCATAAGTAAAGATACAGGAACAATAGTTCTCATTACTTCCTATGATGCTTGAGCGGGGTTTTGGCAAGCGCAGCGCAATTTCTAAAGAGACAATAGGCGCATTTCCTAGTTCTAAAACTTAAAACAATATTTTGTTGCTTACTGCTTTGTAAACAGTCAATTGTCATAGAATTATTAAAACAAAACAAATTGTAATAACACAAAATGAAGTAGCTATTTTAATACAAAATCAGTTCTTGTTCTTGTTCTGTAGTAAAGCAACATAACTTTTAACTACATTGGACATTTAATAAAATATAGATGTTCTTGAATGTTATTTTGTACCGCTGTTGTGGCATTTTACCCCATATTTTGATAATTTTCACACCCCATATGTGTGTACACATTTAACCATTTTTTATTACGTATAATCCCATTTCCGATGTCAGGCAGTAAAAGTGTCAAGAAAGTGTAAAGCACACGATGTACGATTATTATAAAAAACTAATATGGCGAGGAAGAGTAATTATTTTATTTGGTTACAGGGAAAACAAGCATTCGCCGTGCTCTATGCCTTTCTTTCAAAAAACATCTCTGCGAGTAGTTTAAAATATCTACGCCATTTGACTGCATAGCACGTTTTTACAGCGCCATCTCATCGTCGCAAATGAGGTAGTCGCCATCCGAAACTCATGTGAAAGCGTTAAATACCCTGTAGAAGATGGCATCAGGAATTAGGCTGCTTGATGCAGGTAGGGCGGTGAGATGGAACAAAGCTGATTTCGAATAGGAGACTGCACAAGGTATTTGCGTCCTCAGCACGCACGCGCCTTGCGGTTTTCTTGCTTCCGCGGTGGGTAACGGGAAATTCCTCGGACGCTGGCTCGGCAGTGTAGCCAACGTGGTTTATTCACCAATAATTTGCGTTTGCTTTTCAGAGAAACAAAACTATTTGAGCTTTAGATTTTTGTGAGTATTTAACTGATGATATTAATAAAGTAAGGCCATTAGAAATATCAAAGAAGTGTGAAATTATTGTTAAACGTATACATTTCGTAGTGTGTCAATTAATAGCTAACCGTTTGTCGCAATACAGGCTGAACCTTCTAATATATTTTCTTAAAATTAAACAATTTATAACGTATTTAATATAAATCTTACAGATATGATATCCAAAACGGTAATTTATTTTAATGTGAAGTTACTACTGCATATTTTTAATTTTAAAAAACAAATAGTTTTGTAACGTCACATGCGTTTGAAGCACTGTTGAATAATATCTATTTAAAATTCTTCTTCTTCTTTCCAAGAATTGGGTTTATTCAGTTTCCACGCCAAAGGTGGTCTTTATATTGATATTTCTATTTAATTCTCCGCCGTCCTATGTGGCATCTACCATTTGGTTTATAAATAAAAGTTTGCTTTGGTAGTCTGTCAGGGAGCACCCGAATGATATGCTCTTACCAGTTCTTTTGGTAGTGAATTACCTCTTGTACCATACTATTTCTTACATCCAGTTCCATTCTTATGCCTGTATTTCCCAAATGATCTCTGAAATGTCTGTTAAAAATACCAGAAAAATGGAAGAGAGTTAACATTATTAATATAAATAAAAAGGAAATATAATAATCTGCTCTAAATACAGAGATATATAGCTACTAAGCTTAGTTTACAAAATCTATATTGCGATAATAAAATGCATGTTACAACCAATAGCGGAAGAACTTTTATATGATGAATTATATGGGCTTAGGTAAGGCAGGTCATGTATAAATGCAATCTTTTATAAAAAAATTAATGGAAAGAAGGGAAATTAACCTACCCCTGTTTATGATATTTTTGGATTATGAAAAACCACATGACCGAGTAGATAAACAGAAACTATGGGAATCATTAAATTACTATAACGTTGCCCATAATGTAGAAAATTGTAAGAAATCCATCAGATATAAATAATTAATTTTGGTATTAACTATAAATATGAAGTTTATTTTAAGAAATTCTTTAGAATTACCGCCAAGAAATACACGTCTTTTATAATTCAATCATAGATAACTGTACATTTACGTGAACTTTGCTTGATTAAGAGCTTATTTAATGTAAAACGTCAGAATCGATCCTCCACTTAGATGAGTTTCTTTCTAGATTGTTACAGGATTCATGAAATATTGGAGGAATGTATGGAAACAAAGATATACGTTTTTTTAATATTAACACGATGTCTTACAACTGGAAAAAGAACATCCAAGCATTCTGGCCCGTGCTTAATCTTTTTCATCACGTTCAACAATTTTATTTCAATACAAAAACGCACACACCATGGCATGTACCAGGAGAAGTGAAAACACTGGTCACCATGATTAGTGTCTCAGCAAAAGTTTCATATTTTTATTAGTTGGGTCAATACTGCACCGAGTGCCTCATTTTTAAGCAAGGATACAAGACACCAAGGATTTATTTATACGCATTTTTTTCTCTGTACTCAATTGAATATATGAGGGTAGGTTCATAAGTTTCCGGCCTCGCCGATAAGGATTATCGCCTTCATAAAATTCTATTCCGGTGTCATATCTTATCTGTTAAGTAAATAATTGCAGCTGTAACTTCCGCTCCGTTGTGTTCAGTTGTTCAGATCAAGTTGCATAAAGAAGGATATGTGTAGAAGAATGCGACATGTTCAAACTGGAGTTTCGAGCTGTTATTAAGTTCTTTACAAAAGAAGGACCTTACTCCAAAAGAAATTAAACAGCGATTGGACGAGTATATGGGAAAGCCTCCCTATCATATTCTACCCTAAAAGAATGGGCCAAACATTTTCGAATGGGTCGAGAAAGCATTGAAGACGAAGAGCTTGCAGGTCGGCACTTGGAGGTGCTCATCCCTGTCTAGTGGGCATGGTGAAAAAGAACCTCAAGCCTGAAAGAAGAGGCTTCTGAGCAAAATTTGTCGGCCGTTTCACGCCCTGAATTGAATGGGACGCTGATGATCTGAGATGTTAAAGAGCGTTCATAAATAGTGACTATTTCCTCTTCTCAAAATTCAAGAAGGACCTTCGAGGAAGGAAATTTAAGTGCGACGAGGTGATGGATGCTGATTATGCCCATTTTCCAGATAAAACTTCTATTTTTTTGTAGGGGGATTGAAATGCTAATTCAAAGATGTGAGAAGTGTATTGCAATAAAGGGTAACTATACTGAAAAGTGAAGTATAGTTTCTGTCTTTATCACGTAGAAAATGGTTACGCCTGAAACTTATGGATCTACCCTCTTATATACATATAATATAAATTAATCTTTATATGGTTAGTGGTCAAACCGGAACCCTGGGACACAAGTACTTGTAGCATTATGAGTCGCCTCGTGGAAAATATCTCTCACAGTAGATAGAACCCTTTGGGATATGAGATATGTAGAATTTAATGAGAAAAGTTCGTGGTTCCGTGCTTGGAGGAGGAGACGGTAGCTCTGTTGGTTAGAACGTCAGCACGGAAGACTGAAAATCGTTGGTTCGAAACACAAATATTTCCATTCCAATAATCATATATTTTTGCACAATCCAAGAGCCTTGCAGTATCTTCCAGCTTCTGTACATTTGAAAAGCACTGGGCATATCTTCAATATCCATGTCTTCTCGTAGATGCATAGACTGCAGTATGGAGTTTCGGTTATTCCTATGTGGTGTAGATATTTACGTTCTGATGAGACGAAAGGTAACAACTGCTACATTTCTTGGATTACTAGGTGTTGTGGTCTTCTCAGCTATCCACGGCTTGTTCTCCGTACATTGACAGTTCTTTTATATACAGACATTTCAAGAATTTCTTATTCAATAATCTTTGCTGTGTTGTGTGGTATTTCACATTGTGATAACTGATATATTTCATTACCTTTCTTAGAAAGTTTATCTTCTAGTTCATTTCCATGTATGTCACAATGGTGAGGCACATACTGTAAGAAAATCCTTTTATTTTCAGATCTTAAGAATTTGTAGATTATTCAGCATTCAAATGTTTCGCGACTCTTAGGAAGCTTGTAGCAAGAGCGACTATATTTACCAGACCCCAATACGGAAAAAAGTCGAACTGCCAATAGCAAATGAGGCACTTTGACGCAGTATTATGTTTACGTGATGACATTATTCACCATTACAAAATAGTTTGATGATTTTTAAAGAGCTGAAATTATTTACAATTATTTTTCATATTTAAAAAAAATATAAAATAACGTGTGTTATAAACTTCTCCACAGACAGACACAACTTTTTATAAACTTCAAAATAACTGGAAACCTTATAACTACTCGACATAGTTGGGGAGGGGATTTATATTTATCATTGTCTATTTTAAGGAAAAGGACGTAGTCCTCCTTGACAATCGTTTTAAACGGGTTTTGTCTTAACTTCATTTGTAAAGGAGTCGAAACATAATATCCTGCTCACACCATTCATTAAAACTATCTTCATCTCGCTCCAAAACTCGCTTCGTACCTAATTTGGATCTTTCGTTTCATTGCTAAACCCCAGTGTCACATAAGATAGTACATAAAGGAAAATTGCACATTGAAAATGTTCTTCCGAATCACAAATTTTAGTAAGAAATGTTAGTACACACTACACCGTCATCAATAACTTCAAAACTTGCACAGTATATACTCTTTGTCCACTCCCCCTTTAATTACTGCTATTTAGGAAGAGCAATCCATTATGTTCTAAACACTTTCTATCATACAAGTTCGTAGAGTAATTTCACTTAATATTAACTTCATAAAAACTAACATAAAACTGTTGATTTACTTCCAACCATAAACTACTGTAACCAATCAAATAAACGAACCCATGTGTTAACAGCAGTGACATGAACGATTTCATTAGGGTGTACCTGTCTCTGCACAACCTCACTTGTAAATTAGTTGTAACACCGGGCTCATCATCTCAATCCAAACCCCGCTTCCTACGTTTTTTTCGGATCTGTCCTTTCTTTGGTAACCCACACCGTCACATAAGATGGTAGATTAGGGTAATTTTCTGGGAAAATGTTCTCCCTAACCGCAAGTTTGGTACAATAAGTTTAATACACACTACAATTTCAACATTAACTTTAAAAGTTGCACGATCCACCATTCCTTTAACTACTGCTATTTAGGAAAGTGAATATGATATTATGCAGTGAACTACCATAATAAAGACATACAAGAGCAACACAAAACTTTCTATTAAATAGATCTGGTGTTATTTCACTAACTCAATATTAACTTAACAAAAAGAAAAGAAGTGATAGACTACTGTAGATTTACTTCCAACTATAAACCACTGTAATAAATCAGATAACTCAAATTAACAAAGTGTGTGTTAACACACGGACCACATATTACACCATTTTGTCTACTATCGATATCTACCTTAGGGTCTGGTAGGTATAGTGGGTCTGCCTTGCAGTTTGCTATGGCTTGTACTGCATATTTAGAATCGTGAGGACCAACACGTTTTAATTTATGCATGTTTACATGCAGTACTATTATAATAGCTTCTATTTCTCTATCTATTGTTACCTGTTGCAGCAAGAAAATGGCGCTAAACGCTCCTGCTCTAGCCGTAGGAGCCATCTATGAAAATATGCAGCTGGTCTGTTTCGGGTTATTCATTGTGTATGATTTCTAATGCTGTCGGTTTCAGGTGTGCGTGTGTGTATATTTCTGTTTTCTTCACTTGCTCATGCAAGGACAATGAACACTCTACTGGTAGAACTTCCGTTGGATGTTCTAGAAGATTGAGAGCTAGGAGTGTTGTCATTAATATTTAATTTTTCCAATAGTTCAATGCTTTTCTGAACTACGCTACCTTAAATCTTAAGTGTGGCCTTTAAAAAGATAGTATAAGTTGATCAATAAGTATCAGATGAATGTATAAAGTTAAAAATAAACAGTCACAACAAAAACATTACATATAATCAGAGCAGATATAATGAAAGTTTGCATACTTTCTTCCACTCAAGAATGAAAAATTCCACAGGCATTTGTTTTATATTATTCAAATTTCTTACGAGAATTTGCATATGAGATACTTTAGAGCCTTTATTGAGAGTGAAAAAAACTCTTTGACCGAAAGTACCTCCCTGCAATTTGGAATGTTTTAGCCATAGGTTCAGGTCTGAGAATATAAGCAATTAGTATTTAAATAATAAATAGAACGGAATATCATTTTTTGTTCTTAAGATTAAACTTGGTGTTTAAATGTTATAGAAGTGTAGCTCAAAGTAAACATTTAAGGTATCTTGGTCTTCCGTCCTTGTACGTATTGTATCAACATTGCAAACGGTGCTCTCGGTCTCAAGGCACAAGAATCACAAGATACAGTCCTCGTTGGGAGCCCAAGACATAATCGACTTCAGGGAATATCGTTTACCGTTAATGAGCATGGCATGTTGAACTGAAAATTGTCATCCCTCTACCCGAGTAAGTTACCGAGTAACTAGAGCTGAGGTGGGCAATGGTTAATTTTCTTTCCAATAGAAATACAAAATTGGGTTCTGAGATGGAAAGTTGTGTACTAATTCAACACATTGTGCTAGTTGTTATTCGTTTAATTAACTGATCTGTGTATTTAAGTATCGATTTATTTGTACGTTAATGTTTAACCTTTACTCACCTTTCAAACTGATGTCTGTAGTCGAAGTGCAGAATATTCACATCCAAGAGTGTGCTGTAAGATAAACAAATTTAAGTAAATCACTGATACAGAAACAGGAAACTATGATGTTTTCAAACTAAATTTATATATAAAGGGCGTAGCTACCTACACACATCAAACTTGTCCAAGGAAGAATACTAAGTTTAAATATTGGTGTATCTAAACAAACAATAAAGCTTGAGTATACATGATTTTCTTGATTTGGTTTATTTTGGACGCTGTTTAACATCTCAGGTCATCAGCGTCCTATTAAATTCAGGGCGTGAAAGGACCGACAAATTTTGCTCAGAGGCCTCTTTTTCAGGCTTGAGATCTTTTTCGTGCCGTAAATGTACGACACGGAGCCCATGGCTTTAATTCCCTTCCGAAGTAAGCCATTCTTAGAATTTTTACGCCCGAAAAAATCCATCAATCCTGGCCGGGTTTGAAACCGCGATCTTGTGTTTAGGAGGCTAGTATGGTTACCACTACACCACCAGACCGGCACGAGTTAGTAAATAAGTTGTTTTTAAATAGGAATCTAGTATTTTTTACTATTAAAATACTGGAAAAAATGACAAGAGACATTTTAAAATAAATTAATGTTCAATTTAAGTAGAGATGAACAGTTTGTGGCGATTGGAATAATTATAAATTATGGAACGTAAACTGAAAACAAAAGCATTGTTATGTCCGTGATGTGAAGGCGACATCAAGAGATTTTTGGCAGTCCAAAAGAGGAACATCCAGGTAAACCAAGGAGTACAACTGTTGCACAAGACAGACTTCTCTACTGAAGGGCTCTTAGAGAAAGTAGGTCAACTGCTGCCCTATCATGCTTTCCGGTTTCCAGCTGCTCTTCATATTGAATATGTCAATTGGCAACACGGACAATAGAGCCACGTTCTCTCAAAGATGAACCACACTTCGATCTGCATTCATATTTCTGGAGAATACAATGGAAACTGAGGCATATACAAATTCAAAGAAGACAATTGTAGCACGTTTAAGATTTTTTGCAGTCTATTGCTGAAGCGTCTGGTACTAAAGCACTTTACATACATGATAATGCCAAAGCAAATTATGAAGCATGTGTGTCTAAGTTAGAAATACACATTGTTACAGTACAGTAGTCTGCTGGTTTCCAGATCAGAGCAATCGAGCATCTGTTGGATATACCGCAACGGGGGACCGAGGTCGTTAAGGTGCGAACTCGTGAGCGGAAGGGAGGTCTGGGGTTCGAATCCCACCAGGACTGTCCTCTCTGGCTGTTTTTTTTTTTCCCAGGTTTACCTCAGTCTTCAAAATGGCAAATGCCGGGGAGGAACCCTAAACTTAGGCCTGGAACGTTTCCTTCCTTTAAAAATCACTTCAAATCAAATTTCCCAATTTATCATTTCATCTCATGTATCATCAGTGTCCAATGCCTGCGATACCTCTGTAGTAAAAACGGGCGTTAAACACTATTAAAAATATAAAAAAAATATTGGATTCTCTTCAACAGAAAGTTTTAGATACTGAAAATATCCAGACTCTTGGACAAGATGAAAATGTTCATCACATTTCTTCATTGCTAAAAAGAATCCAGAAACACTTGAAGCATGGGGTGGTGGCACAAGCATCATGGGGAAATTTGAGAAAAAGAAAATTTTATATATTTGTTTGCGTTAGCATCTGTATAATTAAAAAATAGTGTAATATTTTTTTACATTTTGCTTTTGTGGACTGCTGATTTGTGTTATCAATGTAAGTATTATAGTTTTTATTTACACAACTTGTAGGGGAGATATTTATTAGAAAATTTAAGTAAAATTGCTGTGTTCTTCAGACATTTTAGTATTTTTATTTTACACCATGGCTAAACAGAACTTTTTTTTTTTTTTTTTTTTAACCGAAGAAAATGAACGGCAGCTATGTATGTGGATACTGAACTACGGCGTTTTATATTTCCAATTTTGCTGAACAGGTTTATTGTTAAAGCGAAAGCATCATTTATCATATTTGAATAGCCTGAGGATCATTGATTTTAGTTGCGCTGTGGAGCGCCTATTAATTTCCCTTTAGGCGATAATAAATACATTTAGAGCAACGCGGCGCTATTTTGAACCCATTTTAAACGCCAGCTCATATAAATGCACAGTCATGAAGCTGTCGACAGATCATGGTATTTTTAACTAAAATGTTTATGCTTTGTTTCGCAGCAACTAGCAACAGATGACTAATAGAGGAAAAGACTTAATGTCCATTTTTCCCTTCCCGTCAATCTTTCTGCTTTTATCTGGTTTTACTGTACTCATTTCGTCTTTCTGTCTAACACACTGCCTGAAGAAGCTTGTGTGCGAGAGAGTGAGACAGAAAAAGTAGCAGAGAAGAAAGTTAACTCCATATAAACCCTTGTGGACGAACATTGAGTAAAGGATTGCCTATGTCTACCCAACCCCCTTCAACTCCCCTCTTCTCTGGCGACCCGTATTCAATCAAAGTTCCTGGCAAAGTATATAGGAAAACTTCTTTATTCCAAGGGCACCGGTAACAGGCGTGGTAAGTCCAGGGGCTGGAACAGGCCAGTGTAATGGAATTCCCTCCATGTGGGAGGGAGGAGGCCCTCATCGGAAGGACTAGGGAGACATTTGGGAACGCTCGTGCACGTTTGTCAACTGAAGAAAAGGGACGAAGCTCTCCTCGAAAGCTTATCGGCTTGTTGCCCGGGTTTGGGGCTTATCTCGAGATTAAACCATGTGAAAGCTTTTCATGTTCCTTTTACGTGATATAGAACTTTTCATTTACTTATGTAGTATGTGCACATGATCCCCGCCCCAAAGGAGCGATTTCAAACTTTACTTAGAATCTGATTTATTGCGCAACTTTTAAAGCCTTTTGTAACTTGGCGGTCGCAACCCCCCAGAGAAGCACAGTGCATGCACAAGATGCCATGGATACATGGCTGTTTAAAAAGGAACACTATTTGTTTTTTAAATAATCGTTTTACTTACGTGTTTGTTTTCTAACATTCCGTGGCTACAGGAAAAAAACTATGTTCTGGAAACTGAAACACTATCAATACTGTGATTATAGCCGTTTACTGAAGTAATCACTTGTAATCACTAAAGTAATCACTTTACCAAAGCAATAAACGAGCGACCAGTAAAAATTATGAAAAAATAACGCAATTTTTTGAATTTTCAGCTATAAAATTAGTTTGGAGTTTCAGCTTTTAAAAATGTTCTTATTTTTGCTTTCGAGCATTTTCTATTTTGTTCATCTAAACGCCTAAGTGCACAGTTAGCAGAAAATGACGTGTAACTTGATTCTACATTTGGACCTGCATTCATATTTCCTGGAAATACTTTAAAAATGCCCGTGATAAAACTGATATCAAGCAATTCCTGCACTATCATTTGTTTTTTTGATTGTTTGATTTAGCAAACAAAGAATATTTTCTTTGTTTACATACGGTTTTTGGAAATTTTAGAAGTTATTATAAACATAGTTATTATCTTGTGCATATGGTTTAGTACGGAAATATGTAATGTGGCAATGAACAATGAACTGAGCAGAAGGCGCCTGTTTCATAGTCAACATTAGAGTCCATTGTTAGCACTAACAACTTGTTCTTATAAAATACAGTAAAGTTAACATTTGATGTTTTGATATCTGGCTGGTAGAAGAAACTGTCCCATAAAACAAGACAAATTATGAATAATTTTGACAGACCTTATCTGGTCAGAGAAAGCTGTCTCATAAAACGGAGTAAGTTAAGAATGAAGCAACATTTACTGTTTTGACAGCCCATATCTGGTTAAAGAAAGACGTTTTACAGCGTGAACGTAATTTAAAACGAAATTTCTTCTACAGACTGGGTGAGAGGTAGCTTCCTATTACAATATGCGTATAACTTTTGCGTATATAAATATTTTTTAAATACGCTTTCTTTACAGTGGTAGAACGTGATCTCTATTGGCACGTCGCGTCACAATGCCGGAGAGAGCTCAAGTGGCCATCTATTATGAAGTCTGGCCTTCCTTCAGGTGCACAGATGATGGGGACAGTGCACGGGCCTAGCGCAACACTGGATGCAAAGACCATATGAATTGTCGTGGCAAACTGATGTGCACAGAATCTGTGGCGGATGCTCGTAGAAGTGGACGTCCCTTGACATCTAAGTCAGAGGAAAATGGTGCGGGGTACTTTCATCAGCAGTTCCCAAAAGTTAATACGACAAGCCGCTTGTGACAGTGTCTTTCCCACCACAAAATCAAAAATGTTTTGAAAGATGATTTAGATTTTCGTCCGTGGGAGACACATGACTGTCAAGAGCTATCGCCGAAATATGTAACTATCAAATGGAGTACGGTGAGCTCATGCTGGGTTGGTATGGAAATTGGCCCGAGATGTTCAGGAACGTCATTTTGAGCGACTAACTCATTTTTCAAGTCTGAGGGTTTGTTAACCGCACAACTGTCACTACTGTGCACAACAGAACCCGGCGGTGACGACTGAAAATTTTTGAGGCCGTCCTAAGGTCACAGTGGCCTAACATTCAAAAAAGTTGTAAGTCTGTTCATTGTTGAGACACCTTAAATGCAGAACGATGCCTAGTCAGCTGGAAATGGAAGTTTGGCCAATTTTCTCCACGTTGTATAACATCACTGACTTCATTTTCACGCAAGATAGTTCCCCACCTCATTTTGCACTCAACGTTCGTGATTGACTTCACCAACATTTTCCAGAACGTTGGTTGCGTCGCCGTGGTCCGCATAGGCCAGCACGGAGTCCCTACCTCACTCCGCATGAACTTCTTCCTGTGGGGTTGGACGAAGGGAGAGATGGAGTTTTAGGTTCCATTGCATTATATTTCTATCATGTTAAACTCCACAAAAAATTTGTTTCACTAAAATAGACCAATTATTAAGTATATTACAATAGGGGGTTACTTCTCACCTACCCTGTATATTAAGCCAGATTAAGTCATATTTTTTCATCGTCTAGTTTAGCTTTTGCTTGTACACTGGGCAGGTTTACTTAATAAATTAACCCTTAGAGGAGTCACAAAGCTTCTTCTATAGAAGTATGAGAGTATAAGACTTATCCCCGGTGCAACAGAGTGAAATTAACTTGATAGCTGAGAACAATGCAGCTCGGCCATCAATAAACTTTTTACTTATATCTTTGCTGGGATTTGATTGGCTTAGGCACTCGGACAGCCTCTGAGGGCACACTTAGCTCTGCCCCCGACCAAGAACTACACTCCCCATTCTCCTTACTCATTCTTCATCACCAAGCTGAAGCTGATTGGCTGAAACATTGAACTGGTTGTCGTGAGGCTACGACGAACTTACACTACAAAGCACGGTATTACTAATTGCGTTCGTTTACAAAGCAGATATCACATAATATTTTATTATAATGTAAACTACACATTTATCTCACCATTTCTGTGTTTACAGTACATTTAACTTTAAGTTTACTATGTATGGTTGGGTATCTATCTATGCATATAAATGATAGTAAATAGTACTGAATATATGACTGTTTGTTTATATTTTATACGTTCATTAGTTCAGGTTAATATGGTTAGAACAGAGCATCTTTCAAAGGAACTACCTTCTAAAAAGCCTATGAAAACTAGAAACCTTCTACATAAGAAATAGAAGAAAAAGGTCTACCTGTCATATACCCCCAGTCGCCCATTTCAGCAGGAAGAGATTGTATACTATATATCCCAGAATCGCCGTATAATTTTTTAGAATTGGAAATACACATTACGCTGTAGGTGTTGGGAAAAACAGCAGCTGATTTAACAACCGTCAATACCTGACACTGAAAACATGTTACAGATATTTCGTATATATTTTTCTTTGAAAACGGTTCTCTTATTTCACTGACTGATATATAAACTGACAGTAAATCACCAATAGATTAAACACATATTTAATGTAAATACACAAAAGAGGATGAAGTGAATATCTATTAATAACTAGCCATCGACTAATATTTGAAGATTATTCGGTAAAAGAAAATTCAAGGAAAGAGAAATACATAGCGTCTGATTTTTGTCCATCCCTAAAACCCTTGAAAGATGCAACCGATATATCGTGAATGCCTTGGAAGTATATGAGTATATAAATTGAAGAAATATTATACGCCGATTTTCGGACACTATCTATAGAGAAAACCCAGAAAGTACATGTCACTGTAAAAAAGCTGCATGTAGTGAGATGTAAATATATATAATACATAAAAATAGGGAGCTTTATTTACTGTGTGAGAGATCCTCACCACCCCCCGACTGCCCATAAGGGAATTTACATATCAGATAAACGATAATCATTATATAACGTCTAAGATCTTGTTTTATTGCATGAAGAATATTAAATTCTACAACAAAGTGTATGTACTTCAGGAGGCTACCTGATACTGCTCCCTTTTAGCCCCGAGCGAAGGCCGCCGGCGGTAACAATAATTAAGTGAACACAGTTGTGCTTTGGAAGGCGGAAACAATAAGCTCTTTGTGTTTTCGCTAGTTGTCAAACCCTGTCAAAGCCGTTACAAAATTCTTCAGCAGCCGGTGAGGGTGTGACTGGCCTCTCACACCATGCATAGTATATTTAAAAGTCAACCTATTGGAGATGAAAGTTTTGAAGAGTTAAAAGTTAGTGCTTCTGGATGTGTGGAAACTCGCCGATTACATTAAAGAATTTCAAGAGTCAACAAGCTCCTCTGGGCGCGCCTGTAGAGTCCCTGTGAGTCAAGAAAACCATGTGGCGACATTTCAAAGATTTCCCCATTTATAAGGCGAAACATCCCACGTGAAATATTGAGATTTGAGTTGACGCACGCAGTTCTGACAATTCAATTCATTCGGTTGTTGGTTAGAGCACGCGTTGTTTAGAACAGTCGCCGGTTGTTGAAGTGATAGAATATCAGTTCACGTGACGTCATCCAGTGTAGCACAACCAGTTTCTAAGAGCACGAATATGCAGTACACAGGTGCAACTCTTGTATTTTAGCATGTCTTTGCACTTCCGAGCTTAAGACCATACTAAACTACGAACATTAAATAATTGCGTCCAGTCAGATCTCCTCCGTGAGTCGCTTCTTCGGGCAGCGAGCTAACTTCGCAGGTTCATGACAGCGAACCAGGTGGCCGTCCATAAAGCATCTTCAAATAAACGCATCAGAGATTTACATGAACCAGTTGCCATGTAATTTGCATTATCTCCCTTCACCTCCCCTTTCCCGTGATCACGAGAGCACACGAAACGGTGACTTAGAGCCCCTGAGATACCCGGGGTACGATTTCGGGTAAATACTCTGCAAGAACCAATTACATGGAGGTGGTCGCGGCCGCCAATAATTAATCCAAGTTCCATTAGCATCGGATTTGTGCCGCCTCCGCGAGCCACCTACATCCTTTTCATGCATAAAACACCACCACATCTGGCATAAACATATTTCGGTTAAGGATTGTGATGCTGTGAATTGTAAACCTCCAAAACATGACAAGTACACAATGAAAACTATACTTTCTCCTGTTATGGCTAAAATAATGTCTGTGTATAGTAGAGTGACCAGTAATGCAATTCTTATGAGGATCAAACACAATACATATCTTCATATTGTCATTTGGAGCAAGCATTCAAAGAAGAAAGTGGACATTGCTGTCTCTTTGCTTATCACTGAGTTTAGCATGATGTGTGAATCCAATTTAAAATTGAAAGAGAGTGTAGTTGGGTTACAGTGCACCAGAAATGTGTTGATAAGGACAATAGAAGGGTGAAGAAAAGTCAGGATGCCAATCCAAGGACACAAGACTGCAAGAAAGAGGCTGATATCCAGTAAGTAAATGAACAGCAGAAAAAGACGTTATTGTATATTGTGTACGCCATTTTTAAATCAACAAACTATATTATAAACTGGTTTTCTCTTTTTTTTTAAATTTTCAACTGCTACAATAGTCAAAGTTGTTCACCAATTTACTTGAACTTTTGAATATATACTCCTGAATATGTGACTAAATGTTTTTTAATGTTTACAATATTTACAACTAATATTAAACAGTTTAAAATTAAATAAATACAATTAAAAGATGTATTATTTTGTTTGAAAGTGGATAATCAGAGTTTTAAAAGCTTATGGCAGTTTTCAATGCATGTAAGTAAAAGTAAACAAATCTTGAACATTACTAATATATTAGATTTTAAGATAATAATAAATAACAATAGTAATAACAACAATGAAAACATTTACAAGATAGAGAGCTAACATTTCTAATAGTGGAGTCTTATATAGTGTGTAAAATTTTCACAATACTTGAATCGGAAATCCAAGAGATTCAATTTTCAGCAATCCTACACCTTAATACAGTTCAAGAAACTGTAGAAGTAAATATCCCATAGAGTTAAATAGGCAATTCTGTGCATGTTTTTATTATTTGTATATTAAATCTAAAAAGTTAGAGTTTCTGGAATATTCCATTATTATTTTGCGATTCTTATGAACTATGCCTTTTTTAAATAATTGTGAATATATGACAATTTATTTTAATAGTAAATCTAGGTTCATATTTTATCCTTTATTAATACTATTAGCAATACTCTTTGAAGTCGTCAAGTTGGCGAAGAGTTTTGGTTTGAAGCCTGTGACCAGTCGCATATTTAAGCCATCACCTTCCTCCTCTCTTTCAACGTTCACTTGCTTTCTCATAAATGTGTTGGTGACATGGAAGGAAAAAGTGTTGAGTATCGGTGACGGAGAAGCAGCTCCAACAATTAGCACATGCAGTTCAGGTTTATATTGTTTATTATATATTTCTGTTATCACTAGCAAGCGAAACAACCGCCGATCATGTTATTTTCGAGAACCAAGAAATATACTTATGTCCGTATCGTCTCCAGATACCCACATTCTTCAAGTACTCCATAACAAAACGTGATGTCTTACAATTCTTCACCAAAAGTGTTAAGCTTCACACCCAAGAGCACGTCCTAATAGATCATCGTGTAAGAATACCGCGGGCCTCACTCAATTACTTTAACACACGCCCTCAAACTCGTGATTGTGACTTAAATTCAGTTTCCTCCTATCAAAAACCAAGCATTCTACTTTGAAATTTAGATCCAAGAACTATAAAATCTTCATAATATTGCAGAATCTTTAATCTCTTCTATATTGGCTAATAGGTTGCAAATGTATTACGGGGCTTCCTGCTAGGTTTTCCTCTTTGATGAAACATCCAAATGGTCTCTTTTGTATTTCGCCCTAATAATGACTTGCTGGTGCAGGTTGTTATTCTATTACAATGTCTTCTACATATACATGCTGGTACACAAACCTTGCCTTTCCACTAAGCCTCTCCTTATGGTTGATTTATTCTACCCTAACCTGCTGGATTCGCACTACCAAGCCATACTTTAATACATAAATAATATGATTTATAAATTTAATACTAACCCAATTACATTACTCACTACGTATCAGATAGTAAACCAGATAAGTAAATACCCATTTTTGAAGCAGATCTTTCATATGTTTTTATATAGCGGCAAATGTAAGAAAAAATCATAACTATATAAACTTATTTATTCTATACATGTAATAAATTATGAAGAGGTGTGTCATTTATAATGCTTTTCCCGTGAAAATTGTTGAATTCGACCTTACATTGTGATAAAATGAATAATGGATTACATCCAAACTTCCTAAATTAGAGCAGATTAAACTTGTTTATTCCCAGGGAACTCCTTCCATAACGGTATTAATGAAAAGGAATTGAATGCTTTTTGGATAAAAGAAAACTGTATTTAACGGTATCACGTCTCTCAGGGTATTTCACTTAATAATAAAAAGTTAATAAGAGAAATACTTAAGTGCAGGAAAGCAGGGAGATTAATGGTTATTGTTACCAAATGTCTAGACTTTATCTCCCCAGAAAATTATTAGCATTTTGCCATTTATTTTTATGTATACTTAAATTCATTCAGTCACAATGTTGATATGCTTAGAAAATTGAATTTTAAAACTGTAAAAGGCACTTTAAATCAATTGTTCTATCCTGTTATCCCGATTTTTATTTCTATTGGCATACCCTTGAAAGCAAACACTAAATGATGACCATGTTGTTATAATGGATCTTCATTTAGTTTTTCCCCGCATGTGGGCCGGGCCGACAGCCCTTTACTTAAGCAAAGAACTGAAAACGCGCTTTCACAGAAGATGAAATTTCTCTTTTCCGTCAGTGGATAAGAAATTTTCGCCGCCACCCCGATACTTTGTCGAGATATTTGCAGTCGCTAAAGAAAATTTTCACAATGACCATAGTTCAAATTGAACCGCCGCAGTCACTTTATGCTGCCTGTGAGTGCAGATCTTCAGCACTAGGAAAGGAGGAAATGAGTTTGTACTTTTTTCTGCAAATAACTGTACCTGTACCAGTGAAACATGAGACAAATCCATACTACCTTCTTCGTTTATTCTTATTCTAAGCATCCGATAAGTCAAGTTCAGGTAGCTTTGCGCCAATTGGCAATGGAGCCAACACGCGAATTTATTATTTTTAAAAGATCTTTTTGCCAGCGAGACTTATTTGTTTTAGAAGACATTCAACAACTGTCCTTTTAAACATAACTGCTCTTAAAATGACATCTGAGGATGTTTAAGAAGAGCTAACCTTTCTTTAGTAAATGTATATCATTTCCCCTAAAACATAAGAAAATGCTAGTACTTAAATATTGAATATTGGCATCCCTATAAAAACAACCAGTTCAACTATATTAAAAATAATAAATGGCTAATGCAAATTTTTTCAAACGAATTTCTTAAAATCAAACCTAATTTATAATCGTTTATGTACCTCGCAAATCACTCAATAAAATTAAAAATATTTCAGTTTAGTCGCCCATTAGCAACATTGTAAGAGTAATGAAATGCTTTGTAAAGTAGGTGTAATTTTTAAAACTCAAGTGTACAGGATTTTAGTAACGCTTTTAATACTAAAAGGAATGTAGTGGCGAAAAATGTATACCATATGTGTATTTTTTACTTTTTAAACAAAAAAGAATATTTTATGTTACATTTTGTGTCATTTCTCTCTTTAGATGAAAACTGGTGTTTTCACTCTTTCATAAAAGAGTTCTGAAATTCTGGCATAGGAATCTGAAACTAGAGGATGATAACATAATTAAAACGTATATGGAAGGGCAAAGAATAATTTTGCACAATAACTGGTGGAAGAGACTGAAAAAAGCACTGAAAGAGATCGGTATGGGAGATTGAGACAGTATTTATGAGTTGCCACCACCAAATTTAATTAGAGTAATTGTAGCTTGTAATTTTATATAAGTTCCTTATTATAGTCATGAGTGTAATGTAATTTTATTTCCTGCACAAATGTTGAATTATTGTGTGTAAAATGTTGTTTTCTTGCTGAAGCCCAGGAAGCTATCCTAGCCATAAAATCTGACCAGGGAATTTATGTTACCCATTGTAATAATATTTTGTTAAAGATAACCCAAGCAAACCGATGTTTTTCAGGAGAAATTTCTAAAGGAAAATCCTTGAGTAAGATGTTTATTTGTATACTGTTAGGAAATTGTAAAGTAGGGTAGGCACAATAAAACATATGGCAGGCAACTACAGGGATGAAAAGACCGACCGATAACCTCTTCAAGGGAAGAAGCTAGCCGCTTCAGTTGATCTCTACATGTGAAAAGTCACCTAGGCCATGTTTATTTAGTCTTGTAATTTTGCGGCCCGCAGTCAGTTTTGTAAGAGTATTCAGCAAGGCATTATCAGTGGAAGCGCTTTCTCAGTTTCAGTTAGTGCAAAGCGGTAGTTAGTTTTGGAAGAGTATTAAGTAAAGAGCTTTATTAGTTGAGTTCAGTTGCGTCTCAAGATTAGTTGATTTCCGGACCAGTCTTTATGAAATGAAGAAACGTCAAAGTGATCGTCATAGCTAGTGCGAAAGTGACACATACTCTCCAGAAAATAACGGTGGTAAATTTAATTGGAACAGTTTATGCACAATAAATTGTTTCATCTCCTATAACGAGACATCTTATCAACCTCCGTATATTCTTTCTTACGGTCACAGGACTATAAAAATATTTAGCAGCAGAGTCTGAACAGCCGTGGCAAAATGTAAGTCAGCGGATACCAATTGTCGGAGAGGAAGAAATAACATTACCCCTGAGAATCCAAAACAATCAAATTCAAATCCTCTTCCAAATCCTTCCCCCCCTTCTCAACACATTAATTATTTCCTTACCGCTTCGTTAATACCGCTGCACGATGTATGGCAAAAGGGAGAAAATAATTCAATAGATTTCTGGAGGAAAGTAAGGAGAATAGAAAATATTGAGAGACAAGAGATAAGGTCAAGTTTTGAGAATATAAGTTCTTTGAGATTGTGCACGATATTAAAGAAGATTGGGGTAGGAGAACTATGTTGACAGCTGTGATAAGCAAAGAAGAGAGGGATATGCTTGGATGCGAACAGGGGCATTGTATCTTAAAGCATTTAGCAACAGCATCATGGAAGTATGTGTTATGTATGGGAAAATAGAGAGCCTGTTTTGTTGTTTGATGCAGTGCAAGGAAACAAATAATTGCAGGGAGGGTACATGGAATCTAAAATGGAATAAATGGAAATAACAATAAAAATATTGACGGTGGGAAAGAAATAATGAGTATGGATGAATATTTAGGAAAAATAAGAGGCAAATGGATTAGGAAAGTGGAAAGAGGGCTCTTACTCATGTCGACGACCTGGGTGTCATGACATGTAAGGGCCTCAAGTAAAGTTGGATCAGTTTCAATTGTAAGAAATGTATAAATCATTTGTTACACTTTCTGTAATGAAAAATTGAAATAAGTGTTTAATTCTAAATAAATAAAACAGCAAATGACACATGTACACAAAATTAGCACTTTCAAATAAAGAACATAAAACATTTACTTGCTAAGTGCAGTAAACATATTATTATAAAAAGTGCCGCATTTTGATATAGTTCAATAATAGCTTATGGAATAGCGGCGTTGCAACATCTACAGCTTTGTAAATAAAAAGGAATTAGCTGCGGAAAAACCGTAATAATCCAACCAAGATAGGATGCCCTTATTTATTCTGCGATAATTAGGGCGTGGAGAACGGTTCCAGGGACAGGTAGGTAAGAGGATTACCTCTAACGTGTGCCGCCTATTCTTCCACGAAAAGTGTCTGAGAAAACACACAGCTGCAGGGCTCGCGGTCTTCCGCTACAGAGGGTTTGTTTGGGTTATATTAATACATTATTACCTCAGCCTTCTGATGGTGCTACGGAACAGGGAATATGGAACTTATGCGATTTTACCATCTCTGCCGGGTGTGAAACGTATTCTTTTTCGATTACCTTAATTTACCTTTTGTAAGTGGCAATTAGCTACATAGGATCTAATTTTACATTCTACTTACACTGCACAACACTGAAATTCGCACCTGACTAAAAACGCATTATTTTGTAATTGTACGTCGTAATGACTAAAATGAAATCCGTTTTGCCATATCATTTCAACTTCCGGAGATTATCACTCATTTATGTTCATTTGAGGAAAGTTTTCTGCTGTGCTTTACGCACATGCAGCGCACAGTCCAATCATGTTCTTATTTTGTGTAAGGAATAACGTAATATAAGAAAAATTGAGAATATGAACTTATTTTTAAAAACTATGAAAAATATATTTACTTATCTGTGGGAATGTTAAAGCTATAGGATTACGTCTAGAAATACGAAGTGATTTCATCAATTTATGTTGCTTTTTATGTGAGTTGGGCAGTTGAACTAAGGCGAAATATTATGAAGTTGAACTATGTTCCGGGTCCAGGGTCAAATGCGTTTTAGAAATAAATCATAATGTATTAAAAAAGACAAAACTTTGCTGGGCGTTTCACATAAAGTTAGGATTAATGGAAAATGTAATGAGGGCCTTAGACAGAGTATTTGAAAGAAACAATTGCAATATTAAGGACCGTATTCATAGTCAACTGAGTACTTTTCATAAGTTCTGGGTTCCAGAGATCTCTATAAATGTTTCAGTTGTTTTCAAGCCAGGAATATCTCCAGATTAGGCAACATATAAATCATGCACACCAGATAATCAAAAGATTCCAAATTAACAGAAGTTCAAGTCTTGTAGGTATGGCTCTGTGATGCAGTCATTTAAATGTTAGGTGCTTTTAAAAAAGTATAAGTGAAAGATTGAAATAGAAGTATGTAGCAATATTCAGTGAAGCATTATAAACAAAGAAATACGAACGTAGAAGGGAATACCTTACAAAATTAAGAAAAATACAGTTATGAGGAAAATGAATACAAAATTACTAATATTTGTTGCCAGAGAAATTACGAAATTACCCAGCCCATAGGAGTCAGTGCTGCAAAGAAAAGGAATCTTCATGTTCTTTATGAAGCAATCCACAACTATGTAAAATTCAAATATCTGTCAAAGCGTACATTACTTAAATATATTAGTCATAACTATAGTTATTTTGGCCATATTTTATTTCAATATGACCACAAAATGTAAATAAACGTGTTAATGATGTATTATATAAAAGAAAAGAAAGAAACAACAATCTCTGGTGTTGATGAGAAACATTCAACTGTTTCCAATAACAAAAAATATAAGTTTTTATATTGAAATTAAAACTAACAACAATATTAAACACAAACATTCTTATTACTCATCGTAAGCAATACATTTTTAAAACCCTCTTCTTCCCAAGGTCCGATAAATTTATTCCACCCCATCCCTTCTTTTGGTCGGTATGTTATTTGCCAAATCTTCCTTTCAAAGACTTGCCTGTAACAGTGTTCTATTCTCACATCTGTAGATAAGAATTGGCTAAATTAGCATTTTATATAACCTTTTCTTTGTGTTCTGACTTATGACTTTATAAGTAAAAAATGCAATGGGGAAAATAATATGCCTTATTTACAGCTAAATTGTAGTTTTAATTTCTTTGCTTTTATTATTATTATTATTATCTTTATTGATATTTTTTCCCAAATATTTAAAATTATTCACTATTTCTAAGTCATGATCTCCTACTGCCAATGCTTCCTTTATTCTATTCGTTATTCTTTTTCTGTAAGTCTGTTTCTTTAGATTTTTTCTTCTACTACTCAAATACTTCAGTTGTTGAACCGCTCATATTAATATCGCCTGCATATGATCTACAGTATATCGTAGGTATTCTTCACATCTTTTCTATGACATTTTCTAAGGTAATAAGGACCAGACGAACTCCTGCATGAGGCCTTGTTTAGAATAAGGTTATTGGTATACTATCTCGTACTGTTTGCAATAGCTTGGACGAATTTCCATTACACACTATCCTGGTCCTTTTTTAACCACACAAGTTAGCTTTCTTGATTTGGTGCAGTCTTTTAGTGATCCCTGCTGGGTTTCTGTTTGTTGCTCTTTTGCACATTTGTTTCTTTGAGGTTTTATAGTTATTTCCCTTTTCTTATTTTCTTTCTCCTTCCTCATCTCAGTGTCTTATTTTGACATTTGCTAGAAGTTCTTTATTTTCCCTGTTTTTCTCCATTTCCCCCTTTTCTTCCCAGGATACTGTCTTTTCTACCGTCTTCCTACTTTATCTCCATCAACGCATTCTTCTCCGTACATTTGATGTTCACATCATCGTTCTAGTAACGGGGATACCGTACGCAGAGAGGAATAAAGAAAGGAAATGCTGCTACATCCCTCTTCTTCATTAAAAGGCCACATTCGCACGTAAGTCCTTCCTGAGTTGCTATAAACAAGTTGGCAGCACTTCCTTTCCTAGTAACTATCTGTTGGTTAATTCCAGAGGCCTTCGGGTTTCTTCCCCTCCTCTCCGCACACACCTGTTCCAGTAAACAGTGACGTCATTAACGTGGCATTCCTAGGAACGCTTCCTCCCCGCCGTTACCTCGTTTTAATCAGAGCTTGTTATGAAGAGCCCTTGTCTTCGCACTCCGCCATCTTGACCCGCTCGAGAGTCCTCTCCCAGCCTCCCTTTCTACCTCTCTATGATTGGGAACTTTTGGAGTGGTTCATTATGAAGTCGGAGTTAGCGATTCTGTCCGCGGCTCTATCTGTCTATCATCGTGTCTTTGGGATATCTGAACCAAGTCTGCCAATCTAAGCACTGCAAAATTCTCAACTGAACAGAAAAGTTGTTCATAAATAAACCAGTAAAACATCTACATACAATGATACACAAGTCCTTCATTTGAAAAGATACTGGCGCCATGATTAACTAGTGAAACCCATTCACTTTCCATCAAAGGTTCATCCTAGCAGCCCGATGGGTTTGTAATGGACAAAACTGATTATATCTGCTGCGATACTTCTCCACTGCAACTGACTCGCGTAATCAAAACTGTTCGGTGGCATTAGATATCATTGCGGTGGACACTTTTCTGTTTTGGTGCCGAACATTCATTCGCCCCATCAACAAGTGGGGCTAGATCTCAGTGTCGATATGAAAGAGAGCAAAGAACGCACAAAAAAAAAAAAAAAAAAAACTACTAAAGCTGCTAGGAAGATACAGAAATGCTTAGGAAGAACCATGGATTCATTGCTTCTGATGCTATTAAATGTCAAGGTCTTACTCGATAAAGATGGAATTTGAGTGCTTGGGGTGCAGTGAAGAATCGGAATGAGTAACGTACATAAATAACTGTTATATATATATATATATATATATATATATATATATATATAATAAATCATGAACAAAGGAAGGGAATCGTATGGTTAAGAGAAAGTGTATGGAGATTAACAGGACTGAGAATCAGTGCCCTATTTGTGGAGGGAACGAAGATATTGAACACATAGTATTCAGAAATGGTTTAACATTGACAGGAAAATGACTTTAATTGAAAATTTCAGAAAGAGTAATAGAAACGTAGAATAGTTCTTGTGTAAAATTAAAAAAAAAAAAAAAAAAAAAAAAAAAAGTTAAATTGATTGGTGAAAGTTAAAAAACAAGAAGAAGAAAAAGAGCATCTTAAACATAATTGCATGCTAATTTGAATTTTAACAATTTGGTACATTTTCAAGAAGTAATAATTATAAATTGCACATAAATATTTAATTATCTATATAAAACATGTCTGGGCTGAACGCCTGGTCATATTCATAATATGCATTTGCTAGTAAAATAAATAAATAAATAAAATAATTAAAAATACTAAACTAAGTTTCAATTAAATTGAATATTTTGAATCGTGTTCTGCTTATTGCCAAATACCCTAGTAATGTGTCAGAGTTCGAAACTTGTAAATCGTTATTAATCAGTCTGTTCCCTGTAAGCTAACGAACAGCTGTCTATTTTCACATAGTTATTGGGAAATAGTGTTGTATTTAATTGCACATGTTATAATAAATGTTTGAAAATGTAAATGAAATTATTCCTTTATTTTCATACTTTTATTTCCCAATTTTTCTCTCAAAGCGCACATCATAATATGATTTTACTTCACTTCGGAAGAATATTATCAGGTTACAAAATGTTTCTGACAAGAAAAAATTGAAGGGATATCGTGATTGGTAGAGCTTAGTGATGTACTTTAAATTCTATTTTAAAATTTCTTTGGGACATTAAACTCAAGAAAATTTGGATGGGTGGCTTGTTGCAGCCGCCTATGCTGGAAGTTTTTCACATTTGCATGTATCGGATACAATTTTCGGAGGTGACAAGAGCGATAAAGTTGCTTAATGAGGCAAAAAAAATCTTTCTTTTCCATTCCTCTTACTTCATTCTACCGGATTTCCTTGTTTATGCGAGGTTTTCTTGTTCTGTGTTGGCAAGGATGCAAGATGCTTTCCTTTCTATGGAGGTCACGTCCTAGACAGCTCAAGCAAATCGAGATTCAAATACGCCATGCCCCGTCTGTGAATAGACTTGTGGAGAACTTGTGCAATCATCGAATAATATAAAAGAGAAGAAAGGAAAAAAAAAAAAGGGAAGAGGCGTCGTCGTTGAGGGCTGGAAAAGAAAGACGAGCGCCGAAATGTGCGCAATTTCCGGGAGGTTAGGAAAAAACTGCAACGCCAATCTCCTGTTGGCTCCGTTTTGCATCCTTTTGTACATCCCAATAGAATGTCGTTACACTCGTTGAGATTCTTAGGTTTGCTGGCAGCACTACAGCCAGTGCAAATGAGGCGAGCTTGGGTAAATAGCGGCGCATAGAGTAGGGATGAAAACTTTTACAGAGTATAATGAACAGCAGATGACCTCTTGGCAGGAATTAAGAAATACATAACTCTTTGATAATACTGATAAACGAAGCAATTTGTTTCTATACTTCATTCAACCAGGTTTTTTGTGTTAAAACGAAATAGATCCTAGAAAATGTCCATTCGTTCAGCGTTGGTAGATCCCTGAACTACAGGAATAACCATAAAGCTCAACAATGAAACATGTAAGAGGGCTGTTCAATAATGATCACATTTTTTTACAGCCATAATTTCTCGGGCGAAATTTATTTTACAATATTGTGTTAGCTTAATGCATAATGTATACATGGTGCAAATTTTAATTTTTGCCTGTGAGAGATGTGGAAGTTGAGGCATGTTCAGTTCCGCCTACAGTAAAATGAAGACGAACAATATATTGCCCCAAAATTCTGTTCTATCTCAACAAATATTCAGTTGACACATATGTTGTAGAAGGCCTATGGAGAATTCGTTCTTCCCTATAGCACAGCTCGAGAAGGGTTTAAATTATTTTACATATGAAGGAAGGGGAATAGACACTCCAGTTTGCTCTAACAGAAGAAAACGGCAATACCGCTGCTATTATTGTGAGAGAGGTTGTTGATTTGGTTTATTTACGGGCGTTTTTTAACATCTCATGTCATCAGCGTCCCATTCAACTCAGGGCGTGAAACAGCCAACAAATTTTGCTCAGAGGCCTCTTCTCTCAGGCTTGGCTTTTTTTTATGCCGTAAATCTACGACACGGGACCCAAGGTTTTACTTCCCTTTCGTTGGAAGCCATACTTAGGATTTTTACGTCCGAAAAACTGGCTGGGATTGAACCCGCGATCTAGGGTTTAGGAGGCAAGTATGGTTACCACTACATCACCAGGAACGGCTCATTGTGAGAAAAGATCTTCAACGAATATTAGGAACACTTTCTGAAATTGTGAAATTTTCACTGGATGCCGCTCACATGACGCTAACTGAAAAGTTGCACTTGAGAGGTGTTTGCTCACGGTGTATTCCAATACTGCTGATTCTCCAACTAAAGGACGTTCGCGTTAAGTTTTCTATGCAGTTGAAGATGATGCAGCGTCTCCTTCAAACGTAATCAAGAATAAAAGTAGTTGCTTCTGCTGAAAAAGTTATGGTCAACTCCCTTTTCAATATTCAAAGCATGGTTTAGCAGCATACCTGACACACACAACTGTAACTTGGCAATACTACAGAGATGTCCTGAAAACTCTGCAGGCCACACCACACGCAAAAGGTCATATTTCCGTGCAACAAGCTGATGTTGCACCACGATCATGCACGGTCACATATTGCAAATATTGTTCTGAATACTTCATAAGAATTATTGAGAAGTGTTTCGCTCCCCCTCCCTGTATTCGGTGTGGTTTTATCTTTTACTCCAAATTGAAGAAATACCTTATTGAGTGATATTTTCTATCACCAGCAGTAGTGGTCAGTGCTGTGGAGGCGTTTATGAAGGACCTGTCTAAAAAATGATTTCCAGCACGTCTTTGAAGACTAGCAGAAATGCTGGGATAGGTGCATTGAATCCAATGGGGGCTACTTTGAGAAAGATCATCAAAATTATGAGGATGATTGGTGGCCAAAAAACAATAAATAAAAATAAAAATATGATCATTAAGAATTAAACAGCTCTCTACCAGCAGTATATTTGTCTTCAACATTTCGTCGTTAAAAACAAATCTAATTCATGTTTGTATGACACTTTTATTAACTTATATAAGGCTACTGTGGCAGTATTATAGTTCTTTAAAAATAATTAGGATGTATCCAACTTTTATGCATGCGCAGAGATAAATTTATAATAAGGGGTGGAGAAGGATTTTCAGCATAATGACTACAATGTTGTACCTAATCTCCTAAATAGGAACTCTCTAGAGTAGGTTCATCGAAACGCAGTACGTAACCAGCCTGGCACTTTCTCTCCTGCAAATATAACTATGGAATAAAATGACATGAAATAGAAGAAAGGAAAATTTGTGGAAGGGAATGTATATATAAAAATCCCCAAACCACGAAAAAATCTAAGGGTTTGAACCCGACACTCCTGAATGCAAATCTCAAGAGTTAGTTTCAAAGTCACCCCACTACATTAATAAATAATTAACTTTTTTTATTCCAATTTATTTTCAGGTTAATATTCTGTAGGTCACCGAAAGAAGCAGAATATTTAGTGTAATACACTTTCGTTTTATTTGATTGATTTATTTATGGATGCTCTTTAACATCTCAGTCATCAGCGTTCCATTCAACTCGGGGCGTGAAACGGCCGACAAGTTTTGCTCAGAGGCCTCTCTTTCAGGCTTGAGGTTCTTTATCGTGCCGCAAATGTACGACACGGGACCCACGGCTTAACTTCCCTTCCGAAGGAAGCCATACTTAGGATTTTTACGCCCGAAAATAATCTATCGGTCCTGGCTGGGTTCGAGCCCGCAACCTTGGGTTTAGGATATACACTTTCGTGATACTAAGAATTTTGACAAACATTTGAAGCATAATAGTAAAATAAAACCTCTAGACATTTATGGTTCATGAAAGCTTTCATCTTAACGAGGTGGGAAACCATTGCTTTCGGAAATGATTTAATCAACCATTGCTGGTTGAAAACTGCTCAACAGTTTTGTATTTTTTTTTCCTGGTAGAAACGACCTACTGACTGCAATATTCTTGCTCGAAAGAACAGAAAACATTAAAAAAGAAGTTTACCTCTTCACTAACTGTTTTGAAACCTACAATGCCATTTTCTTCCCATTCGATTATAAACTGAAGTTATGTTGGCTTTTATGCTGGAAACTGTTAATTTATGAATCCCAAACGCCAAATCAATTTTTCTATAGCTCACGCCGTTAGATAGAAGATCATTAATTTCTTTCTTCTTTTCAGTGCTTAATTCCACTTACTTACTTAAGGTATGCTTTTGCACTTCGCTCTTTAAAAGCAAGTGATGATTATCATAGAGACAGAAGAAACAAAATAAAGACAAATTACACCCTTCTTGGAAGTGCTGGCAAATGATCTGTTGTATAAAGTACTAAATTCAAATAGCATTCAGTCGTAAGAGCTGTAAATAGATAATGTGCAAATACATACGAGTACCACAAGGAAAGTCAAACAGCTAGACAGGAAGGCATGAACACAGAGCAATTTGGACATTCAAATTACCGGGTGGAAGGGATATAGATGTCATCAGCTAAGGAGATGATTGTACATAAAGAGACAAATGAAGAAATATAATATACTTTAGAACAAATAAAATTAATACTGCGCACATTTTATGGCTTCATAAAATAAATAGGGAACTATTACGACAAGGTATGCTAAATAAATGATAAAACAAGATGATAAATATTTGTTCTCTCTTCAGTTTCTTCCTTAGGCGCTTAAATGTAGTGGATGTTGCATTGGTGCCTGTCAATGAAGGGTTGGACACGTGCTGCCTAACAACGCACACATGTACTCCAAACCTGTTTGCTGTAAGGGAGTGTGCGCTCTGCGGACAAAGCATTTGCAAATTTAGCATGGTGGTTCATCGTTCAGTTACAACTTGAATTTTTGCACATACGCATGCAATCATGACAAATATTCACAGAATGTTTTAATAAATGAAATTATATTATAAAATTAGTATAGAATGTTTTGTTTTTATTATGTTTTATGAAGTTACGTAAAAACATGAATGTTTTATTTAACTTCACCGATAGCTTAACTAAAATGCATTGCAACTATTTAGTGTGCACTTTAAATACGTATGAATAAATGTTTAAGAGCAAAACATTTTATTTAGTTCTTTCATTCAAAATTTGAAAAAAAAAAAAAAAAAAAAAAAAAAAAAAACGTTTTATTTTTAAGTGAAATGAAATGAAAGAGTCCAGTATGTCCCATAAAGGGCTAGGGCTGCTGCTAGAGAGAAAAGCTCATTTTATGACTCTCGTGGTGAGCTTTTCCACATGAGTTAGGGATTCTACTGAAAACATTTAAACTGTTTTGTAGTTTCTTCCCCTTTTTGAGTCCTTGCCACTTCTCACTCCGATCACTTCTATTGCGGGCGAAGCTTGACCAATGAACTCCGACATGCTTCTTGAATGTGTCTGACCATCTTCCAAAGTATTTTCATTAAACGTTCAATCTTTCGCTGCAAAGACACGAAAAACCTCTTTTAGGAAGTAAATACAAACATTAAATATTACCATTCCCGTAATGCAATTGGTACAATGTAATTGCAGCTGCTTTCCGATATTCAGAACACAATAATGGGCATTCACATTCCCTTCCATTCTTAACATTCACCTCTACAGTAGCGTCATTGCAGTTGCTGGAAGCGGAAGGCGCGGTTGCCAAACATTTCTTTTTTCCAAAACATTTTTTTCCCCCAAATCTATACTATCGTGTTCATCTTTTCCATTGTCCTCATCGAGACACTTTTCTGGCTAAAAGGATGACATTCTTACTCCTTCCATCCGTATAGAAAATGTGGTTAACTCTAACATTAGAAGGTAGGTCCTGATGGTGTAGTGATAACCATACTGACCTTCTAAACCCAAGATCGCGGTTCAAACCCGGCCAAGATCGGTGGATGTTTTCGGGTGTAAAAATTCTTAATATGGCTTCCTTCGGAAGGGAAGTAAAGCCGTGGGTCCCGTGTCGTACATTTATGGCATGATAAAGAACTTCAAGCCTGAAAGAAGAGACCTCTGAGCAAAATTTGTCGGCCGTGTCACGCCCCGAATAGAATGGGACGCTGATGACCTGAGATGTTAAAGAGCGTCCATAAATAAACAAATCAAAAATCAAATCCAACATTAGATGCCCAACACAAGCATGTGTCCAGCATATAAGGAAGTTCAACTAGAGAGGTTTTACTATATTTTAGTGGTTCCAAATAATATTTGCATTTGCTTAACAATCTTTTCCCCTCTTGAAACGAAAGGTATGCAAAGAGCATCGAACTAGAGCCGATTGTAGAGCATGGAACATTGTATAAAGTGTTCGAAGTTCTTATCTACTTGGGCGTTTAGTTCAGAACATGCATTAGGCAACTGCAGTGGTTATTTCACGAATCTGAAGGTATGTAGACAAACTATGATGCAGTTTATGTGTCCAAATGGTCACAACATTCAAACAATGGGAGGAATGAAGAATATTGGAGATGAACAGTGGCAGACCTTTCTGATCAATTGTTTCGTGCCACTTGCAACGAAAGGTTTGATATAGGAAAGTACTAGAAATTTGCCATGCAGTCTCTGCAACATTAACAAGCAGCATTCACAGTAGATGAAACTTGTTACCGTCGTTGTGAAGGCGTTCAAGGTCTTCCTGACTTTGCAACACGTCTTGATTGAATGTATGAAGGGAAGAACTGCTACAAACGATCTCACATGGAGAAGCAGAGTTTACGACAATTGTTTATCTTTGTTTCTCATTGGAACTCCGACGTTGGTATCTTCACCCATGCCCCTGTACGCCAAGTTGAGGGACTAGTCATCTGAGGGTACAACTAATACTTATGCTTTTTTTTTTCATCACTACCCTCTGTGAATAAGTATCCATATTAATTCATTATCAATAAATACCTATATAAAGACTATTATTTTGGGACATAGGTGGTAAAACTAAAGTTTGCTTAAAAACATTTTAAAAGCAATATAAATTGTAAAATATATGCAAATATTTATTAATATATCGGTACTTCATTTTGGCAAAACTATATCTATGATACATTGCTGATTTCACGAATTGAAAACATTTTAATATAATTATGTGACAATATTATAGTTTATCAAAGTTCATGACTGTATTTGTTCAATAATATTACTACAACTATCAAAGCTCGACATTAAGCCCGAGCGGCAGAACACCGCACCAGATGGCGAACGGCTTAGACATTCTAAGAGAATATGGATCTCGACTGAGTTCCAAGTTACTACTCTCTCTGAAGTGTCCTTTGCCTGACAACGATCGAGCTCCAGTAGCTTTTTCTCTATAAAAATGCTAGGTAGCAGCGTGTATGACATCTTCGCTTGTAGACAATAACAAGCGAAAAGGGTGGAAAATGAACACTCCTAATGGGTGCGATATTACTCACAAAATTTAGGTATCTCATAAAATGAAAACTTCCACATTTCCCGTGTCGTTGAAACGAAACCCTATCCGAATTACCCAAATATAAACAAAATTATTCTGTTTTAAAAACCATCAATTTTATATGAATAGTCCTGAATCTTTAACCTGGAATAATGAAAGATGTCACAAGATTATGATGCTGAAGATTGCATACCTCCTGATGACCGCAGCAAGATGACGCCTGACAGCGAAGAAGATCATTATATAGTCCGTATATTCTTACGAATTTTAGAAACAAAATAAAAAAGTAGAGCGTTCGAAAATAAAGTGTCACCGCAACTGAGTGCAGCTTTTAGTTGTTCAAAATACGAATTCGATATCTAAAATTTTTCCCTTTATTATGTTTACGTTATTTCAAAGCTTTAAATGCAATGCTGTTACATTACTGGTGAATATTTGTTTGCATTATAAAATAATTTCGGGTTACGCAAAGATCGCAGGAACGCATCACTGATATAAATCAAGGATTACCTGTATTCCTATATCCCAATCCATTTTCTTTCTTCCCTCGTTATAACATTTGCCTTCTTAATATTTAACAATCTCTTATCTCTTCTGCTTCACGGGTTTCTGCTCCACTGTGGTATAAAAATGTTTATCGCCTCAGATAAAGTGGAACAGAACTAACACAGCTCTTCTGCTGTGCGTAGCTGGGATAGGCTTAATCGCTGGTCCGTTCCGGCGGCCAGCTTGGTTATCAGTATCATAATCATAAATCTGTGACGGAAGGGGGAGTCTCGGCGGAAGCGGCTTTGGTTTTAGAGAGAAGGGAAGGCCCAACAAGTTAAACACTCAAAGGTTATTATGCTTGTTTTGTAGGAAAGCAAGAGAATTTTCAGTGGAATGTATCCAGAAATGATCACTGGGATATCGATAGCAGAAACTACAGATGCCTGCTGCATATTAAACCACATATCGGCATTACAATATTTACAGTAGCAGCAGCTACACCACAAACTTTTTCCCTCTAATGTTTGCAATAATTCGTCAAGGAGAACGAAGATGTCAATTTTGTCAACAGGCCATGAATGCATGATGACCTTCAAATGTCATCATAAGTAGAAATCCAATAGACTGAGGTCAAGGCAACAAGAAGGCCTAGACCGAGGTCATTAAGCGCGCCCTCATGAGCGAATCGTTCTACCTGAGGTTTTTCAGGTTTCTCTTAGTCCTCATAAATGACAAATGCCGGGAAGGTACGCTAAAACTTATGACTGGAACGCTTCTTTCCTTAAAAAAAATTTCCTTTCCAAGTTTATCATTTCATCTCATGTATCACCAGTGTCCACCGCCTGTGATGCCTCAGTACTTATATAAAAAGAAAGAAACAAACAAACAAGTAACGCAGGCCTGGCCACTGATCCTTCTCGCCCTATCCATTTGTTTTGGTATCGCTTATATATGTTACGGGCAAGAATACAAAAATGTGGTGGCGACCTATCATGCATGTACTACACACGATAAACAGCAATAAATGGAGATGAGGTTAACAATTTTGACAAAATTATAAAGTAACAAAAGGAAATAGTCGCTAGGGTCTGCATGCACATTTTCAAGAATTTTTTCAAAACAATCAATCTGGCCAATCGTGATAGATAAAATAGCAAGAATCACAAATATTACTGTAACTCGACAAATACTTGAATCAAAGCTGATATGAACAGTTTTCCTTGTTTTTAACTGCTCATACTCTTTTGTTACTCTTATACTTCTATTTCTGCTCTGATACATCTCCGCTCTGATACCCACGGAGTTTTTTGACATACGATAATTTATAGTTACGATTGAAATTAAATTTCTTGTTACGCCCAGTTTAAAATGTAATAAAACATTTTGTCTCGTCGTCATACCTCTCTTGAAGGTTTTGCGGAAGGGTAAAATAGATCCAATCTCAACAAAAGGCTATCTTCTTTCTAGGTAAGGCTATAGCTCTCTTTCTAACCTTACTGACAAATGACAAGCATGTCCTATTGTTATACAGTCAACCTTTTTGACAGATGTTCAGAAATGTAACCCTTGTCTGACAATTACTTATTAAACAAAAAGATATATATATATATATATATACAAACACTTACAATTATAATATTAAAATCCTGATCATAATTCCAGTATTGGCACCATTGATTATTAATTATTATGTCATTCTTGACCTTGTTAAACAACACTTGAAATTAAATGCAATTATTATAATTGCCATCAGAAGCAATTATTATTAGAATAGGAATTTTTGAGACAACGATTCCTGCTTCACAATCCAGGTTGTCAAACAACGGTAGAAAATAAAAAAATGTAATAATGATTGAAAATGTAAGAAACATAATGTAGGGGTCATTTGAAATGGGCGATGAGATTAAACTTTAAATTTAAACAACATTCATTTTGTACTCCAGGCGGTTACTTGATTGTTAAAAAGGCAAGTCCTCTTACATTTTGTTCTTTATTGTGAAATTATTTATTACCAAAATGTAAATATTACATTACACGCTGAGTAGTTTTTATAGTATTACTCTACCAAAATTCAAACAACAACTGTCCAGGTTACCGGGCAACTATTAAAAAATATGTGATAATAATTATATCCTCTTTAAATGTAAGATAAAAAGGTAGGGTGCCAGGTAGAATTTCAAAGTGGGGATAGGGATTGAAACCTAAAATATAATCAACATTGACTTTAAACGTTTTCGTCAACATATAAATTGGCATGTTTTGTTTAAATTAAAATTATGTTAATGGGTAGTTTTGAAAAGAAAGCAATATGAAGTGTATAGAATAAAGCAAAGTTCTGCTTTCTCATGTTGGTGGCAACATTATTGATAGGTTGTTTCATATTTACATGAAAGGAAAATGAGAATGAAAATTCTTATGTTCGATACAGTGTTCCCAAGAATCAGAACTTGAATCTGGACTTCTTGATTCAACCAGGGATTACAGTAATGATGTGCTTTACCACATCTTGTGGCCCTTTGGTGGTATCTCTCTCTCTCACACACGCACACACACAAATATTACTTAAGAACGTCATGAATGTCACTAAAGCATATAAGACATTGATTCTCGTAAGTTACTTTCGAAGAGGAGTTTTAGTTGGAGAGGGGAATTGTTAGGATCTACTTCAGTGTGTGAATGAATTCCTGGCCATTTGGTCACAACTTCAACGATTTAGAATTATTTTTTCCTTTTAACATTTTTCAGACTACTACGAAACTCAGTCAAAATAAACTTAAATTACTCTTTTCTTCTCAATTAAGTAAATTGGCTATTTTAATACGTCATGTCAGCAATAATGCGGCAAACTCTTGCTCAGTTCTTTGAAACAATGAAAAACACATGCAGAAAGGAGTAGTTAATTACTGACTTCGGTTATGCTCGAGAAACATAACTATTTCATATTGAAATGAGTAAATTTAATTAAATTTAAATTTAAATTTCACTGCAGTATATATACACGATAGGTGGTAATTAGAAACAAAGCAGAATATAATAAACTAACTTCTTTCGCATTGTACAGGCTGTTTGGTTTAAGTTGAAACGTGAACATTTTGCTGCTACCTGAGCTGTCAAGGAGGAGGGTGCGCTAATGACGGTCAGGGACTGAGGAGTACTGTTACAGTCATCCTACGTATAGTCTATCAGTGACAATTGCTCTTGAAATATGTGTTGTAACTAGTAGTACCTTTCGGCAGCGAAAATGTGGTTTGTTTAGCCATATTTATTTCGCTGGCTTTCATATTGTTACAAGCGGGTAATTGGAAACGAGGAAAACCTGTGCAATCAGATACAAGAGAAAATTGTGTGTAGGGTGCACACCTTTAACGTTTTTTGAGATTAAGCAGTTATTGCCTACTACCGTGCGGAGTATGGCGCTATCTCTTTCTGCTTTCCATGTTTTAACTTAAAGCAACTGCACTGTAAGTATATTTATCTTGAGAGAAAACCAGACTCTAATAGTCTTCATCTCTATTTATTTACAAAATCGATGGTGAGATATCCCCCCTGCCTAGATATTCTTATGGGCAACATTCTAGAACAAACACATGAAAATCTCAGGACGGATGCTTCCACTTGAAGAATGCAAGAGTATCCATAGTAATATTTGCGATGTATGGCCGTGCATTATCGTGTGGCAGGATGACCCCGCGAAGCAGCCCGGCTGTTTATTCATGATTCGCTGACAGAGGCCCATTTAGCTGTCGGAATTAATGGTGAAGCCGAGGAATGCAAACTCGGTCATAACTGGGATTCGGTGACCAAAAAAGACAGTCAGCATACTTTGCATGTGCAGAACTTTTTGGCAAAAGCGCCATCCTCTCCATTGCATACTAGACTGATGAATTTTCGGATATTAGAGAAAAAGTGCATCGCCCTTCTGATGGCACCGTCCAGATATGTTTATGCTGCCCAACGCCAACTCACTTCCCTGTTTGGCATTGGAGATCCGCACACTGGTGCCAGAGGGCGGCAGCATAGTCCATTTTTAAAGCGCTCACCAAGAATCGGCAGACTTCGTTACACTAATTGATGGTGATGATGCTGCAACGGCAGAATGAGTGGAGTACTCGCAGAAAACCTGCCTAGGCTCCGCTTTGTCTTATACAAATTCCATGACGGCTGCTGGAATCGAACCTGGTTCGCCTTGTTGAGGTCACGGCCCAGCCAAAGCTAAATACAAAATAAAAACTATAGAACTGCTTTGAGCTAGAGATAGTGTTCGTGTGACTTTTTTGAACACGCACAATGAAGGGTTGCGGATTCCACATATCAGTCACAAAGCTTAACACTCTCATTTTTAAGCAATTCTTATCTACATTTGAGATGCAGAACCGAACAAAAAGAAGGGTTTTGTGTCACCCGGTAGCAGAAAAGAGAAGCGAAAAGAGAAAACCAAATCCTAACAGGATAGAAGAGGGTGGCGATGCGGGAAGATAAATTCGATACACAGAGACCGGGAAGTTGACGAGCCGTTGGGGGCACATTTCAGCAGACTTATCTGTGGAGTGGCCCCGGGCAAATCGCGGACAAACCCCGCGACACGTCATTCTTAGGCTTCCAGAAAACGCCAGATATAAGAACATAAAGGAAGTCGTTATCTCTTGGGTTCCAGTTACACACACGAGGAAGTCGGAGCGGATTTCTATAGCTCTGTCTAAATGTGACAACCCGTGTGCTGCTACTACCATCTCACGCCACATGTTTTTGTGGTTACATTTTAGAGCGAAGCTTATACTTTATCGTACTTAGCACTCTCACTCTCACTCTCTCTCTCTCTCTCTCTCTCTCTCTCTCTCTCTCCCTACAGGTGGAAGTATTTCATTTTATATCATGTTTACGAGCAAGACGCTTTACTTGGTATAGTTCATTGGTGTTAAAATGCTATTTTATGATCTTTTTCGAAAGATCAAAGCATTTTAAAAAAGGATTTCTAAGAGTAATATCTTATCAACTTTCAAATTGTAAAATTTATTCATCATCGTTTCGAAAAACGTAAAATAAAAACATTGTTTTGATATAAAATACATATTTGTGGTTCTTGGTTTGTTAATTTATATTATTACCTAAATTACTTAACGAAAATGTAATACTTTTACTGTTAACATAATTATTATTGTATTTATAAAACTGTTGTTATAATAATTCATGTTTACATATATATTCCTTAATTTTGTAGTATTAAAGGAATTTGTGGAAAAATAAATGTATTATGACTGAAGGAATGATTAAGTTAGAAAACACTTATCTAAATGCAATAAATACAGAAAAAAAAAGATCAGAAGCCGTTGCAATCATAGTAATCAATACTAGGATGCTGATCAAATCCTGTTATAAAATTACATATTTTTCTATACCTACTATTTGAATACACCACAATTTTAACAACAGAAATTAACTTCACTAATTAATTTTAATATTATAAAATGGGTATCTGATTTTTTTTTCTCTGTATCCCTTTATGAACTGCCAATATCAAGCGGCTGCTTCAAAACCAAAATGATGGTTTGAGGAAAAATGGGCGTATAATATTCGATAATAGCATACTAGAAGAAAGAAATAATTTCGTGTAAACCGTGAAACCCCAATCCTATGAAAAAAATACATAAATATATTTAAATTTCTTAAAGAAACAACCTCTAAAACCAAATCCTTTGAATAAAATCCAGTTAAAAATGTATTCCACACAGTGCAAAAAATAACACAAAAACAGTATATTTTGAATTAAAAATCTCATGCTATTTTTAATTATAAATAAGAAAAAATATATATTAACATTGAAGTAATCCCTTTTTTTATCCTATCATGATAATCCTTTAATCAGGCATCTTGCTTTATGATTTTTTTTTGTATTTAAACATTTTTTTCAATAATTAAAACAGAGACAATTCTAAATATTTGCAATTAGTTTTTAGCCTGAAAGGATACAATATTGGACTATAACATTCAGTAATAACCAGATAAACTGCACCAGCACTGAAAAGATATGATTGATATCTCACAATTCTTAAATCTGTAGGTGATAGTGAAGAAATGTAATGGTCACAGACAAACATGCCTAGGACAATGGGGCTCTGAATTGAAAACAGTGAAGTTTTCATTTTGTCCCCCTGGTTCAGAGGAAAATTTACATCTTTTTGGTCCGAGAGTACAGGGGGTAGAGAGATACAGGCAATTCTGGGCTCAGGATAACGGTACTGAGGGGCCAATGCTAAGCTGGGATTCACAATCTTTCCTTTGTCATCGTCATGCCTTGTAAAGATGGTTTAGCACAAAAATATCACGTCGGCGTGGTCCCAGGGTTCTCGACAAATAATCGGTGTTGCTCATAGCACTGATGCTCCCTTTCTATGGAGCCACTGCCTCATTGCAGGTGCAGTGAATATTGTATTATTTCAGTTTCGGTTGGAAAGCGAACGTTAAACACCACAAAAATTCGGTTGGGTCATATGACGGGGGTAGAGAGTGTCTGTCATTAGAGTAATTAAATTCAGTTTTCTTTTAATTTCTGTAGCTTTTTGCATTACACCATCTTGAGTCTACTATTTGATTCCCGAAATAACGGATTGGGAAAGTTTCCAAGACTATCGCTTGGCCGCCAACAGATGGGGATTCATAAAAGAACAAATCTTCGACTGACCGGAAAAATCTCATAAGTAAAAGAAGTCAGGAGAAGTTTTTTTTTTTAAATTTATTCTTATCTTGATAATGGTACAAAAATGAAATACATACATGTTTATTAAATTATGCTGTCTTTCAAAATGAATTACAATAATTTTTCATGTTTTAAAATGGAATAAATAAATACTTAAATGGTTTACAACAATAAAAGGGTTGACCCGTGTCATTTGGCAGAACTATTTAATTTTGTATAACATTGTAATATGAAATTATTACCGGCTTATAAGAATGCTGCAAAAACCTGTAAGGTATCTGGTAAGTACAAATGTTGAACAATATGTTTACCGAACATTTTTTCAGTCCTCTCATGCTCAATTAAGCCAGGGTCATGTCACCGATACTGTTGTTTACTGACAAACCCTTATAGAATTGATGACAAAATGTTGGAATTAGAATATTTCCTATTGCGATATGATTCCAACTAGAATAAATTTAATGATTATACTGATATGTGGATCTCAAACTATGCTCTAACAAATATAAATATAAAAAAAAACGATATTTTTTCACTTATTTGCCTTTTCCCTCCAGCCAAAGAAATGAATATGGAGCACCAATGGCTGATTTCAGTCATTTTAAGCGCTGACACCGTCTTGCTGTTCAAAAGTAACTATCCTGAGGAATATCTCGATAGAAGTGGAGCACTGGGGCATATTAATCATACTACAAATTATGACATGTTGAAATCCAATGAAAATTAAACTTTTAGCTCTTAATGTATCAGAAAATGTTGACAACTTTATTGAAATATATTTATCATTTATCAATAGAGCTATAGACTATTTTATTAGTATAAAAGCTTATTCATCTTGGTAACAACTTCATGGCAAACATAAATTCAAGATCTGTACTACCAAATTAGGTACATTTATTAGAGAAATTCAATAAAGAAAGTTCATAATATTTTTGACAACGTGTGTACTCATTCTCACAAGTTTGGTGATCTTTCTGAAAGTAGTCCCCGTTGGATGCAATACACTGTCCTAGCGATTCTGCCAGTCTTCAAAGACATGTGGGAAACCATTTTTTGACAGTCAGAACCGGCTCCGCAGTTTTCATCACTGTTTCTGATGAGGGAAAATGCTTCCCAAGGAGGCATTTCTTCAATTTGTGCAAAAGGAAAAAAGTGACATGGGGTGAAATCTGGATTTGAGGGAGTTTTGTGAAATATTCAGCAACAACATTTGCGATGTACGGCCTTGCATTATCGTGGCGCAGCCTCCAGCTTGTTGTACGGAAATGTGGCCTTCTTCGTTGCAGAGTTTTCAGGATGTATCTGCAGCATTTCCACGTTACAGTTGCATGTGAAGGTATGACACATCAGTAAACCATTCCTTGAACATAGAAAAATGAGGTGGCCATAATTTCCCAGAATGTGTGTGAACACGCAGATGTTTTTGCTATTTGTTCTCAGGATGGAAATGATATAGCCAAGTTTCATCAGCAGTAATTATTGAAAGAATGATCTTTGAATGATCATTGAAAGAATCTCCACATCTCCACATCTTCAACTGCATGCAAACCTACGCGCGAACATCCTTTTGTTCAGGAATCGCAGTTTTGGAGCCCCCGGTGCACAAACACGTCTCACATACAACTTTTCAGTCACCAACGTGTGAAATTTACAGCAGCGGTCCGTTAGAGCACAAACTGGAGCACTAACCGAGTCCACCTACCTTTAAAATTGATTGCTTCCTCTGTTTAAACATTTTAAACCGTACTTGAACTGTACTAAAGGGAACAACACTCTACAGGCCTTCTGTAACTCTGTATAGGCCACAGATGAAGATTTGTGTAAACGAAAGCAAAATTTCAGACCGTATATTGTTCGTCGCGTGTCACCTCCTTTTTGCTGTAGACGGAACTGAATATGTCTCAACTTGCACTCTTCTCACAAGCGGGAACCGGAAGTTACAACATTGAAGCTAGTACTAGAGCATATTACACAATATGCTAACAAAGTATTGTAATGTTAAATTTTAGCGCGAGAAACTATGCCTTTAAAAATTATGATTATTCTTTATTGATCAAAGCTCTATATATTTCCAGTTATCAGTATTTTTTATTGATGATTTAAGCTGACACTTAGAATTTTTGTAAAAAAAAAAAAAAGAATTTATCGAACTAAATCTATGATAAATTCCTTAATCATTATCTAAGACATGCTTCCTAGAAAACAACATTCAGTAAAAATCTGAATTATAAACGCTGAATATTATTTAATTTTAACTAGAATCCTCTGGAACAAGCATAAAGTGGGTTTTATTATCGGAATTAATTGAAAGTATTTGCATGAATTTCCAGCACTCTTTCCTCAGTGGTTTCACTTAGAAGATCGGTGAGGAAGGCGTCTACGTTTGCCGAAAAGAGATCGAAAGGAAATTGCGGCACAGTTCTAGAGGATATATCGCCTCATACCCACGTTTTTTCTTGCGGCCGCGGCCGGACCTATGGCTTGTTTAGCTTGGCACGGGGATAAAAACACTTTAGATGTTATTTTCTTTGTGGCGAGGGCAAACTTTCTTCTCCGGCCCTCTCATTTCCGCGTATCGCCGGGATTTATTCTCGAATGGGGAGGAGAGGACGTTAGATGGAGTGACGATAGACGCTTAGATCCCCCGCTCGGAATAACAGGCGCTCATAAACATGCGCCGTAGAGAGAGCACTTTCACCATTACGCTGCGGCTTTTATACAAACACAAAGCTTCAGTATTACCTCTGCAGTATACCGCTTGCATTTAAAACAGTATACAACAGTATTTTTCGAAAGAGAGCAATACTTTATAAGGAAAATCAGTACTTTTCTTCTTGAGATGTGAGAAAAACTGGCTTAACCTTAAATTTAACCTCGAGAATCTGAAATCGTTTTTAAACTCATCTTACTCAACTGAGTACTTTTAAGAAAGCTTCAACCATCTTCATTTGTTTCATTCCAAAGTAATTAATGAAAAGAGTACCTGAAAAATAAAGGTTTGGTAAAAAAAAAATGTTTTATATAGGAACACCTTAAACCTTTTTTTTAGGCAGGAGTAATTGGATTCATGACCTATCTTAATTTCTCTGAAAAGAGAAATTATTTTATTCATTCTCAAAAACAGTCGATGTAATCTCTGTGCAGATAAAATCTCATTTAATCACTGCAAACTTGTAAGGGAATGTCTTCGTGGTTTCATGAACTTTTTTTTTTTTTTTTTTATACGAAGAATCAATTATAGCTTTCCTGGGTGCCTTAACACCAAAGTATTAAAGGCAATGAGGCAGAAGATAAACTGGCAAAAAATTGACGTCGTAGGATCAGAACCGTTATGCAGTATTATCAAGAAAACTACTAGAACTATAGTTTATTAATGGACTAAGAAAGAACATCGATAAGATGGAAGACTTTCCCGGTCCAGAACTGAGTAAAATTCTAATTAAAACATCGAATAAAACCCTGGCTAAGGACCTACGATAGAATGCAAACCAGGAAAGATATTGGAATAATTACTGGGCATTGGCCATTCCGAAAACACCTACAAACGATGGGATTTTACAATGGAAATATTTCATGCCGTCTATGTGAACAGTCAGAAGATACTGCAAATCATCAAAGCCCGGAAGTTAGGCAAAGTGCCATTTCTATCTGTGTGGATATATTTGAGAGTCAGATAGGAATGAACATGCTTCCATACATTTGGAGTTGATGGGGTGAACTTTTTTTTCGACCTATTTTGACTTTTGTTGCCTATTTTAAGATTTAACTCCTTTTTACCTGTTTTGGGTGTTTGTAAAAATTTCTACGATTTTTGACGCATTTTAAAAAGCACTTGGAAGTATAAAAAAAAGTATAAAATATAAAGTATAAAGTATAAAATTTAAATGATACGTTTACCTCACAAAAATATCTATTGAGAATCTTGTTATACATTTGTTTCTTTTAAGCGGTCAAAATTTTCTCCTTAATCCATTCACTTAAGCTCTTTAAGTAGTTCCCTTCCACACGTATACACCAATCTCAGTGATTCTGCCATTTTCCAAATATCTTGGAAGTCATGTTCTTTGAGGATGTTTAGCACAAACAGCGTTTCTTCTTGAATCCTTTCAGTTTTGTCGAACTGACGTCCTTTCAACTTGATTTTCAATTTGGGGAATAGAGCGAAGCCGCAGGGTGCCAAATCAGGGGAGTAAAGTGGGTGGGGGACAACTGCCATGTTGTTTTTCGTCAAAAAGCTCCTGGAGAACAAGTAATTGTGATAGGGCGCATTATCATGATACAACAGCCAGTTCCCTTGTCGCCAAATTTCGGGCCGTCGTCTCTGCATATTTTCACGGAGCCGTCGCAAAACGTCACAGCTGTACGTGGAATTCACTGATATGGTAGGACGAATTCTTATGCACAATCCCCTTGGTATCACAGAAAACGAGGAGCATGCTCTTGACTTTGGTTTTCACTTGTCTCGCTTTTTTTGGTCTTGGTGAGTTCGGGCTCTTCCACTGGGAGCATTGTTGTTTTGTCTCAGGGTCATAAGCCTACATCCAGCTGTCGTCACCAGTGATGACCCTGGACAAGATGGTTGGGTCATCGAAGCTGACTGACTGACGGCCTGACGAAGCTCCGTGCAAACCTCAACAAGCTGCGCCTTCTGATTAGCAGTCAGCATCCTTGGCACAAATTTTGCGGCGACACGATGAATGCCCAATTCATCAGTTAAAATTCGTTGGCATGTCCCATAACCAATTCCCACTTCATGAGCAAGGTCTTCAATGCTTTAAGTCGATCCTCACGAACGAGGTGTTGAGCTTTGGCAACAATGTCAGGCGTTGTGCAGCCGATGGGCCTACCGGTGTGAGCATTGTTTTCAATAGCTGTACGACTGGTCCTGAACCGAGCATGCCACTCAAACACACGTGTACGGCTCATGCTTTGTCCCCCAAATACTTGTTGACTCATTGCGACGGTCCCCGTAGCATTTTTTCCGAGATTTGTACAGAATTTGATGCACACTCTCTGTTCTAATTTTTGATCCATCGTAAAATCGCCACACACTACACACAGAGTATCGTGAAAAGTATTATAGAATCTCAACACATCTACCCAGCTGCATGAAACTGTAAACACTCACTCATCAGATGTGCTAGTGTTGTCACCTAGCGGTACAAAACTTTACTGCAACTACGAGATGGCAGCACCAGTCCCGAATATTGTGGGTACCACCTCGTATATGTGGGTTCATTTTGATAAACTGCAATATATATCTTCAGACCCTTAGTGGTGGTTAAAATGAATTAATTCATTTTACGCTACATAATTCCAGTACTATATTTGTAAACTGCTCTATATTTCTACTTTCGGGTGAAGAGAGACTCGTGAGCAGAGACCAGCTTAGAAAACGTGGACAAAATGGTAATAAATGCAATAAAACGAATAGGCATTCCACACCATTAATGTTAATTAAAATAGTTATTTATGATACCGATTTCTAAAGATTGCGTACTTTGTTGACACTTTCCGCTATCTAGCTTCAATGTCTTCTCTCAGACGCATCTTTACGGATACAACGGCAGTAGTCACTCTCAAGACACCGTTCATTTCGACTGTGGCTAAAACCCATCAATCAGATCTTGTGCATTTTTTATGCATAGCTAAAGCTGTCCTCCAAAGCCATCTGCCGTGTTTGTCTTCCATTCTCAGGGTTCTATTTTTCATTGTATTCCATTTATCATTTCCTAGCTCTATGTCTCCTTCGAATTTTCTCTTTGAACCCGTTTTACTTCTTCCCTTCTCATCAGATGTCTCCTTTTCTCCTGCAAGAGCGTTCTTTGCTCACTCAGTTGCTTATTACAAATAATTTATTTAGCATGATGTGTTCTTATGCTCAATGCCCCTTACAATATTTAAATAACAAAATTACACTTTTTGTACCACCCCCTGTCCTGACAGTTCGACAAGCTTCCAGATCTTATACGCGCAAAGATTTTAATTAAATATTACATCACCTATCATAACAGGTCGAGTCACATTACAGATAAAAGTAGCAGTTCCACATTATGGGCTTCAATCTTCCGAGGCTCACTCAGATTTACGTACATAAAGGTTAAAATATGCATTTCTAATTGCCGGCAGAAGGGACCATAAACCGTAACCTTAAGGTGGCATGTAGGCAAAAATTATGGAAAAATCATTTTTATTTTTTATTTTTTAATTTTATAGTATATACATTCAGGAATAATTTCCCAAAATGTCATATTTCAATTCAAGTTTTTTGTGCCCCTAAAATTTAAAAATCATGGTTCCGTTATCTACCACGCCCACTTTCTCTGCTAACACAATTGACATCTTTCGCTCTGGAATTCCTTTTTACTGATATCTTTCAGACTATTCAATTACATCAAATAAAAAAAAACATTTTTTGTAGTTTCTAAACTAATATTTTGAAGCGAAAATTTTTGCTCGCATTAAAATTTACCTAATAATAAATTAATAGAGATAAGAAAAACCTGTTGTGTATTTTTACATATGAGTAAAATTGCATATCATAGGACACTGAAAAATATGAAGTCCGTCATGCAGGAGCCGCGTAAATTACCTGAATTCCTCATCGAGCTCAATAACAATTAATAAAAATGAACATAAAATCCAATTAGGGCTTATTAATTAATGAAATGAAATAAGTTATGGAATTACAGTGTGGTATTATGAGAACAAAATTAGAATACCTTCAATCTATATCACAAAAGAGAAATCACATTTTTTAGAATTATTATTATTATTATTATTATTATTATTATTATTGGATTAAAACACATAAATTAATAATTTACTATTAATTAAATGAGATGTATCACTGCTGATAGACAAAACTATATTGTATGGGTATTTTTAAACATTTTTAAATGTAACCATGTTTATGAACTGAGCTCTTGATATATTTACATCCACTAAAACAGAGAACAATAACAATAAATTTCGAGTTATATTGTGTATTTAAGAACATGCTCATATGTTTCAATAAAATAATAACATGTTACAATGTATAAAACAAGTACAAACAATTGAAAGTCACATAAATTTTCATTGGCTTTGAAATTTAAATATTATTGTACTAAAACATTTAACGCAAATGTTTTCTGAGGGTTACTAACTTATTACAGAGCGCTCTTACATACAAATATAATTTTCACACACTCATAGATTAGTATTTCTATTTTATTTTCGTTAAATATAAAACATATGCATCGTTATAAATAGTTTATATGCTGAATTAAATTCTCCTTTTATTTTAAAACAACATGGGGAAAATTAGACGCAAGAGCGCTTTTTAAATTTTGGTTTTCAAGTATACTACATATTTTATTTTATTTCAATGGCATATCCAAATTTCCTTTAAAAACATTTAAAATTGTGGCCGCTGAAGTGGTTTTTAAATTTCGCTTTAACCCATTACTCGTTTTTCAGGATTTTCATTCCTAATGGCTCGAACAACTTTTATTACTTAATTTTAATGAAATCTATAGAGTTTCGGTGAGATAAAGTAAAAATTGGCGCAGCTAGAATGATTTTTAAATTTTAAATTTTTGCATGGTATTTAAGGCCTATTTTTACTACTTAGGCACCACAGGCGGTGGACACTGATGATATATGACATGAAATGATATATTGGAAAAGGATTTTTTTCATTAAGGAAGGACACGTTCCAGGCCTAAGTTTAGGGTACCTCCCCGGCATTTGTCATTTATGAGTAATGAGGAAAACCTGAAGAAAAAACCTTAATCAAGGAGGACGGTCTTGGCGGGTTTCGAACCCCAGACCTCCCGCTCACGAGTCCGCGCCTTAATGACCTCGCCCACCCGTCGCGGGGCTAGTGCGTTAACACACAAACACACACACTCATAAATATTTATCTTTTTTAAATTATATATATATTCAATTTAAAAAAGTTTTACGGGCACAGCTGCAATAGCTTCATTCCTTTGGAATTCGCTAAAAGACGCAGAACATGGTTATGGAGACTTTTGAGAAGCTACACGATTAATAAAGTATTTTCTCAGTTACTAAGCTTTTTATTTTTCAAACTGTACGTATCCCTTTCTGAGAAACTAACAGAACTATTGTAATGAAAAGTTGTACAAACGTAGATTATCTTTGGTAAATATTTTACCGCAATGGCTTTTTTTCTATATTTACTTTTATACATCTTATTTTACAAAAAATACAATATTTTGAACCAACGTTTTTACTCCAATTAAAAACAATTAAAATCAATAGAAATAAGTAAAAAAATCTGTTTACAACAAAATGTAACGCCTTTTAGGGAGTATATATCTATTATTGTGTATTTTCTTCAAATGGATTTCACACATTTTTCACGGGTACTGAAAAATAAAGCTCTCTGTAACGTATTACTCTTTGAAACAAGTAATTTGAAAATATCACAGAAATAGAACATGTACATACCCAAACAGTAGTGCAAAACGTTATTGCTCTGTCAAAATTTGCACTCATGATTTTTTTTTTTCAATTTTAAAAAAACTTTTCTGCTTATGTGTCTCCTTAAGCTAACTCTTCACTTAAGTTATGTGTCCCCGTACCATCTGTACATACAAAACTGTAATTAATGGCATTGTTTCTAATTATTTTTCTAAATACTTTTGTCAAGAGTTAATAGATTGCACTTCGGACACTATAAGCCAGTCCTTCAGAGTTGTTACACTAACTTGCAGTCTGGCCAAGTATTTCTAACAAATGGAACATGAAATAAAAATATAATATTTTAAAAACCATAACTTTTGAATTTATGTCATAAGTAAATTTTCGAACATAAATTTAAACTATTTATTTATTAGTAAATTTTAGATTCTCACTTCTGAAATAAGTTTAACAGCAACGAAAAGTACAAGAGAAGAGCAGTAGGAAGGAAGTCAAATAAAGAGTGGAAGAGCAGTCAGCCCTTCTGTCTTATGGCAGCTACGCACCACGTCGATGCATTCTTGGAGTAGCCGATGGATTTTGGATGGAGGAGGGAGGAGGCTGTATGTTTATGGAGAAAAGAAAAGAATACTCGGTCCTTATCCCTTTTCTCCTCAAGAATGGGGCAAACTTATCGGGACGATTGCCTTCCACTCTTCTACCCACAGACTCCTCTTCGATTGCCGCCCCGTCTTTTATTTTCTGTGCCAGCCCCTTTCCCTTTGACTCAAGACAAGGACGTCTTTCTTTCCCGTCACATCCTCCACTCTTTTTTTCTTATTCACACTTCGCATTGCCGTCTTTTTTTCCTTCTTCTTTTCTCTGAGGTCCTGGTCGAGTTCTAAAGTTCATTCGCGGTTTGCAATTAAAGCTGGTCGTGTTAATACGAAAGTGTGATGCGTTGCAGAAAAAGCATCTTAGTCCAGATGCTAGAAATGCTCCAGAAGACCTAATTGTTAAGTCTCTTTCTTTCATGTTGAACAAATGCAAGTGTTTACGTATGCCACACCACAGAACTTTTGATCTCATTCAAGAGTTTTCAGAGGCAGTGGGGAGACGGTGCGATCATTTTATAAAGCACACCGTTTGTCTTGAGCACTTGAGTAATTGAATGAATCTCCTAGATTATGTGTTTTTAGTTATGAGGCATATTTTCACCTTAACGGGTACACCAATAGTCAGAACAACAGACAATCCACACATTTTACATGAATCGCCACTGCACTTGCAGAAGACAGGGGTTTGGCGTGCGATTTCTCCACGACGAATAGTGAACCCGAATTCTTTTACGAAACCCTTGACAGTAGGGGATGTGAATATCTCTCTATTATTGCCCATTGTGAAATTATAGTATCATAATGTGCATGGTAAAATGATCGCACTGTATATCCTTAGAAAAATTGATATGGTAAGGAAATTCTGAAGGAGCCAAAGATTTATTTAGTTTCTCGCCAAGGTCTATTAGAGGTTTAAAAAAAGTTCATTGAGTTTTGCTGAAATGCAAAAGAGAATGCTAATGGGATCATAACTTGTAAATTATTATTCTTTAATATGCATTCATTGTACGCCCGTTACAGACTTTGATTCATTTTCTAGGGCCTTTCTTTACTCGTGGAACTCTTGTCTCTCTTCCCATCAGCCCCTGAAACTTTATCATTCTGTTTCTTCATATGCACGAATCCGTACATGTTTTCCAATTTGTGTTTTCAAACTATTAAAAAGTATATCATAAGAACCTGTGCACGATTCGAGAACCAAGCCTCAGGCAATTCTCTTAGATGTCAAACCATAACAAAATACTTTCTTTCATAATCATGCTTTAAATTGGTACGCATTTCCTTCTTTACATATACTTTGAGAAATACTTTAATGCATCCCTTTAAAAGAGGTAACTGTATAATGTGAGAACAATAGTAATAACGTTTTTGGTGTGGCCCTGTTACACTCTGTATATACATATTTTGAAACTAGCTTTATAACTATCACTAATATTTGAACAAGCTAAGATCCGAGAACCTAAGCAGGTCAAGCAATATATCGTCGAAAAAATTAAAAGATTAATGAGTTCCGTTGTAAATTAAGTAGTGGGGAAACATCTGAAGAGGAAATTTGTAAAATAGTTTTTTTATATTACCATATAGTAATGTAACTAATGTCGACTTAATTTTAGAACTTAAAGTAGGAATCTAGCAGCAGTGGTATAAAACAATTGAAGATTAATGCTGCAAAGTATCTTTGCCACACTATTTTATAAATTATAGCTAAAAGTAACAGTACTGCTACATCACTCAATTTAATGGATTAAATTTACGAACTTATTCAAGCAATGCAAATTACTTGCTGTTAATATATTGGGTAAAATTAATTTCTGGTACTTTATTAACAATGCTAGGATCTGAAACAACAGCATTCTTCGTTGTTAATGGCGTTCACAATTCTTCATAGATTCCTGACACTCCCTCACTGCCATCATCATTGCTGTCTTAATCAGGTGACCCATCCTCTCCAATAATTCTAGTGCAGATTTCGACCCCACTATTCAAGGAATCATCCACATATCCCTCTGCAACCGCTGATGAACTCCAACCCCCATGTTTCTTTAATTTCAGTACATCTCCTTCAGCATTCACAAATAATGTAACCGAAGTCTTCGAAAACAATGTCCAGTCTAGAGGGGGTTGTCTAACTTCGAAAATGCTGCAACTTTCTTTCCAAACAATTCTATTATATTAATACCGATTGACTGCAATTAAACTTTCCATTTCTGTAATTCACAAATAAACGATTGTGTTCAACATGCTTGGGACGCAGAGAGACAAACTCTCTGTAAATGCTCACCCTCATTTTCCTTCCATCCATAATAGCAAAACTTCTCACCTGGTGTGTTATGGTATTCGGAACTGATAATTTGAGTATATTTTCTTTATCTTCTATATAGTCGAGTTCCATCCGAGGCAGTTATTTTCCGTCTACTAAGACCCTGAATAAATTATCAAAATTCCAATTAATTATAAATAACCAGAATGTTCATATGTACGAGTATAAAATTCATAAGGGAAGTTTTGGATTTTCAAATAAGCCACATGCGTTTTAACGTAACCTAACAAATTTTATATTTTTACGACTTTGGTTTCCCTAAGCTAAAAGTCCTTCAAATCTTTGTTTTCACAGAAAGAGGGACCAGTGTTCACAAGGCCGGAGGTTTTACAGGCCCCAGCCATAAAAGTCAAAGCTTAAAAAGAGAATTCGCAAAAGTCCATCGGGCAGTACACAGTGCTGTCATCAGAAAGCCGGCCGGTTAGCTAAGCAGTTCGCTTTTTTCAATAGTTAGTTCGTTCGTCGTAGTGGAAACATTAAGAGCAACATTAAGTGAAATTAGAAAAGTGTAAATTTTTTAAAGGAAACTGAACATAGTCGATGGCGGTACCCGCTCTAACGAAAAACAGCGTGCCAGATTCACTTTTTAGGTTGGGTATGGCGCAAGCGTAATACTCTTGCGAGAATACTTCAGGAGATCGCGTAAATATTGTTATCAGACTACACATTGTCCGAGCCATGGGAGGATTAAACGACACCTCTCGAAAATAAACTTCCATCACAGCGCAACCGACAAGGTTTCTTGATGACAGGTGTACATATGTGTAAAGTTACTCCTTGACCCTAAGAGGATTGACACAAATAAAGAAACTCTTTTGGTGAATCTTATAGACTTCTCCTTGAAGAGCGCAAACTCCTTTCCATTCCTTTCACCCTGTTAACGCCCCGGCGTTACTAAAATACACTAGCCATGTCTCTATAGCATCTTCTCAACACATTAACAGTTGAAGCAAGAGCGAAGAGGGAGTAACCGGAAGTGTCAACCAGCATACAAAGCTTTACTGACTTCCGCATCCCCTGAGTGCACCATTTCGTAACCAAGGACCAAAAGGGCTTCATACTCCTTCCTAATATATATCTAAATTTGCCTAATCTACAACAGTTTCAACGTCGGCGTAACCAATAACAAGTATCAGGTACCTCCGCATCCCCTGTATGCACCAAAATAAATTCCCGCTTCACATCTTTCCAAGTTCATCTCAGCGACAAGCGCCAGCAACCTTCATTATTACACCAAACTTTATACCTAAATATTCTGCATCAGGAGCTTCTACCAAAAATCTACTTATGAATGTTGCACTCATAAATTCATTATTTTTAAATGCTCTTTCTTTATCTCGAGTTTTCCTCTCTTTTATTTTTGTTTTGGTTCTTATTATGGGCTATTGAGGCTATACTTTTAGTTATGACAAACAAAATCTTTGTTATTAATTTGTAAAAATATTTGCAGTTCGAATATAGTGTAGTATATACGTAATATAACTATATTAGAGTAAGGATACTTTTTCGTACAGTGCATATTTTCCATTAGTTGCAGACCAGCTGTGTTCTGTATACTCTTTTTTTAGTGTGATTTTCATTGGATGTTCTACAATTCACACAGATCAAACACTGCTTTTTCTTGTGCAAGATAATAGATAAGCAAATCTCTGAGGAAAATATCCTTCGGTACACTTTCTCAGAAGGAATTAATAAAACAAATAAACAAACACGAAAATTAAGCTAAGATCACAGACTTTATCGATACGAAGTTTGTTCTTTAGTATTTTGTATTTTAGTTAAACAGAAATCATCCATCTCTGGTTAGTATTGTGACGTATAACAAAGAAGAGAGTTCTCTGCAGTAATCTAAATTTACTTGATCGTGAAGAAACAATAAATCAGGTACCAGAGGAAGATATGACTGTATGACAGTTTGCAGCTAGTTTAAAGCATTATCATTTTAAAATAAAAATAGAGATAAATAAACTAAGTCTGGAAGAAAAAGTAAGAACCGCTGGTAGAATGAAAAAAAGAACTCTTCTAAACATTTCCCCTGAAACAGAACTTTCTTCACATGAAGGTATAACAGTTACAAGAAAAAACGGAACAGAAAAATGAATGCTAGAGTACTTATTTTCGAACGTTTTAAAAGTGAATATACGACCTTTAACATTTACAGAGCGTCAAATAATACGATCCTATTGAAATTAAAACAAAATATTTTGATTAAAGCTACCACATTTTAAACTTGCCTAGGGCTTGGTATGTTTCAAGCCTATGTAGCAAATAACGATGGCATTTACTTTAACTGAACGCATCAAAGCGGTTTGGGAAGAGGTAGGGCGATACACATGTGTTTCCCTTTATCGATCCCATGCCCTCAGGTTATGCTATACCAGACATTTATAGCATAGTAATGCTCTTCCTGTGTTAACTCTTTTTGGTATTTACACCACTCTCATCTGGTTATGCTTTCTGCAGCACCGCGAGCACTGAGATCCCCAGGCCTAAAAGCATTTCATACTCCAGAAGCTGATTAATTCAGTTGGTATTACTGCGTATGCTTTTCGTTAAGTTTATTTATACGGAACAACTGCATGAGTAAATCAGCTGGTGACAAAATGAACTAAGTTTTGCGTGTATAGGAAAAATGGAATAACTAAATTGGGACTAAATATTAATATAAACGTATTCCTGGGCTACAGATCAATCAAATGATGCCTAAAGGCAAGAAATGGTAGCATTTCAAATGTGCAGAAGTAAGTAGTTGGTTGTTGCCGCCCTCATTATTCAAGGCCACAATGACGATGAGAAGCTGCGGGCGTCGCCACTGGTACATAATTGAAATGTTTATTAAACAGGCGTTTTCTTACGATTATGAGTTCTATATTAGGGACTGAGGGAAGGCATATTTAAAAGGAAAGCCTACGGTTTGTATATTTATAAGTAGTTTATACCTTGTTCACCAAGAAGTAGTGTTTTAGGATACTTTGGCCTTCCTTTATTTTCCAACCAAGCAAGAATGAAATAGGACAAGCTGTCACACGCACGCCCAAACCAGAATGTCCCGCAGCCAAATTATGCCTCTATATACTCGTGTCCAAGCTGACACCATACGGGGTTCACAACTCTTCTTCCAAACTACCGGGACACTTATATTTTCAAGTTTTATTAACTATTGGATAGGCTTCTGCTAAGTTATTTCATATGTAACTTTACGTAATTAAGCGTCCAATGGGGACATGAAATTTGAGAACCAGCTGTCGGTTTCCGCTCGTTGACACAGAAGGGGCACTTGTAATTTAAGGAAAAAATCCTCGCAGGGCGAGTCACATGAAAACTCGAACTGCTCCTGTGCATTTGTTGCAAGAAAAGTATTCTAAATTAAATTACAAATTTGAACCTAAAACCGAGATCGACCATATTTATCAAGGGGCGGGGGTGGCGGCAGAAGTCGCTGTAATGCTGCCAATAGAAAGCATTATATTTTACGTAGTGTCATTAGAAAACATTTTAAGAATCTGAAATTGGTTTACAAACAATATTTCTCATATGTAAACGAAACATAAGACAATACATATTGTAAATTTCCCCACAGTTAGGCACAACTCTTTATAAAATACACTAACTTCCAAACAACTGGACCCCTTAAAACTAATCGTCGTAGCTGGGACAGCATCATATTTATCATAATCTATTTTAATAAAAAGCACATAGTGTTTCTTAGCAATAGTTACAAATGGGTATACTTGTCTTTTCTTAACTTCACTTGCAAAGGAATCAAAATATAACATCCTGCTCACACCATTCATTAAAATTCTCTTCATCTAGCTTCAAATTCCGCTTCGTACTTTCTTCTGGATCTTTCCGTTCATTGCCAATCCTGTAAGATGGTCGATTACAGAAATTTGCAGAAGGAAAATTTCACTGAATCCATTTTAACTTAATAAAAACAAAAGAAGTAACACGCTTCTGTTGATTTACTCCCAACATAAACCACTGTAACAAACCATGTAACTGTAACGAACCAAATTAACAAAGGTATGTAATTAACAACACGGATCACATTTTTCACCATTTTGTCTACTATCGATTCCTGCATTGTGTCTGGTAAATGTAGTTGATCTTGCTAAAACAATGGTGTGGGATTTCGAGATAGCAATCCACTATGCTGTCCTTAATCATGGTATAATGTAAGAGGAGTATCGCTGGCACATCACACATACCTGGTGCAGCAAAATTCAAAACTTTGCTCTAAGCGTAGCCTATCAAGCTCAAATTTCTCTCTAGAAATGTGAGCTGATGGTAAGGATATGTTGTTAAACACCACGAACGCATGTGAATTATTTCATTCAGCTTTCAAAGCTGAGTTTTATAAAAATAACCTATACTTCTCTGATTTTATAGCCATTTTAAAACATCTCAGATTGAAACTTACATAAAAATGCAAATTATACACGATATAGGAAGAAAAAGCCTAATAAAAAGATGAAATAATATCTAAAAAAAAAGGTAATACAGCAATTGACTCACGGTTTGCATATTCAGAAAGAGAAACCCAGAAAGTTTGTTTAAGCTCTAGTACATTTCGATATAATGCCATTTATGGCAGATTACATATAGAGATAATCCATCCCTTACTAAACGAGGAGAAGCATCTAAGTATAGGGTACTGTCACGGGTTTTTGAGGTTCGGTTTTTGAAAGCGACGTTGCACTCTTACTGACTGCATATCAGGCAGTCAAAAAATCACTGGACCTTCTCGAATAAAGCCCAGATCTTCCAATTGCAATGGAAACAAAATTAAATTGCAAAGAAAACGAAATACACAGCGATAATGTCTTGCATAATGTCAGCGTCATAGTGCCAACTATCGCAAAGCAGGAAAAAAGAAAAGAAAAATAACGCTTGCATGTAGCGCTTTGACAATGCATCAAACGACAACTTTTTAATTTCTCTTTCTGAACATGCAAACAGCGAGTTTCCTTAACAGTGCCAACAAAGACACACACATGTGCATAGCGCGCTGCCTATGCACAGAACAAAACATTTTGCGTTACTCTTTAAGAACGTGCAAACCGCGAGATATTAATGCATTAGCTTTTAAATATATTTTTTATTTTGCGTTAGACTTTTCTCGGACTCCCATATTAAATAAAATGGGGTTTAAATGTAAATATATGTAAAACAACGTATATGGCAAAAGGCGAAAACTGTTATTATGTGTTAGAAGGACAGTGTAAAATACAGCAGTGTAATGCATATACATATCTTGGTGTAAAAATTACTAAAGATGGAAGCCGTTAAATGGAAAAAAGGCATAAAAATTGTAGCATAAAATAATAGCAAGAACAATAATAATAAGAATAATAATGGGAACCTATGGAACAAATTCATTAAAAAAAACTAAATGACATTCTCGCACGTATTATAAAGTATTGCAACATCCTGCGTTTTGAAATCTGCAATTACTTCAAAATTGTTAGCAACAGAAATGGATTTTTGGAGAAGATCTGCGAGAATCTCTAGAAGAGACAAAATTCAATTCATTAACATCCCATAGCTCAGAACAAAAATTAAACAGTTACGGTAAGGTCATTATGCAAAACTGTAATTTCATTAAATGCACATGCCCTTTTTTGATTGTTTCAACTTATGTGAAATACTTAGGTATTACTATCGATACAAATTTAAGATGGGATATGCATATATCTTATACATGTAACAGAATTCGAAAAACAATACACAAGTTCTACATTCTTAGATCTTTCTTACTTTCATGTACTCGTGTAGTTTATTTGGTTCTGTTTCACTCTGTAATTCAATATGAAAATTTACTTAGGGGAAGAGCCGTTAAATCAACGCGGTTTGCTTTAACATTGTTACAGAGGAGTATTATTAAAGCTTGTTTACGTAAACCTATGGTTTATCCAACGAATCAAACAGAGTTGGACGTTCTAACTATTGAGCAAACATATAAACTTTCTGTGCTTACCTAATTTCATAAATATCGGGACAATTCCAAAGCTGAACAACATGATTACCCCACCAGACAAAATTACTGAACCCCTATTGCAGAATCTTTGCATAACACATGTTTTGGGTCTAGAACATATAATGCACTTATAAAACCTCACCCATTTTTTGGTGAGCTTAACTCATATTCAAAAAATAATTTATTTATTTATCTAATTATTAATTATTTTTGTAATACAGTTAAAGATAATTTCCTACACGGTTTTTGCGGCTCTCCATAAACATACACCCATTCACGCTTTAAGTTTATTATATATTACTCCTGTAGATGTCTCATTAAACCATATATTAAATATCTGTAAACTAGAAATAACCATTTTGATAACCTGATTTGTAGGCTTAACTTTTACTCCAAAATTTTGAGTTTATATCCTTATCATATGATACATAGTTTATTGTTTTGCACTCGTGTATTTAATATAATTGTTTTAAAGTTTTAACCACGAGTTTATGTATATTAGTTTTAAGCTCTTCTTCATATAACATCAGTATGGTATTACACTAATTTCTGCAATCAGAGTTCTACTTTATGTATAACTGTCACATATTTTATATTTCCACAATTTCTATATCTACATTACTAATTTACATGTACAAAATTTCAATGTATGTATATAAACGATTGAATTTGCACCGGAGCATGAGCTTTTGCATTTTCGGTTTGCAAATCACTTATTGCAATCTTCGTTTTATGTATGTACTTAAATAAATGAAATAAAATAAAGCGTAATATTGAGTAACAGGTTACATACACAAGAAAAACGACAGTGGAAAATATGTGTGATGAGCAATTGCCTAAGAAAAAGTGATGGGTTGGAGGGCAACTGAAAGAAGAAACGGACAGACAGTTCGACCTGGATGCAAGAAGTACGAGTTTTGATCAGGAATAAGGACATCTTTCAATACACATAGATAAGTGGAGGGGAAGGATTGCAATGAACTGGGCTTTGGAAGATGCGAAACAAAGTAAAACTGAATATATAAATATAACAACAATTTCCTTCTCTGATTTATCACCTCATTCATTTTTAGAATTTTGGAATTGTTCTTTTGATATTAATGTTGATTCACCTATTTTATTTTTTTCTAATTCAATTTTGAAATAAAAACTTTTGAAGAAGTATTTAATTAAGATTTGTGAGGAGAAAGTAAGCTATGTAAAAACTGAAAAATATGAAATTAAATATTTTGCACATTATTAATCAAGAGTATTAAAAAGGAAAATGTGTATTTTATCTTGTACAGAATGTAATAAACGCATATTGCATAATTTTTTTTCATATTTTAGGCTTATCTTAATATATGTTCATCATTTTATTTTTTAAAACACTTTTAAAATTGTATTCTACAATTTTAAGTTTCTTTCAAGATTTTATTTTACGTTCACGAACATTTATGTAAGCCCAAATGGTATAAGTTCTTACAAATCATGCACAGTCTGCGATCAGAAGAAGGCAAATACGGGCTGAAATGCGAAGGAATGTTTATCTGTATGTGAGATACCATGCTGCCACGTGAATGAGGGAGGACCTCATACCTGACATGCCCGCTGTACAACCACGGGCAAGTAGAAACCGTTCATTTTTATCTGCACGAACATAACGAGGAGGATGGAAACTACTTAGATAGCACATTCCTACCATTTGCCTTCTTCTAATCACCAGACTGTATTGTATTCTTCTTATTCACTTGCCCTCACCAGTAGCACTCAGCTGCAAGGAGTGATCAATTCTTCCTCTGTTGGTGCTGGCTCAACCTGCCATCAGGAAACAATAGGTCTGAGTTTCGATATGTTTAAATGTCGTGTATAGGACTAAAACATTGTATAATTGTATTTTGAGTTGGATTTTCTGAAACGTACATTATTTAAAACATTGCCACAAACGTTTGAATTTCATTTTTTAAAGTTGTGGGAAAAAAGTTAGCTCCACCTTGGTAGACATTTTAACAACTAAAATCACAGATATTTTGGTACGACAATGCTGTTGCACATTCTGGTAATTTGAAAATCACTCATACTAAAGCCAGTATCGAGTTCGAATTTCTTCCTACGGTATCTATCTACGAGTCTTCAGGAAGGTGTCGAAAGAAAGTAACAGATTGGTGCTCAACTTTCAGGGTTACATAACTTATGGAAAAATCGTAGTATAAAGTTTATTTGTGTATTTATATATTATGAAATAGTTATAATGGGAAATATTAATTGATATCACCAATATGCAAATATTTCTTTGTGCCACAAAATTACGTCATTGCGAAATTTTCCCCAAAATATTTTGATAACACATGAATAACCAGAACTATTTTTTTTGGAAACATTTATATTCTTGTATAAAATACATGCATTTTTTAATTAATACAAGTGTAATATGTGTTGTAAGAATGACATCACATATCTGAAGTTCGTTATTTGGGGACTTTATTAAAACTCTGTTGGCTAGAAAGTAAGACAAAATCTATTACAACGAACGCAAAGTTACAAAATGTAGTAACATACAATTTCGTTCCTATCACATGTTGTGGTGTACAAAGTATGTTTTTATTGAACAACTTAATGTACTTTAATTTTTTTACACTAAAATGTGAAATATAGAAACAACGGCGCACATTTTAACATTAAATTACCAGATAGACAATTCTTTAAATTTGGACAAGTTAATAAGTTAAATAAAATTATTATTATTATTTTATAGTTAGTGGTCTCTGAAGACAAGAGTCACTTTGGAGCAGGCGTTACGAACACTATTGAACTCACAGATAAGTAAATGGCCTCTAAGTGGAGATTTTTTTGTTCAAACCGAAATGCTTTTCTTGTAAGAAGCACATGTACTTTAAGAGCAATCAGCCTGTCAACCTGCTGCTGATATAAATAGCTAAGCCTTCGGATGCTATTATAATTGATAGTCACACGATTAGGAATTAGCGAACCGGGTGACTGAGGCGGCAACATTCGCATTCGTGAGGTCTCGGATTCTAATCCGTTGAGGCGAGCCATCCGCACCTTGGGATGGTTTCTTCTGGTCGCCTAGACCAATGCTGGGATGAATCTTTCTCTACCATCTTTATTTTCCGCTCTCCTATTTCGTGTAATTGCATTTTGTTGGGCCAGGCAAGTTGGGCTGGTGCAGAGTGACGAGGGCTTATATGTATAGTATACTCCTTGGGAGAGGGCTCCGCCGGCATTTGGGTTGTTCTATCTGGAAACAATGTCAAGGACCCCGTGGACACGAGGATTGTGATCTTCTGATCGACCGTTGTCTCCCTCACATCGTCTCTTCCTGCCGCAGGTGTCCCCATAAGGGGGCGCAGGTATAAACGGCCAACCCTTGAGTAAGCTGAAGTACCTTTTTGTACAAATGAGTATTCCAAATTGTGGAGCGCATTAGATTCGATGGCGTATTAGGTTCGAGTGCAAATCCGTTCCGTAGTTCACCGGTAAATTGATAATTTATTACGTCATAATGCATTGCTAGAATTCTCGATTTCGTTACATTTATTATTGGCCTACTATTGCGTAGAGCGTTTGAGTAGTAGGTAGTGATGAAATGGAGGGTAAACAGAAAAAGAGCATCTTAGGTGCGCAAAGTAATTCTTTGTACTGGAAAAAAATGAGACAGAAAGGCAGAAAGAGAGTTCAATGTAGCTGAGAGCAACAGAACTTTACATTATTTGCAACTAAAGCTAGTAAGAAGAAATTCACTGGTACTCGCAAAGGAAGACATCCTGACGTTGAAGAAAAAGTTTTGGAATTCGTACAGGAGGAAGAACGGTAACCTGTGACTAGTGACCTACGTCAACTGTCCTGGCAACAACACGAGTGATGGATTTTGTCCTACGTGCTCCAAGATGTAACAATAGTTCACTTATAAATTCTATGTTCTGATCATTTTATAAAGCAGGCGGGCTTATGTCTAAGGCGCCGTGCAATAGTATGCCCTCCCCCCAAAATTTTAAGACTGTAAGTTTAAAATTGGGCTCCACATTACATTCGATGGGGCATTAGATTTGCATAAATACGGTATCTCTATTCAATCCTACCCATTTCTTCTTGATCGCTTTACGCAGTCAGACAGTACATCGCACTGTCGAAGAAATCCTTCAGCAATAGTCTATGGACGAAAAGATAGCTGACGCCTCTTGTCTGACACCCTTTGGTATATCAGCTAACTATACTGCTAGATTCCTACTTCATAAATTCGAATTTGTTAGAGTATATATCCAAGAGAAAAAAATTAAAAAATCTAGCACCTTCATGGAAGTTACGGTCTCTTTTACTGTAGTTATATCTTCAAAGCTAGCTGATCAATCTTTTTCAGCAGCATCAATAAAATAATATTACTTTAATGTATTCTTTTATTCTCTTCGTCCTGAGATCAGCCACAGACTGGAAGTAGAATATGTATGAAACAGCAGCCAAAATTTCAATCCTCAATTTTTGTGTCAAGTGAATTTATCCCGTTTTCCTTCCTCTACAGGCATTCGGAAATTAGAATATTTTTTATGAAAAAGCAATAGAGATTTATATCCTACATTATGTCCATTTTAGAGCGCAGATGGGGAGATTTGCTTATCCCTGCTGATCTTGGGCAATGACAGTTTTATGTATGATAATAACAAAGCCCGGCATCTTAGTGATGAGCAGCGATGACGGTCCTCAACTGTATGCAATCTCGGCACGGAAACTTTGGCAGTAAACTCTCCCAAGAGGTTGCAAACAGTTTTAATGAGGGCGCCATATCGGGACATCGTAAACCGTGTCAGGAATTATCATAATTGAAATCGAATACACAGAAAGGTTTAGTGGCTCGGTAATCTAACGGAGCAGCCTGTCACAGCATCCAGAGACATCAATTTGGGATAATGGGACATTAATAATTGTCTTTCTCAAGAACTCTAAAGTTCTAGTGCCTGCGTGTTGTGGGCGTTTGTAATATTCCTCGTCTCCATTCACCTATAGAGGAGGGAGGTAAACACTACGATGATGTGCACAAAGAGGACTTAAATCTCCAGACCTTTGCAAGTGTCCACACGTTATGCATGTTTGTTCTCTTTCCTGAATTCTGATGATCTCCATATTGCTGCTTCTCCATTTTCAACGGTAATCTTAGTTATTTACTTAACTACCAAAGAAAGAGACGAATGGGATGTTTATTACTATAGGCCAGGTCGACGTTTCGAAATGGATTAGGTAAAGGCACAATTTTCATTTATGTAGAATCACTTTAATTTGATTAAAATTGTAATGTGTGATAAATGAACCCTTTTTTAAAATTGAAGTATCACAAGTTTGGGGGTTATTTGAAATTTAAAATAGTAGTTGGCTAGGGGTGAGAGGTTAAGACCTAAATGAAATCAACATTATCTTTAACCTTCCTGCTTAATATCTAAAGGATTTAAACTTATTTTAAACGGGTAAGTTTTGAAACGAAATACTGTATGTTAAAGTATGTATTAAGTGGTTTCAGGCATGTACTGTGTATGTTGGTCTATAAGATGGAAGAGCCGTTGTGCCCATGCCCCCAACGAAACACCTTCAGGAGGAAGAGATGAGATGAGGGAAACACGGGGCGGCCAGGGTCCAGGAACGGTGAGGCACGGACGTAGTTTCCAAATAGAGGAAGCCCCCCTCCAAGGTGTTCGAGAGTCGCTTCTACATCAGACAACGGAGCAGAAACCTTGCCAAAGGCCAAGCCACATCACTTCACACATAGCACCAATCCCCTCGGCTGGCATTTTCGACTCTATAACTGATCCAACGGAATGATATGAAATGAAGGAGCATAAAATTCATGGAAAAGAAAAGATTAGCCTAAGCGACCCAAGGTCTGAATGACTAGCCCAAACGGATTTGTACCCGGAACTTCTCGAATCCCAAGGTTACCGCCTGAGTCACCCCGCTTGTTGTATACTGGTCTAATATATCTGTGTTACGTACGCCTCTTGTGATCTTAGTTAACTTTCCACATTTGTTTGGTGTCCACCAATTAGCAGGAACAAATGTTCCTAAGAAGGGAAATAAAAAATTAAAGGTGACAACGTTATTTTTGAGAAACTTGCGCGCGTTACTCCTATAGTTCCTTTTCAGAATTCAACGCAATTCAATTTATTCATACAAGTTTTAATAGGTATTATTAACTCAGTAAAACCACTCCAGCGAGCAAGAACTCGGCGTGAATGTAGTTCAGTTGGAAGTCATTTTAAAGAATTTGTAGTTACAAGAAATATTTATTAAACTGGTATTCAAAGCCATAAGTAGGTAAATTATTGTATCATAAAGCATAAATCAAGAATATATATATTTTAATGAAACTAAATCTCTGTACTATGGCGAATTTTATTCTAAATCTACTCAAATTTTAATCTACTTAGTTTTGGGAACTATCATTTGCTTACAATTGAAATCCATAGATTTGCAATCCTACTTTGGCTTAAATTCTACGTTATTTAGGTTTGTTAAATAGTACGAGAATATAACAAAATAAACGAAACTAAATAGTTTATCGTCACAGAAAATATTTGGGAGTGTTTAAGTATCAAGGAATTCTTTCAGTTTTTATAGATGTGAGGTATTCTGGAATTTTCCTACACTCACACGTACACAAATACGCACACAGTGTACAAAGTAGCTGATAATAAAATATTTCAGAACGTACCAAAGCTGGCACATTACGCATGCAATATTTCAAATAATAATATATTTCTTTTGTTTTGTTCAAGTGACTTTACTAAATTTTACTAATAAACGAGGGGAGAGTATTTCATTCCCGTCTTTACTCATTGATGCGTTTCGCCCAAACAGCTTATTACATTTAAATTTTAATTTTAAATAAAAATGTTTGACAGAAAGAAAGAACAATAGTTTGCACAAAATCCGCCAACTTTCACCACTGGAATGAACAATGTAGCACAGATTACATTGTAGTAAGATGTTAACACTGAATTCCAGCTGCGATTAGTGCGGCAGTCCTCTCATCTAGGGGATTAATTTTATATAGATTTAACAAACCTGACGCAGCTTCTAACAATCACTTGAACTTACAAACTGAACCGTTCTGCAGCTGAAGTCATGAACGGTAAGTGGCGAACCGTAGCGAAGAAAGCCGACTGGTCGCGACTTCAGTAAGGGATTCACAGATTCCTCTGTGTCAAATTGTTAAAGTATTGTTAGTTTATCATTTTTTTTTTGTTCATAATGAGTAGATCAAACAGTTCGTTTGCCTGGAATGTGGGCAGGAGTATTATTGCAATAAAAATAAGATAGCATGTTTCTAAAGTACATCCGGACAAGTTGAATGCTACCGCGCCTGTTCTAAAAAGACAGCAATCGTACTCCTCTCACTGTGAAATCTGCAACAACTTTCTATTATGCATACAACTTGTAACACCATCATGAGATTACCACGGAGAGGGGTCAGCAAACAATGACGTGCAGCAGCAATAAAGGAACTTCTTTATTTGAGCATTTAGAATCGGCACATGAAATAAAAGCAAATAGGAAGAACTACAATCCTTATTCTTGATGATTTTAAAAACTGGAAGCAGGAAATTGGGGAAATAACTGGATCGATGTTTGTAAGAATAAAGTGGTTCTGGCACTGCTTCTACAATTCTGGTGCCTGTCATCGCTCAGGCAATTTTGTTTCTGAAAGAAAAGGTGTCAGACATTTAAAATTGCAAGTAAAATCTTTGGTATTATGATTCCTCGCCGAAACTCTTACATTATCATTTGTTGTACACTACAACTAATTAACTATTTGTATCTCTCTACTTAGGTTGTCTGTAAGGGTAAGTCTTACTGTATATATGCATAGTTTCAGTATTCCCTGGAATTCGACTTTCTCCGCTTCCTTTCAACACTTCAGCGGCAGTACGGTTCAGTTTGTAAGGCCAAGTCTAACAATCAAGCAAACAATGAAATATTGTTTTTTGTGCCAGTAGTGTTTAAATTGTACTTCAGTTCGAATGTAATAGAGTGATTATTGTATTAAAATGGAGCCCCAAATGTATTCAGTTTTTTTATCAATAGTGGTGTTAGCAATACCGACCTGCAGGTCTAAGAAACGTAACGGTGGATACGTTGGCTAGCGTTTCGGAAAGTGATAAAACTGAATAAACATGACATAATAGATGAAGATGTAAGTACGTTAGTTTGTACATTCTCGAATGTACAATTTGTCGGTAAGATTAGATGTCCAAAGACAAGTGGGTATGTTTCGAAAATACATACACAAGGCCGTAAAAACTTGCTTTTTTGTAACTTTTCTCTATTTGAAGAGGATTAGAACCTTATTAATAAAGTAATTTTTTAAGAAAGTTGCGATAATTATTGAAGAGAATCGGTTGTTAAAAATTAGAATGATGTAAATGTTCAACACTTACTGCATTTGATTTCTCTCAGACAGTGTTATAGTTAGAATAACATTTTAGAGGGTACTGTTAAAGTTGCTTATCATTGTGTCATAGGAGGCTCCAGATGGTCTACACTACCTTTGTAGTGTTTCTTGTTGGGAAACCTTCCAGTCGCAGCCCGGATTGCTCGTAAGGCAGGGGGTTAAGTAATCTAACATTTTTGGAAACGAGAGTCAACTAATTTTTTTCTATCAGAAGACCATTTCTTTTCTTAGTGCAGATATCGTTCATCGAAGTAAATACTCCTTCGCATTCTGATTTAGAAACTGGAACTGAATCTATGATCTGCTAGAAAGAGTTGGTGGTTTCGGTATATTTCCTGAAGGTCTGAATGTACTTTACTTTCATTAAGATGGAAATGTTCTCACAAGTTATAGACGTTTGCATCACCGCACATTATCTCTGTTTCAGGAGACCAGTTTTTGTATTTATGATAGCCAGATCACTCAATAGTCTCTCTTTCATTTGCACCACACTAAAAGTTTAGTGTAAACTTATTAATTAGAGGATATGCCGCGAAGTTTTGAAATTAAGAATTAATGGTATAATTCTTGAGACCCCACATTGTAAGTTTAGTGTGAACCCATCAATTCGAGGGCAAGTAGCGAAATCATGCAACTCATGAGGCGGTTGTCCATAGTTTTCAAGAAAAGCAAACAATTAACAAACGTTTCAAAAAAGGGAATAAAATGAAAAATTTAAAATAAAAATAAACTCTAGCCTAATTATAACAAACAAATAGATGAATGCACTGCAAATAAGCCAAAAGAAAATGGAACGCTGGATATTAAGAATAACAATAAGATACAAAATCTCCATTGAAGCGTTAGCCCAAATAACATGAATAACAGACATTGCAGAAAGAGCCGCCATACTGAGGTGGAAATGGAAAGGGCATATAACGAGGATGCAGGACGACAGATGGACGTATAAGACTACCCTGTGCTATACACGCTTAGGCAAACGACAGAGAGGAGGCCAAGACGGAGATGGGAAGATTTCTAGGCGGCACAGGCAGGCTTCCAATGATCCAGAATAGGAAAACATAGAAAACCATTGAACGTCAACTTCGATAGGAGTCTGATGAACAAAAGTGTGACAAAGTGTGGCATAAAGAATAATACTACTGTAACAACCCTAATATGAATTAGCTCATTGCATAAGCGCATAAGAGCTACCTCATGTAGGAAACCTTTGCCCTTCTTAGGGACATATTATTATTATTGTTATTATTATTATTATTATTATTATTATAACAATAACGCTTTCAAACATTTAACATAATTTAACTTTTTAATGAACATGAAACGTGTATTTTCAATTCTATAATTTTTAGCTCGTACGCAAAATATATGTTTCTATTTTCCGTGTCGGTCCAACTGTAGGACTGCTCTCAGATCATTTTCCAATGTGGCTCTCAGTTTTGTTATGCAGTCATGCATAAGTGTATAAGTGTGATGCGGTTGCAGTGGATTCTACAGGTATATGATGACGTTACAGAGATGTATGATTTTCTTACTTATACGAGGAATGAAGAATATAGTCATATTTTAATTTTCGTGACAGCTAATAATACTTATAAAAGTGGTTCAATGGCGTTCTTCCGCTGTCACCTCTGGTTAGGCACCCTACATTTCTTCTTAACTCAAAAGCTCTTTCTTTTTAATTTTGCAAATGGCACCATAGTTTACAGTTAATTCTCTAGGTAACCTCAAAAATGATCGCCTGCTTAGAAGCGATCAGGGTGTAGATTACGAACCGTATTTTGAAGCGAACGCCCTTTTTCTGTGCTGTCCCCGTTTTCAGAAGTAATTAAAACAAAAGCGTCTTTAACATTCGCGACGCCTGCCATAAAAAGGGATGGTGCGATGATCGGGGTCAGCTGCACTTAGTGAAATTAGTTCCTTCTCCTTCCGCCAGGGTCAACGCGACGATGTGACATTGGAACGCTGCCTTTGCCGCCAAAGCGAACGAGTACTGAAGAGAAAGAAGAAGGAGATTCAGAGAGACAAATCTTCGCGTTTTTGGTGTGACAGGAAAGAGGAGAAAAAGGCAGAGGGAATGGGGCGGAGAAGGTGCCAGGAAAATATAACTTAACAGCTAAAACAACTGAATGCCACACCGCAGCGTATCGACTGATCCCCGATTCAGCCGCTAGGAGCGCCCGTCCCATTCTCATCAAAACGTCGTCTGAAAAACGGGACGGCTTTATTGGCTATTTAACTTCCTACGCTCATTTGATGGAAACGATTCAATCTACATTTAAATACTTCTTGCCGAAAGTTTGAAGGAGAGAGTAAGAGACTTTGAGTGGCTCATAAAAACGATTTTCCGATAACCCCACGTCTCAGCACCCCGCTTTAAAACAAACTCGCCGACAGCCTGTCACGTTCTAAGCGCCACGGAATATTTAAACCCTGAGAACAATGTCTCAACGTAAAATAAGTCACCTCTTTAAAATTGCACCAAGCTCTCTTTTCCACACTTTCTTCTTCTACTCGCGAAATCTAGCAATCCATTCCACTATCAGTGTGCTGTAGTATTTCATCATTCTTATAATTTAATTGAAGGCTTCGGAATTCTAAAGGCACCGTCACATTGTGCAATCGAGGGGAGTGACTCAGGTGGTGACGCTTGGAACTCCCAATGGTAGGTCCCGGTTCAAATCCCTTGGAATCGGCCATCCTGACCTTGGGTTTACGTCGTTTTTCCTAGTCGCTTAGGCGAATGCTAGTATCGATATTTCCTTTGCACGATTTTTTCGCACTTCCATTTATATAATTTAATTAAATTGGTCTGTTATAGGATCGAAACTACCAGGCAATGTGGGTTGATGTTGTGTGCGGTGTGATGGTAGCTTGCGTTTTGGAAAGGTATTTGCCCTAGCGTCTGTATACGGAAGCAGCCCTTATGAGGGGCTCGAACTCCTTGGAGGGGAGGGGCTTCGCAGGTATTGGGGCGTTCTATCTTGAAGCATTGACATCTATGCCTCATCATATCTTCATCTCATTCCTTCCTCTTGAAGTTGCCTCCTTTGGAGCCATAGGCACAAACGGCCAGTCCTTGAGCAAAACTGAGTACTGAAACGTCCTTCTCCGTGCATGCATGCAAATCCAGTTCACTCTAATCCAAAGTAAAGGTAACTTACTTCCTTAAAGGCAACACCATAATAGCGTGCTTACTATAGTGGAAATGGAAAAAAGGTAATTTACATTACCCTTTATTAGTAGGGCCCGGATGTTGAGATGTCATATTATACATAAATTGTCGTAGGTAATGCTAATATATACATAAATGCGGATTTCAGTGCATGAAAAACAAGCATTTTAATGGATTTTTTTGGATTTTTTATTATAAGCCAATGTTTACAGTTTTGGCACATTATTAGTTATTATTGTATTTATAGTGATATTTATTTTGTTTTAGATTTAAATTATTTTTGTTCTGTTCTGCAGTGCGTTTGCCTTTCTCGTTAAAGCAAGCTAGGATGAAGTTTTAAATGAGAAATGTCTTAACCTTGAAATAACTGCAATAGGTATTAAGCCTTATGTAGTAAGTTCACAACTTTACCCAGTAACTTGCCAGGAAGTGTTATTTAAATAGCCAGCCACATATTCTGGGTATTTAGGAGTAAGACGTGACACAATGTACAACCAGAGTCTCTCTTCATGCGACTGTTAGCTCAATTGCTGCCAATGTAAATGTTGTATGACTTGAAAAATCCAGGAAAACACTTACATTCGTACCCCACAAATTTGATGGTGCACAAGGGTACGTTTTAGTTGCATTACAGTTGCGCTCTAAAAAGCCGAAAGTAAAGCCACGTAAACAGTTCTTTTAAACCAAATGGTTTCTGATTTTTCCGAAGAGGCATTTGCTACTGACGTTTAATATTCTTGTGCAAAGTTTATGAAGTTAAATGACAGCAGAGAAGAGACTCACAATAAAATTTCATATCAAACGCGACCTCGTACATACATGCTCTGGCGAATGGTGTCAAAAGGAAAACAACTCAGTTACTGATAACACAAGCTGCAGCGAATAGAAGTAAATCCTCTTCAGTATTTTCAAAGAACTGTTCGACGTTCTAGTTTCAGTGAATATTCGTCTAAGGAAACTAAGTACAGCAAAATTAAGAGACTTGCTGCAACGTTACTTTGGTCAATCAATTCTCAGTAAGACGACTTTAAGAAGAAATTATATTCCTCAGTGCTATGACACCATAAGAGGAATTGACAAATTGTCGAAACTTAGAAAATCTTTGTCTCTATTTATAAAGTAGCGACATTAAAGCCCGGGTCAAGTGTTTCTGCTGAACACCGAAGTTTTGCAAGCAGTCAACAATCTGGGACTGTTCGACTGCTAATCTGGGACTGTTCGACTGCTCTATGCATCCACTGTGGCTTGAGGGATTTCGACATGCCAACGTCCTACTGTTTGCCACCGTAGCAGCAACGTACATGGTAAAAACTGCTAAAGTTATTAAAGTCTTTTGTTAAAAGATGGTACCCTGGTACACAGGGTCGCGGAAGAAGTTCGCGTCCACTTTTCTATAATCGAGCAGCTAGTGTCTTAAATAACTTAGATGTATCTTCCGGGCTGTTACCTGTTACCTGCTAACATACATTACTTTGTATGGATTTTTCAAAACCTTTAGGTCATTTTAAGTCACAACATCCGGATGCAATCAGAATATTTTTGATCTCACAATGCCAGCTTCAACACATACTTACTAAAATTTTAATATGAAAAAAGAGATTGAGTTATCCACTATGGGTGAATTCATTTTCCTTTTACTGTGGACATTTATAGCAACATGAAAACAGTTCATATTTGTTTCGTTAGCTGGCCTGGATAAGCTTGTGAAGAAATACAAGTAGTTAACAAATCTCTTAAAGCTACAGAAAATAAAAGGAACATTTCAAAATTTTTCTATTAACAAAACAAGATAAAGCAGAATCAAACGACATATAACATACATACTGTACCTAACAAGATGGTATTTTTGAGAACGTGGAAATGAAGAAAAACAGAGTTTTACATATTTATTTACAATAAATTTGCAACGTATTAAATGAATAAAATTATATTTTCCTATTTTAACAGATATTATAATCTCATTTTATAAATGTCAATCGAAAATATGAATTTAACTTGGCAATTTCTCTCCCCAAATGTAGTAAACTACATTTTCCGCTTTTGAAAACTTCCAAATACATACAGACTTAAAATTTTGGTTTTATTAAATTATAAAATATCGAAATTGTTATGAATTGTTTTACATATTTAGGTACTTCAATTATTAATAGTTTGAATATTATAATTTACAATGACGAATGAAATTGATTGAATACTTCTGTTTAAGTTTAACGCGTTTCTGAATCTTTGGCAAAAGTTGGGTTACTTTATTGTGAGTTTCCTGGGTACTGAAATTGTTTCCCTCTCTCGAATAATTTGTACCTTCTTTCTAATTGCGGAACAAATTCACAATGTGGTCCTCCAGGCATGTGTAATCTCGATTGGTTGATTTATGGCGCGACAGATGCTAAGAAATAAGAGAACAGCGTTTTGAAATACAAGGAAACATTTATCAAGTGCACCATACGCCACTGACGCCGCTGATACCAATGACTAATTCAAACACCCATCCTTTCCCCCAAAATAAAGGACATCTTTGACACAATAATCGTCTTCTAATTTAATTAATTGTCTTATTTCCAAACACCTGCTCTTGTTTACAGCGCAAGTGTTTCTAAGGAAATAATAACTTTAATAACCTCTTTATCAACTCCATAATGAGTGGAAATAACTAAATGATTATACATGTTTATTATAAAAGAAAAGTCGGATCACTCTTGGGCAGTTAGATCCAATGACCATACTAATTTACGAGCATCTTGCAAGAAGAGCCAGACGCTCTTTAATTATCATATGTCTGCTTCGATCTTTTTCATTGCTAGGCAGACTATTTAAACCTCCAGAATCAGTATATCGTGGGCACTCACTGCATGAAGGGTCTAGGCTACGTTCATGTCTCGATAAGGAACATGCTTATTCCTAGCTACTTTGTTACTTTAAGTATCCCATCCTGGGGACTTAGAAACTTTCAGAAGATATCTCAACTGTGTCATCAACTATTTTTGTAATCTTCATTATTATTCTTCTGTAAATTTAACTTTATTAGAACTTTAACTTTATTTAACTTTATTAGAAAGAACTCAATGTTGCATTTTAATGCTCAAGTGACCAACATATCCTCGCACCCTTAGGTTTACCTCTCTGTCATCTCATCGTCCTTTAGCCACAGCTGGGCCTTTGCTGGCTGAATTTCTACAATTGTCTTCGCCGGCATTAGGACGCGATACATGTTTAAACAATTGGTACGGAAAGAGTGGTCATGGCTAGTGCCTATTCAGGTATACGTATAGATAAGGCACATTTTTTAAAGAAAGCTTAAGCGAGCACCAAAACTAATCTAGTGGTTATATTTTAAGAGTGTGAGCTTGCAAGTTAAGCCTCAATGCTGAATGGTGTTAATTTTTAGCGAACTCTGAAAGGAAAAATGAGATATATTGTGTTTGTGCGCGTGTATCTGTCAACATTCTAGCGGTCGCGATTTTTTTTTTTTTTCTCAACAAAACTAAGCCATATAACCAGCAATTAAGAAACGATGCAATGAATTTGTTAACACGAAAAGTTAGAATTTTGGAAGTGAGGGTTAACCTAAAGCAAAAATTAAAAAATCGCGCTAGCGCTGTATTTTAGTTCTTTATTCAACGAAAATTAATATATTAATAAAAATAGTTTCTGAAAATCAGCGAAACCAGCCTATTAGGAGTGAGGGTTTACCTGAAACCCAAAATTTAAAAATCGCTCTAGTGGCAGCAATATTTTTTTTTCGTAACTCGGTATATACAATTTAAATAAACTAAGAAAATACTTTCTGAAAATCAGGGAAATCGGGCAATTAGGACGGGGGTATACCTGAACGCCAAAATTTAAAGAGTGAGAGTTAAAGCGAAATTTAAAAATTACTCTAGCGGCCACAGTTTTTAATTTTTTAAGGAAACTCGTATATGCCATTGAAATAAAATAAGAAAAATAGTTTCTTAAAATCAGTGAAACCAGACTATTAGGAGGGTCATCTGAAATCCAGAGTTTAAAAAGTGCTCTAGCATCATTAGTTTTTTTTTTCGCAACGAAATTCTGAAAGAAGAAAAATAGATTTCTTAAGAAAAATAGATTCTGAAAACCAGGGCTAAGGGTATACCTGAAAATTGAAATTTAAAAAGTGCTCTAGCAAATAATTTTCTCTCTCCTGTTTCAAAATAAAGTGACAAATTAACTCAGCATGTAAACAATATTTATAAAGACACATACGTTTTATATTTAACAAAAACACTGTCGAGAATATAGCAACTGTAAAATATTAATCTAATATGTGTGAGAATTATATTTGTTTATAGGAGCGTCATGTACACACTTTTTAATTACATGCTTTTACTACAATAAACTTTAAATTAAACTTGAAAACTACTGTAAATAAATGGAACTTTCGATTGTATATTTGTCTACATTTGTTAGATCATTGTAATTATTTCTGAATAGTAATATGTTTTTGTATTATTGAAACAGATGAACGTCTTAAATATTGAATGTAACTGGAAACTTTTGATTATTTTTCTCTATTTTAGTGAATATAAATATGATATCAAGGGCTCAGTTCATAAATATATTTAAAAATCATTAAAAATCACCCACATAGTGTAGCTTTGTCTATCAGTGGTGATATATCTCATTCAGTTCATAGTATCCATTAATTTTATTATTGTTATTATTATTATTATTATTATCATTATTGTTGTTGTTGTTATTATACTAAAATGTAATTTTTTCTGTGATATTTATAGATTGCAAGAATTCCAATTTTGCTCCCCTAATACCATACAGTAATGTTATAACTTGTTTCATTTCATGAATTAATAAGGTATAATTTGGATTTTATATTAATTTTTAGACTTAACTCAACATGCTGAGAAATTCGCTTAGTTTGTGCAGTTCCTGCATGACGTGCTTTAAATTTAGAGTTGTTGCTGATGAAGGCGGTGAATTGTTTTGTATAGTTGACAAGATATTCGAGGAATCGTATTCTAAATTTTAGTGTTATTCGCTTTCATGAATCTCTGCAAAGCTCAGATATTAAAATTTGTGTCCATTTTTTCTTAGTATTTTGCACAATCTTAAATTATCAAATTGGAATAAATATATGATTTACATGAAAGTAACCTTTTTATTATGTTTGTTCCCCTTCTGTCCTCATATAATGGGATGAAGATGAACTTTTGAGTCTCTGTTTGTTATAACAGTACCCTGAAGGCGCCAGATTACTTTTCTAAAGCGACAATAAGAGAAACCTTGATGCACACGATTACACGCCCCGCATGATTTTGGCACTTTCCTCAATTGAAAAAGGCATCCAACTTTTAACTGCGAAAATTCGGGGAATGCGAAGCTACTCCACGGTTCAAATTCGTTTTAAACTCCGTTTTATTTCCCCCCATCTTATTATCAGCTATCCTTCCTGCGTGTACATCAGACCAGTGGCGGCTGAAGTAAGATTGTAAGGGCAATTTCATGATTGAAATTGTTAAAAGTAGAGTTGCGAAAATCCTAAAAGATTCTCCAATCTTCCATGTCGAAACTTCCGTATCCTTTACATATGAAGAACAACAAGGAAATGGAAGAATAATTTTATTGAAAATAAAAAAAAACATAAAACATGACAGTCAGCATGTGTGCAAGTGAGGCGGTGTGAAGACCTAGTGGAATTGAATCGTTTGCATGACATAGCATTTAGATACCGAGGCGTAAGTTTCTAGAAACCTCCAGAACTATCGAGGGTTATGTCGAGAAATCCCGAGAGTGCACAGCACAGAGCATATTTTTATTACTAGGAAGATCGGGAAGATTCCTCTAAATAGCACACTGAAAACAGTGGCACTCAGAGCCGCTACAAGGTCTGGACACCGTCAAAATTGTAACAATGGTCGCTTATGTTGGACGTCTAATCTTTCCAAAATTTTAAGATTTTCATTTTTGTGGTTCGAAAGATGACTAAAAAGGGTGAATATTCCATTTTCGAATCTCGAATCTTTTTCCAGATTAGCGACAGCTACATCCAAAGTATTTCTAATTACATACTTTCTGATGGAATGGTGATATCACAATGCTTTTGCTACCAACATTCTCTAAGAAACTATATGTACACCATCACCTTGGAAGCTAAATTATTTAGACTCTTTCTACAAATTATCCTAGACGTTTCGCAGGCATATAATGATCATGTAAACTGCATGAATTATTTCTGATATCTTTTAAAACTAAGTTCCAAGAGATCATTTTATGCAAGTTCATTCACATATGCTCTTCATGTACTCTAAATAAGAGTATTCATTGTACTCCCATTATTACTCAACTTCCTCTTATGTGGTTGAAATACTTTATAACATTTTATTGCTACCTCCTCGAATGATGTCGAGAAATAATTAGTAAGGATATAACCATCCCTCTGTCTTTTGTATTCCCGCGGTAGAATAGAATAGAACGTTTTATTTATATGGGTGATAAATTTAAGACCAAGAACCATGCCTGTCAAAATCGGCTCTGCAAGTGCGAAGATTGCTTATGCAGTACTCATACCACTCCAAGAGGCTGCTATAGTAAACGCCGGCTCTTATAGTTACCTACAGTGATTGTATAGTAGCAGCTGAGATTGACAGACATGCCATAAATCCTTCTAATTTCAGATTATAATCAGTTATGCTGTTGAGTTTTGTACAATCAAATGTAGCCAGCAAATGAGTGCCTTATGAAAATACATAGATACAAATTTATTTGAAGGAAAAAGCTAAAATAATTTAGTTTACAAAATAATGAGGTAAATTAATAAACTACCAAATAAAATGTACATTTAAAGTCAATAATAAATAGGTAATATTAAACTATTTATATAATTCTGACCTATTGAGTATTAAATATATTCATGTTTAATTCGTTCCAAGGCAAACGCAGTCTTTTACTCTTATTTAAGCAAAAGCCATGATCCTACTGTATGAAGCCGCCACTACCTTAAACTCTATTACAGAGGGTTCTTTGACTTGCCCGTACAGATAGAAGCATCTTGCTGCTCCAGTCCCGAACGGCAGCGGAAAAAGCCAAATGCCGCAGTCCCAAACGGCAGCGGAAGAAGCGGGACTGGAGCTGCAACTAAAATGAAAAAAAAAGCGTCCTCTTTTAATACTATAAAATTTGCATCATCATCATCATCATCATTATTATTATTATTATTATTATTATTATTATTATTATTTAATACTAACACAACATATGCGCTGTCGTCCGTAATTTTCTGTCTACATTATGTTGCTCGTCATTATAAAACTGAGTTTTTCACGTATGTTTCAACTTCACTTTATCACTTTTTACCTCGTGATGTCTTATTGGAATTCCGAATTAATTCATATGGCCTGATGGGCTACGCCCGCTTCCTTTTCGTAAACATAAGTTTATGGCGGATTGTGTGCTATTATGTATGTTAGCAAGTAAATCATTTTAATGGTGCCAAATCTCCTCTAAATTTAGAAAAAAAGTCGGGCCGTGAGGGATCCAACAATTTGAGCTAACATACCCTTGGGCTGGTTTATCTAAAATTATCCACCTACATCTGGTGCAATCACACTTCCTCTTATTTATACGGGTTATGTTCTTTGTGATCTAAGAAAACAATTTTCCAGTAGCGTCGCACTTAAACCTACGGAAGCAAATCCTAACTTCGGCAGTGTGAGTGATATGTAGCTGGTGTGCTGCAGGGTACTTTGTCCGCAGCCGAAAACAGAACTATTCTGGGAAGGATATATTATACCCTTTCTAATGCAAAATATCTATCGAGCAATATAAGAGGAGACGTGGTTTTACAATCTCCAAGAAAGCATTTCATATTTGATTAATAAAAAAAGGAAAGGCCAGAATAGGACTCATTCAAGACGGCACGAAACAGGTAAATCCACGGCTAGCCATAACCTGTAACCCCGAAAGTTAACGCCCTTATATCTGATTCGAATTCAGCAATATGCTAGCAATTTGATTGAAACTGTGGACCTTAATTACAACTGTTAACAACATTATCTTCCGGGATTTAAACCTAAAAAGCCATCTGGCTGCATCAGGATGACGCTTCAAATAATATATCTGTTTCAATCCGTCACTTTTTGAGAATATTGAGAAAGAAATGAGAATACATCCCATTCCTTACAACTTCATCCCTGTTAAAATACCAGATGCATCGCAAATAAATTTCTGTTCATTTGGATTATTGAAAAGTGCCTTGAAAACAGAAGACCGCAGGTCTCTGGAAAGCCTGTCAAGAGCAGTGTAATTAAATGTATTTCGCACCAACTTGCTGTAGTGGAAACTGCAATGCAGAGCGATAACTTGCTCTTGAGGTGAAAGCATGGTTTTTCACAAGTTGAAGCTGTTAGAATTTGTTACCAAAGTAAGCAAACAAACCTTCGTACTAGGTAAACGTACTGAATTAATTATCAAACTGAACAGTTATTAGCAATAGGTCTCGCACTGGCTGCAGGGAGATGGAGGTTATCAATAAACCGAACAGGAGGAAAAAAACATAACCTGGGAAGAACGGTAACCCAAAACAGAAATCAGTAGACATGTAACAAATGGTACATTAATTTATATCAATACTTTGCAAGTTTCCGTTACCTGTAAGCAAACAGTCTTAGATACTTTTGAATATTTTACACGTGTTTTCTAAATCTTTAAGGAAAAGCACATGTGAGATTTTGCTGGACTCAACGTAATTACTAGCTTTTTGTTTGTTTGTTCTTTTTTTGGCACTTCTTAACATTTTCAGCGAGTTTTTCGTCATGTGATTGTCCTGGCTTGTAATTTAACGAGAGCTGGAGTGTAATTTCGCTCTTTCACTTTTCTTTTTCAGGCACCCTCCACTGGACGGAGCCAGCCCTCATCAGTCACCCCCTTCCTCTCACCCTTCAGGTTTCTGGCTCCTCTCCCAACATCTGAATTACTTTGGGACAAGGGGAATGGAAGAATGAAACCTCAGCACTTTACCTCTGATTTAATTACTTACTAATGTTAACGCCGCTACCCTTATACATCGTGATCTGGAAAATAAAATCCCACCAGAAGGGTGACTATGACTCTGTAACACCCCGAGGTTCGAACCTTTTTAGCGATTTTGCTACAGAATTTAAAGGTAACTTGGACAAGGTTAAAGAACTTGCAGCAGTTGAACTGATTGAACAGATGGAAAAAAACTTGAGTTTCATGATTGTTATAGTTAAGCATATAGGGGGATAACAGTATGTGGGGAAAGGCATTGTAGAGCTGAGACGCCGGGAATTGAAACAGTTGGGAAGGAGTACGTTAAGTAAAATTAGAATCTGCGCTTGCGCAACATGAAGCAGCGCGGTTTTTAACGGTCTTCAGGGAGAGTGGAGCGCAGAAGCTTAAAGAGGGAGGATGTTGCACCTTCGGTGCCGAGATGGTCGTACTCGTCGAGTTCATAACAACTTTACAAACGGCAATAAATGTATGCTTTAAATTAGTGAATTGTTTATAGCTGTATAGCATACGTTGGTTCATTATCGCCATTTAAGTTTGATTAGGGATAGATAGGATTATTCCTAAGGAGTCGCACTCCTTGTCCGGCCCATGGACGATGAATCATTACAGAATAATATTTAACCGATGAAGTCAACAATCTGTGATCAGTATAAGGAACTGTAAAAAAAAAAAAAAAAAAAAAAAAAAAAAAAAAAAAAAAAAAAAAAAAAAAACCATCATGAAGCGCATTACTTCTTCTTTTTCATAAGTTTGGTTTATTAATCTGCATTTTGTGTTATAGTGATGTCTCTTTCTCTCGTCGTAGGAACCGCCAAGGGTGGCCGAGATCGTTAAGTCTCGGACTCGTGAGCGGGAGGCCTGGGTTCGAATACCGCCAGGACCGTCCTTCCTGACTGAGGGTTTTCCAGGGTTTCCTCAGTCCTCATAAATGGCAAATGCCGGGGAGGTATCCTAAACTTAGGCCTGGAACGATTCCTTCCATAAAATCCTTTCCCAATTTATCATTTCATCTCATCTATCATCAGTGTCCATCGTCACCTGTGGTGCATCTGTAGCAAAAACGGGCGTTAAACACCATTCATTCGTCGTAGCTAAATAAAGTATAAATATTTCCCAAATTTTGTATAAGATAATATTAGTCAATATTTTCTTTGTATGGATCTAAAATGATAAAACTCAGACTTCTTAAAATGTGGCCACAATTCATAAAACAATATCTACTGAGCTTTGACAAAACTTTACTAGTGCTAGTGTAAACAATGAAAATAATTGCTTATGAATCTGTGACAAAATATGACAGTAGAGTATGTACTGCTGTGAAATATTCCAGAACCAACATTAATTTTCCATATTGACTGTTTAAATATAATCTTCTAATTTGTTTTTAAACATATATAAAAATTACAAAGCTATTCGGATGAGAGTTAAAAGTAAATTTAATGTTAAATAGCATTCATTTTAGTGTGATACAAGGTAAAACCTCTGCTTGAACAACTCCCCGAAAATCTTAAAGCTATTTGGGTACACATTAGTGTTAATATGAACCCCTTTCCTATTTAAATTTTAAACAAGTTTGTTGCAGCGTAGAGATGAGCATTATCACGACTCCTAAATTGAGAAGTTCGGGCAGTTTGGTCTTTATCAAAGCTCTTAGAGGTCCGAGAGATTTTTTGCATGCCAGACAGAGTTTATGGCATTTTTAGAGGCAAGAAACTCAATAAATAGCTTCTTTTACTCGTTTTCATACGAATTAACATTATAAAAATATCTTTAAAGCTTTCCTTCCAAATTCTACCTCTCTGTATTAATTTTTGCCTATCATCTGCTTTATTTACCACAAATCTATATCCCAATCTTACATATCACATAGAAAACTATCTGTAAAAAGGTAAAAATACCCTTGACACAATCCTTTGTAAACTATTTGTCTACCAGCGCGTCCAGTACGAAGATAACGATCTTTCCAAATATAACTGGCGCGCTCTCTGACTGTCAAAACAATAATTTAAGTTGTGCAGGACTTGCGGCCCCGTGGAAAACCGTGATATAGTGTTGTAGAAATATCTGTGAAAACATCGCTTACTCCTATTTTAGCAGAGGAGAACATCAGTACTATATATTAACATGTTCCTCCTATATCATGTACAATGATGTTCCCGGTGTTGTTCTAAAATGTAACTCTGGAATTCATGTTTTTAATATATCATATACGTTATTAAAGTAATAAGAGCTATTTACAATATTTATAAATAATATTGCGTTAATAAATGAACATGAAAATAAGCCCAAAATTCATTTCAGTATAAAAATATAAAATTGAAGAAATATTTATAATGAACATCCTGCTATTAGCATCTAATGTTTTAGAAAGTAATGTAGCTACTTAAAAAGCATGTAGGTAAGGTACCACATTTTAATTATAATGATTAAATAATATTCATTTAAACGTGGTACCTTACCTGATTGCTTTTTAAATGACTAGATCCCTTTATGAAACGCTTATTGCTACCAGCAGGATGTGCATTATAAATAATGGATCTCATTTAGGTTTGTGCAATTGCTACTTTCAAATTTATTTTTAGTCAATAAAAATGGAAACTGTAATACGCCTCGTTAGTTATAAAAAGAATGGCGATGTATGCGTGCATATTCACAAAACATGAACTCGGTCTAAAGAAGAACATAAAATATAAACAATATAGCATATTATATACATATGTGCATATACAGAGTGTGGCGCTTACGAATACGCGGCCATTTTCATTGACAGAAGAAAATTCTTCAGACAAAAGTTCTATGGATAGTCAATATGGTTATTTTAAGTGGATTAATATATTTTATTATTTGCCTTTAATAATGTATTTGAAGACGCATAGTATGTATATGTTTCAGGGTCATTTGAAGTAACTGATGGCAATGATGAACAATGTTTTATATCAAGGAACCTTGAGCATTGATACATGCTGTAAAGTGATTTTAAGTAAATCAAATTTCATCTGAAGTTATCACAGAGCAAGCAAAGACATTGCGAAGGTGTGACACGTTAAGCACATATTTCAGAATAAAATCGCACTGCTGCTCTAATTTAGGGACATTCTTCATAAATGAAAATCAACTGTCTCGGCTTTCAATGCATGAATAAATGCAAGCTGCAACGAAGATTCTTGATCTATAAGGAAATTATTAAAAGTAACAGAAGAAGACGCACTCTGCAAAACTTGAAACTTCTGATGATGAGCAACTGCAGAAGAAAAGGTGACCCGAACAAGGCTGAGCAAAGTGCAGAATTTCAATAATAACTTCACTGGTAGCAAGGCTCCCTTTAATGCATATTTTGTTGCTTATATGTATGTCCCTGCGTTCTGTTGGCACAAATCACTTCTCTCTAAATAGAAAATAGATATAAATTCTATTTAACTGAACTGAGACAATTGTGTATGCATAAGATCAGTTATAAGAATGCTGAAGAAAAAAAAATTAAATATAGCATTTCAAGGAACTACAAATCTTGTGTTTCCGGCCTAACCGTTTTCTAGATATGATAAAGACAAAAACTATATTTCACTTTTCTATATAATTACCCCTAATTGCAATACACCTTTCACATCTTCGAATTAACATTTCAATCTCTCCCCCCAAAATAGTCAGAAGTCTTGTCTGCAAAAGAGGCATAAAGAGCATCCATCCCTTCTTTGTCTTCATCACACTGAAATTTCTTTCCTCGAAGGTCCTTCTTGAGTTTAGAGAAGATGAATTAGTAATTGAGAGCTAGATCTGGGCTGTAGGGTGGATGGTCCATCATCTTGAAGCCACATTTTTTCACAGCTTCCTTTGCAACAAGAGCTGCGTGCACAGGCGCTTTGTCGTGAAGGAGGTGCACACCCTCAACTTTCCTCACCTTTTCTCTTTGGTGGAAGCACGTAGTCTGTGCTGTAAGCCAGCATAGTACTCCCCATTTACTGTGCTGTTCCTCTCCTTGAAGTCAATGAAGAGTATTCCTTCAAAGTCCCAAAAGACTGTGGCCATAATCTTCAGGTTGACTGAGTTACCTTGGCCTTTTTAGAGGCAGAGCTTCGCCAGGTTTATGCCACTTTTTGATTCATTTTTGGACAAGGGATCATAGAATAGAATCATATTTTCATCTCCTTTAACAATGATTTGCAGAACTTCTCTCTCTTTCCCACGGCAGAACTCCAAAAATTTCTGATAACAGATGGCTTGTTGCTGCTTTTGGAATGAGGAAAGAAGTTAGGCACGCATCTTGCACTAACCTTATTCATGTGTAAATGTCCATAAATGATTTTAAGAACTGTTGTTTTAGAAAGGCTCAACCTTGCTACTATTTCTGTAACTTTGAGCTGCTAGTCTTTCCTAATTTCTCCTTCCAGAGAGCGATGTTTTCAGGAGTGAGCACCTGAAGGTGCATCCCTGAACTCAACCCTTCCTCCCAGGTGTACAAAGGCCAACCCTTGGGCAAGACTGAAATATACTTCTAAATATACTTCTTCGCCGGTACCAATACATTCCAATCTAATCTACTAGAAAACTTTTTTTTCGACTCTCCTAATCGATAGTATCTCACCATGATTTCTTTGGGTTTACAATACAGATTGCTGCAGTATTTCTAGAGGTAGCCTGCATTCCATTTCGTTCTATTTTTACTGACTACAACGTCTAGCTAGAAATCTAGCCGGGGTTCCAAGCACAAATATTGGATTCCACACACGCTAGGAAGCTTGTAAAGGAAACTTTTGTAGTGCTTTTCCAGTTTTTCTGTTTATTTTTACATCACTGTGATAAAATATAAAAAATGATGAGCGTCTCTGAAAGAACCAACTGTTGCAAAATCCGTTGTAAAGAAGACTACAAGCTTTAATTCGTCATTCTGTTTTTTGACCTCAGCATCTAATGCAATCGTTGACTTTTCACATACTGTTTTATGGTGTGAAAGCAAGCATCATTAAATAAATATTTAAATTGCAAAGAGTTAAAAAATTTGAACTGAGAATATTCTTAGAAATGATCTGTTTGAATTTATTGGTTCAGGAAATTTAAGTGTTGAAGCAATTAAATCTCATACTGATTGTGTTTAACGATTGTAAATATAAAACGAATGCGTCCAAACTTGTGGGAGTTTGTAATAGTGTAAAATGACTCCCAAGTGACCCTTAGCTAATCATCGCATCTCTAGACCCTCTTTTGTTAACTGTCGTTTCTGGAAGTTTGCAATACCAAAAAAGAGGTACAGCGGAACTTTATCCGCGCGACACACCCAAGGTATCCTTTATAAGCCCTCGACTTGTAGGACGCAGGGCTCGTCTGTGTATTCCGTTATACCGTTCACAAGCTCAATTTGTTACTACTTTCTCATCTTGTGCTTATCTTCTCGTTCTCTCAGTTAACTTAACCTAATTTTGCTCAACTTCTATTATTTCCTACAAGAACCAAACCAATCATTTAACTTTTCTTTCGACTAATTATTTTATTTTGTTATTGTTATATGTTCCTTAACTTAAAATTATGATTTCAACATCGATGGACGTTACTGGAACTGTAAGAAGTTCTCATCGAAGAGATTATCAACTACGGGACCCCTGAAAATATACCACAGTTTAATAATCACAGATGGTAAATGCGGATAAACTTCCATGGACTTTTTATGAAAAATTGTTGTTTCAGTGAGTACATATTGTTGAGTATTATCGTACAGAGTACAATGCTATTGGTTCTGCAATTATTGCAGTGTCCATCGGTCGATCCATGTTCAAAGATTTCAATTACTGTCTCCGGACAGAAACACAAATGACGTTGCTCGTTAAACGCACCATCTGCTCAGGAACATGCGTTGCTTGTCATACACACGAGACAGCACGTCAAATGCACATAACAGGCTTTTTGATACCTAACCAGGGCCTGAACGATTGCCGCATCCTTTGAGCACAACACGAGCATTTTCCCTTTCGCAAAGCTAGAAAGTTGGAGGACTTCTTTTTAGCTAGAACTTTGCTGTTTGGATCTAACTACAAAAATCTGATGAGAGAAAATTACTGAAAAATGAGATGGATAAATTAAGTAGTATGCAAAGTATTAGAAATGAGGAAACAAAACGTCATTTCCATCTTGAGCTATTTTAAGCAAAAAGGAACTTAAAACTTGTGCTAGCAAACTTTGTCTCCCCTTTAGCATAATTAATTTAGTAAATATGAACTCCAATCCCAGTATACAACATTGTCGACCTACGGTTAGCAATATATGCTCTTATGCAGGTTTTACTAGTTCCTTTTCTGGCTTATTTTTGCAGGCACTGGAAAACCAGTCGCCTAAGTGTGAAAGTGATTGATTTTCTTTGTGTATGTATACATTTATTCACTCAATTGGGCTTTCACCTAATGGAAATGAAGAAATAATTCTACTATAATATTTACAAACTTAATTACTATTTTGTCACTTCTAATCTAATTTTGATAATAATATATAACTAAATAAAACCAATGAAAACTAAAAACAAAACACAGGTTGTCTGGCTTAAAACCCAAATTAAATAAATTGTTATAGCTGTTAAATGAAAAAGCTATTTAATAAAACATAATATTTTCTGATACATTTATGGCCGGTTGTTTAAAAGTTCCTAACTAGAGATTAATTTAACTGCAATTAAAAAGGTAACTAGAGGTTAGTCATCCTTTCTGTTGCATAAAAATAACCTCAAACTACATAACTCGAGTTTGCAATAACCGTCAAACCTATGGCAACACCGCGAAGTAACAGACATTTATGCTTAGAGCGAGTTGATGTTCAACTGTTTAACCTGAGAAAATCAATAATTCTTCCATTTTTTCGCCTTGTCTTCAAACATGGATAAGGAGAAGTCAAAGCGAGTGTGCCAGCAAACGTTAGAAGGATATTATTATTGATCTGGTGCTAAAAGATAAATAAATAATTGAAAAAAAAGAGATTCGATCTCAAATAAAGATAAAGAACGTACAGGGGGGAAATTACCAAAGAGTATAGTTCTATTCTTAAGACTTCTGCATTATTATCCCGGTGTGTGCAGCCTATAGCACCTAAAACTGCAGGAAACTGTGATTGTTACAGAGACCTAGCATCACCCTCATCGGTTGGCATTTTAATGAACTGAGGTCTCAGAGCTGCTATTATTCTAGTAACTTTATAGATAGTTCTGCTGGCCGTTCCTTTCTCCACTTTACGTATATATCTCCAATAAACATTTGGACGTTCCCTTTAGCATGGAACGTTAAAATTATTAGTATCATGAACATCGAATTCAAAGCATGATATCGCTTAGTTTGTGATTATAATCGGGAACGTAACATCTGTTCCGGATCTTAAACATCTTTTGCTAAGCAAAATCGGAGTGTGAATTAATTAATGGTCATTCAGTTCTGGGAATAAAAATTTCCCTCCCATGAAATACACGAGGAGCACAATGAAATTCATCATCGGATGAAATGTAGGAATAATCAGAAATCAGTACAATATACCGCTTGTAAGGTTAACCATACATAAACTACATTTGAACGCAACTCTGTTGTTATTATTACGCGAAAATGAAAAGTGAAATATTGAAAAAACTTTATCTACATGAAATTACAATATGTTACGCAGTATTTTATTTATAAATGAAGTTGTTATGCTTCTGCACTCTGGGAAATTTTTTATTTAACAATTACTAAACTCTAGTTAGTGCTTGAAGTTTTGCGAGTTAGATTTAATTTGAGATTAAGACGAAATAATTTTAGATTAATGTTTATTCAATCAAATTTTCCAAGTTAAACACAACTGATGGTTAATTTTGTGCTCTAAAATCAAGTTAACTCTTTATGCAACAACCCTGAGAGCTACAATTTTAATTTTCAATATATTTCAAAAACGAAACAAGTAAAATAATAATCAACAGACTGGATAACCTAGACCTAGTGAATAAGGTGGGAAAGAGTAAAGTGTGCAAGAAAAAATGAACCATTGTCTCAGGAGTGCAATATGGAATGCCAACGGGTTACTGCAAAAAATATACGAGTTTCCGTTAGAATGAAAAAACTGACATTTGTTTAATATCTGAAACTTATCTCACCAAACAATTCTCTATCAAAATACGGGGATTTAAAATATATCGCACTATCCACTGTCCAACATAGCCAGATGAGATGTGATAATTAAGATAAACATATAACACTTGAATTCATACAAGCGTTTTCGGTTTTAAAAATGCAAACCTTATTATGGCGATATATGCTACAAAAAAATAAGCATCTAGACTTGTTTAAATCACTTGGCTGAAAATTTATCATTGGTGGAGATTTCAATGCAAAACACCCCTAATGGGGGTCAAGACTGCCCACCTCTAAAGTTAAAACACTTTATAAACCCGGAATGGAAGTAAATTGTGATTTTTCCTCTACTGGTTACCGACAGACGTCTTTGAGTTTTGCAATTAAAGGTTTATGGACAAACTTTTTACAAGTGCATCATAGTGATGATCTCTCATCAGATTATATAGCTATAATTTTAAATATAAATGAAACTTTGATAGAAAAGGAAGTATCACTTGAATTAACTAGTCATCAAACAAATTGGAAAGGATTCAGAGTTGAACTCGAGAGCCTCAATGAACTCCGAATGCCAATTAAAACCCTTGAATATATAGAATAAGAAGTTGATCTGTTTGGGGCAACATTCAGCATTCAGCCTGGAGGAACTCATCAGTCAAATGTGTGGCAAAACTAATATAAATTACCCTCTTGAAGTACGAGAATTAGTTAATAAAAATGAAAAGCTCTCAAAATATGGCATCAAAGCTGATAAACGGATAGTTAAGCCATTAAACAACAAAACTCAAAAACAACGATAAAAGAAATATAAAATAAAACTATATGTATTCATCTCCAAGATTGCAGATAAAGATATTGACTATTCATTTTGGAAAACTTCTAAGGGTATTAAAAGGCCAGTAATACAAGCACCACCCACTAGGAAAGATAATAATGATTGGGCAAAAGGTGATACAGAAAAACAAATATATTTTCATAACATCTAGATCCTAGAGGGGACCTTCAAACCGTTCTGTAACAGCTGAAGAAAACATTGCAATAATCCCCAAAAGGATACCTCAGAATGTAATCTAGTAGCACTGATAGAGCTCAAACAAGTAATTAAAACTAACATGAAAAACTCCAGGATATGATCTAATTACAGGATATGTACTTCAAGTGTTACCTAATAAAGCATTAGTAAAACTTGTACACATCATAAGTGTCGTTATCAGACTGAAATGTGTACCCAGACAGTGGAAAGCGGCACAGGTTATTATGATCACAAAGACAGAGAAAGACCCTAATGATAAAAAGTCATATCATTTGAAAGTATTTGAAAGATTGTTGGTCAACCTCCTGAAACCAAAATTGAGAGAAAGAAATCTAATCCATGCTATCAATTTGGTTTCGGGAGCAAACATTTGATCATTGATCAGGTACAAGACTCGAATAATTCAAGAATCGCTAGAAGAAATGAAAATATGCTTCAGTGTCCTTTTTGATGTTACCCAAGCCTTTGATAAGATAAGTGTGCCGGGTTAAACTGTAAGTATGCAACGTGATCTATCAAAACAATTCTGTGCAATTCTACGATCATACCTCTCAGAAAGATTATTCCGTGTTAAACTTGGGAGTGAGTATTCAGAATATAAGGAAATATCTGCAGTAGTCCTCTAGAAAGCGTCCTTGGGCCAATATTGTACTTGCAGTATACAATGACATAACACAAAATCAAGAGAACACAATAGCCACTTTTTCTGACGACATTACCATTGAGGTTGTCGGAAATCTGAAGAAGAAGCAACTGATAAGCTTCAAAATGCGGTTAATAAAGTTATTGCGTGGACCCTTTTACAGAATTAAACGTTATATATATTCATTTTCAAAATCCATGATGACAACCATTGTTACATAAATTGCAAGATCTACACTATCAAACCTAGGTACATTTATTTCTCTTTGCCGTATGTATAATATTTTAAGTATTGGCTAATTATTTTATTGCTATTTTAAGCGGGACACTGTATATGGGAATCTAGATTATTTTCTAATTTCTTAATTTTGAAAATCTAATTAAGTAAACATTAACTGTAATAGCTAATCTATGAACTATAATACTACAAGTTTCTCTTAATTTTTTAATTGTTAAGAGGTCAACCCTCATAGACTGCTGCTTATTTCAATCGTCTACGGTTCTATTTGAGAACGAAGAGTTGGATGTATGATTTCCCCTTGAGTAACATGAGAATAAGTTAAGTCCAAGATCCTTGCCTGCTCCGTGGCCCTTATACTGATAATCAAATTTATTCGGTTTTTACCCTGAGTCGTATAAACGTGGATGTCACAATTGTTAATCAATGCACCTTGCCTTAAAAGATATTTGCTTCGAGAGTACGATAAATACTTTGCAACCTTGCAATTGATTAAAGAAGTAACATGACTAAATTTTGTAAATAAACTCATTTATATATCTACCAGGGCCCTGTTACACAAAAGTATGGTCTAACACATTACAAGTGTATGGACTTGTAACTTGTAGTTATTGGTAAAATTTTGTTCTACAAAGATTTCTGCTACACCCGTACCTTACAATTGCAGCAGGGTAGAATTATATGTAATAATAGGGGAGTTATTAAGTTAGAATGGAAGAAAGAGTTGGTTAATTGTTTGATTCTCAGGGATGATGTTTTTCTTCCTCTCCTCTCCGATGATTTTCCGCTGACTTACAGTTGCTCTGACTATCTCTTATTTTCTTTGCTGGACTTTTTGTGATCCGGAGACCACAGGAGAAGGAGACAAGGAGATTAACAAGGGGATTAACAAGATTTATGGTATTGTGGAATGAAATGCTATTTATTGACTAAGTTTATTCCAACTAAATGGGTCACCGTTAGTCCTTGGAGAATTTCTTGTGTTATATATGTCATTTCTGCACTAACTATAAGCTTCTCTAATTAGTTCACTAATGATATTGAGGTCTCTTAATTAGTTCAACCACCATATTTCACACGCGACGATTCTTTTATACTAAATACTAGTCTTCAGGGTGTATTAATGCTCACTATTGACACTGACACCTCCGGCACTGCCTACTGTTAATTCTATAAAACTGTTACAACTGACGCAACGCTACCCTTGTTGAAGGAGGAAAGATTGCTGAGAACTCTTTCTGAAAACCAAGAACTGAGAACTGATCTGAAAACTGAGCTGAACTGAAGAATACTCTCCCTGGGCTGCAACCTTACAAGCTTAAATAAACCTGATAGTCTCCCGAAGCAATTTTTTTCTTTCAAAATATAATTTTAGAAGGATCTAGAATATTTTCTTTCATCTAAAATATCTATTGGATACTGCACTCGCATTATGCCTTCTACTCTTTCTTATTAATTATCTGGACTACGTGACTTTCAGCATGTCACATATGTGTACAGTTAGCTCAGGCATCTGAAGATTATTGCCTTGACTTTTCATCCCCGTACCTGGAAGATATTTATTACGCTTACCCTTATCTAATATGATAAAAGCAAAACTGTCTAACAAGATACAAAGGCAACATTTTCACTAAGATCCTGCTTTAGAATTCTCCAAGTAATAGCGGTTGGTTTACCGTTTTGGCTTTGGGGTCATCTTTACAAAAATGTTATAATAGGCAGGCTTCTCAGGCCCTAAATTTCTAGGTCTGCTTTTATGGCTAGGGCATTTCTGCACTCTGGTGTGAGATAATAACCCCATACACACAACGCATCAACACATGTACAAGAAATAAATAAGATACTGCAATCATGATTAAAATAGGAAAGTTACATAAAATAATTAATATATGGATTATAATTTATATGGGGTTGGCAGGCAATTAATTCCACCTCAAATTACAAGTGTACAAGAAATGTTTCGTTGTTCTGTTCCACAGAAGTATTAATATTAGTCGGAAACTGAATAACTTTCTCCACAACCGTAGGAATATTGGTAACTTCAAATACTAGTACATAATTTCCAATCTTTTTAATGATTTTTGGAGCCAGTTGATACAAATGTACTAAGTATTAGCGAAAATGATGATAATGATGAGTAGGAATATGTATAAAGAAAGAATAAATGTTTGTGTACGATGGTAAAGTTAGGCTAAGTGCAATTAAAGAGCGACTTATGACGGATATTGGCGTTTCCTGTTTCAAATTCATCCAACATCTTAGTTAATATATTTTTAAAGTTCTTAATACATGCCATTAAAATATTTTTTCATTTTTCATTCCCTTTTAAAAGAATCTCTTTTGACACACTTTTCCCAGTTTTTGTGCGTAGCAGCATGGGACCGTCGTCTCAAAGTAGATTATTACTCTTGAATATCAATAACTTCACAATAAAATATTTTTTTGATTTGTTTTATTTATGTACGCTCTTTAACATCTCAGATCATCAGCGTCCCATTCGATTTAGGGGGTGAAACGGCCGACAAATTTTGCTCAGAGGCCTCTCTTTCAGGCTTGAGGTTCTTTTTCGTGCCGTAAATGTACGACACGGGACCCACGGCTTTACTTCCCTTTCGAAGGAAGCCATATTTAGGATTTTTACGCCTGAAAAAATCCATCGGCCCTGGCCGGAATCGAACCCGCGATCTTGGGTTTAGGAGGCAAGTATGGTAACCACTTCACCACCAGGACAGACATACTGTGTTTCAATTATTATTATTATTATTATTATTATTATTATTATTATATCAGAGAAAATATTAAACAAATTTAGCAGGAATGACTATAATTCGCTCTGTACATTAAAAATCCCTAAGGAGTACATATGATCTACTTCAAGGTATAGCGAGCATGGCAAACAGCTGTTCCTCCTTCTTGCTCTTATATGGCGTCACTTGTAACTTTTTACTAATACTATACAAGTGTTGCGCTTCTTTCGTGGAACAGAAAGTTACAAAGTCATGCTTTATAAGGACCTGTACTAATATACTTATGTATTAGGTAATGCTTTAGTGAAATAGGGCCCAGGCAGCAAAAGTATTTCTCTTTCCCTAAGTGCATTCCGCCTTTTACAACAAATTCTCATAACTATATCAAGTGCTTATATTTAAAGAAATTATCTTCGCAATAGTGACGCCATTCATTTAAAATGACTGGTGGTAAAGACCGAATATCTTTGATCACCCAGCATACGTTGTAAAATTCACAAGTTCTCCTTTTTTTTTTTTTTTTTTTTTTTTTTTTTTTTTTTTTTTTGCATCTAGCTGCTTGAGATTCTCAACCCAAATCTTACACCTTTTCGAGTCCATGTCCTCTGCCTCCTTTCATGAATTTGGCTGCGGTTCTGTGCACCCTCATGAGAGAATTTATTTGCTATTTTTCATAGTAACACCCAGCAAGATGTTCTGTATTCCACTATCGGACGAACAAGAGATTTATACGATTACACTTTGAATACCACGCTTCCCTTTCTCTCTTAAAGAAATGTATTTTTAAAAAAGTTATTAACTCTAATATTTTTACGAGCTTCCGAGCGCACCCAAACTTGTTGGTACCGAGGTTTCCGGAGGCACGTGTCCTGCTCATGACAGCAGCCATCTTATTCTTGCGCGCGTGTCCCTAAGGATTGGGCGGAACGCCGTTTCCTGTACCCCGCTCGAGATAAGTTTGTTCCTGCATGGCCATAGCTGCCGGGAGTCATAAACTTGTTCGGGTGGTCTGCTCGCAAATGGAAGGGTGAGGGGGCAGGAAGCTTTCTCCCTGTCTATCCGGCTTACAAAGACACTGTATGGGTGAGGCGAGCGGGAGGAAAAAGTGGAAGAAGGCGGGAGTGAAGTGGAATTTGTCTTCGGGAATACGACTCCTGACGTAGACCTCATTTGTCGACTTGGAGAATAGGATCACGGCCACTATGGGGGGAGGGAGATGCAGCTAGTAAACCCGTCAATAAATGTTAGGAAAGAACTAACCGCAGCATGGGGCGGTTGGAAAAAAACTACAGACTAATTCAGGGGTATCAAATCCACGATGAACCATTTAGATGCTTGAATCAGTCACAGCTGGTTGATCTCTTCCTGAAAAGCTTCGGAAAAGAGATATGAATACAGGGAAAGAGGGAAAGAGAGAAATTTACTGCAGAAACCGAATACCCACTGCTAGAAATAAAAAAAGGGGGGGTGATTTTCAAACAAAACCACGTGATCTTCAATACTGAGAGTCAATCCAATCACCGTTGCCAATTAGTTCCAAAAATTCCCTTTGAATGTACCCCGTATTTACCTTGATCAACAGTCTACCAGCTTCCTTACGCTCTCAATCTTGAGATGTCTAAACAGCAAAGGAAAAGGCAACTTCACAGCAGAGTGGTTTAAATATTCGCTTTCAAACGAGCCGGTTTAAATTCCATTCCGGACCGTAATTGGGTCTTGTGGAGAAAGAATGTTTGCTTCGGTCTCCTTTGTTGCCCATTTCATCCATTCTCTAACTTCATCTTCATCATTTAGCATAATGTTGTTTTCCAGTTATCATTTACAACCGGACTAAGTTACTGGTTATACCTTGCCAGCATTCACTTGCTGCAAAAGAAAACTATTGCCTTAATTATATGACAGCATATAAACAATAAAGATGTAATTATATCGTTTATCAACTATGTTAGAATGTAGAGTTTTTTCTGTTAAAAAACTGATATATTTCAATAGATTTTCACATGTGCACCTAAGGAGGCCCCACAAGTATCAAGACGTTTTTCCTTGGCAGTTTCACAGATAGCATCGTATTTATAAAAACTATTTGATCACACTAGATTAATCAAGTAAATATATTGTCGTTTCTGACTTGCAGTACATAATGTGATTCAATGTCTGTACTGGAGGTAAATATGCGACAGGAGGGGGTTAGCTGCAGAGGTAGGAATCGCCCATTCAAGTATTGAACGTTGCTTGGGTATATCCGCTTGGGTGGAGTGTCAGTAGAGCCCTGCCTTTGGAAGTCATCCTGTCTAGAAGCTCCAAGTACACTGTGTTTCTGTTGCTTAGCGGCAACCGGCCCCATTTCCAGGCTCTCCTGCAGCAATAGAGAAGAGGTACATTCACTATAGCTTGAACTGATTTGACTCACCATGCTCTATGTTCAAAGCGAAGATTCTGTGATTGAGGAACACATAACTTGTATCCAAAGTGGCCAAAGGCAGGGGTCTACACCAGTCATTACCTCACGGAAGTTCGGAAATGGTACTGTTATGACTATTTGACAGGCTACACCAGGGAAGACAATGAGTTCATTGACAGGCACATCACCCTGGATGAAACATTAGAGCCAGAACTGAAACATTGACCCAGTGGATGGCAGTGCTCATCCCCCCCCCCTCAAAGCAAGATCCCAAACATGTGAAAGTGACACCAATAGTGGCATATGATGTCCAAGGTGTAAGGCCCAGAGTGTTAATGCATCTACTTGAACACCATCTTCGTCCTGCTTTGCGGAGAAAAACTGTGCACCCATTACAATACCCGGTGCGGGACTGGTACTGTGGGTGGGAGTCCATCATATTGACCACACGAACAACTTCGATCTAATTAAAGAAACCACTTAAAGGAAAACTTAGAGGTCGTTCGCTGAGAACAGCAACTGTTACTGGTATTCAGAGCCTAGCACATGGCGATAAATATGGTAGATTATGTGAAAGGTATATTGTTACTATATTAGACAATACTTCTTCAAAAGGGCTTTACCCTCTCTCCAAGATCAGTCAGTATCCAAATAAAACTTAAAGGATCTCAAGTCTTTTATACCATTCTTTCTCCGATATGTGGGTATTATAATGCATATCGGAGTGTAAAACCCACCCCATATTCCAAAAGGAATTTAAAAGAAAAATGCTTCTGCAATGTTAACTTCCTTGTGCTGACCAATATTTCCTTTTATTCTTTGGGTATAACTTTTCTGATACGAAGAAATAATGTTTCAGTTTTGTATCATGCTGTTTATAAGCATCATTTTCTATATTTTATTAGGATAGTGCAAAACATCCCTTATGAGCAAAAGTAAACTGCCTTTAGGCAGTCCCGGTTAGTTGCTTGGGAAAGATCCGTTCATGTTCACTGTCACTTTCTCGATTAGCAATTCCATTGCTTCCGGTCCTTTGCTTACGTAGTCGAACTGCTGCCGAAGATCTTCCGCAATTCTTCCGAAAACAAATCAATTATTTATATATGTTACAAGACTTATCCCAAATGAAATATTTTTATATTCTAATAAAATAATATTATCAAGTATTCTACTAAAAAAGCCAAAATTATTCTTAAATAAATAATAACATTAAATAATTCCCCAGAACCAATAAATATTAAAGGAAAAATTAAACATTTAAATTCTCTATAAAATCCTTCTGGGTTTCTTTGTTGCATTCTAGGGCTGTAATTCTATTAGGTTCTTGTCGCATAATATATTCGGTTCATTTCCAATTTTAACAGCTAGTTGTGATGACAGCATCTTAAAAACCCGTTTTCTTCCTTATTTCCTTGTTTGGTAGTTTGTCTTTTAGTGTAATGTCTTTACTTTTGCTTTTCATTTTTCTTTGGCATGCTTCTATTGTTTGACTCTATTTTTGATCGGGCTCCATGTATGAGATCCATATAAAAGAAATGCAAGAATGAATTGTTAATAATTTCTCTTTACATTTTGCGATCTATTTAAAAGTATAAATTTCAACTTCCCATGTTGCAGCAATGCGACGTGATATCACTTTAGCAGATGTGCTTGAGTGATATAGCTTTGCCTGGATTAGTTATTCCTTTTACATATTCTAGTCCGTGTTATTCATCGTTATATCTTACTGCAAGACACTGGTGATCAGTTTAGACTTCTGTTGATTAATTCGTAGTTCTGCTTTGTTGCTATGATAGTTTAGTTCTATCGCTGGAGTTCCGCACACGGAACAATAGCATAGTCCATTTGTAAGGGGAGCACCCAGAATCGGCGGACTACATTACGCTAAATGATCAAGGAGCATGGGGTTGAGATGATGATGGAGCAAGCGGAATGAGTGACAGGGAAGGAAAAATTTGCCCAGGAGCCGCTTCGTTTTTTGGGATCGAACCAAGGCCGCCTCGGTGGGAGGCAATCAGTCTTTTAGTAGTAATGTTTTGTTTTACTGAAGTGGAGGCTACAAGCACAATTTCGTTCGAGAATTTGAGATGGATCTTTCTATTCCATCTATATTACTAGCATATTCACCTTCAGTTCTTTTACATATATATTACTAAAGACACAAGCATTTTGGATACATTGTATCTTATATCTTACATCTTTTTTAATTTAAATTCTCTTTCCTTTTTATCTACTTGAATTTTAGCTATGGTGTCTAAATATATTTTTGCCAGAATTAAGATATACTTTCCATCTGTGCCTGTTTCAAACGTTTACAGTTTATATAAACATTTTAAAAATAGTTAAGTATTAAAAATAAAAGGAAACACTTAGCTTTTTTAAATTCAAGCAAAAATTTAACATCACCTCCTTTAAGAGAAAAGCTCGCTCCACTGCAAATTCGTTTTACGATATGAACAAATGTATTATCTTTTAAGTATATAAAGAAGAATTTCCCACATTACAAAAAACTATTACCAAAGCTGTTTTGAAACTAAAGTGATCTCTATTTTACATTTTTACTTTTTCGCTGGAAGCTTCAACTGTTTGAGTTTTTTAGTTTTAACATTGCACTAAGGTGAATATTTTCTAAATATCCTTTTAGCAATAAAACAAACAATAAAACAAACTAATCAAACAATAAAGGGAATTACACTTCTGTCGCACAATAATTCTACCATGCTTTGTAACTTGTGCACATGCCGAATAGCAGGCACTTGTGTTATTTTCTGTTTAAAAACAGTCATTTGAAGTTTTTCTCGTTAGCAAGTATGTACATCTATTAGTAAGATTTAATTCAATAGTATAGTCTAAATTTGTAGCCAACAAAAAGCATGAAAAGCAACGTGCGTCTTAGATATCTAATATAAACCTTGTTCTACAAAATGAAAAGAAGATATATAAGGGAGGATTTGCAAACATGGGGACAACATAGCGGAGTTCATAAAGAAGAAGAGCTTAAAAATGAACCACGCTTAAGCCTCGGTTTCAAAGAGAAAGAAGCGGTATAAGAAGGAAATGAAGGAAAAGAGTTTGCTGTTATTTGTTTATCCAGATTCTTCTTTGTTATCTATCCTTATGTTCAATGCAACTTTAGATACCATGAAAGCATATTAACTTTGGAAACCGTACAGTTATTTATTTAATTCAGTTGCTGAACTTAATTTTTGTGATGTTCTTATCTCACGAGTAGTCGAGAAATTGCAAACCTTACATTACTGGTCTATTATACACAGGATGATTATAGCATCAAAGATATTATTTGGACAAATTTATTCAAGCGTACAGTTCCTTAAAAGATAAAAACTTAAAGATCTCAAGGTTAGAGTTAAGGGTTTGATCAGATTCCAAACTCCATTTAAAAGTTATTGGGTCAGATTTAATTATGACATACTTTCATCTTTCTTACTGGTTTGTACTGTTTGCCCGCCAGAACCCTATTCCACAAAAACATGTATAATATATACAAGTGTATTAATACAAGTCCCGCCTGTGATGCCAGTAATTAAAACGGGCGTTAAAAACCATTAAAAATAGTACAAGTCCTTGTAAAGTATGGTATTGTAATTTTCGGTTCCACGAAAGAATTACAACACTTGTAAAGTATTAATAAAAAGTTACAAGTGATGTCATACAAGAGCAAGATGGAGGAACAGCTGTTTGCCATACCTCGCTATACCTTGAATTAGGTCACAACCACTCTTTAGGGGTTTTTACTGTACAAAGCGGATTATTGTCATTCCTGCTAAATGGGTATTGTATTTTTTCTCAGATATAATGATAATTTAAGTAATTTATTGTGCATTTATTGATAATTAAGGGTAATAACCCACTTTAAGACGACGGCCCCTAACAGCTACATTTAGTAGCATCAAGTTCAGTCATCCAGAGATGGCAGAAAAATCGATTGCTTTCGGTCATTTATTTAATTAGTGCATTTGATAATTTATATTTATTTGTTTATATTGCTTAACAATTACTTTCACAGTATAAAAAAACTGGGGAAATTGTGTCAAAGGAGATTATTTAAAAAGAGAATGAGCATATAGCAAGAACTTAAAATATATTAATTCAGATGCTGGTCTGAAATATGCATTTGAAACAGAAAACGCAAATTTTAGTGATAAGCAGTACTTTAATTGTACTTTACCTAACTTTAACTTTGTAACAAATATTTCTTTTTATTATCACTTTCGCCAATACTTAGCACATTTGGGTCAACTGACTTCCAAAATCATTAAAAAGATAATAAATTTGACTGTAATATTTGAAATTACCAATGTTCCTGCCATTGTAGAGATATTTATACAAATTACCAGTGCCCGACTAACACTAACACTTCTGTGTAACAGAACAACAAAAAAATCACTTGTACATTTATGGAATTGTAAAGAACAAGCGTAGCAGAAACCTTTGTGGAACAGAATTTTACTAATAACTACAAGTTACAAGTCCATGCACCTGTAATGTATTAGACCATGCTTTTGTAGAACAGGACCCAGCTGGAGGTCCCTGCGGGATGAACAAGTGGTCTAGGTAGGGTATGTTATGGTTGGTTCACTTCTCTGCTATCGCTGCAGATGGCATTGTGTGAACTATATAATGAAAACGTTGACTCATCACTTGTATATAAGATGTTGGAGCTGAAGCTATTCACTCTGAGGATCGGAAGTTATTGAATATTGCGCTGAAGGGGTTATAGGTTCCTTAAGTCAAACCAGAGCAAAACCTGCAGGAGTTTCTGACACCGCAATAAAGAGAATAGGCGAAGTAACCGAATGTTACTGATGAAAATCCTGTGCTAACTAAAATAACAGAAGGTAAGATTTTGACAATTGTGCGATACGCGAGACTGTATTTATGAGCTGCCACCCTCGTATTTAATTAGATTAATTATACCTAACAGTTTCATGTAACTTCGTTATAACCATGAGTGTAATGTCATTTCCCTGTACAAGTGTTGAGTTATTGTGTCTAAAATGTTATTTTCTCGCAAGTTTGCAGAAAGCTACTCTAGGCATAAAACCTGACCTTGGAATTTCTGTAGCCTGTTGCAGCTATTTGTAAAAAATTCTTGAGCAAGATGTTTATTGCTATTTTGTTAGAGAATATCTTAAGCAGGGAAGGCACCATAAATTTTTTGGCAACTATAGGGATGAAAAGACAGGCCGGTAACCTGTTCAAGGGAAGAAGTCAACCGCTCGAGTTGGAAAAAGTCACGTAGACCATGTTTATTTAGTTAGCAATTTTGCTGCCCGCAGTCAGTTTGGCAAGAGTATTCAGCGGGGCAATGTCAATGGAAGGGCTTTCTCAGTTCCGTTCAATTAGTGGAAAGCGATGGTTAGTATTGCAAGAATTAAGAGGACGACCTTTATTAGTTAAGTGCAATAATGCACTAGTTTATGAACAATAAAGTGTGTTCCATCTTCCATAATGGAAAATATTATTAACCTCCAGGGCTCCTTCCCCTATGGTCACAGGGCCATAAAAATATCCAGCAGCAGAGTATCAACAGCCGTGGCAAGACTGTAAGACAGCGGTAACCATCGTCGGAGAAGAAGAAAGAATTTACCCCTGAGATTACAGCCCAAACCCAATAATTCAAATTTCCTTTTTCCAAAATCTTTCCCTCCATCTATTAACCATCATTTTCCTTTTATAAATACCGCTGCATATGCCATATTAGACATATTTTTATGTTCTTGAAAAGTGTGTTCCTGCACTTTTACATTGCTTTATAACAAATATACAAATTTGCTGCATTCATAGAGAATAACCCTAAACATTTTACGTTTTTTAAGGAAAGAACATTATATGGAAAAATTCTAATTAATCTTCTATGTGGAAACTGTTGCTGCAAATTGTAAATATGTAAATACAGCGCTCCTGTTAATCACATATAACTGCTCGGTGTAAATCTGTATATAGTTGAAATATGACATGTCTTAAATAAAGACTGTCAACATAAATCGGTATGTTATGTCCTTAAAATAAACTATTTCAAAATATCAATGGCAAAATTATGTTTTTTGACACCTTTACACTCAATAAAATAATTATTGCATTATCTGCGCACGTTTTCATTAGCAATCTTTGAGCGTGTTTACATGAGGTTACTTCCAACTTATATCGGCAGTACTATCAATAAGAGAAGTGTGGAACCTGCGCTTCAATTGACGTAAACAGAAAGTGGTCCATAAAGTATGCTATAACATTTTATGAACTTCAAACTGGCTCATAAATAAGCAACGGCATTGGAGTAACTGCCACTTCCCGCCAAGCTCCATTGTTTGTGGTGAGTTGCAGGTGTTCACCGAATTCTCGAAATGGTAGTCAAGAGCTAAAGAAATCGTGCATATATAGGGTAGGTTCAAAAAGTGTCCGATCTTAATTTTCTAGGATGGTAAAGAAAACTTTCAATCACACGCGTAAGTTTTGTTGGCATCGCCGGTTACATAATTCGGTAATTTTTAAACACACTGCACTTTATTCATTTGTTTAATTTACCCATGATGCACAAAGGGTGCATGGGGATTTGCGGGAGTAAAACTGCTAGAGTAAAATGACAGTGTATGTTCGTGAAACAGGAAATGGAAATCAGGCGGGAAACGTTCCGCAAATTTAGTTCGATTAATGTTCTTCTAAATTCATTTTAGGTTAGAAAAAAATATAAAAATCACTGCCATCATTCCATCACGCCAGCAAGATTGTTCAACAAGGCCGCCTGTAACTTTTCACCGCAATCGCGGCAACTCACATGTAGCAGATGGTATTCAGCGCCTTCCGCATCGCTGGCAACAAACCGTCGATGTGCTTGGAGACAATTTCAAAGGCGCGGAGTACCTGGAAGACCCGTCCAGTGATGAATTTGCAACCCCGTGTAAGTAGTTTTGTTCGCTCATGCCATAATAAACCAATGTTGTCCGGTTGCCCTGTTTTGCTTCTTCCCTACGAGGACTATCTATATCCAGCCTTCCGTTGGTGGCACCACTAGGCAGTAAATGCCATACACTTTCAATCGTACATCTTAGATTTTTCGTGTTATATCTTGTTCGCGAGAAAAAAAAGTTGCCATGACTTATGACTTATCCCTCGTATATTGCGGGAGCAAACACCGCCTTGAAGTTTAAGTCATACTGGAATGCGCGAATAAGAGACATGTGTTCCTGACATTGGGGATGAGACGTGAATATATGGTTCGATGGAAAAACCGCAAGTACACCAGGCGAGGTTGGTGGTCATTCCAAAACAAACCTTCCAGAAATTACTTTCAGTAATAGTGATTAGGGATTTAGGTGTAAGAATTTATAAAAGATTCACTGTGAAGGAGATTGATAGTTGAATCTAGGCACATTTTTCCCTAACATACTTTGTGGTAGATCTTTTATAAGTAATTTTCTAGGCTATAATAGCGACAATGCAAACAAATAATAAACAGCTTATATAAAATCTCATTATTTCTTTACCTCAATATTTGTTAATATATAATACGCAGATAAATGTTTTCTAGACATGGAAATACTTGTAAAAATAAGCAATAGGCGTTACTTAAGTCAAAATCTGTAGCTACTGCACAAGAAGTTGAAAAACGACAAGTGATATAGCAAATGTTTCTTCTAACCTGTTTATTGACGTATTCAGAATTCGCCGGAGTAGCTGCCACAGCAGCACACAGGGATAGAGTTCTAGGTTTCTTATAAACTTTTTGTAATTTTTTAAGAAGTTTAGTATTTGTTATGGATTAGACACGATCTTATCATCAGCTCATCGAGAAATTCAGCACCACATTTAGTTGAGAGAAAGCTCTGTCAACAAGACAGAATGCAAGTGATGTTATTAACTTAAAGATAGGAATACGCTACTCTTGTTGATTCGCAGTCAAAGTGTCTGCCAGGTTGCAATGAGCTTAAAACGACTCGGCAGGAAAGCTGGTAGACCGCGTTTCTTTCCACACAGGAAGCGACGCTTCCAGCTTTTACAGTCCCTCGTCTTTTTTAGTTCCGGCCTCATCTGCGGTCTGCCCCGCCTCTTTCTGGTAGTTGTGGGGTCTTTCAACTCGGCAAGTGACCCCACCCTCGGCTTCGGTCCAAACCCCTGCTAGCCTCCTCAAACGGATATTGTTACTTCCTTTTTTAGTGCTGCATGGCACCGTTAGAAGAGTTTCCACTTTCTCTTGCTCGCCGTCAGCTAGAGACGCGGGAAATAACACTGGCACCTAATATAATCGACACTGGTATGAAAGCCAGCAAGCACGTTAATGGTTCTCGGGACTATTTGATATCTATCGAGTGCAAATAGGTCTTTCAAATGACACAATAAAGTGCAAGAATTCCTCTGCTTGAAACGAAAATCCACAGGAGTAAAACGGGAGTGTTTTTGTTATACGTAAACTATTGTTTTGCAGTATATTCGCTTGATATATGTCTCAGTAAATATGGCAATTAACCACGCTGTTTCGAGGACATAGTTCTGTTGCCGGATAGATGGGAGTAAACTTGGAGAGAGCTCTAGGGAGACAATAAACATGTAATGAACTCATAGGGGAGCTTAGGCTTAGCACCATTAATGGTAAAATCTTCTTGAGAAACACAGAAAAAATATATTCTTTTCTAAATAAAAAGACGATAGCAACATTATAAAATTAGTTAATACGTTGCATAATGTATATTTTTGTCACAAGTTCCATCCTTATGCGGTTGATTGATATAAAACATAGGAATGAATATAATCAATAACCGAGAAACCTGTTCAATGGATTCTTCTACAGGACCGCGCGCGGAAACGGGAAATTTTAACAATACAGTAATGCAAATTAAAATGAATTTTATTTGCATATAGGATGAATCAATTAAAATTGCCACCGCTAATATTTCTGAAACGAAAAGTGCAATTGACGCGATGTTTTCATCGAATTAAGTTCAGACAAGGGATCATCAAGGATTGCAATAGTTATTCAAAAATGTATTTCTAGCACAGGGTTACACTTTGTAAACAAAATGACTGCTGATATCAATGAAATTAGAATGTTAATTTTTTTGCACATTTCTAGATAAAGTAATTCATGAGATATCCTCATATGTAGGACGATTTTACATCCTTTTTACATAATTCTCTTGATTATTAGGCAAAAACAATGCATGTCTTTTACACTTTGCTTACAATTTACGGAAATTATGAACAGTAAGTTGCAGTTTATCGTGAATGACTACAAAATTCCGAGCCGTAGTCACATGAAACTTTTAGAGTTGTCTACCCAATCATCTGTTTAGATACTAAACTGAAAACGTACCGCAAATTCCTGCATACCGCGACTTTTTGAGAATTCACTCAATTTATGTGTGGTACACTTCAGTCTAGTACATAGCAGTTAAATGGGACAGTCAACTCTTTAAGAGTTTCATAAGTCTAGGACTCAGCATTTTAGGCACATTCAGGATAAACTACAACTGTTGATAACACCCATAAATTGTAGACAAAATATGAGGGACATGTACTGCATTTGCCTAACAGTTGGGCTACTACTTGACCTAGAAACTTACAAATTTACATTGAACATTCTAATCTCATCTACTTTTATTTTATTGCAGTCAATAGGCATTGTTCATTTAAAAATGCAACTTTGTGCTAGAAATAAATTATTTAATGATTACTGAACAATTTGTACCGACTACACTGATAAACCCTTGTCTGAACTTTATTTCAATAAAACAGGGCATCAATATCACCTTTCGTTTCAGAAATCAGGTGGTAATTTTACATGATTCATTCTATATAATCGTCAACATTGTGATGAAAAATAATACATTTTTTGATCACCAGTTAGGCAAAATGCAGTTGTATATATTTAAGAATCAGATAAAATGAACATATTTCCGTACATTTGGGATCGGTAGGACCAGCTTTTATTTTGCCTTTTTTATGATTATTTTGGTTTCTATTGCCTATTTTAAGGTTTACAGCTTTTTTTTTTGTTGTTTTTGCCTGTTTTGAACCACTGTGGATCTTTTTTCTGCGTCTACTTACCTATTTTAAAATCACAAAAAGAATTTCAATATGTCGAAAAGAATAAAGTTATAAAATAAATGACATGTTCACCTCATAAAAATAATAATTGAGAATCTTTTTATACATTTATTTATTTTTAAGCAATCAAAAACTTCCTTCTCAACCCATTTTCTTAGGCTATTTAAATAGCACAACCTTCATTAGTAAAAGGAACGCACGACTACATCGGGTAAACGAATACCGGAAATAGGGAGGATGAGGGAATCATTGCAGTTTTTAATAGTCCTGGTAAATAACCGTGTATTGATCTGGCATGACAATTCTAGGAAATTTGAGGTGGGGGTAGCTTATCGGCTGCATTAATGTAACAAATAATGTAACCGAGAAAAGTGAGAGCGGTGCAGCTACGCAATAAACCGCCCCTACAGTATGTAAAGTACGAGTAAGAGAGATACTAATCTGATTCCCCTATAAACGCATAAACAGAAAATGAACTCGGCCAGAAACCACTGGGCAACTTTTGCTCATTCGCCAGGACTATTAAAACTACTTAACTTTGTCTTTATCATCATTTTCGTGATGTCCTGAAAGATGAATATTCTGTTGTAACTGGCACGATTCCTTCAGAAATAAGTTGTTTCAAACATGTTCCAATCACTTCAGTGGAAGCAGAACGTTCTTTTTCCATGATGAAAAATGTTCTCTTTGACAAGCAACTGGCTTTAACAGTTGATACCTTGGAAAAACATCTTGTTGTTGCTTGTAACCAAGAAAGGTAAGTTTAAACATTTTAATTATATGGTAAAAAGTATATTAGGCATCTTGAATGTCTATTTTCATTAATAATGAGTGATATGAATGTCTATTTTAATTATATTACTGCCTATTTTCAATATTTTAATTGCTTTTTGCCTGCCTATTTTAAACAAAATAAATACCTGAACTTTCGGGTTCTGTTGATCACGATCTTAAATATAAATACAAATTTCGAGGATCAAGAGGACAAATTCAGTGATAGAGTACATAATAACTAACAAGAACGTTACATCCAAAGAAATACTTGACATTAGGACATTGACTAAATAAATATTGGAACAGACCACTTACTACTTACTGCTCGATAAAAAATACGGGAATATCAAAAGAAGGAAAGAAACAAACAAAAACAAACAGGAATTTCGATTTCCATAGAAATTAAATATACCATCAATGGATGATGAAACAACAATATTTTATTCGCCACGGCTACAACAAAAACAGAAGAAATTTGTATTGAATCAAACGATATTGTGGAAACAGCATACTTTTTTCTTTTCCCTAAACTGAAAAACACGTTCTGGAAGACATTTTCCATCATCAAAAGTCATCCATGGTGAAGGCTACGGAGGCGATTCTGAAGGATGCTTTCCAGCATGTCTTTGAAGACTGGTACAAATGCTGTGGTAGATTCATTGCATTCTACGGGGACTACTTTGAGAATTATCATCAAAATTAGGAGAACGATTAAAGACATGAAATCAAAATATAAAGCTCGCGGGTTCAAACCCGGCCAGGGGCGATGTGATTTTTTAGGGCTTAAAATCTAAAGAATGGCCTCCTTCAGAAAGGAAGTTGTTCCCATTTCAAAGATTACGGCACGTAAAAGAACCAAGCATGAAGGAAGGAGCCTTAATCAAAATTTATTGATCGTTTCACACTTTGAATTGAATGGGACACCAATGCTATAGAGCGTCCTTAAATAAACCAAACAAAAACGTAAGATTGGGTCAGTAGATTTGTGTCTATCTCTTGATCTCCTAGAAGGTTAAACTTCATTCAAAAAAAAAAAAAAAAAAAAAAAGGTACATTAAGAACAATGAATATTGTTGCTTTGGGATATTTATTGAAGTTGTCATTATGACGCCAGATATGACTGAACAGGAAAGTGAATATAATTTGAATCACATTCTTCAAAAATGAACAAAACCACAAAAATATGTAAGTATTATATCAGTAATTAATTACATTCAGAAATTCCTTTTTATTTGTATGAAGACATTACCTGCAATATCACCTAACATTGTAGCGGTTTGTTACACTCATTCCCGAATATTTATTTTGTGTTTAATTTTAGCACCAATTTTCTGGGGTTGGCATATTGTGTTTCAGTCTACAAAATGTAGTTTATTTAGAAATTGAGCGAGATAAATGGATCACATATAGAAATTTATTAAGATTTATATAAAATATAATAAATATTTTGCCCTTTTTAGCCCCGGAAAATATACGAAAAAGTGCTGTTTTTCGATGACCTACAGTAAATGATTGACTGTTTTAAATTAACTTCGCCTTACAATCTTTAAATTCTTACATTTGTAATGAAACTAGCAAACATCGCTGGAGTGTCTACTGACAGTTCCTAAATTTAAGGAATAAACGGTGGCTAGCATTGGTATGGTAATCGCTGGTGTATTTTACTTGATGGCTATGTGGTAAAGGTTCGGATGCTATGTTAAAGGATATACCATCTCTGTTTGCGCTGCTAGTTAGTTATTTCCTTCTGCTCTCTCTTCTCGGTCACGAGATCAAACAAACTGATGATGAATTGGAAACAAATGAACCGCCACCACCACCACTACCACCACAATATAAGCTCCAGGCACAGCATGTTGATAAAGGTTTTCGGCTCTACGCAGCAAGCAGCCCTAGCTTTAGCGACTTCTTTATCACGAGAAGAGATATTTTTTATTATGTTAATGACACATTTGTCTCCAAAGAAGAAGCTGTTTCCGTAAACTGCTAGTCTTCTCTGTATACTTCGAGTTAAAGTTTGAATTTCTCGCCTACAACTGCTACGAACTTTGAACTAAAGTGACAGCTTAAGGAATGCCCTTCTCCCATCATTTGTGGCGAGAAGAAACTCGCGCAAGAGCGAGGGACCTTTGTGGGGTCGTTAAGTGCACTTAAGAAAGCGGTAGGGAAAACAAGTTACAGTGTCTTACATTGTCTTCACCAACCCGCAAACACAAACAACAAAACAGTTCAAGCAATTAAGAAAATCTTTAGGGTGTTACATCTTTAGCATCAGTGCAGTATTATCTGTTGCATAAAAAGCTACTTGGAAAAATTAAGATTTAAGGCACAAACATCCCTTTAAATACTTCAAAGTAGCTGCAATTTCATTCTTTTTACATTGGAATATCTAAAACGTTGAAGAAGATTTACACAGGCCCACTATTCCCATAAAACCTTTGATACCCTTTACTTTTGTGTTCTTTACTCTGAAACATGTACGCACTTTTGGTTCTGATGATAAGCTGTGTGCCATTTATAATTGCTATTAATAAACAAACCAAATTCCAAGTGACTTAACGCTCCAGAACTGCGGGACGAATTTTGATTAAGGGGCTTCAGTGATTTAAGTTATCTGACGCACCAGTTAAGGAAAAGATGCTTCTGCTTTACTCGGAGTTAAAATGCCTTCTGTTTACTCGCAAGAATAGAGTCAATCGAGACATGTGATCGGAGAGAGGAACCAATTGCGCAGGCGCCGAAATAGGAAGCCGTGGATTACTCTGAAGTGTGCAAAAAAGGCACAGCGGTAATGAATAAAAACAGTTTTCTGTGTATAACACTTTACAAGAGTGTTACTTTTTTAATTGTTCCATAGATGATTTTTATACGTTTCTTAAGACGTTGAAACACAATTAAACAAAATATCGTGGATTTTGAATTGTATTAGACAGGGATTGAGGGGTGCTTTCGGTACTCAGCCTGGCTGGGACATGACAGTTTGTGCTAACGTCCTCAATAGGAGACCTCCGAGAGTACAGAAAATCGCCTTCCCTCAAAGAAGTTCGCAGTACCGTTTCTATACCAGATTGCGGGGCAGACTTTCCAATGCTCAAGTCACTGCCACGCCGCACAAACCACCAGCCAACTCGCTGGCACTTTGGACACTCTAATAATACAAACGAACTGACGAGATTAAATGGAAAGCGGAAAATTCTTGGAAAGGAAAGATCCGTCCAAGCATTCGTCTAAGAGACATGGAAAAATCACAGAAAAACCCAAAACCAGGATGCCAGCACCAAGGAATTTGAACTCGGGACCCCCCGAATGCGAGTTCCAAGTGCTATCGCCTAATTTACCCTATTCGATAACATGGGCTGTGCATTGCATCCTTTCGTATTAAGAATCAAATAACGGAGCTATATTTTTGCCGCCTTGGATTATTTACATGAGTATTGTATTTTACATTAGTATTCTAAATTTCTTCTAAGTTTTGGATTAAATTCATCAAACCTTCTTGACACAGTTCAAATAGCACCAAATGTGCACAAAGGAAGCAGAACAGTGCCCTTTTATTCCCACCCAAAATTCTGCTACTTTCTGTCCACATTTCTGATTGAATTGTTTAACTCTGCACTGTTTGTTATTTTCCTTTTTCACATTTATATTCAAACTAGGAATAGTTTTTACAATATAATTCATTTTAATTTCTTCTTCGCAGGAATTTTTAAAGTGAAACTTAAAGTTAATTAAAATTAATTTGAACATTTTGAAAAAGTCACCATTGAAAATATTTGTAATATTTTATTAAAACAAAAAACATATGGTTATTGCTGTGGGGGGTATTACAGCATTATGAAACATTTAATTGGTCCCATATTTTCTTCCATATCATCAGATACAAAATAGTTTTAAATGCTCGTGTATAGAAGTTCTCCCTACTTTGAATGAAATATTTTTTTGGGGGGGGGGGGGGAAACAAACATCATAATTTTGATGCAAATAAAATTTTATTACAATTACAAGAAATTTCAGTGAATACCTCTGAGTTTAAACATAATATTTATAGATAACTACTTAATGTAATGTTCGAAATGTTTCTTACTGATAATGTGGGAGGTCTGGTGCACCTCAAATACCTTTTGCATGTTTTCAATTACTATTGGTCACTATATCCTATAATTAGCAGACTCTCAATTTTCTCATTTCTGTTTTAAAAACATTATTATGTGTTAATTTTGACAACAAAACTCTGTTCATTGTACAATGACTAATTAAAATGATCAACAAATTATTTTGTAGTAGTGCGCTTTTGTAAAATAAATGCGTTCATTGTTCCATAGCACAAGGCATACTCTTTCACACAACACGAAGGGGGGGGAAGAATGTAATTTTAGTTTTACCTATGACGTTCGTAATGAAAGAAAACAAGTTTTCATTAAAAAAATCGTATCAAAACACTAGACGGCATATTTTCTTAAAAACAATTATCTCCTTTAATTTTAATTAAAATTATAGGTTATTTTAAAACATCCTGTGCATCATAACGAAGAAAATGTTGTCTGATAGGATATTTATATGTATTCTCATATCTGTCTTTATATATTTACACATTACAACTGTATAACATATCTTATTATACTAATCGCAGTGTTACATTATTAAATGCAAGTACATTGCAGTCAGTTGTGGCATTACAAACGTTAAACAAATAAAACTTAAGGTATTAAACATGGACAAATTATCAACGTTCAACGACTTTTTAACTATTAATTATACATGCCATTAAAAAAATCTTATTTGACGAAAATACGTACGATTGGTTGTCTAAACCAGAGGTTCTCAATCTCTTCCACTGAGGTACCATGGATAATATATGTAAGCAAATTTTACTAGGGAAATGTGTGATTTTGTGGTACAAGAGTCAAAATAAGCATTCATCTACATTTATAATATACTAGTTATTTATTTAGTTATTTTTTGTATGTAGTAATTAGTTCTATATATTTATTAGAGAAAAGGCGTTCAATCTAATTCTATTCGATGGACTGTTTTATTCCTCTTGATTTTCTTCATATAAAACAACAATATCTTGGAGATCTATAAAAGCAGTGAATAAGGAATTTGAACAAGAGTTTAGTTTTAATTAACATATCTTGTTAAAGAAATGCACATTTAATTTCCTCACGATACAAATCGACGAGAAGCTCTTTCGATAGATATATAGCAGACATGATGGGTTGTCAGGTAAGAAAATGGGAAATCAATTTTTCAGCATTTGTGTCCTTAAAGGGCGTGGCAGCAAAAATACCAATTGATGTAAGCGATTTGCCTGCATGCTAAGGCTAATGTTGCATGCAGCTAACTAAACATCGTGTTATCGTTTGTGGAACTCATGTCATCAAATTTACCAGAAGTACTTCTTACTTTGACGATATATATAGACAAAATACTTCATATTTTATTGAATAATGAACGAAACAAAATCTAATAATGCAAATGGCAGCTAAGGACGTTGGAACAGCCGAATCCAAAGCGTATTTAAAATGTATAGTTGTAGAGTAGAAAAAGTATTACCATAAACATACATTTTGAAACGGAAGGAGAGAGGTTGTAAGAAATTTGACAACAATGCTTGATTTTATGTTGTTAGTGAAATAAGACAAAACTAAATCTTTATTTGTCAACCATGTTAATCTCCCCCCCCCCCAAAAAAAAAATATCACGACGGTTTCCACTTAAAAGATTGAAACTCAGTTAACATGTCACGAAAGAACCCGGAGAGGAAGGAATGCTATTTTATGAAGTTGAAAGTTATTTATTTTTTATAACACGAACATTACACAATTTATCCACATATTTAACAATATGTTTGTATTGCGTTTCATGGAGGATTACAAATGCTATAAATTTTCCTGAAATATTATTGGTTCGATAAGGTAGGTATAACTTGTTTGTGCAAGAAAAAGAAACAAAATATAATATCCTGACATCTTCAAGACTATTGTTTTAGAAAGACCCGGTGGCGGCCTTAGGGATGGTGCCAACGTGCCATGACACTAACATAACGACACAAACAGAAGGGAGAATTCATATATATTTACCGCGCCATAGTCAGAGGGGGTCGGTCTCCTGATGGTGTAGTGGTAACCATACTTGCCTTCTAAACCAAAGATCGCAGGTTCGAACCCGGCCAGGATCAACGGGGTTTTTCGGGCGTAAATCCTAAGTATGGCTTCCTTCGGAAGGGAAGTAAAGCCGTGGGTCCCGTGTCGTACATTTGCGGCACGATAAAGAACCTCAAGCCTGAAAGAAGAGGCCTCTGAGCAAAATTTGTCGGCTGTTTCACACCCTGAGTTGAATGGGACGCTGATAACCTGAGATGTTAAAGAGCGCCCGTAAATAAATCAATAAAAAAAAAAAAATAGTCAGAGGGAAACAAGCGCTTAAATCTTTCAAATCTCGCCCATCGATTACTTTGTAACCAGAGACTTATAACTGTAGACAGTGCCGGGCTCTACATCCCATAAGAAACTCAATTGGGTGCGTGCGCATCTTCATAAAATTTGCTGTTTGAATAGGGCGTATGTAGCGTCTGGCAGAAAATAGGCACGGGCGGGGATACTTCTGTTGCACTTGCTTGTCATTCTGCCTACAAGCACCCTGTCAAACATCTTTGAGACAGAATTCTGTAGGTGATTTATTACAAACTCCATTTTCAACTCTAATATATGGAAATATACTTTGTGTGAAGGAATTAGGGAGGCGTACCCCCGTATTTAAACATTCACAAAAAAAAAAAAAAAAAGATAAAGTTTAAAGGTCTCAAAAGTTTAACCCAGAAATGTGGAAAAATAACTGGTTGTGTGGTTGTGATCTGAAAAATGCATTGTTTTGTTTCCCCTGTATTCTGTTCAGAGACCATAGCTTGACTAAAGTGGGTGTTACGGATCTGATACCCATGTGGAATAAAATAAAAGCTCACGATTATTCAAAAGTTCATATGAATAACGTTTTCATTTTGTCTATGTTGGGTGAAACGAATATTGAAAACCAATTTAATTCACATTATAGATTCTCGATTGCAAACACAAGGAACAAATGGATTAAAACATGTACATATTAAACTTAATTATAAATTGTATTAGATTTTGTGGGGCACGATGAATCCGAAAACTCGGAAAATATGGGCATGTTTCGTGAATTAATTCACTTTAGTTTTGAGTTAGATAAAGACTTAAAACAGCACTTAAGCAAATCTATGGCATTTAAGGGAATATCTAAAACTATTCAGAATAGCTTGAATGCATGTTGAAAGTGTACCAAGAAGAAGTTCAAAATAGGTGAACAATGCAGGTTTTATTTCCATTATTGCTAAGGACACAATAGGCATTTCTTGTCAGTTTCAATTCGTCCTACTGCTACATTATATTGTTGAGGGAAAGCCGGTGGAAACATTCTGCAAGTTCTTAAATCCAGAAGGTCATGATGTTCATGCTATTTGAAAATCTATATTAGCTGAGCTTGAGCGAATAATAGTAAACATCCATATAAAATGATAGCTCAGAGTTATGAGGGAGCATCCGTAATGAGTGGGGGTTTGAATGGCGTTCAAAAAATTATAAAAGACAAATATCAAAATGCTAATTACGCACATCAAGTAAACCTAATAGTGTCCAAAGCAGCATCTATGAACCATCAGGCCCGCATTTTTTTCTCTAATTTGTGAGGAGTTTGTTCTATCTTTTCTAATTCATCCCAAAGAACGCAAATTGTAGATGAAATTGTAAAAAGACGATTACCTAGAGTATCAAACACAAGATGGAACTTTCACAATCGTAGAGTAAATGCAATTTTTTTTGAATATAGGGAAGAGTTAATTACTGTGATGAATCCCGTGAAGACATAACACTAGATTCTACCTTACACCAGCCCAGTGCATACAAATTTTTGCTCAACGAGAAAGTATTTCTCTTTTGGTTAACATTTTTATACAAAATATGTACCATGTTGAAGAAATAATTTTCAATCAGGTACAGAAGAAGAGTACCGATTTCGTTGAAGTTCGACAAAAATGTAAGTAAATTTGAGAATTGTATGCAGGCTGTTAGGGACGAAATAGATGATATTATAGAAGTGTGGAAAGAGAGTCTGTATGTAGAGATGATGCAATATCATCGAAAAGAAGGCGTTCTTCCTGACTACAGAAAAAGACAAGCATTAGAAATTTTGACGCAATTATCGTAGACATTAAGTTCCAGTTTCAATTTACCGATAACCTTACAGCTATTAAATTATTTGAGGTTGAACTGTTTGAAAATAACAAACGTAAATTCCCTGACAATTATCTCAGTGAAACGGTTAAAATGTATCTTTTGTTCGATGCAAAGAGACTAAAAAGAAAATTGGAAGAGTGTTACACAAGGGCCGAACTAAGAACTGTTTCTGGTGCGGTACCGCCTTTGAACTTAATTCAGGACAATCAATTATGTGTTGTTTTCCCAGAAACATCAAAACTTTTGAAAATATTAATAACAATGCTAATGCCAACGTCGGAAGCAGAGTGGTGTTTCTCCATGTTGAAAATAACAAAGTCATTTTTAAGGAACACAATGAAAGAAGAAAGGTTAATTTCGTTGGGAATGCTATCCTGTGAAAAAAGCTTTGTTTGCAGAATTGACAATTTCAACGGAAAGGTGGTGGATTTGTTTTCAAGCCACAAGGATCGAATGAACTTTATCTATCGCTAATATTAGCCTAGTCATACTCGCTTCTTTCAGTTTTGAAAGTGAGTTATTGTTATTATTAATTTATTATTGCTATTATTATTATCATCATCATTTTAGTAGTAATAGTAGTAGTAGTAGTAGTAGTAGTAGTAGTAGTAGTAATATAATATTTGTATTGTAATAAATAGTTATACTTGTATTAAAAACAGTTATAGTATTTATAATTAGTGGTAATAGTATTGCAATATCTAGTTCAGGGTGCACTATCTCTGAATTGAATCTGGGCGCTACTGGAAAAACCCAAAATCGTTGCTATTTGAGCCGCCGGTCTTCTATAATTTCTCTTTCCACGAGAGATGTTTTCAAGAGTGAGCACCTCCAAGGGCCGACCTGCACGCTCTTCGTCTTCAATGCTTTCTCGACCTATTCGAACAAGTTTGGCTCATTCTTTTACGGTAGAATATGAGGAGATACTTTCCCATGCACACTTTCCAGTCGCTGTTTAATTTCATTTGGAGTAAATCCTACTATTGTGAGGAACTTAATACCAGCTCGATGCTCCGTTTTGAACATGTCACAACTTTCTACATAGAGCTTTCTTTCAACTATATCTGAACAAATAATCACAGCGGAGCGGAAGTTACAGCTGCAATTATATACTTAACAGGTAAGGTATGGCACCAGATAAGAATTTTGTGAAGGAAACCCTTATCGGCATGGCCAGAAACTTATGGATGTACCCTCGTATGTGCTGACCTTGAAGTTATGGTTTTACTGCACTACAACAAGGTAATACAAAACTGAACTGCTGGGTCAGTTGGGAAAGGGGGAAACACTAATGTGTAAAGAGTGGCCACACCGAAGCATGTACCCCAATAGGCATCAGTCGACATAAAAAATTATATTACCTCCTATTTCCATAAAACTCAGCTTGATAAAACAATTTGTGAGGACGATGAACAAGGAGTTAAAACAGATATTTCCAGATCCACTTCAAAAAGGCATTGAAAGTGAGGTTGGAAATGTATTATTTGAAAGTGTGTGTAGCCACTTCTTGGGAAACGAAAGTCTGAAAGATATGCGGAAAATGTGGAAAATATTCTGTCTTCATTTAGTGGCTTGGGGTGCAATAAGTCTTTGAAACTTCACCCTACACTCTTACTTAAACTTTTTCCCCGATAATTTGGACACCGTTTCAGATGAACATGGGAAAAGATTCTATCAAGATGTAGCTCAAATGGAAAAGAGGTACAGTGGAAAATGGAAGAAAATGTGTTAGCAAACTACTGCTGAACATTTATGCTAGAGACAGAAGGAATCAAAATAAGCTATTAATTATATTTTTTATTGATTGTTAAGTAACATAGTGTGAATTACTAACCTTTTCATGTTTTGAATATATATATATATATATATATATATATATATATGGACCTGGTGGTGTAGTGGTTACCATACTTGCCTCCTAAACCCAAGATCGCGGGTTCGAACCCGGCCAGGACCGACGGATTTTTTCGGGGCGTAAAAATCCTAAGTATGGCTTCCTTCGGAAGGGAAGTAAAGCCGTGGGTCCCGTGTCGTACATTTACGGCACGAAAAAGAACCTCAAGCCTGAAAGAGAGGCCTCTGAGCAAAATTAGTCGGCCGTTTCACGCCCTGAGTTGAATGGGACGCTGATGACCTGAGATGTTAAAGAGCGTCCATAAATAAATCAATAAAAAAAAATTCTTCATATTCTCATGTCGCGAACAAGAGCCGGGCCCGCGGCTCGAAATATCGCGTTTTTAGTAGTGTTTTACAGTGTTATCTCATTTTTAATCGTGCCACTTTCTAGTGCATTTTGAAGAATCGTTTGGTCTCCACAGGAGTTTTTTACATTTTTGTCAAAAGTATATATATATATATATATATATATAAATAATGTAACAAATTAACAGTAGTATTAAAAGTAGAAAAGGATAAAACACTTAGATAAAGTCACACTTTGCAATTTCAAGTGTGAATTTATAAGTTTTTTATACCTTTCTACTTTTATTATTACTGTTAATTTGTACATTGTTAATAGTGTTACTTTATTTGTATTTTTATTTTATATTATATATATGTATATATAAAATTTAGAAAAAATAGCACTTATTACTACTTCAAATATGTCTCCCTTAAAAATGGTACGCGCTAAAGCAATTTGAGTGCCATATTCGGTTTCAGTAACGCCATATTTATAGAATCTACTTATAATTTTTGAATGAGGGTAAACAATGATAATGGGGACAAAAAAGTAATGATTGAAAACGAAATTTCCCTACAGGGGCGCAACTACTACTGCTAATGCAACGTTTTGCAGTAAGAATATAAGAGTCATTAGTACCAACCGCCACTGGGACAAGCTGCAACACAATGCCGTTTCAAGTTCTCGCATGATAACTAGTGTGTATCGTAGCACGTATGGGAAATGCTCTCTTCCCCACAGTCAAGTTACTGATGTCAACATCTGTCGTATCGCATTTGCATTCCCTTTTCATAAAAATAGTTAGTACTGCCCGTCAAACCCGGCCTCCCACGGTTACAAACTTTACGCCGAGGAAAAACACAGGCGTCCAGTTGGAAACTCTGCTGCCGGCGGAGGCTATGAAAAGCAAACCCTTAGCATGTGTCACATGGAGGGATAACGTTTAGCTCTCTGCCGTGGCATGGTGCAGTTTTTGTCCCTGCCGCAAAGCTAAGGGGAAGTTTCATATAAAAACTGCATTATGACTAAAACTTGACACAGACTCAAAAAATATATTAATATTATTGTTATGACTATTTTGGGACCTCTAAAGAAATTCGATCCGATATCACGCCGCGAAAGGAACTCGACCCAGACATTCTAAGGATCATAATCACGATTGCATAACTATCACCCTATCTCATTATGACTAACGGGGAATTCCCCTCATCACATCAAAGAGAATACAATTAATGACGTCGGCTAATGTGCGAGCTACGCAAATAATGACAATTAAAAACCAGTCAGAGCATTCGAAAATTTTCTCGATGTCTCCACACGGCTCGCAAATCGACCCTGTGATTTCCTACTCGCTCAAGCACAGAGTGGCAATCTTCGTGTATCACTACTTTGCGTTGTAAATGAAGCTAAAGTTATTCACCTCCTGTGCTACTGCCACTGCAACTTAAACAATAACTGAAAAAATGCATATCTAATATGAAATATAGAATTTACTGTGAATTTCAACAGTTTTGCCTGGGCAAAGGTTTAATATGTACATACACAATGTGTGTGTGTGTGTAGTATTCTTATTTTATGTTTCTTCGCAATGCACTGGCACATACACGGTACTAACATATTAATAATATGTGCAAAATAGTTATACATTTACTTAATTTGGTGCCTTTCTGATAATATCGGGCATTTCGTGGATTTGTCGTCCGCTTCACGGCAGCTGGCGGGTCGATAGTCAGAACAGTAACTCCCGGAGAAGCGAATGGAACATTCGCGCACTGATTCAAGTTCTCGGAATTACAATTCAAATTACAATGAAAATACACGCGTATCTAATGACGGCGATGTTGCTACATTCACACATTTTGGGCTATCATTCACACGCATCAGCTTATTTTCCGAAATAAGATACAGTTAAACTTGAAAGCATACAAGGTCACTGGCTGGCAAGTGTTCCTGATATTCAGGTACATTTCTGTAATTGGGTGTTACCTACTAAACGTTAAGTCATAGTTCATTTATGAGCTACGTTTTGATTAAAAATAACAGTCATTGGATTAGAGAAAATTCCGATTTTGTACGCAAATCTCCTTGCATGATGAGAAAATCGATGTATAGTGCGCAGTAAAAGACATACAAAGCAACAGGGATAGCTATTTATAGAAAGATATATGAACTCGCACCGCTTTTTGAATAACTGACTGATATTACGAAGGCTGATCAAGAAAAAATGAGACTTGACTTTATTCAAACTTTATATGATATTTTTCAAAGCAGTCCCCTGCTACTTGAATGCACTTCTTACAGCGTTTCTTGACACCTGATGCAGGCCATTCTTTGTCACGTCCTTGAGATTCGCCTCACAGCACTGCTTCACTGTTCTCAAATCGAGGTCCCGGTGCCTTGCTTTTAGTGACGGAAATAAAAAGGTCATGGGAACGAGATCGGGGCTATAAGGTGGATGTGGTTCAAAGTAATGTTGAATTTAGCCCAAAATTATGGCAATGAGAGATAATACGTTTTCTTGAAGAAGTCCCCATTCATCCCGATGAAGTTGTGGCCGTTTCTTTGCAGTGTGCTTCCTCAATTTACTCAATATTGAGTGTAGTATGTTCCTGTAACAATAGTGTGAGGGAGAATTGAATCAAATAATTACAGTCAAAAAACGTTTTCACCATCGCCTTCCCTGCAGCTGGAACAACTTTCGCCTTTTTCGGTCTTGGAGAACCTGGTGATTTCCCCATTGTGCTGGCTTGTTTTCCTTCAGGGTCATAATGATGCACCTTTGACTCATCATCGGTGACAAATGTTTCCAGAAAATTATCCCCTCCATCAGCAATAAAACGCAGCATCTCACAGCATGCTTCCATTCGCAGAACCTTTCGTTCAGGAATCAAAAGGCGTGGCACCCAACATGGGCCATATGGAGATGATTGTCAAGACACTATCATATAATTTCCAACACTTCACTGAGTTTATGTAATGTTATCAGCCGATCCTCACGGACAATCACAGCAGCTTTATTGATGTTGTCTTCTGTCACAACAGAGACCGAAACACAGCCCCCCCCCCCCCCGTGTTTAATAACGGAAAATCGCCTGTCTTTGAAATACTTGAACCATCTAAACAGGTAGTGCAGCGTCATTGTACGCTTATTGTAAGTTTCTGGAGGCTGTATGCTTTAAACGAAAACAGAACTGTTCTTGTAGTATGCGAAAGCCAAGCAGGGTCTACAAAACAGGGCATTACCACCAACCGACCAGTATGACAGTACTGCTGCTCTTTAAATATTCATGGTATAGACAGGAAGTATCAAAAAAGCTACAGGAAAAATCAGCCTCAATGTTTCTTAATGAGCCCTTGTATATGCCGAGATGTATATTTCCAGCAAGACTCTGGCACCAAACATTTGCTAAACAAGCATTAAATTTTATTCAGGAAATTTTTGAATATAGGGTAATTAGTAGGAGAGAATCCCCTCAGTGGCTTTTTATAAGAAAAACTGAAAAATAATTGTATGAAATAAACCCCTATAAAATGGAAGAACTGAAAGAAAACATCAGATGAGACTTTGACACAATTACGGAAGATGAACTGATGCTTGTGACAGGGGCGGTTCTTCAAGTGAAGCCCGACTTATTTTGGTTTCTACTTTAACCTCCTATGTAGAGGGAGAAAGGCTTTAGTCCTACAGACATATGAAACATTCCTCTGACAAGGGAAGGAGTGGTTAGCGAGCGAAAGGTTTCTTTTCTTACAAGGCGTAAAGCCGCTTGTCCAAATGCAAGTGCAGGTATAAGGACATTGTAACTCTTTTTTGGTCTCTGATGTTCAGCTGCTGGTTGCCATGACCCAAATAAAGTTTTGTTATATTACCTGCTTCGAGGCTACGGTGAAGCTATCGTCCGGAATTTTTGGGTGGAGAAAGGCCCGTTGTAGAGGCTAGACACTCTTAAAACTTTTGGCAAACGCTGCAAACCACGTCTTTCTTTGGTTATGGGAATGTTTTTCGTTCTCTTACACCATTTTTGGTTATTTCCGATCAGAGTATGACAGTTTGGTTACTGTTGCGTTTATTAAAGTTAACTGCTGTGAGTTGTGTGGGCTAAAGCACCGTCAGTAACTTAACTTGTAAAAACTTATTGGTGAATTGCAATGAATTTGCATCGAATAAAATTAAATATTTCTTATAACTGTTTTTTTATAATATTTTGACTCTGCTGCAAATTATGACAATACAGGTTTTCGGTAGAGGGGTAGGTTCAGCCACTCAACATTTCTTATTTGAAGGATTATTAGAAAGAAAAATTGTGAGTTTTGCCAGGATCTTAAGATCCAGTTACTAAAAAGTGTTCTACCAATACCAAGAAATGTATCATTATTTTATTTTTTTTTATTCAGCCCATTTTAGCTAAGAAAATGGACGAAGCTAATCTCACGTTGTGATTATCCCAGCAAGTATATATAATAACATAATATTTGTTTCTTATTTTCGTTCTACTAATTTACATGTGAATCCTGCTGATCCAGCAATAGCTATACTTGTCTCACCTCTTCAAACCCGGCCAAGGTCGATGCATTCTTTTGAAGAGTATAAATCCTAAGTATAGCTTCCTTTGGAACGGATATACAGCCGTGTGTCCCGTGTCGTAGATTTTAGATTTACGGTACGTAAAAGGACCTCAAATATGAAAGAAGAGGCCTCTGAGCAAACTTTATCGGTCATTTCACTCGCTGAACTGAATGGAACGCCAATAGCCAGTGTTGTTAGAGAGCGTCCTTAAATGAACTAAACACATTAAAAAATCTACAGAAAATCCTCATATCTGCTTCATCTTCCTTCTGTCCTTCCTCTTTTTCATTGCTGTTAATTTTCTTCCGCTAATTCTTTGCTCATAGTGTGTTTATGTTTGTTTGGTACAGACTTTCCCTCTATAAGACCCTTCTACAACCACAAAACTTTCTGAAACAACAAATTTAAGGGTCGATGGGCGAATGGAACCCAGTTCTCAGGAAATTCAGTAGGACATTGGCGGAGAATGTGTGTTAACCTACGAAATCCGGGTGAAGAAGATAAAGGGTGGGTCAGGCTCGTCAACAGCTGACCACAGACGACCTGTTAATGGGCGTACGCACGTACCCCAGGAGAGCCATTTCTCTACGACTTAGTGGCGGTCACCTACGTGTATCTGGGGACGTGAGGAAGGGAGAGAGAGTGGACTCTTTGAGACTCGTGGGCGCCCCATACCGAGCTCAAGTGCGCATAATCAGAAGAGCCTTCCTCTCTCCCGTGTCGGCTATTACTCCAAGTCAGTGGCGGCTTTCTCATGAGCATTTTAAATTATTTCAGAAAGATTTGGGCAACAAATAATATACAATTTATAAGTAAAACAAGGATTAGTTCATAATAGGTTTTATAAAACAATACAAAAATAAGACCAGAGATACGATCAAGATAAAAGTACAAAATAACTTTTGATTGTATACTTTAGAATGATCATTTATCCTGCTACTTACGTGTCAGAGGAACGGAGGTCGGTAGACAAAGAAAAATGTGTATCCATGAAATTCAGCTCGGCCTAGAAAGATACATAAAACAATGTACTCACCAATAACATACACAAAATAGTAATACACCTATACTTATAAGTATATGAACAATGGAGACTTATTATACCCTCGCCTGTGAGGACGGCGTCACGATTCCATCTCCCCATACTTGGTACAGAATTTCGCTTGTGAATGCATGTCGTTCTGGAGACCAGATAGGGCAGAGACAGCACTGTAAGAACAGCTAATTCCCGCCCAGTTTGCTTCTTGGGTGTTGCAAGGCTCTCTGTAACTACCCTCCGGCTCAGAGACCACAGTCCCCAGAAGCTCAGGACAAACCCAGGATGAGAAGTATCCACTAGAGTCAACAGATGTCCTTCAATTCTTTTGATTGTTATATACCTAACCCAGAGGTACAATTTGCATACAGTTTGATTAGTTTCAATGACCTCACTGATAACACGGGAGCAAATCTTGTCCTAAAAAGTTAATTAAGAGAATATGTCCACATACAATGAAAATATCCACATACATTTGCTCCCATAGAATTTAAACAAGAAAATTATATTTAGACTCTAAATTGAAGTTCTAAAACGGCTGAAGTTATTCTCCTCCCCCAAAAATACTCCTCTAAATTCTATAATTAAACGTGGAAATGTCAGGGTTAGTAATAGCTACCAGAAATGTACTTAAAAATAAAACGCCATCAAATGTGTATCGCATTCCAAACAAATGTATGACCTGGTGATAAATGCATTGGTCCACAGGCGGCTCTATAATCAACCAACAATTTTAACTGAACATCACAAAGACCAAAATCAAATATCAGCCTCGCATCCTAAATACAAACTTACTTGCAAAACGTACTATAGAAATACCGGCAAATAGGGTAAGACTAACTACTTTTGAAGCTCACTAACAAGCTCACAAGCTCAAACATCTTTCCTCAAGTCCTGTTCCTATATTTATTCTGAGGCAATTCTTAGCAAATTACGGCGTTGCTGAATCTTCACAAAATTGGCAAAAATAAAGAGAACCAACTGAACCGCAGCAGATCACGATAATTTTCTTTCTTTCTTTTGCCCTTCCCATAATGTATTTGAGACTAACTTTGATACAACCGCAGAGAAGAGTGCTGATTAATCAACGACGATAAGGGAGGGGGGAGGCATCTAAGACTGGATAGAAATTAATGCCAAGACACCTGCCATTTAGGCATTGGAGTTTCACTTAGAGATGACTGAGGAGAAACATATTATATACTTACCCGTACAGATAGAAGCATGTAACTGCTCCAGTGCCGAACGGCAGCGGAAAAAGCGAGACTGGAGTCGCAACCAAACTGAAAAAGACATCCGCTTGTAACATTATACATTTTGCATTATTATTATTGTTGTTATTATTATTATTATTATTATTATTATTATTATTTTGTTAAACATAACGTAACGTAAAAATGCAGCCTATGCGTTGTTCTCTGTACTTTTAGGCTGCAATACGTTGTTCATTATTACAAAACTGAGTTTTTAGGTATGTTTCAACTTCATTTTATCACTTTTTACTATGCGTTGTCTTATGGCAATTAGCAATTAGTTAAAACACACATACAATAATCTAACTGCGGGTAAATTCTAGAAACCGATGGACCCAGTGGTTTGCCGCGGCGCGCTATGGCCTGGACATCCTAGGTTCGCCTTCTTTTCGTAAATATTTGGTATATGTTATCGGGTAAATCATTGTAATGGTGGCAAATTAACTCCGGCAGAAAAAAAAGTTGGGCCGTGAGGGATCGAACCCACTACCATCCCATTAATAGCATGACACTCCAACCATCAGAGCTAACTTGCCGTTGTGCTTGGTTTAGATAATTATGCCCCGCATCTATTGAAGTCACACTATCTTCGGCTTTCTCCGCTGCCGTTCAGGACTGTAGCACCAAGATGCCTCTATCTGTACGGGTTACTTGTATAGTTTCAGGCCAAGCACCAGAATTCTGTGGGACTGAGCCACACGGTGGTGAGGATGATGATGGAGCTGGGGTAGAAATGTGTTGCCAAAGTGAATATCAGAGAGTCGCAGGAGCAGAGTGAAAACGGCAATGCTTTATTATTTAGGTATATTTTGTTATTCATTTTAATTATCAATATTGTAACATGTCCTTTGTTATAATTTCCTTTCATAAGTATATTTTAAACTTGACAGGACTTTTATATACATAAGTTCCTAATGAAAAATGCTTTTAGTGTTCGCAGAAAAAATTTACACCAAAACAGAAAGGGAGTTTAAGAGGTGCTAAAAAGTAAAGAAGAATTATATATTTATATTTAATTTTTATCCGAGAACTTGCTCTAATACAAGCGTTGAGAAATCCGCCACTGTATGCATCGTGCAGTCGGCTCACTCCATAAAGAAGCAAAAGGAGCCATCTCGCCGCAGCCATCCCGAAAGAAAATTACCTGGCTAAAAACCTTCCCTGCCTTCTTCCTTTTTCGAGACCAAATTTACCGCAGATTACCGATGCCAGTGTTAGAACTAGTTAGTGATAGCAGCAATTCGAGTCCGTGCAAGAGCGACGTAACTCATTCGCACACCACGACCTATAGACAGCGGATCACACACGCTTCAGCTGTGACATCTGCTTGACACTTTTTATTTAACACGTTGGCATGAAGTTTGGACATTCCTAATTTCACACGTTAATCAACATTGCTCGTCAGATTCTGATTACGCTGTCTACAGAGTTAACTTTTATGCAAATACTGTCATTCCCGAAACCCGATTTTTCGACGCGTCATGCGTAACATCCATTGATTACGTTGTCAGATGGATTCGTCAACAATAGCACATCTCGACATCATGGAAGGTGGGCTGTAATACCGCTGGGTAATTAGTTTTTTCCGCGCGTTTTTAATTAGATATTGTTAACCATTGCTTTCATGTTAAATACACAGAGATTAAAAAATCACTGTGCAGGTCAAGAGTTTCTTTGCACTTTTCTTGGCTTTACCGTGAAGCGGCTTGGGATGGGTGTTGTTGTTGGCCCCAGCAATTAGAGCCTATTTATGAGACTGTTTGTTTGCGGCTCCACTTTGGCACCAAATTATGGAGCGGTTGTGGGAGATCCTCACACCCATGCAAGCCCAAGAGTAAATGCTTTTAGATAATCTAATAATTATAAAATATATCTTTTACAAACTAGGACATTTGTATTGCTAAAATGTAGATATTCTTGGCTACCTAGACGTTTGACTCTATGGCAATAGGGAAAAGGTTGCCTTTTGTCATCTAATGTGCTTCTTCTGCTGGTAATGGCTAGAGCGATAACAAATGTTTTACTATAACAAAGCTAAGTGCTTGCAGGTGGCCGAACAATATATCCTTTTGTATTTTAGTTGCTGAAGATGGTTCAAAATTCGTTGAAGGTAGAAGGAGGAATACGTGTCGGCGATGAAATCGTTACATCATTTGATGAGGAACTCTCTAATAAGTGTCAGAAAGGCGATAAATTTAAAATAACCGCGTTTGGGAGCTCTCATCAATAATATTTAAATATTTATGAGGCCCAGGGAAGCCGTGGGCACCATACTGTGAACTCCCTTGGGTGTTGTAGCCACGTGGCGACGTTTTGGATTTCGTATGTAAGGAGAAACAAATCTTCTACCAGACAGATTTTACCAGATGGCAGCCGCAGTTCAGATCGGGAAGTTAAGACAGTACGACGTTATTACCAGTTCGCTTTATCAGGGGCAGTAGACGAGACGCACACAGATGCAGCATATATATAGCATGCTTCATCAAAGTCATAGAGATAACGAACCAGGTGGACAACAACTGAGTGTAATGTGATTAAATATTTCAATGCGTTCAAAGGAAGCAAGGTTGTGTGATTTAAACCCCCTCTCTCCATCTTCCTCCTCCTGTGACCAATAAAACACGAAAGGCGACTTCGGGCTCCTGAACGTCGACACGTCCCAGTAACACTCCGCTTCACGGTTTAGTAGGCTCCGGATATTTGGACACCAATTTTGAAGCAATTTCTTGTCGACGTCGAGTGGCCTCACGTTATTAAGTCAATTTTGCAGTGGTTTCGTAGTACAGTTCACGCTTCAAAGACAATTTCTCGGGGTAAATAATGCTATATTGTTGATTCGTACTCAACAGGATTGGGAGAGTAAATAAGCACGAGATGCGACATTATCTTTATTAGGTTCAAAATCTTTCGCGTCCTCTGGTGTTTTACATACGATAGAATTAGCTACGCCAATACAAACTTAGTTGCCTCACGTGAAACTTACAGATGAATACCGCAGTGCGTAAATCTGAAAACTGCTTAACTGGTGTATCGAAAGTGCGTAATTAATAACTGCTTCTCAGCTGAGTATCAACCTAAAATCTGCCTAACTAATATAGTAGAACTGCATTTATCTTGCCGCGTGTGGATCTTTCAGCCACGCCAAACTTACCACTGTCTCTACAACTGAAGCTTATGACACACTATTACTAATTACAATTACAAAATGAATGAACTTATATACAATATACAATATATATATATATAATATACATTATAATTATATTTCAGTGGGAGTGTTCCGGAGGAAAAGCTACAACCGTTTATTAACCTTAGAACAGCGCAACAGCTTTTAGAAAGATTCATTTCTTTTTTTCTTTCTTTCTTTCTTTCATTCTTTCTTTCTTTCTTTCCTCTTCCCTTACGTTCGCATTGTTATGTAGAGGCTGTCATAGTCAATCGTGTTTGTTACCATTCGGATGTTTACATTGATTTTGTCAGTTGTGGTACAAGCGGAGCAAGTTGCTTTGTAGTGCAGGTGAATTTTCGACGGAACTTTACGGAAAAGTTTCACATGTCGCGAAGCATTGCGACATAATATTGGTTGTTCCCACAGCGATAATGTAAAACTTATGTTCCACCATTTATCATATGAGGATATCGTTTCAATAAGCAATTTGTCCACAAATATTAAGTTTATAAGAAAACAGAAGAACGCACAACTACCAAACTAGAGAAGAACAAGATAAATTAAAAATGCAAATCAAAAGTGAAACGAGTTCTTATAATTCTATAGCGTTGGAAAAAAACAAACACACACAAATCAGATGTTGTAATATCAGTTATTACCCTTAAAATCGTTTGGATAAGTTGCTTTTTGCACCAAAATTATGCACACAACAAGAGCTCAAATAACAACACACGAAAAGTTGACTTGTTTTATGACAACTACATTACCGACCTTTAAAATTGCAACACATTGTGCGTGTCAATAACAGTAAAGCGGAAATGTCTCTAACTTCTCGTTTGGTTGTTTGACGGGTCCATTGGAATTCTTTACGTCTGTGTGGTTGTCCTACCTAGATCCAGCGATCTCATACACATTTCGCTGTGTTAGCATTGCGTCCAACATGAGCACCACACTTTCGGAATGACATTCAGCACTCTCGGTATGCCATAATTGTCCCTTGATCAAATTCAGATAGCTGGTGGCAACCGCTTTCCTTCTGAAAAAATGAGGGGTGGGCTTAAGGCGCTTCTTAGGAGCGTTTCAATTTTAATGATCAGCAGTTTATTAATTTTATAAGAAGCTCTGAATCTACAATATTACAAATCCTCCCTCTTCAAGGTAATGATGTTACGTGCTCATCATCATATTAACCACCATTTTATTCTACCACTTGATCAAATACGAGTATATCGGCATAGAACTTTAGTGGGCCTAGGCTTTGCTTCAGCAAACTATTTACGTAATTTCTTTTGGCGCATTTAATCTTGCATTATCAGTGGCAAAATGTGTGAATCAGGAATGCTTTTTAGAAAATATCCCGTTTTCAAGACTTATTTGAATGTTTTAGATGGATAATCCACCGGCAGACTCAAATTTTACAATAACATTATGGTGACTTTTATGATTTATTCTTTTCATCTTCCTAATATTATTTAGTTAAAATTTTATGATTTATTCTTTTCATCTTCCTAATATTATTTAGTTAAAATTTAAACGTAGTATTATCCAATCATTACTCAAGACATAGGCTATTCTACATTTCTGTAAATGTCAGATATTATACGTGTCCTTATTTCGGACAGCATTTGAAATTCTTTTTCTATAATTCCAAACGTCCTATCTAGAGGAAGAAAAGAATGTCTTAGGACTGGAATTGTTTTTCATATTAGGCGCCACTATACAAGAACATGGACAATGTGTCAGTTCCTATCTTGTCCATCACACTCCTCGGAAAAATTATCACGATTGTAACAGAAAAATAAAATTGAAATTTTAAAAGAAAATCAGCAACAGGAAACCATTCTTCCCAACAAAGTGTTAAGAGCGCAGTAAATAACATTTCTTGGACTTGGGTTTTGTTCCGATACAGAGAATGCATTTTGCACCAAACACGGAACTTGAAGTGCATATTTTACACGAAAAGATAATCGCTTTAATGTAAAAACAGGCAAGGCATAACTAAGAGTAAGAAATTGCATCAACGTAAAATGGATTGTGCTTTTTGAAACGATACTCCTCATACGCGGGTAAGTAATAAGAAAGTTACAAATTGATGTGGAGTATTACATATTTGAATGAAGTACCTCAGGCTTTTGCCACTAGATGACAGCAATATTGGTGACATTCGACACGAGACAAAGATATCGTAGTAGCGAAAAAGCAGTTGTTGAATGGTGGCGCACCGAAATGAGTGTATAATCCTCGAGTAGGGCTCCATTGTGCGATTTATATCAAAGAATATTTATAAAAAAAATGTTCCTCATTAAAGATAAGAAGTTCCTGTTACGTTAAGCCGTTTAGTACTGAATGCAGAAGTCCTCTGAAGGGTGGACAGTACCGAAGAAGAACAAACGCAATGTTGGTCGGCCAGTGGAGATGTCACAAAGACGAATTTGCAATGAACTGAAGACTTAATTCGAGCAGACAGAAGGTTACTATTGACACTATAGTTACTGCTATTGGTTGTTCACACCACTTGCCATAATGTAGGACAGATTAGTTTTGTGCATGCTGACCCCACAACATAAAATGCAAAGAACGAGTCTGGCATTACAGCATCTCAATTACCACTAGATGGGCATTATATGCTAACTGGAATTGTCTCAGGTGGTAAGTCTTGGGTTCACAATTACTAGCCCGTGATAAAGCATGAGTGGAGTGGAAACACCCTAAAGTGACACCATCCGCTGAGAAAGTAATGCCCCCAGCTTCAGGGACAAATCGTAAATGCCGACTACTACTGTAACATCCTCAGTAAACCTCGTAAGGTCATTCAACGGAAGCTTTGCTCTTGAGTGACAATGTGCGTCCTCATACTGCCAACAAGACATGTGCGACGTTGCAAAATTTCAAGTGGGAAGTCCTCGAGAATTCTCCTTATAGCTCCGATCTTTTCGAAGGGACTTTTATTTGTTTGGCCCTCTGAATCATCATCCATCTTTCGCGTGAACATTTTCCCGACGGTGAAGCTGTAGAAACAAAGTCACCGCTTGGTTCCGACATCAGTCCAAACACTTTTAAGCTAATGGAATTCAGCAGCTTGTAAAAAATTGGGCAAGTTCCTCGTTGTACAGGGAGGTTATGTTCAGAAATAAAATTAATTGTGAAACTAGTGCTCTCATTTGTTACAGTTCTCTATTCATTTGTAGCTAACTTAATGACATCCTTGTATATACTACAGATGTTTCTTGCTTCACAAGCAGTAAACGTTCTATTACGGAGCCTTGTCGATAATTTGCGTACTAAAGAGAAGCAGATATACGTTTTACAGTACGATTACTTTTTCCACACTCTTCTACTCAAAATTTGTCACCTGTTACTATCGCATGCAGCAGTAATTAAATAAACATATTTTCTTTTGTATTTGTTTGCACGCGTTCTGATAATCCAGATTAATGTTTTGCAAAAGGAGATGAACCCTTTTTTGAAATAGGAAGCTGGCGACGACGCAGTGAGAAAGAAAGAAAAGCATAGAGACCTTCTTTTAACGTGGTGGGTACCGAAGCTGTAAATTCAGTCCCCCACTTGACCTATATTCGCTCATTTCAGAACAATTACTGCCCTGCATGGCTAAAAAGCTTTTACCCCTTCCCATGCTGTACTGGGCCAGAAAATAGATGAAGTCCTGAAGTCGGAAAAAGAAATAAGAACTAAGAAGAGAAATAAAGAAGTTTGCAAAAAATTCGCGCGCGTGTGTAGGGAATGTGAAAACCCCGGCATTGTTGGTCACGGATTTGTATGTGAAGTTATTTTGACTTCGCCGCTCTTTCTTGTTCGTTTCATTACAACTCTATTCTAGTTTTTAAAAACTTTGCAGACTTTGAGACTTGTTACTTGAGGTTCTTGCATGCAGCCCCTCAGTTTTAATATCTCAGTGTTCTGATATAAGTGAGTGAAATGTCTGCTCTTGTAGCACTGAGCGATCTCAAAAACATATTAAAATGCATTTGATAATTATCCGTAGTGAGCTTTCATTATTATACAAGTGTTATATAATTAGCATAAATAATAATATGTCGAAATTTTTACTTGATATTTTATGTTCCAAAGGTCATCCAAGGACATAATCGCATAATAATTGAATATCGGTTAGAACTGCAAGTCCCAGAAATGTAAACAAGACTCCTTTAAGAACAGCCCAAATGTATAAATGAAACTTGGCACAAATAGCACGTCCCCCAGCTATCACATATTTAGATTTTTTCACATGAATGCCATGTAAATGATACTTTATAAACATTGAAAGTTTTCAATTATTGATTCCATTATTTATGTACGCAGTATGGCACAAAAGCGGCAGAGTGATTTGCACCATGCACATTAAGTACAGTCAAATCATAACATTCTGCATCTGTGCCCCAAGAATGTTATTTGTTTGGTCAATATTTATATTGCAACTAAAACTTTAGAATGTGTTATGTCGCAAAACGGTGTTCCGAAAACGTGGAAAGTACTAAACCTTTGTAATGAAACTGGTTCTAGGAGCTGCAGTTTGTGTAACGTTGCAAATAAGATATTGACGAGATGTTGTTGGTGCTAAACTGGTTAGTAATATTAAAATAGCTACTTATTTGGTTCCTATCTTTTAATCGTCACAAAGAAAGAGAGATTTTCAAATGAACATCTGCCCATTTAATCAATCGTTTTAATGATGTAATATAATTAATATATTTATACAAGATCAAGAACAGAAGTTCTTTGAAGGCTTTCAAAGGCTCAAGGATTAAGATTGAAACTCTCGAATTTATTTGTGTTTTTAATAGTTACGAGGGGTGTTCTAAAAATTCTCGGTCTGACTCCAGAGATGTTGTGAAGATGGCAAAATATTATGATAGTTTTGAATATTATCTTTTAGATGGTGAGCAGTAAAGTTTCAGAAGCGTAAGTGTAGTCACTTATTTGTGACGATCGTGTAAACAAACTAGTGTTAATACCTGCTACTTGAAATAAGAGTTGTGATAAAGTACTCCGTTTTGACGGGTTTAACCCCAAAAGAAACACAAAAGAAGCTAAATTTCACACTAAAGGATTATTTCCTTCGTTTTAGACGATTAAAAGTGGGCTGCTGAATTTAAGCATCCAACTTAACGTTAGGGCTAGTCCTGTGATTCGCACAAGTCACGCCTCCTTTCACGAAGGGCAGCGCAGGACGGTTTGGCACTAGTTTATCCCATGAACATATCGGCAGCTATGCTACAATATAATGCGTGTATTCATAACAAGATCAAGACAGTTTCAGTTTTAATCTCCTAACATAAGAAGGTTATGTTAGAATTAGATAATGTTATTGCAAGAGGAATGAAAAAAATAACAATTATTCGATTATGAATAGTATAGAAAATTTATGCAAATTAAAAAAATAAAAACTGGTAGCATTTATTTTGCGAAAAAATTAAGGAAAAAATACCCAGATAAATCGAACCCAGGACCTTCATAGCATTAGCACGATATTCTAACCTACTAATTCATCTGGATATTTTTTTCTAGTTATAATTTTTTTTCTCAAAATAATGTTACCAGTCTTTTCTTCTTTTTTTAATGTTCATAAACTTTCTTCACTATTATTAATCGAATAATCGTTACTTTTTTCATTCCTCTTGCACTAACATCTTTCATATGTTAGGAGACCAAAACTGGAACTGTGTTGATCTTGTTATGAATTAGGAAGTTCCGTCAATATACATACTGTTTATCGTATAGTGGCCCCAAGATTGCGGGTTCGATTCCGGCCAGAGTTGATGGATTTTTTCGAAACTAAAAATCCTAAGTATGGCTTCCTTCAGAAGGGAAGTAAAGCCGTGGGTCCCCCGTCGTATATTTATGGCACAATAAAGAACCTCAAGCCTGAAAGAAGAAGCCTCTGAGCAAAAATTATCGGCCTTTTCACACCCTGGAATGGTTCGCCAATGACCTGAGTTGTGAAAAGCGTCCGAAAATAAAACATCAACGTATTGTGGCTGCCATCAGTTTTCTCCGCTGTCCTCCGCTGCTCTTCGTGAAAGGAGGTTGATTTGTGCGAATCGCAGGGCTATCAGTAACGTTAAGTCACGCGCTCAGGGTGTCTCAAAATCTGCTAAGACCGACGAGATTGTGACAAAAACTCACAATGCCACTATCAATAATCGCCAATTGAAGGTATGAGAAATGGCTGACAAAGACTTCGATAGGCCGCGACCATTACATTTTACAAGAAGGAGCAGTGCAAACAGTTGGTGGCAACAGGTGAAAGTGCGCCAAAGCGAAAACTATTCCATCTGCAGGAAAACTCATGGCTACGATTATATGGAGCTTGTAGACTACCTCCAGAAGGGTAGAACCATAATCAAAGTTTCACATCAAATGACGAGGTTGAAGCTGAGACAGACACTTATTTTTCACAGTTGGACAAATCTTATTTTACTAAGGGGTATTTGAAAGCTGGGAAGTCATTGAAATAATGTATAGGTTTACAAGGTGACTATGTTGAAAAAACTATTTCTTTTAAATCTTGTGTTTTCTTGATCAGGCCAAGAACTGTTATGATACAAGTGTTAAAAGTAGAACTTTATTTTTTGAGTAGGATATTTTTAAAATAAAATTACCTTTAATATATGCATCATTCCTAGTTTTAGACGTTCCTAATAACCATAAATTAATAACAATAATAATAATAAATTTATTTCAGTAATTCCGAAATGTACTATGTTTGAAAGATATAGGAGTGCATGGAAGAAAAGTTTCCTAAAAATCTCTGGATAATGTTACTACTTAACGTAGGAATTAAACTACCTTAAAAATAAATAAAATGAAATCAAATTTAATCTACAAAAAGTTATAATTAACATTTTTAATAAATAAAATCATAAACAAAAATAAACTTCCATAAAACCCATAACGAAAAATCGAATTTCTATCGTAGCGTTGGAAATTAATGATGGTTTTTATATGTATTTTGATGGGATAAAATTACCAATTAATTATTATTATTATTATTATTATTATTATTATTATTATTATTATTGTCGTTGTTGTTGTTGTTGCCTCTCATTTACCTATAATATTAAATTATGTTTAAAATGTAATATTTTCCCGCTGAACATGTTGAATTATGCTCTTGAGCATGCGCAACGATGGGATAAGCATTAATGATGTTTTTCCAGCCTGGCATGTTGCCAGCATGGTTACTTTGTAAAATAATGTTAGAAACAAATGTATATAATGTCACTAATTTCATTTTGCTCTGATTTCCAAATCTAGAAATGAATATAAAAATTGCAACAACAACAATAATAATAATAATAATAATAATAATAATAACAATGATAATGATAATAATTTGTGGACTCAAATAGATAAATAATGGTCATCACACTATATTAAACCAAAGTTGGTAATTTTTTCTTATGCAATAGAATTAAAACGTTTTATTGCTGGTCAGAATCCTAAATAAATTGTTACATTATCACACTTGTATGTACAGGGTGATTACAAAATTTCGATCCATTTTTGAGAAAACGGTTGATTACGTGTTTCTTTAATAGGTGATCTCAAAGATGCTTTCCTCTGAAGATAGAATAGGTGCGATGTGTGCACGTTTGAGGGATTTACCTACTAGTCGGTTCAAGCTGATTTTGAACGAAACTTCCATAAACCCGCTCCCACCAGGGCAAATATCAGACTACCGGTTCAGAATTGCAAGACCATGTGTAGTGTGCAGGATGTGAAATGTTCCAGCGTGTCAGCAATTAGCAGAAGTCCAAAAGCATCAACCAAGAGACTAAGTCGGGAGTTGGATGTATCACAATCGGCAACGTGGAACATTTTGCATTACACCTTGAAAAAACGGTCATATCATCTCAATCCGACATAAGTTGGAAAGGGAGGACTACGCTGGTCGCAAAGTAATGTGTGCCTACCTGTTGCAGACTGTCGAAGAGCATACTTTGCTACAATATGTGCTCTTTAGCAATGAAGTCACCTTACACACAACGAACACAACTACAGCGTGGGTAGATGTTCAGACAAATGAGACTCTCGAATTGGAACGAAACACCCCAAAAGTCAATGTCTGGTTGGGGATCACGAAGTCTAAGGTATATGGATCATTCTTCCTCCTAGAACCCACAGTTACAGGCATTTCCTATTTCGAAATACTGCAGTTCTTTCTTCAACCAAAGTTTCAGCTTGAAAATTATGGTTTTTTCAACAGGACGGAGCATTTCGTGTGTGCCTGGAAGGCATATTTTTATGTAGGGGTATTGGTAGGGCTTCACTTCCTTCTGATCTCGCACCCTCTTGACTTTTTTGTATGGGAATACTTAACGTCACAAGTGTACAAAGTCAAAATCAACTCCATTGATCATTTAAAGGAGGGTATCAGACATGCGGTGCTCAACATCACACCTGCAATGTTAGAAATGTATTTCGTGAAGCGGTCCATTGCTCGGAATAATGTATAGAAGTGCAGGGTGGTCAAGTAGAAAAAATTTTGATGGATTATGTGTTACTGTGTTTTAGGCTTTACATTCACTGTATTCCTGTTTTTCACAAAAATGGATCGAAAAGCTATAATTATCCTACAGTTACCAGAGCAACAATTACATCATAAAATTATTTGCATTTTTAAAAATCTGACTTCAACTGAATATTAATTTACGATAATATTAAGGAAATTATTAATATATATTAATAAAACAGAATCAATAATTTATCTTCATTGTTACTTAATTATTAAAACGTTTAAGGTGAGATTTGCTAGCAAATTAATCATTAGAATTTGATAATGTTAAACTGTTCCAAAATATATGACAACACTGAATGTTCTGAAATATTCTTAATATCTTTAATGTTCATCCAATTTATGAATCTGTCGTATTCCTGCTGATAGTATCAGAAGATTTTCTCGGTATTAGGGCAAATACAGGCTTTTCAGTTTGGGCTATTATTTCTTTCGATAAATCCATCTTATTTAAAAACAATAACAATAGACAAACGAACTAAATAATTTCCATTGATACACCACGACTAAGTATAATAAAAATTTCAATAACAATTCAATGAAATGGACATTAATATACATTTATTACTGTGAAATATAAAAAAAAGTAATTCATGAAATTCGTTCGCAATGGTATACAAATATTCCTATACATTACAAAACTCGCTTCGTTTGCTTTTTAAACATTTACTCACGCAATAAAGCATAACATTATAAACTACTATAACAATGGGTGCTACTGAATGAAATAGTTTTGAGTAACTTATGTTAAAAACACTGCTTTAAAGAAAGAGTTGTCTAAAACGTCTACTTGTGTTTACCTTTGGGTAATATTTTGTAATGTAAAAGGGCAATGAATAATTTATAAATACTTGCAGCTTATCACTTTAGGGCAGTATTTAATATTTTCTGCCTACATAGTGGTTGAAAGTCTGATCTAATTTGAGTTAATTTAAAGTCCATTTTTTATTTAAAATTATATTATAGGCAGTGGCATCTCATGACCCCTGTAGAAGGGTGGGCCAGGGGCATAACTGTACGACACCCAAATCTCGAGGTTTTTTTTTTATCAAGATTTATAAGTTTTACTCTCCAACCCGACATTCTCTCATAACTGCTGCGTCATCGTTACGTTCATGCTATAAACTTTTGTTTAATGGAACTGTTTTAATTCAGCTGTCTAAGTCTGGCTTAAGCCTTCTGCAGTCAATCTAGAAACGGCAATGAATTTCATGAATCTTTCAACCTGTTTAACCCCACTGATGTATCGTAATACATGATATCTGTTGTTTCGTCTGCCTGTACAGCAAAGAAATTTGCCCATTCTATTTCTTTTCCAATTTCATTCCTGTAGACAAGATACGTTTTTCACTTCACACGCTGTCAGCCAAGATGTTTTTTCAAACAACAAATTTTTTTAATTTTGTGCAGTTTTGCTGAGTAAGCTGCTATAGCTTTGGGTTGATGCGGTCCAAATCGTTTCACTTCCAAATTAACAGTTAAACTTAGACGCGAAAATGGAGGGGAAAACACCACTTTATTCATTGGCACAAAACAAATACGCTTTTTTTGTAACTTAACACTGTGAAAGTCAACTTTCTAGAAAACAGCCCCTGGTTTGTTAGACGTAGTATCAGCAACCTCTTAACTCTGGTTCCTAAGAAAGGAGAATAAAGAGCGCCGTAATGGGCCGTCTTCCTGCTGAACCAAGAGAAAGCAGAAATAATCAGGGGAAAGGCTTAACGCGAGACAAATACAAGTCCTTGTAAATCTTTGCTGGCCCATGAGGTTTAAGTTTAAAGCATAAAATTTTCCGGGCTGGCCCATGAGGTTTAAGTTTAAAGCATAAAATTTTCCGGGCTGGCCCATGAGCTACCCTCTTTAAGAGACCCCCATGCTACCGCTAATAAGTGGAGGAATGCGTTTATTGCGTTAAGACACAATTAAGAACTAATCGGCTATACATCGCTATTTTCGTGCATTTTTTTGTTTTAAAAGTTGACCAGGAGAAGAGAAAATGGTAAATAATTATAGCATTTTCTTTGGGGGGGGGGAGCCTGCCCATCTGGCCTATATTGACGAGTTGCCACTGATTATTGGGTATTGTGGTAAACAAAATCCGGATTATTTTAGTTTTTTCTCTTGTTTTTATGATTTCATCTCACTACATTCTCCATTTTTCCCCTTCCTTCATGTTATTTCATCTCCCTTCATCTGTTAGCCTTATAATTTCATTTTCCGAAGCGATATATGGGTTTGTGACGCTGTGAAGTTAATTTATTCTCACATGTGAGGGCAAGACTTTTTTTTATTGCCACATACTTCCACGCTAACTCCCAACTCTCCTCGCTTCATTCCTTTAAGTTGCCCTATCCTGAATTAATAAGGAAGTGATTTAATAAATTCTTAGTATGGACATCTGTTAAGGACATCTTCAGCCATCGTTACTAAAATTCGTGTTACTCCATGTGAACACAGGATAGATGTTGACGAAGGCATCTTAGGTTTATGCACCTCAAGGCAAAACATTGTAGAAACAAAACAGAGGTAAGGCTTAACACCCGTGTAGAAAAACAAGAAGAGCTACCAAAACAAAAAGAGCAAAGAGGAAAAGCGCAAAGAGAGGAATGGCGAGATTTCCGCAGCGATTTGCCAGAACATTGGATAAAGTAAATTAAAAAGTTTTTTGGAGCACGCGTGTGAATGTGAAGAGGTGGTGGAAACGCGAAATTGGAGGAGGGAAGAGGAGGGCAGCGATAGTGTTGAAAACTTTGCTAAATTCACACAACTCTGCACATTTACCTCGCCAACATTTTTTCCTCCCTCCCTCTCTCCCCTCCTGCCCTTCCATCTCTTATATCCTTATGTTAACTCCTGCATTAGAATAAAGTGCGTTCTTTTCACGCCTAGTTCACGCTTCACTTTCAGCAGTGCATAAACGGTACAGCATGAGTTGTATAGTTTCATTGCCAAACTACCAACAGGGCCTTTAATAGCCTCCATTTATTCGTATGCTGTGTTTGAAATATCTCGGATACGTAGCAGCTTGAAGTTGACATTCAGATGCCATTTGCTAACAAGAAGTTTTGGTGCAATTGTTCATCAGCTCCTTCATCATTAGTTTTTCATACTTCTGGTTTGCAAATAAGAAAATAGAGACACTTATTTAATTGCGGTATAATTCTTTAAGAGAAATAGGAATCTCACAATGTAAATTTTACTAAATTATATACGTTTTTACCCATGTTATGGCATACATATTTTGTCATATATTTTAATATGTTTTTAGGATCATTAATACTCTAGTATACACTTATTTAAATGCAAAATTTGAGTTAAAAAAGAAGAACAATTTTTTATGAACATGAGAAACAGTTATAATATTATAATATATACTTCGGTTTTATATATATACATATATATGTTTATAAAATTACTATATATACTTATTAATTGTTTTCTATAAACATTTTATTTCAAAATATTTATTGATATTTTTATTTGGTTTATATATGGATGTTCTTTAACTTCTCAAATTATCTGCTTCCAACCCAACTCTGGGCGTGAAACGTCCGATAAATTTTGCTCAGAGGTCTCTTCTTTCAGGCTTGAGGTTCTTTTATATGCCGTAAATCTACGACAAGGGACCCATAAGCTTTACCTCTCCTCCTAAGGAAGCCATATTTAGGATTTTTATGCCCGAAAAAATCCATTGACTCTGACCGGGATTGAATCCACGATCTTGGGTTACGAGGCAAGTATGGTTACCACTACACCACTAGAACTGACCTCTTTATTGGAAACTGAGTAAACATTATATGAAGATTAACGTTTTAGATGTCGGGATGTTGAAGTTAAATTTTCATTAATATTTACGTAATGGAAGACATTTAATTTTTTTTACTGCAACTTTTATTTAATACAAATAAATTACAAGGTATAGCTTAGTAAAGCATTTTTGTAATATAATACTAAGTATATTTCTCTTTTGTGCTGTGTAGTAATGAAAACTGCGTTTATTTCGCAACGCGCGGACAGACACGCTCCCCATTTCCATATCTGAAATTCACTTACCGAGCGGGATGACTTGAAATTCCCATTCGGGGGGTCCCGAGTTCAAGTCCCTTAGGTGAGGCTATGCTGATATTTTTTTAATTCTTCCTTGGTTTCTCTTGGTCGCTTGGGCGAATGCTATGCTGGGATGGACCTTTCCTTTTCGCGAATTTTCCGCTGTCCTATTTGAAATCATTTGATTCCATTGGTTATATTACAGGGTCGAAAATTCCAGGCAAGATGGACTGGTGCTATGTGCGGTGGGATGGTAGCTTGCGCTTTGAAAATTTTTCTGTACCACTCTTTCTTAATGGCTTGAACTCTTTGGATTGGGCTCCGCAGGCGTTGGAATGTTCTCTCTGGAAACAATAGTTTTGCCCTCATCACATCCCTTCCTCTCGAAGTATCCCCATTAGGACATAGGCACAAACGGCACGCTGAATTACCGAAACCTCCTCCTCTTTTCCTAACAATCCATTCCAATACAATGCAATCTCTTAATTCACTTCAGCATTAACTCAACCTCGGGATAAAGATTTAAAAAATTTGTTCTACAATTACAATAAAGTAATCAGACAACTTTAAAGAATGCATTAATAAAAAACTATATCAATACATTCCTTCATTCAATAGTCCCTTAATTTATAATCTAAATCTTCACGTCTCACTTCTCAACCAATTATTATTAGTTTATACATTTAGTTCCTATAGATGTGCAAATTAAACAGAGAAAATGATGTTGGATGGGAGGTACTCTGTGAAAATGGAAAGAGGTAATCAATTGAATCATCAGGTGTGTTACAGATGAAGGCAATCAAGGAAAAGCTGGAAACGTACCATCATAGAGGAAATCTTGAATGCTGGAAAGGTACGGGTTCAAATGAATAACTTGGACCTAAAAGAGACAGATGCTGTTATTCTTGAATGCCTTATTGCCCAATGATGAAGATGTATTTTATATTACTATATTATTATAAATTATATATATTGCATATATAATGCTATTTATTTGCTTTTTTTGGTGAGAACATTTTTTTCACTTTACCTTTTTATATTGCGTAGATGTTTTTACATTACAAGAGGTGACTTCAATAGATAATCTGGACGTGTTATTTTGCGGAACTTGCGAAAAATAATGATACATAGATGTTGTATTACAATCTTCACAAAACATTCAGATAACATTTGATTAATCGCGTTTGTTAGTATATCTAAACTTAAGAATAATGGCTGTATTTCTCTTGAATTTTATGTGCACTTTCTTAATTATTATATAATACAACTTCCTTAAAATAAATGCAGGTCTACAAACGTTTAATTCCGTCTAAAAACCATAGTGAGATATTAGTCATACCTTTTCAATATAAATTTGTCTTGTGTTATAACAATATTTAGGTTTCCAGGCTTATTACTGTTGTTATAATTGAGCTTTACGGGGCTATTTTGCTGCATAAATTTAAGTCCAAAACCATAGCATTCGTTGACACTACGGTTAGCAAAATCAGTGGAGTTGTGTTCTAAATCCTTGATATAGAAATCAATTGTGACTTAAGGGTTATGAAAACTCCGCCTTATTTTATCTTTTTCCATATAGCCATGGGTAATAGGTTGAGATTTGTAGGACTTAAACCCTGAAAACACTCTTTATAGCGCATTCAGTATATTCGGGTTCCAGGATTCTGTTTCAAACGTATCAGTGACATATTAACAAACTTTATTTAGACACCTTCTAAGTAGCTCAATTGGTAAGGCTATGGCTGCTGTACTGCGGACCCAGGTTGGTTCCCTCCTCAGATAGAGTGAAATTTGTGAGGAATAACGTTGACATTTTAGATTTGTTTACGAATTTCTCCATTGCCCAGTTTATTCCACCAACACTATTTAATTTCCTTTAACTTCTCTCTATGTTATTTCTCCCTGTCGTTTTAGAAACTCCTTTTTACAAAGTATTAGAAACACGGAGTCTTTGATATTTAACTGCAAACGATGCGCTTGTTGGAAGTCACAAATAAGTTACGTTAACTTTGGCGTTCTTTAAGGCTCTGTATTGGGCTTTATTATTTAAAATTTGGATGAATGATATAACATATAGGTAATGTTTATGCTGTTTCAATAGTACATGTGGGACGATGCTGCCTTCCTAACTAATAATTACGATATCAAAGAACTAATAAATAAATGTACGCTAAATGGTTTCATATTAAAGTTCATTTATGTTAAATTAAGATGCAAAAAGGTTACGTTCACGCTAAAATAACAGAATGTAATATTTAAAATTTTAAAAATGCTAGTTGGAACAGCTATATTGTGTATATTTTTATGAGACTTTCCAGAATCACATATTTAAATTATAACTTAAAAAAGCATGTTCTGGAAGATTACTTGAAAGCCAAACACAATTCCTGCTTTGAAAACACAATAAAGTACGATTTACTAACTTGGATAACAGTGTAGTGTTAATTGAGTTTAACTTTTGCAGAAGGAAATTTTTAAAACTGAACTTTATTACAAATCACTAAATATGGATGAAAATACTGTGAAGTGCAGCACTTTTTAATTTCTTATGTAGAAATAAAATTAATGTATATAATACATGGTAAAAACCACATTTTAATATGTCAATATGTAGATTACAGAAAATTCCAATTAAATATCTTTATAACCACCATCAAAATAGAAAACAACAGGTTAATTTATATTTTAAGCTTCGAAGACATAATCTAAGAAATAATGGCTATGGATTATTATGCTTTAAGCGAATTTTTTAATATTGACAACATTGCCGTGCATGTTTTATTGACAATTATTATTTACATATATGTGTTTTGAGTCACATAAAATAAGTGTATTGTTTTAATGCTATAAAATAGTATGGCTGGCGCCCACAAGTACATTTATGTGACTAGAAAAACTGCATGTGAATCACCTACTCTCTTTTCGTGAAAACTTGCTCGCATCCGGAACCTCGGGCCTAGAAATGGTAGTTCATTGCCATGATTCATCGAGTCGCGGCAGAACGTTTAACATTCTGCTTGAATGTTAGGCAGTATGAAAAAATAGGGGATGGCGAATGTCAATTAAGTTCTTTATCGTTATCATAAATTAATATGTACATTCAAAGATGTCTAAAGAATGACACTGTATACTTGTACCCGATTTTAAAACGATATCTTTTAAGAAAAGCTGTGAGTATTCCAGAATTGATTTCCAGTAGCCCATGAACGCGCGAAAGCTAAAGAGGCTAAAAATACTGCAATCGTATTCTGGAGGTAAAGTTGCTCCAACAAAGGCCGCAATAATCCCAAGGTAGGATCGTGTACTAAGCCCTCCCCTTGCGGGTAGCCAGTACTTCGTTTTACTTCCGTTCCCATATCGATTCTCACCCCAAATCCAACTTTTTGTTGTATCTGTTGGCGATGGAATTCATGGATACTATCTTCTGGACTCTTCTCTTCGTGCGAATGTTCTGTTGACTCGTACAACTTTGTTGAGTACATCGCCCTAGCCCTACTCCAGTTTCTATATTGTCTTTGCCTGTTCGTTGGATTAACAGTTAACCAAGCTAGAGCTAAAGGATGCCTTCGATCCCAAATTCAGAGAGCATTTAAAAAGCATGTATATTTGATCTTTTCAGAACAAGAGAATACTTCTCATAAGATAACTGGGCAAGCAAATAGCGGCGATAAATTATTTTATTTTTTACTTAATTTTGCAATATACGGAACCAGAATCACACTAGACATTTATAGTCACCCAGTTAAGTATACAGAGTACGTATTTAAAAAGGATTCCAATAGCCACTTAAGTCTGTGTAGAAGAAGATAGGCAAACAAAAAATTGTTTTTCTTATAAGAGGGAAAAAACACGCGTTTAGTAATTGTAGAATAATTTGAACAAATAAAATAAAATAAACTCGATGGAAAATAAAAATCGGCAAGTATTGACAGAAAAAGCCAAGATTAACGAGCATCGACAAATAGTAGCAGCAACAGCAGCAGCAGCAGCAGCAGCAGTAGTAGTAGTAGTAGTAGTAGTAGTAGTAGCAGTAGTAGTAGTAGTAGTAGTAGTAGTAGTAGTAGTAGTAGTAGTAGTAGTAATAGTAGTAGCAGCAGTAGTAGTAGTAGTAGTAGTAGTAGTAGCAGTAGTAGTAGTAGCAGTAGTAGTAGTAGTAGTAGTAGTAGTAGTAGTAGTAGTAGTAGCAAGCAGCAGCAGTAGTAGTAGTAGTAGTAGTAGTAGCAAGCAGCAGTAGTAGTAGTAGTAGTAGTAGTAGTAGTAGTAGTAGTAGTAGTAGTAGTAGTAGTAGTAGCAGCAGCAGCAGTAGTAGTAGTAGTAGTAGTAGTAAGAAGAAGAAGAAGAAGAAGAAGAAGAAGAAGAAGAAGAAGGGGAAGAAAAAGAAGAAGGGGAAGAAAAAGAAGAAGGGGAAGAAAAAAACGCAAATCCTAAAGATACGGAAGTCAAGGACTATCATATAGAGACTGGGAAAGATAACAGCAGTAAAATAATTATATGAATTTACAACAAATAGATGGATAAGGTATACAAAAATTATGAACACATAGCTACATAAATTAAATCATATATAAAGGTGTGAGAGAAGTAAAGAACGGGCAAGCACAGAATGCAAAGACAAAGAAGACAATAGACCAAGGGAATTTGCAATGAATTTCTTAAGAGCATCACCATTCACCTCAGCAGGTTGATATTTTTAGGTATATCAAAATTAAAGATATATGGTTGCTTGGAAAGCCTTCATTATGGTAGCACAATAAAATATAATATTTCTAATGACGTTGTAGTTAAATTTTCAAGCCAACGTTATACAAATTCCCTGCACCTAATGGCTAATCCATTGCGATCTTTAGGGGCTGTGAAGATCTCGTTGTGGAATGTGATGAGACCTAGAGACTCGACAATGCATGCGCTAGTTTGACAGGACACTAATAAAATCTCTATCCTAATATCCCCCTATTGCCCAAGATCCAGCCAGCACCATCATAGACCCTTAGCGTTAGGCTGAATCTAGAGCAACCTCTCCGGCAGTGCCTTCACAACCCATAATAGAAGCTCGCCCTCTTTTATGTTACAGATTGTAGATTGCAGCGAGGAAGATCACACAGTCCTTCCAATCACATTAAGGGACATTGGGAGTGAACTTTCAAAGTTTCACATTTTTATATTGATTTGTCTGAAAAATGTATTGTGATTGCATTGGTTAAGTTAATATGCACACAAAATTTCATTAAAATGAATAAATATTTAAGAGCTATAAATAATTTGATTCATTTTGTTACGTAAATACATCGCGTAATCAAAATATCCCACTCGGCTCATAAGTTCAGAAAATTGACTGGCATTTTTGCAATTGGAGTTTTGAACCACATACAAAAATTGTGTGGAAAGATATTTTAAATAAATTTGATGATTGAACCATGAACATTTTTTAATCTATAAGAAATAAATTTTTTAAAATATAATTTCTTCACAGAAAAAATATTGGTGTTAGTATGTATTTTGTTTCCTAGAGTATTGCAATGGACACTTCTGCACTTTCTGGAAAATTTTAATTTAATTTAACAAAAAACCGAGAGACTCGTGGTATTTTTGAATATGTGAAAATGAAGTTTTGAGAAAAACGCTGTTTTATAAAAAAAGCATGCTAGAAAGCAGTAAATTGTGCACTTTACATATTAGAACCCTCCTGTGTTATCGTTGTGTGTCCTTATGTGTTGTGCTACTTTTGCCACCTGTAGGTATTACTGCTTGTGGCAATTGACCTCCTCTTCTCTTAGAGTTGAGTCGTATCCCAGGGTCTTACTGATCTTTGTAGCTGTTGCCGAACATTTCTCTTCCCTTACCACAGATCTTAGCTCCTGAGAAGCTGAACAGCTCGTATTAAAAACAGAAAAACAATTTAACGTCCCTATTTCTAGCCGCTTCTTAGAAATAAAAATTTCTTTGGGACAGTTTTTCCAAATTAGTGAACATTTTCATTTGAATTTTGTATCCCTCCATGAGTTAGTGCAAGTTAGTCTCTGGTAGATAGGGAGAATTCTCCTAATTCAATAGACATCTTGCAATGGCTCTGTGGAGCCTCTTTGAGAGCTATGCTCTATTATAGAAACACCAAGGGTCGGTCCCTGCGGGGTACTTCTGATGTTACGACTTCTGGTCTGTTGATCTGTGTAACATATATGACAGTTTTCATGGCAGATGCTTCTGGATGGCCTGTATTTAGTAGCTGGTTAGTATGTGTACAGTGTCTAACTTTAGCTTACCACGGCCACCCAGTGTCATCAGCGTCTTCCGTTAGCTTGAAGAAGACTGTAGTCATCCTCTTTGCTACATGATTGACACATTCTTCCTTCACTATTTCCACATCAGCACCGCCACTTCCTTTAGGTATTGGTGAGTCATCAGACAGTACAGTTGTGTATCTCATTCCACACTTCTGTACTGAGGGAATATGGCAGGCTGAAAAAGGACACGCGAAGCTCTTAAAATGGCTATAGAGTCAGAAAGAATAGGGAGGGGGGAGGCGGAAACAAACGTTGGCTATCTATGGATGTCCAATTGTTCAAAAAACCATTTGCAGCACAAAAAAAAAAAAAAGTTTTCGATTTTTTGGCCAAAAACTTGTTTCTAAAATCCCATAATGCACTTGTAACTATTAACCCATGGGCGTCACAAAATGATGGTATAAATTAAAAATAAGAGGAGAGATAAAGAGCGAAGAGGTGGTAAAATGAAACCGAGAATGCGGGAGAGCCCTGAAAAAGAACCTAAAATATGTACTTGTCCACATCGAATGCTATACTGTTCCCAAGAGGATCGAACCCAAATCCACAGCCCACAAAAGAAATAATCCGGACTTCTGAGTATCAACGATAACATTAAAATGTGGAAACGTTTGTAATCTAAACCTGAAATTGTCTATTCTTACACCTAATGCAAAACAATTGAAAACCTTTACAAATGATGCTGGTCAGAGGTAAGCAATATAACATGGAAGGCGTGCGTTTAGCTTGAGCAAGCAGTCAAACTCTGTTTTCATACATATTTCATATTAAAGGGCGCCTTGGCTGGAGCAAAGCGCTCCATAGGGAATTGCCCCAAGATGCAGCGGTCCCACCATCGCTAATAGCACGCTCCAGACGGGCAAATTGCTATGCTAAACACAATGGGGGCGATTGCTGCGAACTGTGAAATATCTTTCCTAAGCTCTGTACGAACATTACCTACTAACTATAGCGGAATAGGGCTCTTATAATATTACCGGAGCTTCTCGGCTGTTCTGAAGAGCAGCTTTGTAAAATGAAAATATTTTGATTCCGTATTACGAAAGAGGAAGAAGAAAGCTCAATTTTCTTTATTTATTTCAGAATATGATGATTACATAGTAGACTATAGAGATCATAATAAAAGGAATAAAAATTACAGTGTAAGCGTAAAAGAGAATAAAGAATTTTCATTTCAAAACTTGTCATTTTCAATAACTACCTAATAAAATAATTCAACTTTAACAAAAACAGATCAATTTGGACATTGAGGTCCAGTTTAAAGCCAATATTGATCAAATTTTAAGCTTCACTCCCCCAATTGGTTTAACATATCACCTCTACTTTAGTATTTAAAATTTAAAGAGGATTCAATGTTATCGCGTCTTTTGTTTTCTATCATTGTCTGGCATCCTGGACTATTGTTAATCAGCATTTAATGTAATAGTTTATTTTCATTAATAAAACGGCATATTCCCTACTAGTAATAACAAATTGTAAGCCTATTAGCCAGGGGTTCCGAAATAGGCTGTATTGCTAAAATATAAATAAATGTAATTTTGCCCAAAATACATTGTTTGCTTCATCTTACAACTAACTGACTTATTTTCATTCTGTGAGGGGCGAAACATAAATGTAGTCATATTCACTTCAAACTTCCTTCGCAATATCTAAATTTGTGTTTTTTTTAAAATTACATTTACATTAATGGGTGGTTGTTAAAACTAGTAAGTTTTGAAATGAAAATTCTATATTTACAAATTTTATCTGAAAGAATAAACTTACATGGTAACCGGTTCCTTAGCGTTTAGCTGTTTAGTTGTAAATGAAAATAAAAATTATTTATGTATATACAATATATTAGAAGGTAGTTTTTCAAGCCACAAAAACTACATAAGCGCGTAATTAGTTCAATATAGCAGCTATAATATTGTTTCAAGGATACCAACTCAAAATCCATTAAGTTTGCATACTATAAAAGCCCCATTCTTTATTATTCATTTCAATCTAAATGTCTGTGCCATCTCTAACAGACGTGAATCGCAGCCCATAAAGCTAACAGGATAACATAAATAATAATGGAAAAATGCCGATCTTAAACAAACAAATACCATATTGCAAATTTAACTCACCTTCACAGTGCTTTAGTTCACAAAGCGGCAGGCAGTAGATGAGCTAAGTCGTCATTGCATGGGCATAACAGACAGTTATCATCATGGCTTACTCGTCGGACATAACGTAAAGACGTATTGTGGAGATATGGTAGTGCGTCGTTCTATGCCCAACATCGCCATTGTGGCCGATAACTCAGAACATTGTGTCAGACTGCTCGATTGCAAGAGTAAGAGAGGAGGGTTTGAAGAAACCATGCACGACTAGTTTGGGAAGGCTCAAGACTGTGGCCTCGATATTAAGAAATCGCTTCCTAAGAGACTGAAAGTAAACGACTTAGATCATGATGGGTGGCGAACCTGCTAGTGATAAAAATGAAATAAAACGATGAGTTTCATTTCCTGTCTTACATATTAAGTTAATTGCAATTACTAATACTCATAGGATGTTTACCTTTTCTTATTGGAAATTATAACAAACCTAAGTTTACGTCAACGCTAGTTTTCCAGCATATATTATTTTGTCAAAAAAAAAAAAAAATCATTTTTCTTTTTGGTGCTATTTTAAAGTACAATTATTCTTCATATTTTTCTTCCTCTTGACTTTTTGTTTATTTACGGACACGCTTTAACATCTCAGGTCATCAGCGTCTTCCTCTTGATGTTAATTTATCTCCATTCCTTCTTTAACGAAAAATATCCTTTTTTTCATCATTTAAATTTCCTTTTCATCATTTAAATTAATAAAATATCAAAGTTGCCGTTATAATTATATGTATATATTTCGTTGGGAAAATAAAGAGTATGGTTTATGTATAAAGTTTATCATGTTCTCCTTCAAACGTCTCCGAGTTTATGCTTTTATCGATCGTTTTTTCGGCACACTTTCCTCCACTAATATTATTGCCAGCTGGCGTTGAAAGGTTATCTAAAGCAGCATTTATTTTCTGTGCGTTTTTCATTTATCCATTACTTTACAACATAATAACGAATACAAGCAAAAAGCTTTTCATTCATACGTAAGTTGACATAAATTATAATATTAAAACATTCATTACGGGCTAAAACTCGACCCATATAAATGTTGTATAGATTTCCGCAATTTTTACTTCTTTATTTATCTTTCATGAGATCCATTAAAATGTTTTTCAGTTAGAATATGAAACATTTCTTTAATTTAAATTTCTTTATGTGAATATCACCAAGTCTCTAACTTATATAGAAATGAGAAAAATAATGTAACACTATGAACAAATGTAACTAAAATAACAATAGAAGCAGAGAAAGGATAAAACCCTTCTCTAGTCATTGTTATTTTAGTTATATACATTATATATAATGCTCAAGACTTTATATTACGTCTTCGTCATATTATGTCACGCTCTATATGGTCGTTGCGGAAAGATCAGTTCACTGAAGTAAAAACTTGATTATGATTGTCTCGTTCCAAGTGTTAAAATACCGGCAAACATTTTATGTACAATTTCTACGCATTATAATTGTAATAGAGCACATCACTTATAAACAACTATTTCCATAATAATATTCGATTACACAATGATTATACCATAACGATCTCGTTTCGCTTTCCTCAATAACCGTCTTGTACTCAACAATTACACTTACAGCCACACGCTCAGCGGCAAAGTTAACTGACACGAATAACAACCCTTTAAATTTTTACTTAGTAGTTTTACTTTTTATTTTGTCCCTTTATGTCTACAGCCAGACCACTTACAAATTTTTTCATATTGTGCACTGATGACAGCTTTAATGGTTGTAAAAAACAATGCTTTTTCATGCACACAGTATATAAGGAGGAACTTTATTAATATGTATTGAAAGGCCACTGAAGATGTCCGCCGCAATTGTGAACGAAACTTCTGGAACTCCCAGCTCAGCAGACCACGACATAACAGTCCGGAAGATATCTCTAGTGACAACTGCGACTCCGGCCATGAAAGCCTACGTTCCTACAATAAAAGGTTATAATTCTAGTATATAAATAGTATTTTGTCCTCCAACTTTACTATTTTCATCGTTTTTTCTCCCCTACCAGTCCAAAGAAGTTTAGTGCCTAACATACGATGTCTTGTTAAAGAAAGAACACCATGACACTCAGAGAGGTGGTTTCGGTTGTAATAGCAATGGTGGTGATTCTCGCAGAACTCATGTTCTTATCTTTTGTCTCAAGAATGTTGATGGTGAACAGTAATTTTTGAAAGGTTTAGAAAAAAAAAATGGCAGTTAAGCTATGTGTAGAGTCCTGAGGGTTTTCTCCGGTAATGTCGGAGGCTTAAGTGTTTGCTAGGAGACGATTGACTCAATTCCCTGTAAAGCAGCTACTTAAAGAAGCGCGTCTTTTATGTGGTGGCTTATTTGAATGTCAAGAGTCATTGAGATGTTAGAGGGGAGGCAAAAGGGCTCTTGTCTCTGCCTTAAACTGCTCACGACTGTTAAAATGTATTGACAAACATGCCATTATATTATCAAACATGAATTGTAAATGATGTTAGGAAACCGGGAAAGATGCTCGTTAAACTTTTTATAACGATATTAGTAGCAGCCGTTGTAATTTATGGGTTTTAAAATGAGAGAGAGAGAGAGAGTTACCATTAAACTGAGCACTATAAAAAGAATGAAAATAACATATTGAATAGGACATTGGGTAAAAGACAAGAACTAAATCCTTAGGAAATGAAATAAATGATTCAAGAGAAGAAGCATAAGCAATAAAAAGGAATCCACCTGTTAATTGCCTGATCCGGACACAACTCCGTGGGACAAGTTAATGACCTTTATCTTCAACTTCAACAATAGAGTGGGGTAACTCAGGTGGTAACACTTGAAACTGGCACTTGGGAGGTTCAGGGTTCAAACCACTTGCTGCCGAAATCTTAACCTTTTATTTATTATTTTTTTCCCTAGTTTCCCCTGGTCGCTTAGGTGAATACTGGGAAGTTTTTACCCTCTCATTTCATCTCATTTCATTTCTGTTGTTGGTTCTGTTACAGGGCCGAAAGTGCAGGCCATTTGAGCTGGTGCGATGCGACGGTGGCTTGCACTTTGGAAAGATTTCTGTCCTAGAGTCTGCTATTGAAACGGCTCTTCTGAGGGGCTGGAACTTTTAGTAGGGAGCTACGCTAGTGTCAGAATGTTCTATGTGGAAACATTAGGGACCCCGCCTAAGCCTGTGCCTCGCCAACCCTGGATCTTCGTCTTCTGGTGTCTGCTCATTAACAATCCAACCCAACCATGGTTCTTAAAGTTGTAGGTTTCGTGTCTGTTGCACCTACAATTGATGGGATCGTCTGTTTGGGGGATTTAATATTTATTTTATCTTTTGCTTCATTTTTAGATAGTTCTTGTTCTCTGGGATTTTCTTCATGCTTTACTTTCTCGTGCGGTTAAACCGTTCGCTATTCGTATATTTTAACATCTTTGATTAATTATTTTTTGTAACCTGCAATATTTCAATGTGTGTATAAGTCTTCATTTCTCCCTCTCTTTTATTTCATGTTTCGCTTCTGCATAGCAGTTTTTTTTTTTTTTTTTGTAAGTCTAAAAATATTCTTGCTAAAATTCCTTGTGGATAATTTCATTAAAATATACACGTTTTTCAGCTTTTCTCTTTTGCTTTTATCTTCCGACATATATAAATCGTGTATAGTTCTATAGCATTTATTTCTTTTATAATGTTTGCTTTTATCCTGCCCAGTTTACTAGAAAATTCTATAAATTTACTTTTGATTGTTGATATTTAAATATGCTCTCTAAATTTGGTTATGCTCAAATAAGAGTCATGCATATTTTATTCGTAGTTCTTTCCAGTCGTATCTTTATTTTAGAAATGCAGGATTCAAATGATGAGGTTGCAAGATCCATGTCGTTCATTTTAGGGTTAGGACTGCCATCTTTCTGCAATCAGAATTGTCATTTGTTTAGGATTTCCTCCTATAGATGGCTTGCCGTCTCCATAGTTAGTAGTTCCATCTATCTGAAAACTAAATTTTTAACTGAAAGGAATGATCAGTCTCTTGTCCAACTGCCAGCCTGAAGGACCAGTCCTAACTTTATATCCTCGAAATAGAGTACTCCGTTTATATTTCCAAGTTCTGGGTAACTCAATTGCCTTGGGATCTACACTAGCTCCAATATTTTAAATATGTACTCTCCAAAATGTTCCCTCGCCTTTAAAAGATGATTGCCAATAAGAGTAAGATGAATTCCTTAAAGATCATCATCTTTATTAATTAATTTATGTATTTGTTTAAAAAGTATGGCAAGAAAAATGCACAAACATCTAAAGCTAAAAATAAAAAATCAAAGGCATAAAAGTTGTAACAAGGTTTGCAGATTCTGATGTTAAGTTCAAGAGCAAGCCCAGAAATAACCCCAATAAGATTTTTCTCAGTACCTGTGGAACTTGGTGCTTCCTACATTTTCTCTCGGGTCTATTTCTCTGAAGGATAGAGCTTGACACCCGCAACCTTTTGCAGTAACAAGATTTCGAAACAAAGGCATTTAAGTCGCTTTTCGCTTGATGTAATTCGGCTGAGTCCCCTTGCCGTTGAATAGGCTGCATCCAAGTGTTGAGTGGCGTTTATGAATATGCAACATTTTCCCCCTATGGTTGGAGGGGGGCACCTAGTGATCTGCTAACTATCGCGTTACCCAACCCCCCTCCGGCGCTCCGGTTATATGCTCGGCAGCTGGCGCCCAATGCGATATCTACAGATGACCCCGTCTCCTATTGACCGGCCATGCATGTACTTGCTGGCATTTACGTCAACCAAGAACATTTCTGGTGGGCCTAAGGACAGACAGAATCGCATTCTGTGAGATTAACAGGTGGGAGACAAAGACAAACATGTACTTCGTTTTGCGACTGCGGTTAAGGTGGGATATAAAATTAATTATCTTTTTAAATACAGAGTACCGTTTTCTAGACACTGTTCCCAAACTCTAGAGAGGAAAGGTTTTAGATAACCGAGGTTAAAGAGCATGTTTAAACAGTACGCAATTGAAATTATAATCGTAGACAAAATTGTATTAAAAGTTGAATTTGTAGGACTTTGAACTACTAAACAATCGACAACATAAAGGTTACTCTAAAAAATATTTCTCAGTATAATTAATTGCCTCGCAAATATGCCGGGATTTTAAAAGCCTATTCTTTATCACTTAGAACTGTAACATAAAATTGTAAATAATTATAATTATTTATGTAAGAAGAGAGAAAAGTAGAAATTTATTGATGAGTAGAAAGTTTATTTCCCAATACTGAATTCATGAATGTATAAAAGATGTTCACATGCCACATACAGTATTTTTTCCACCATAAGCACGAAAGTAATAATTCATTTCAATATTAAATAATGGGATTTTATTTTACCGCCACGGATGGCCCAAGTCGTTAAGGCGGAAACTCATGAGCGGGAGGTCTGGGGTACGGTTCCAACCAGGACCTTCCTGCTTGACTAGGTTTTTTCTCAATCATTATAAATGGCAAATGCTGGGGAGGTACCCTAAACATAGACCTGGAACGTATCCTTGCTTAAAAATTTCCCAATAGTCATTTCATCCCATGTATCACCAGAGCCCATTCTCTGTAATGCCTCAGTAGTTAAAACGGGCGTTAAACACAATTAAAAAAAATAGGTGACTTTGCCATTGCTGAAATCATAGCGGAAATATTGTCAAAGCAGCAATTTCGGTTGTTATGAAGATATAGAATAAATAACTATTCTGGAATTATTTGCGAATATATGAATCTGGTGAATGAAAATATTGAAAGAAAATATATATTTATACCAGAAGAGTTTTAAAGTGATGCTAAAGTTGCTGCAGTTTCGAAGATATCTGCTGCGGTATATGAAAAGCAATATAATATTTTTTTTTTGAAAGGAAAAGAGTCAACGTGAGAAATAAGTGTTGCTTGAATGTTGTGTTACTAACTATTGTTTATTTCCTTCATTGTTTTAGCACTTAAGGTGCATTTATTATAATTCTATTCTATTTAACTCAAACTTTTTTTCAAAGAGCGAGTTAAAATATTAGCAGTGAACATAACTAGTATTTTAGGTTTCCCAAGGTGTTTACCAGTTTAGATGCTAATTATGGACGAGATTTTATTATCTATATCACTATCATTTATTAATGTAATTACACACTCTATAAATAATTGTCTGTCCTGGTGATCTGGTAGTAGCCATAGACACCTCGTAGACACAAGATCATGGGTTCAATCCCGCCCAGAATCGATGGATTTTTTCGGGCGTAAATACTCCAGGTGTGGCTTCCTTCAAAAGGGAAGTAAAGCTGGAAGTAAAGCTGTGGGTCTCTTGTCGTAAATTTATGGAAGTAAAAGAACCTCAAGACTAAAAAGAGGCCTGTGAACAAAATTGATCGGCAGTTTCATGCCCTGAATTGAATGAGGCGCCGATGACCTGAGATGCTAAAGAACTTCCGTAAATAAACAAAATCAACAACTCTAAATAATCAAATGTCTTTACTTATTCTTGTTTTATTATTTATCACTGTTTGTACATGTAAGATATCTGCTTTGGATCCCAATGATTTTGATTTCTTCTCTGATACATTTAAATTATATTTAAAATTACTTTCCCTAATTCGTATACATTCACTTGTAAACATATTTTGTCGGTGCTAAGTTTCCCTAATTTTTTAAATGAAAAAGTAAAGAGGAACAAAGATAAAGAGCACGTTTATTTCAATATTACTCCATTTTTTCACGAACTCATCAACGTTACTCAAGCATTTGTACTGATTATAATGAGTTTTTCCATACCCAAATGTTAGAAAATGATTTCCTGTTCCTTGAGTCATTTAAACACTTCATTTTTGACACTGTTGAAATATCTCCAGATGCATTTTTCCCTCCACCTTCCAAACATGAGCGAGGAACCTGTTGCGAATGTCAATTGTCAAATTGTTCTGTATTCTGCAAATTCATAGCAAATTTTTTACATCTATTGTAGAATGTCACATTTGTTGCATGTACAAGCACAATGCTTATCAGTGGTTGTTTTACAGGTTCCCCACAGAAATCTAGTAACTGCGCGCAATTTTTTGCCTGTCTCCTTCAGTACTCCCGCTATTTTGTAATTGCTGATGCAATGGAAGTACACGTTAAAGGCTACAAGTTGCAGAGAGCTGCGTGTGTTTGTTCTGGAATAAATAATTTAGGAAAATTTACTTTTTGTCTTACCCTCATAGTATAATCTGATGTACATATATTTACAACTTGAAAATGTTTACAAGAACAATAGTAGAGTATTTGAACATAATTTGATGGCCTATTACATAAGGTAATTTCAGACTAGTTTGTATTGAGTTTAAATCCGCATTTTTTTTACTAAAAGAAAACTTGAGTCCAAGTCAGCACCGATTTTAGTAGGAGCATAACTGAATCTATTAGATGGGTAGTATAAATGTATTTGAATACAATCAAAATATATGTATAGTGTCTGCATTGTGTTTCAGATAACATTAGTGTAAGTTGGCTATAATAGCAGGCGGTTGATAGTAGTAATTGCAATACGCTAGAAACATCAGGCTAAATCTTTTGACCTTACATCTAGAATTTTAGATATTTTTCCTACAACTATAACATAATTATTAAAGTATGTGGCTAGGGATCTTCTCGTTTAAAGCTGTTACAAGATGGATATTAAGTTGATAAACAAGGCACTACTGAAATCAGTACGTGTTAACGTTTTGTTTCGGAGTGTAATACCTAATAGCTGATAATCTTATTTCTTGTGCCTCAGGAAAGTCAAAATATCCAGTGGGAAGTTCATAAAAAGCATTAACAGGGCCCTAAACTCGCAACATGGTTGCCTGCCCTGTACTGTTCCTCACCTTCTGCAAAAGATAACATAGGAGGCCATGAGAATTGCTCGCATTTCGTGCTGCACCGTCCTCAAACATAATTACGGCGCGTAATTAAGTCCCTTTGAGACGATGATGAAGACGTAACACAGAGAGAAACAGTTTCTGGCTGGTTCTTCCCAAGCCCAGAGCAACTGCTGCCTTAATTTTCAAAACTCCATTACCTGCCGACATCTCTCTCATGTCATTTCAAATTTCTTTGCTCAAAAAACAAAACAAAAGCTCAGCGGTAACTCGCGAAAAAGGACAGTAGGTGGCTTCGGTAAAAAAATGCGTTTTTTTTGTTTACGTTTAATATTAATTTAGACCTTTGGCCGTAATATAAGCCGTTTGTGTGAAATTAACTTTTAAACAACGTGACAAACTCTGGCATGTATTTTTTTCAGCTGCTAATTTCACTTCATTTTTTCTTGCTAGCGTTAATTTCAGCTGAAAAACATTTCAAAATAGTTGGGCTAAATATCATTAGCTTTGAACTGGTCCTATGTATTTAGATTTTTGGTGCATTATCCTGTAAAAATCTTCTTATTCATTTCTTTGCAAGAATTAGCTTTCGTTGGCGTGCTTCTGGATTAAAACTTATCCTTTTTATCTTCGATGAGATCATACCACATATTTCCTAATTTTGGATTATAATCTTTGCTTGAATTAAATATTTATTAAAATGTTTTATTCTATTTTTCAGCTATATTAATTTTTTCATGCTTTTTCTAACACCTTCAAGGGACGGAAAAAATCGATATAACTTCTGATTTTCTTTTAACTCCATTGTATTTGAAAGATAGCTTTGGCACATAATTGTATACATTGTTTTATATATACATTTCCGCATTTTTATCAAATATTGTTGGATAGATTCATTTAATTCACAATACAGCGGGTTTTAAAAGGTTACTGCTAGTTTATGTGTGGATTTTATCAAGAGATCATATACTAGTTCGGTTTTCGATCAGGAATCGTTTTCTTCCACATAATTGTGAATCAATACAAGTCCTTGAATGTAAGAAACTACGATGTGAAGAGATATTGTTTTATTACAGTAGAATTTGCCTTGATCTTCAATTGTTTCACATTCTTCTCTATTTCTTCCTCCGTTTCTTTCACATAAGAGAGGGTCCGCTCGAATGGCCAGCCCACGCCCCTGATTTGAAACCACTAAGATCACTTTTGAGAGACATGTTAAAATCCTTTACAATACACCGGGGACAGCCCAGAAGCACTTGCAATACCTGACCTGTTTCTGGAGAGAATGCACCAGAATTTCATTCGAAATTACTGCACCTACACTGCATTGGTTGTCAATACTTCTAATGTCTGCTGTGATAGTGTATTATTCTGTTTATTTATTCATTCATTTTCTCTATAAGAGTTAAGGGCATGGTGCCTTTTCTTCCACTCTACCGACATATAGAGTACAATATACATAGTTATATAATATGCAGAGCTAAAGATATTTACATGTATTTAATACATGTAAATATTAGCATATTTGTAATAATGTTAGAGAGTTGACAAAGATAGTGTTAGATTTTAACTTGTAGTAGTAGTAGTAGTAGTAGTAGTAGTAGTAGTAGTAGTAGTAGTAGTAGTAGTAGTAGTAGTAGTAGCAGTAGCAGTAGCAGTAGCAGTAGCAGTAGCAGTAGCAGTAGCAGTAGCAGTAGCAGTAGCAGTAGTAGTAGTAGTAGTAGTATAGTAGTAGTAGTAGTAGTAGTAGTAGTAGTAGTAGAAGTAGTAGTAGTAGTAGTAGTAATAGTAGTAGTAGTAATAGTAGTAGTAGTATAGCAGTAGTATAGTAGTAGTAGTAGTAGTAATAATAGTAGTAGTAGTAATAATAGTAGTAGTAAAAGTAGTAGAAGTAGTATAGTAGTAGTAGTAGTAGTAGTAGTAGTAGTAGTAGTAAGTAGTAGTAGTATAGTAGTAGTAATAGCAGTAGTAGTAGTAGTAGTAGTAGTAGTAGTAATAATAGTAGTAGTAGTAGTAATAGCAGTAGTAGTAGTAGTAGTAATAGTAGTAGTAGTAGTAATAATAGTAGTAGTAGTAGTAATAGCAGTAGTAGTAGTAGTAGTAGTAGTAGTAATAGTAGTAGTAGTAGTAGTAGTAATAGCAGTAGTAGTAGTAGTAGTAATAATAATAGTAGTAGTAGTAGTAGTAGTAGTAGTAGTAGTAGTAGTAGTAGTAGTAGTAGTAATAGTAGTAGTAGCAGTAGTAGTAGTAGTAATAATAGCAGTAGTAGTAGTGGTAGAAGAACAAGAACAAGAACAACATGAACAAGAAGTAGTGCGAGACTAACTATTGTGATTCCTAGAGTTGAGGAGATCTTCGTTTAAATTGTATTATTATACGACTATCTGAAGGTTCCTGAGGAAGGGAGTTCCAGATTTTGGGAACTGACACGCTGAATGAGGTGGAGTAAAAATGTGTTCGGTGATGGGGATAGACAGTAAAGTCACATTCCGGGTCCGAGGCAGGGATAGTTACACGAAGTGAGAGGCGATATACTGAGGTCTGAATGGAGGTATGGGTGGTTTTGAACAGCAGCATAAGGGAATGTAATATTTTAGTTAAAAAGATTGCATAAGGTACTATCATTTTATTATACATTCTTTGTATTCAAGGTATTGATATAGAAGAACGTTTCCTGATTGAAAGTTGCTCTTCTGTGACTGCCTCTATGTCCCTGGTGCTTATTAGTACCTAAACTTTTTCTGTAATCATTTCGTTATTTACCTATACCCCATTCAGTATTAATCGTCATTTTGAACTCAGGTAATTTAATTCTGTTACAGTTCTATTATATCATTAATGCAAATTTGTGCCTAGTGACTGTTGTTTTCCACTCATTACCATAGAATTGGTCTTTGCACTCAAAATACCTTGTTATAAGTTTTCTTTACTTTTCAAAATAACTATGAACTTTACTACATTTTTAGTTTCTTGTAGTGGGTATTTAATTAACATTAACCTTCAACATAACAAGAATGATAAAAACGAAACATAGAAAAGTTGATATTTTGAACGGAGAAAAGAGAGCTGAAATAGCTACCGAGGTAGTTTTGTAGAAAAGTGTAACAATGTTTTTTTATTATTATTTTAATAGTGTTTAACATCGTTTAATGCACACTGATGATACACGAGATGAAATTATAACCTTTTTTTAAGGCATGAAGCGTTCCAGGTCTAAATTTAGGGTACCTCACCCTACCATTTATGAAGACTGAAAAAAACCTGGAAAATAACCACGTTCAGGGATGACGGTCCTGGCGGGAATCGAACCCCAGACAGCCCGCATACAAGTCCATATATCAGCGATCTCGGCCATCTGTGACGGTTGCAGCGATGTGCAGCATTATGAAGTAAGTTGTGTTTGCACCAAACCGTGTTAACTAAAGTTTGGAATCAGGCTCAGCAGAAATTTAAAGTCACGGCGAAACTCGAACCAAGGATCTTCGGCTTACCTTGTCAATGTTCTTAGCATTTGTGCTATCTTATCCTGTTCTACAATAACTCCTTGATGCGTTAACTAAAGGAAAATATAAGAAAAGATTTCAGAGTGGAAGAGTCTGGGCATGTAATTTATTTTCTGAAAGCAATATAGAAAGCAGCTGTGGTTGAAACAACTTTGCGTGGTCGGTCGCACATCTCTTGATGACGTTCCACGACCAAGACAAGCAGATAGGGCTATCACAAGAAACAGTTCGTTCAGCTTACATCATTGTCTGAGAGAGTAAGAGAAACAGAAATGAATTTACTTTAAAATTAGATGTCAGTCACAGAATTTCCACATAGTTCTCCATAAACATCTGCATTGTTGATGCACAGAAGTGTTTTTTCTTCTCCGATCCACATTGTCAAGACAACAAGGAATAAAATGGAGCTTTATTGTTGGGAAAAGATTGGTTTTGTTCCTCGCCAAAGGAATTTCATAAAGTTGGTATTAGTCACTTTGTGTTACAATTAGAAAACTATTCTATGACTGAAGCACACAGTTATTTCTGATCTACGTCCGCAGATGGTTCGGTTCCCCTCGTATTTTTCTTCTGGCACTACTTTGATCAATAGCATGCACAGTACATAAGTTGTATTTCATAATGAGTATTTACATGTGCATTCACACATTTCTGACATCTTTTAACGTAATTTACGTTTGCTGCTTACGCAATTCCTCCAAACAATGATATTTTCTTTACAACAGATATTTTCTCTGTTCTACACTACACTATAGTAAAATTTGCTTCATTAACACCGGGCGTATTGATAGCATGTAATAAACAAAGACAGAAAGAATATTTATACCCATAGCAGCAAACTTCGACTGAAGCCATCAGCGCGGGGACTGAATGTTATGAGGGTCACTAAGAAATTTTTGAGAGTGAAAGCAATAAAATTTGTATACACGATCTTTTCAAAGTATTCTCAGTTACACTCTATACGGTCTCATCTGTTCAAACCATTTTGTAAATGCTGAATGCCATACTTTTTTTAGATAGAGCGCAAATAAATAAATTCTTCGTATGCAGCCACCGTGGGTTCAAGTAATTCACATCATTGACCATTTTTTCTTTAATTTGAAGAATAGAAATATATTGGATTTGAACTTAAGGAACATGGTGCAACTCCTAATTCCTGCCGACAATGAGATATTTCCAGCTCAGTGTGGACAGGGGCATTATTATGGAACAACAGGTTTTCATGCAGGCCATCATATTAGGACTCTTCGTTTTCAGTGCGTTATGGACTTGGGGCAGGCACTTTGTGTTGTATCATCTGACAAGACAGGTTTTTTTTTGGGCGGGGGGTGGATCATTCAAGTGCAACTGTAACAATGTGAACACTAGCTGAGAGGGGGGGGGATCATCTTATTGCTCGCCTTGTTTTTGTTGGGAAATTCTCTGCTGGGAAAATCCAGGCTGAGTTGTTCGCTTAGTTTCTGAAGCATACTGTTTTATTCACCTTTCGTCAACTATTATGGCATTAAACATGTCTTTGATTTTCCTCCATATTTTTTTTTTCCAAATTACCGGCACCAATCCACAAGTACTGTTTTCTGCTCAACGACAACAGAGCTTCCTGGAAATTTCCTTGAAAATTGTTTTCACTGCTGCCGATCCAAACTTCAGGGCTTCTTGAAACTGAAACTGATATGTCCAGCGATGATTCGCTCTGCTTTCATCACATTTTCAACTAATTTTGCTGTAGTGGGACATCCTGCGAGGTCCTCATATTTGAGGGAGTCCCTTCCATTCCTAAAATCTGGAAGCCATTGATAAATAATGGATTGCAAAGCGCAAATACCTCCAAATGCACGATGCAATCTCATCTAAAGTTGTAATAAATCACAGCGTGGAAATATTTGTTTTCGATGTTTAAAAAGTGGCCTCCTGAATGCGTGGTATAGTATATTCATTCAAGATGGTGAGCTATGGACATCCCAAAACGACCGACGAAATTATGAGAAAATTTCACAATGCTCTACTGAGTGATCACCGATTGAATGTACGCGAGGTGGTTGATATTATAAAGATCTCGATCGTTTACACAAGTGTTACATATGAGAAAAGCTTCCCGCTCGATAGGCGCCACGTGTGTTAATACTGGGAAAAAAAAAAAAAAAATTGAAACGAACATTTTGCAAGTGTGTTTGGAATAAACAAAATTCCAGTGAGTTTCTCCGATGTTTCATAACAGAGATGAAACATGGATTTATCACTACACGCCAAGGAGTGATGGCAAGAGATGAAAGTGCATCAAAGAAAGCAAAAACGATTCCATCTGCAGGAAAAGTCATGGCTACTGTTTTCTGGGATTCTCATGGTGTGGTGCTCGTAGATTATCGCCAGAAGGGCAGAACCATCACAGAGAAGTTTTACGCTTCACTACTGGAATAACTGAAAAATGCTATTCAGGCTAATTGTAATCACGACAATGCGTCTTCACACACATCTGGGATTGTCGCTGCAGAACTGCATGACCTTCGCTGCCAAGTGCTTCCACATATTCGTCCATTTCGCTTCCAGGGACTACTTTTTGTTCACAAACCTGAAAAAATGGCCGAGTGAACGAAAAGTCACATCAAATGAAGAGATTGAAGCCGAGACAGTGACTTATCTTTCACAGTTAGACAAAACTTATTTTGCTGAAAGTATGGAAAGTCGTTGGACTAAATGTAGTGAGTTACAAGGCAACTATGTTGGAAAAAAATCTCCTAAATTTTGCATTTTCTTGGTCTGGCTGAGAACTTTTAGAACTCCCCTCTTACTGCACTGTAGTGACTGATTTGCATTCCGCCACGTCTTGTCGCTTTATCTGTCAGTCCTTACCAACTTTAATTCCCTCAAAAGGATGAAACTGCCAGAGAATGTCATGAATTCAATACATTTATACCATTTATATACGAACTATATTTATTTCCTGATAATAGAAATCAGTAGGACAATAAAAACATATAATTGTATGTTTTGGGACGATTAGAAAAAGAAACTTAGGCAATTATTACGGGCTTTTATTCTTTTTAAAATTTTTATTTATTTTATAAGACATTAGCTCCAGTAAGGAAGGGAAATACACATAGCTATTAGAACTCTAAGGTAAACCTTAAGATTAGAACCTAAATTAATAAATAGTCTTCGTGGTTGGATATGCAATGCATCCCCCCACTTATGGAAATAACTAAGATTGGAAAAGCATATTGCAGAGCTTCTCGGAAAGGTGTTTCTTTCTATTTTTTCGTTCCTTCCAATCAAATTAGGGAGTAAGTGCTGTACCATCGTCTCAGATAAATGACTGAAGGGAATAAAGACACCTCGGTTTTACCCTATTGTTCTCCAGGGTGAAGAATACCATTTGTTGAGTTAGCCTTCTCCTCGAAGCTGCTTAATTTGATTTCGTTTTAAGTTATGCAGAACCGGAATGAGTTACTCCTATAACATCGATTCGCGCCACGGTTTTCCGTCAATTCACTTTTTGCAAGAATTTGAGTTTCATTATCGAGATGGCTGGCGGAGGAATGAAAAGGGAGGGCAGAAGTCTTGAACTTAGTTAATGGCCTCTGCCTCGTTTAGTTTCCACGTAAAAGAGAAAGGTACAGTATATAACACACATTTTGTATTCTAAAATAGAATATTGAACAGCCAATGAGACCATTCAAATTGAGCTTCAACAATAAGAAGCGAAAGTATAAATACATATGAAAGTAGTCACTTTTCTCTTCCAGCAAAGTAATTTTAATTACTTTTAATTTCAGTCCTCACTTTGATATTTTGGCAAGATTTAAAATAGAATATATACCTGAAGGAAAATCTCCCAGGATATGGCCGGAGAAAAGTAACTTTCCTATGCGGGAGAAGAATTTAAAAAGTAATCTAATTTATTCGACTATAAAAATGTATAATTCAAAAGCAAAATTGGAATTCACTTTGGAAAAATGGCGCTAGTGTAAAACCGTAAAACTAGTAAAATAATGCCACATGTAATATAAAATAATTTATTTTACACTTCAAAACAATTAATAAGGCTGAAGCACTTCATTTAATCAATAGTAAATTCTTTAGTGCCGTCCCTAAATTATCTGATTTTCTAGAACATGGATGCACTGAACAAGTTCCCATAAATTAAAAAAGCTACAAAAGGATCGTAAAGCCAATGTTAAGCAAGATTCGAGAATACTACAATAAAATATCACCTTAAAAACCTTAGAATACCTGGGTCACTGAGTATGGTTCAGTATGGGTAGAGCTTAAAGCGTCCTAATTTAGATTAATGGTCTAGATATGTGTGTTCACCCCAAGTCCCTAAGAAATCTCTCCGATTAGAATTTGTAGAATTTCCATAGCTATTCCAACTAATGGGAACCAAAGACAGTGAACGACTTGTACAAGCATGGAAATGATGGGGAGAGAGAAGAAGAGCCTTTGGAACAAAAAAATACGTGCAAGAATGGCACAGTAGATTATTTGCTATTGCATACCGATTTTAATCGTATACGGAATGCATATTAAATATTAAGAATTTGTTGTACATTTTGGCTGTATTGAGATATTTATAAAATTGCGAATATCCTTTTAATGAAACGACACATGTATTCTGTCCATTTGGATATGACAACTTTGGAATTTTTTTTATGTCCAGTACTTACGCTATTTGCCAAATTAATAGTAGTATAGTACCATAATCAGTGCACAGAATTTGCAAGAGTGTGAATGAAGCGTAATAGCAAGCAATCGTTCTATTTGCCAATTAAAAATAAAGGCGTGAAATGCTCACAACCATAAAAAGATAAAAAGCGCCAATAAAGAGGTAGGTAGTGTTGACTCTGAAAATAGGTAGTATCATAAAAGCAAAATGGTAAACAATGCATGTAAACAATAAAAATATATTTGTAAATAATATTAGCGATCCACATATTAAGTACTAAGTTTGGCAACATTTACTAAATAGTGGAGATTTCTACTTAAAAATACCGTTAGCTTGTACTTATTATAATTTTAATTCTTTTTCTGTTATGAACCACGAGAGTATCTCATTCGAAAACTGTTGAAATTCATCACCTTCAAACAGGTTACCTAACAATTTTCTGAAATTTCTAAATGCCCTGGTTTATTATAGGAACACGTTTCCCTATAAAAATGGTTAATATAGGAAAATATAGAATAGAACTCTGTACTCTGAAAATTTAAAACACCGATCAACATATTTGCGTTCTGTTGATTTTTCTACCATTCTATAATATGACTAAAATAAGTTCTATAATACTCAGGCCACAAAATGTTTATGTTTTGACGACTTTTACATTATTTACAATTTCAATTTTTATTATTTACGTGGGTTGTATTTTGTAAATTGTTCTCTTCAAAGGCGATACTCCTCAGGCTGGTTAATATACGAACAAAGAATTAGACTGTGTTAAACTGCGCATATCCAGTGTAAAAATTATGTGCTTTCCCAAAAATTGCTTTTTCTTTCATTGGTCTAGACTAGTGTGGAACATCGAGTAAGATGACGTCATAGCATTGTTCTAGGGTTATTGAAAGCGTGACTAGAAATACAGAGAAGAAAGGAGTAGCAGCTTTGAGATTTTTTTTTGTTTGTTTTATTTATGGACGCTCTTTAACATCTCAGGTCATCAGCGTCCCATTCAAATCAGGGCGTGAAACGGTCCACAAATTTTGCTCAGAGGTCTCTTTTTTCAGACTTGAAGTCCTTTATCGTGCCGTAAATGTACGACACGGGACCCACGGCTTTACTTTCCCTCCGAAGGAAGTCATACTTAGGATTTTTACGCCCCGAAAAAATCCATCGATCCTGGCCTGGTTCGAACTAGCGATCTTGGGTTTAGAAGGCAAGTGTGGTTACCACTACACGCAGCTTTGAGAGGCCCGTTTTTCGGCCAACATTTCCAAATTGTTAGGATCGTTACTTCGCCTCGTTTCATTCACTGACTAATGTATTTCTGCAAGTTATGTATTATATATTGAAATTTTAAAATTTAAGCCTTATATTTATTCTATTATATTGCTTCTTTAGGCAAACACCTTTTACATTAATCTTTTATGTTATCTTTTATTGTGTTATGTCAATAAACTGTGTAATATTTATTTTGAAGGCAAGTACATAGTATTACTAACGTTCAATTCTTTTTTCTATTGAGCTTTGACAGTAAAATGTTATGATGTTGGATTCGGAGGAAAGTACAGGGTAATATAAATATTTTATTATATTTAATTGTGCTGTGGAATCATACTTTTGTATTGCTTATGTTTAGAGCAATGTTTGATGTACTCTTGTGGAATACTGTATGTTTCAATATTTTTATATTATAACAAAGTGTATGTGTTATAACTATTCTCCAGAACATAAAACTACCTTCCCGACCACATTCTTACCGAGATTCCTAAATCAGACTCGATGGGAAGGCAGCAACGGGAAGATGAGATTTAAATGATAAAGAATTCAAGTAAAAACAGCACATGCCATACAATATAAAAAATATGAATAACAAATTGACTTCGGCTCTGTGCCCCAGATTGGGCACCAAATTTGAAGCGATTTGTTGTCGGCCTCACAATGAATTGCCAATTTAGAAGATATTATACCAACTTTGAAGTGGTTTGGTAAATTAATGAATGATCGCTTCTGTGTGGTTGCCTACACTTCAAATGACAACACTTTCTCAGGGTGAATTCTGCTATTTTGTTGACTCGTATTCAACAGGACTGGGAGAGGAGTTCAATGGTGTAAATAAGTACGCGACAAGACATAATACTCGTGTATATATATATATTAGTATTTTATTTCGCGTCTTATTGTGTTTTGCGTACGGAAGACTTAGTTACGTCTAATACAAACTTAATTGCCGCGTGTGAAACTTACAGGTGAGTGCCGCGGCGAATGGAACTGAAAATTGCTTAACTGATGACTGTTTATGTAAAGTGAGAACTGCTTCTGCGCAACTAATTCTGTGAACTATGTAAATGGGTGTGGAAACAGCGTGTATCTTGCCGCGTGTAGATCTTATACCTGCGTCTGAGAACTGAGAGCTTAGCAACTGAACTACGTGCATCTTGCCGTACGTAGATCCTATAACTGCGTCTGATACCTGAGTATTGAGTTGCGTCTTTTAAGACTGCTTGTGTCTAGCCGCGTGTAAAACTTCAAACTGAGTGTTGATTGTCGGAGTGACCCAGCCCAGAAATTGCTTCTTATATATTAAATTCAAATCAAATAATCCCTGACGCCATGGGGTCACAAATGCACGCGCAAGTTTTGCGCCTATCTTTAAAAGTTCAAGCATACATTGGCTGGTTCAAATTCATTTTTCCACGTTCCATTCGCTATTTTTCGAAATTTTAAAGGTTACCAGTACAACGGCCTGTCGGAATCAAAGTCCCAAACGGTTTTAAAAACCGTTCAGTTTATTAACTCTGCAACGGCAGTCTTTTTTTAAAAAAGAGTGGAGGGGCTTCGCACTCAACCCTAGGGTTTCTTCCTGTTGTATAGTTTTATGACCCTCTTGCCTTTCCAAGCTACCACAAGGGAAAAACACCAAGAGTCTTTTCTTTATACAATTCTTACATTGAAGTTAACTCTTATGACACCAATATATACATCATATTTATAATACTAATTACAATGCCAAAATATATGATAGGGCTTACACAAATATACATTAGAATTACATTTCAGTGGGTGTGGATCGGAGGAATTGTTACAAAATTCATAGTACTTAAATATACCAGCATACAATATACTCTTATTTCATTCATCAAGCATCACACCTTGACATAACAACCAGGCCAATTAGAAAGCCCGACAACGCTGAGCTGCAGTGCTGTCTTAAAACAACCTCCAGCTACTTACAGAAACAGCGTAATGCGAAATTTCCACATAGAATCCTTCAGTGAACTTGATTATGCAAAGTAATTTTCTGAATCTTAAGTAGTTAAATATTTCTGTATTATATAACGAAGCCGCCACTGCCCCTAAGATAATTACTGTTTATTACGGGGAAGTGAGCTGTGCCCCAGATCAGTGGCAGTCGATTCCACTCCGCAGCGCCAAGTAATTATGAAGGCGTTTAGCTATTAGCGAAGGTAATCTGGTAGACAACGTTATGGAACATCTCCTAGGATACCACGTTGCAGCCAATCATTAGCCTTTACTGCGGTATTTTATCCTATTCTAACGATAATGACGTCACGTAGCGGAACCGCGTTCAATTCCTACTTCCGATTCTGCCGGAATGAAGTGTCAAGGGGTTTTATATCGCGTTCTCTGTTTGGAGGTAATCTCCGTAGCTTGATGAAAATTTCAGATTGCTGAATGAACTTTGCTCTAATAACATTTAATGCCTTGATGCAATTCCTAATCCCTTTTCGCGTTCATATTGAATCTTCCAGTCGGCTGCGCGCCGACAGTTACCGTTTCCATAGTTTAGTCATGTTTAAAGATACGCTGCAGACTTCCCTCTCTGCAGCAACGAAAACCTAATTTTGCAAAGGTATTTGCTAATACTCCCAGTTCAGCTAAAGTCAGCCGTTTCGGTTTCTCCCGTTTCCTCGATTTGCTCTTTCATTTCTGCTTTCTTTTTCATATTATCTTAATGGCTGACTGTTACTTGATACTTTCGCAGTGGATAATTCTCAACCATCTGCTCTGTGCACTCCTGAGCTTTTAGTCGTGCCTTCCACTTATGACCTTGAGGAGTGTGATCTTGGAACCTTTAGTGGCGAACTGAAGGAATGCTAACTTTTCCAATAGCGATATGTTTTCATTAGTATGCCTGTCAATAGCAGGTAGGTGGTGATTGTGGCTCGTGTGGTCATTTAACCTCAGATCTATGACTAAGCAAGTCTACGTATAGGCCAGGGATGTCATTCCGTTCTATTACGTGCTCATCCACAACTCTTCCTCTTAGCTGCGCTCTTATTATAGAAATGTAAGTGAAGTACAAATAATGTACTAATTACAACATTTGACCTTAGCTTTTGAGTAGGGGTGGCGGAAAAAGAAAATATAAATTTAATGAAAATTGCGATTTATATGTATTTAAGCCGAGAAACAAAATGTTTGATTTTAAAATGCAATAATATTAAAAAGAGTACTATCAAAAGATATAATGAAATCTACCACGAAGGCAAATGCAAGGTTTTCATTCCGTTACGCAATCAGAAACTGATTTTTGCCAACGTGAATTGCTGCGTTATGACCCTGTTAACTATTAACTGTTGTCACGTGGTCGGAACTCGTAGCAACATTTTTTTCCTTTCCGTTATTGATTAATAGTAAATATTAATAATGCTGTATTATGCCCGACTCCTTTTGAAAACTTTTGAGACATTCGTATTCATTCATCCTCCCGTATACTGTAAACTGCATGCACGGGTTTTATTTCAGATACAGCAGTAGTATCATAGGAATGAAGATGCGGCAGCTGAGCTGCTTTATACGCACTGCTGACAGGCACTCCATCAAGTTTCTTCTTCTTTAAAACTCCCTTAAGTATATATAAAATTGTGACTCGACTTCTTGACATTGGATTCAAACTTTGTTCATTCATCTGAAAATTATACTTCCCAATGATACTTTTCTTCTGGAAATTTAGAACGAACTTCTCTACTACAGTACTTGTACGGTTTCTTTAGTACGTGGCAGATAACAGCCATGTTATCTTTGTTTTAGCGTCTATCTAATTCTCAGCATACTCCAAAATACAGAATTACAAAGTAGTAAATCTAACACGCACTTTCTAAAGAAATTTAACTGGCACTGTTGGCGTGATAAACTCGACTGAACAAGCTCAATTGACCGCGGCGGAACGTTAACCACATCTTAACGGGAATTGCGCGTCTACTGAAAGTCAATCGTTTTCACTAGTGTACACAAACTTCGATTGCGTAACGGAATGAGGGAACAGTGTAACTGAGATTCAGGAGAAGAAAAACACTTATAACATTATTAATTATAGAAAATGAAGCAACGGCATAATTCATTAATAACTGTAGCTCTTAGAGTAGTTTAATATATATATATATATATATATATATATTCGGCTTTTATTTATTATATTTATGGTACTTTCTTTAGTCTGTAATTGCTGAGTAAATAGGTAAATATTATGTCATTATGTTAGTGCTTAAAAGAGCTAAGACAATATGTCCATTTACCGAAGATTCCTTTATTAAGAATTATTGGTGCAATAAACACAATGTCTCCTCATGTCGAAGAATTAGCAGCTATCGCGAAGCATTGTCGGAAAAGGGACAGATGAATTAACTGAGAATTCTCTCCTCGTTCCACTGTTGGCCCCTTAAACTATGTGAAGTAATCGCGTGGTTAAAGACTTTTTTCCTCGTCAAACATATAAAACATGAATTTAATTGCTGATATGGACTAGTATTCTGCGCACACGCTTCTAGGCAACATACTCTTTTACAGATTATGTATATTTTTGTCATCTTTGTTAAGATAACGGGGGATTTGTTGCATTTTTATCGACCTCCGGCATGTTAGCCTATAAGCCTTATTGTGCTACTCCATAGGAAGAGACGCTTGTCACTGTTTCCAAAAATCTGTTCCTTGAACAAGTTGTAATATTTTGGTTCTTTCCCAAGTCTCTAAGAGTAAGTCTCTTTCTTACCAGGAATGGACATTTAAACAGGATTGGCTAGGCAGATTCCTCATCCTGTTTACTCATTCTGCAAGTGTGTTCATCTTTATAGAGTCCCACTTTATACTTCTGCCTGAAAAACTGTGCAGTATTTACCAAGGTTTATACTGATGTATGTCCTTGGAGATAGGCCATATATGTCTGCACTCGATTGTATCCATCGGTAAACTATGTAAGTTGGTTATGTTCTTTATTGCGCGCGATTTCTTCCATTCAGACTTCTCGAGATCCAAGAGTTGCCTTAAATGGAGGGGGAGAACAATATTGAGTATTCATTAGGCCATACCTAATGCTCAGTACTGAAATATCCAGGAATTTAGAATGGAGTTAAGTCCAGTTGTATACAGGACGACCTTTGGCCGGAGTACTTCTGAAGGTCCCTGTAACAACAGACATGCTAATCTCTGTAGCTTGGTAAACTACATGCTATAGTACTTAGTGGTGTTATTTTGTCATCTTAAGATGAGAATGTACAGCAGTTGGAGAAAGAAAATTAACATTTTGGTTTTGTGATAGTATGTGTAGTTTATATTTGTGGTATTCTTATATCTTGATTCTCTCTATTTTACGTGCTTTGTTCGTTTTTTACATTTTATAACACGATGAACACTTTTGAAACTGGTAAATCAAACCTTTCTTAGCTAGGAATCTTTTACTGCTTATATTTACTTCTGCGCAGAAAGCGACAGGACAATAGTTAACTTGTGTTTTCTACTTGAATTTCATACTTGGCAACTTCAGTATGGAAAGAAAGGTGTAATGGAAATCAGTTTGAAAATAATAAACCTGATGCAGATTAATAATAACGCACTTAGTAGTATTAATAGCACTACTAATTTATTTTTATTATCCAGTGTTTTCCAAAGGTTTTTGTCCCGTTAGAACGTGGTTCGCATAGCGGTGGGAAGTAAGTTATCTGGCAGCGGAAATGTATACACTCAAGTGCATACATTATTTTAATTGATTAGTGCCGTTGTCACAGAATGTATAGGAAACATTAGCCTTGCAGTGGCATATTTCAGTTTGAGTGCACAGTATTACCTTTCCTTCACAAAATTATGTCTCCGTAAAATAATACTTACATTTGAGTATCGTTTCTCCTAAATTCGTCTTCTAACATCATGGACAGACTTTTAGAATTTATTAACACTTAAGTATCTACGAATAAACACTCGCTATTCACTATTGTGCCTTGACGCCGCTCTTTAAGATATTACAGAAATATAAGAGAGTTATAGGGCAAGTGAACCTTCGGTGAAACGGAAAAGGCCTCGAGCGCATTGCTAACGCAGAGCAAAGTTGTCAGTTTGCGGTGAGAATGTACTCTGATCCCTTCTGCATACCCTAAAGATACTGTAAAGTGATTTTAACATTCATCCACGTTGAAAACTACTGCTACACCTCTGCATCAACCTTGCAGCAGTAAGAAGTGTATCGGTTGAATGAAAATGCTCACTTTACAGTAATCGGAATCTCATGCCCTAAAACTTTCATACCTTAAAAACGTTAAATATGCTAATTCATTTTGAATTTATCATTAAAATATCTAATAGATTTTTAGGTAACTTATGTTTAATTCATGGATTTTGAAGTGCATTTGCTGATTGCTGAATGTTTCATTATAGACATTATAGTTCACAACAAAGCTATTAGGAATATTTTCTTTTGCTATTCTTCGCCTGTTTGTAATGCGAAAAACGTTGTTTTAAATCGTAAGAAGTAACAGGCGTGCTGTAAGTTATTTTTTTTTTTTTGAACATTTTGTTGGTTTGTGAATGTTTTTCCTTAGAGAACATCTCGACTTTCAATCAGTTGATCATAGCTAACATTTTTGTAACGAATGTAGTTATTTTTTCATTTACTTTATTTTCTACAATTCCCAGTACTTATATTGTACTATCAACATTTACTTAAGATTATTGTAAAGGAACGTCAATTGTTTCCAGTGACTTGCTAGTTTTAGAAATACAATGAAAATTGGGTGATATGAACACAATGTCACCTTGTAGTTCATTTTTGAAGTCTACCTGTAGTACTTAATTTTACTTCCAGCATGATTAAAGTACAGAACACATTCAGATAAGTAATAACTATTCAACTGAACAGAAACACAGTGCAAATCTTGCCTTCAAGCACGGGGAATCATAACTGCTCGTGTGCAAAGAATGCAGAAGAATAAGTTTGGAATGATTACAAGTTGAGGTTGCTGATAAAAAGCCCTGCCCTTGAGCGATACATATAAGGACTATATCACAAATAAAATAATTTAAATATAATTCCCCTAAACTTGTAATAATTACACATTTGTATTATGAATACTTAACTTTTCAAGCTGTCTTGCAACATACGAATGTCGATTGTCAGTAATGCATTTGATTTATTTATGGACGCTCTTTAACGTCTCAGGTCATCAGCGTATCAGTAATGCAAATAGAGAAGAGCCAAATACGGGCTAGGGCCATTTCATGAATAAAATAAAAATAAAAGTAATATACGTATATTTTAAATAGGCGCATATGATATTAACTTTAAAATGTTATACTTACATATGAATAGCTAACTTTTCAGAAACCGCGAGACTGAAATAGACGAATAGACTATTACAGTCTCTGCCGTTCTATTTACATCACCAACTGAGAAAAACAAAACTGAGAACATTTTACCATTCTGAACAACGCGTTTATTAAGATTTATGGTTACTTAGGTATGCATGTTACATAATTTACAAAATTATTTCGGACTGTTTGGTTGAATACGCAGAAACAATTGTTTTAGTCAATATACATTGAATTAGTTATATATACAATTGTTGAAAAAAAAAGTTATCAAATTTGAATGGTCTACAACTTCATTGAACACAAAGGAAATTGGGAATTAGTAGATGAAGATGTGGAAGCAGAATTCTACACTTTATTTAGTATTGCCGAATGATGTTCTTAATTCATCTGTATGATGCCCGGAATTGTAGTGGGAGTGTACAGTTGACTATACTGACCAGAAAGCAAAATGTACTTTGCGTGGTAAAGGGATTTGATAAAACTGCGATACTTTCACTGCGATACCGGGTTGTGATTGGTCAAAGTTCCAAATTTTATTTCATTTCATTGGTCGATTTTATGATGACATCACATAAGTGAAATAGTCAGAAAAATGCAATGTAGCGATACGTAGATTCTCGGAAATAAATGAGTGTATTATTTTGCATATTAAGTCGAACGGATTACGTCATCTTCGACCTTACAAGTGACAATGGAGTGCTTGTATCTCAATCGTATAAATATGCCACATAGGCATTAAAGTATTGAGCATATGATGGAGTTATATAAAAGCACAAAATATGCACTTATATGCAACTTAAAACCATGTTAAAACTAGTAAAGAAAACCCACAAGCATAAAGATCTGAGCCCAGCGAAAAAAAAGGCAAATAAATAAATGCATGAAATTCAGGTTATTACAAAGAGAGAATTTTGTAATTCATCTCATGCTCGGCTTTGGTTAGCTCATACGAGCCAGTAAGATGATGGCTTCTCTCACACTCACTTACACATGCATAAGGAACGCGATTCTCCTATGCCCATTTTTCCATTAACGACAAAGATGTCTTGCTATATTAGCCGCGCTCGTTTTAAGCAGAATGTGCCACAGTTACTTACGGGCCCACTCTCCGACGAAGTGCTGCGTAATAACACACAAATGGGCGGTATTTCAAACACCAGACACCGCTTAGATGACTCAGCACCGGGTTTTGCATGTCGCCACCATAAAATACAGACAACCACCTAGCTTTGCTCCTCTCCTTCACAGTTTTCGAGAGATCGATATGCAGAGAGACTATTTGGAACAGAATGAATTAATACTGTGTTGCAGCAACTGCAGCACCATATCTGCAGATCTACTTAAAAATAAAACATGATCTTTGACATAATTGAATTTTTTCTGCGGTCTTAAATGCACGGTTTGAATGTGAATTAAATGCTAGAGAATTCATAACAACGATATTTGTTAGTTAAGAATAGGCTGTGCTGAAACACTAGTAAAAGCCTGGCGTTATTTTATGTTTTTTTTAAGAATATTAAGACTGATATAAGCACGAAATGTGTCCAAAGAATTTTATTGGTATTTCTTAATCCACAGTGCGAGAAGTTAAATGTAACGGGGCGCTGTATTTATTTTCTTAGAAAAGTTCGATATGTAGTTTTTCAAGAAATTATCGGTAAATAATAGAATATTTTAAAGGAGACATGACTCCAAACAAATAACGTACAACGGTGAATCAAATACATTGCCTTCATTTCGAGGCGTGGCCAACTTAAGGAGGGCTTGCCTGCCCTGTTTCTAATCGATTCTGTTCCCCTCTCCACTTTCCTCCTTTCCGTGTGCTGACGCGCAGTTTTTGTACTGTTGAACGTTGTGTGCTGTTCTAATTCCAAAAAGTTCGCATACATTAGCACACAGAATCTTCATGCTTTTGAGACAACAAATTCATTTAGAGAAGTGTTCGTGCCTCACAGGGAAACTGTTGATAATCTTGTGAATGGACGGAACCGGGATCTGTTCTTGATAAGACACCGAAAGTAAAACGCGTGTTCTTACAGAGGAAAAAGTCGGTGACGCCGGAGAAAAGTTAGCCGAAGCCCAAAGAAATCTCCGAGAAAGCTTGCACAGGAATAAGGAATTTTGCAATCCTCAGTTTGGAATACTACTAAACTTTTAAAATTAAAACCCTCTAAAATAACTATAGTTTAGGAATTGCAACTAGGCAATAATGTGGGTAGAATTTATTTTTGCAATTGGGTGTTCATTATGTTAAGGTTCGTTCTATTGACCTAAGTTTTATTTTTATTTATTCATTTATTTTACAGACGAAGCACGATTTACATATAGGGACACAAAACAACAGATACTGCGGAGTAGAAATACCCGATCTTGTACACGAAATGCTATTGTATGACCAAAAACTAGTGCCTGGTGTGCTGTAGAAATCTATGGGCTTGAATTTAAGGGGCTTTGGATAATCGACTCCGCCGGCAAACAGCGTGCTTCTCGGTGCCAAGAAAACCCCCTTTAAGCCCGCCACACATCCCAACGAGGGCTCTGTATAAACCGGACTTTTTATATTTTATCCTTCTTGAGTAGTGCGGAGCTAAACGCCTATTTGAGACGTTACCCATAGAAATTTCATTAGATAAAATACGTTTTATTTGTTAATAGCATCATTTCCATTGTTTATTGCACAAGGCAATAGGAGGAGGGCGTCAAACAGACTGAAATTTGCAAAGAATAAGGACACAGTTTGGGAATATGACGTTGCCCAAAGTACATGTTTGGCAGTGGAACAAACGTTTCATAGAAAGGCGAGAAACTGCGAGAAATGCAAGTTACCAAGATCAACGGAAACAAATTCGTGCCGTTCGGATCTTATTGAGTGTGAGCAATGCATGGCATTTCTGAGGTTGGGTTAAGTGATGATGTGTTCAATCCATCATTTCAGATGACTTGGATTATCCAAAAGTCTCGGTAAGTTGAGTTCCTCAAATCTCACGGAGAATCAAAACGCCGCATGTTTGAAAGTGCTTCAGATGCTTTTGATTCAATATCGGAATCAAGGTGAAATGTTTTTGCGTTAAATCGCAACTTGCGATGAAACATTGGGCACACCATTATATTCCTGAATCGAAGCAAGCAAGCAAGACGTGGAGGAAAAGAAGGAGAATCCGATATCAAAACCAAAACTCATCTATCAGATGAGAATGTTCTTGACAGTTTTCTAGAACTCCCAAGATGTTTTGTTCAATGATTTTCTTCGCGAATGACGAACAATCAATGAAAATTAGTACTGTCACATTCTGGTTGAAACAAAAAGCGCTTATCGGCAAAAAAGACTCCAATAACCGAGTCGAGAAGTTCCTCTCGTCCAAGCCTACACCCGTCCTGATAAGACTGCTTTGACTAGGGAAAACTCGAAGAATCCGCTTGACAGCAATGGCACATCCTCCCTACAGTCCACATATATTGCGATTTATTTGGATCGTTTAAAGAAGCACTGGGAAGTCGGTGATTAAACAGCGGCGAAGGTGATTGGAACCCAACCTCACTCATGCTTTGGTAAAAACCTCAGTTCAGGGAGGATGGTCCTGGCGGTATTCGAACCCCAGACCTCCCGCTCACGAATCCGCGCCTTAACGACCTCGGTCACCCGTGTCGGTGCCTGCCCCATGAATTTTGAACCCGAACCTCCCGAATGCGAATCCCAAACGTTACTACTTGAGTTCATTCGCTGTACGCAAAATAGCATGAATTTACATTAAAATCATTTATCCACTACTGTCATTTAACGTTTTAGACAAATTATGTAAAGTTTAAACAGAATTAAGACAGGCCCAAATTAAAACGAAGAAAGAAAATGAATAGATCTGACTTGCATAGCAGAATATAAAGAAAGGGCAACATGTATGCCAAAATGAAAGAGACTTGGATATTTGTAGTGACACGTAGTAGATTGGTTTATTGATGCAATATAAACAGGGTATAATAATCCGTGATTGCGAGCTATTCTCTTATCGGTATTTGCCGATAGTGGTGTTGCTAAGTAAACAGCTAAAGCTAACATTAACATTGTAGAGTCAGGAGGTTCGATTTGGCCAATGTTAAAATATGTAAACTGAACAAAAACCATAGACACATCACTGTTATATATGTAACTAATTACGGATACAACAATTGTTTTTATATTTCAGTACATGTCTATAAAAATAAGAAAAAGTATGCATAATTTACAAATTATGAAAAATGTTGTAACACTTATGGTTAAATAACTTCATTTTTATATTATGTCAAATGCATTTTATGGTACTCTACAGAAAATTGAACATTCTGAGGAATCAAATTTATGTAGCTGTATTATTGCAGGACAGAATCACATGCGGCATTCCTTACTGCAAGAGAAGAGAAGAGTTTTTAACAATCAACACTTGGTGAATCTAATGCACCTTGTACAGTAATACGAAGAAACTCTGGAAATTTCATTTATATTTCCCTAGATGGATGAATACAGTTTGATAAGTTGGCCACTAGATAGTATTTTGTGAAAATGTGTCCCAGCAGCGTGGAGGTTATTTTATGTGCTGGATTTCGTGCTGCTAAGTCCATAATCGCAGTTCAACGTCGTAGGGAAGGAAGCATCGATAGATAAATCTATTCATATATGGTATGAGCAATTTAAAGATTATGATTGTTTACATTTTCAGTCAACGTGGAGGTGTGTGACAATGCTACCAACATAGGTCTAAAAATCTACACTTAATAACTTTGAAATACTTTGAAATATTTTCTTAGCAGTTACGTCTGTTGGTGCATACTTTGTCGTGGTATCTCCATTAATATAAAAGGAGATACACCAAAACTTTGGAGAAGTTATTTTAAAATTATACAGATTTCAAACCAGTTGAGCTAGAAGAGATTAAAGTGAGCAAGGGTAATGCGAAAGGACGAGACAGTTCGAGGCAGGCTCATAAACAGATCGGACCTCTCTTCTCTTCTCCGCACGTAGGAGCCAGTTGAAAAACACGTAAAAATAATTTACATCAGACAAGTAATAGTTGTAATTGGCAATCTCTGATAATATAATACATTTACACTATGATTTAGTGGATTATAGAAGTCTAATTTAAAACACTTCTTCTCAACTCCATAACCAGCACGTAGTTAGTTGCTCTTTCAGTTAGTTAAATCCCCTAAGGCTACGTTCTTATTCTTGGCTGACGTAGAACGTGGCAATATTTTGGGCTCATTTTGTACTAACACTTTTGAATATACTGCAGCGATTGGCCATTACTTCAAATTTGATGAAAATTTAGTAACTACTATTCATTCACATATTCATTTATCCATATATCATCAGTTAGTCTTTAACTATTTTTTTCACTAGAATAATCAACAGAAAGATAAACATTTCTTCAGAGATAGCAAACACCATACTGTAAAACGTGTACGGTAATTTTGAAGAGCAGGATTTCAAAATTACGAAATTTTTTAATATTATACTGAGGTATATTTCAAAACATTAAAGGTTAACTTATAGAACTATACATTTTTAGAGGAATATACGAGTTTAGTTTTAATGATCTTTTGAAAATATTAAATTTGTTTTTTTTTTTATCTTCTTTCACTTCTTAGCCATTACAGAAGATTTTTATGTAGTGACAATGAGATAAATGTTCCAAGACATGCTGTGGTTGGCTATTCCAAGTTCATTCTTAGATGCTTCTACAGCAAGCCCGCTTTTTAGTATAACCAGCACGATGCTGTGACTAATATGGACCTGTTCGTAGCATTTTCTTTTAAAAATAACTTAACATTCTACAATTTATTGCATTCCTTCTTCTGGAGAGCACCACCACCCCAATACACTCTGCGCACGCGCCATAAATTTATTAAATCTTTCGGAAGAATCCACTCAGTTCCCGGATGTTTTGCGGATCCTGAACCGTAATATTTTTCATTCCGGGGCAGCGGGGTGGTGGAGGGGAGAGGCCCTTGACTTAGTCCGGCGATGCACGTAAAATTTTCTGTTACATCGTTGAAGTTAGGTTGCCCTTCGCAAAACCGCAGAACATGAAGACGATTCTTTACTGTCTAAAGAGTCTGCTGCAGGGGTTGGGGGGCTTGGGGGGGGGGGAGGAATTTGAAAACGCTGAGTCGTCGAGGGTAACGTTGTGGAGCTGAGAGATCTATTTCACCCTTAGGAAGAAGGGGGGAGAGACGAAGATGCGGCTCGTGGGAGGGGAATGTTAACATGTGAAAATAAAATGAAGGGTAAGGAGAGGGAGGGATGCGTAAAAGAAAAGGAGAATGAAGATGCTTCTGCGAAAGATGGCATGTTGGAGAAGACGGAAAACGGCAAGCGAAATGATGGGAGATGAAGAAGTGGATAATTGAGAGAGCGAGAGATCGAGCTAAATGGTAAGAGCAGAGGATTTGGAATTTGAGCTGCTGGTGACAGCTCTGGTGCGCAACTGAACTACTCGAGGGAGCCACACGTAATGAACATGTGCAGTCGGATGTTACCAGGTGTCATATCTCTTTATTTTTGTGAAGGAAAGTACACGGGCATATTTCCAATAAGCAACATTCATTACTTCAATGTGGAGTTTGGTAACTCCCTTCCGATGCTTTAATATCCACCCTTGTAATCAATTCCACATTATTCCTTTTATTTCTGTCTGTTTCCGGTTTACAACACATTTCTCTGTCTTTCGTTTCCCAAACTCCAACATACCACTGGTCAACCTCAATTCCACGATTTTCCTTAACACTAGTCTCTCCTTCACTACTAGTCACTAGCCAGGTTTGTCTAGGGCGATCTCTTCTTCTCTCAGATGGGTAGACTGAGGTAGTGCTTTTTTCCTCCATACGTTGGGCATGCCCTTATCATATCAGCTGTTTCCTTTCTACATATTCAACAATATCTAGATCTTCATCTATCTTTATTATTTCGATTATCCTATTGGTAGGGACTATCCCACTTAGAAATTCTCGTTAACATGTGCCAGGAAATCAACTCTCAACTTTTTCTATATAGATTCAAGCTCACAACTATGTCAGAATGCTTTTTACAGTTGAATAATACATGATAATTTAAACTTTGTTTGTAATGTACTTACTCCTAAGAATTGAGTTTTAAGCATCAATGCGTTTGTTTTCTTTCAATATCCATTGTTTAACCTGTGCTTCTTGGGTGCTTTCTGGCTATAATTCCTAGATATTGACATTCCAATTTAGTTTTATGACATTTTCAATTAACAGATATGTTGAATATGAATCCACACCATCAAAAGCCTTTTGCAGGTCCGCTACACTAAATGTCCATTTATTCATTTTATTTAATGCTTAAATTGCGACTTCAATTTTCATTGACAGTTATTTTCTATTGGTGAAAGCTACCTGATCATCCTCATGACGTTTCAGAACGAACATCAACTATCTCCCTCCTCGCACTCTCCACCGCCACATTTCTGAATCGTGTCATTGAGATTCGTCCGACAGAAACTTCTATACACTATAGCGGTATGGCTAAGGAAGCCATACTTAAGATTTTTACGCCAAAAAAACCATCGACCCTGGCCGGGATTGAATCCGGGATCTTGGGACTATGGTTAACTCTAGACTACCAGGATCGACTTTTTGTAAAGAGGATGAGTACCAAATTCTGTTATTTAATATGTTGTACTTAAGTTTTTAAATGGCGAAGAGCTTGTGCTCTGCTTGTATACGCAAGAGGTCTTTAAGACGCGGACTGGTGAGCGGGGGGGGGGGTCCAGGATTGGAATCCCACTAGGGCCGTCCTCCCTTATGGAGGCTTTTCCCAGGTTTCCCTCAGTCCTCATAAGCGGCAAATGCTGGGGAAATACCCTAAACTTAGACCTGGAACATTTCCTTCCTTAAAAAAATTCTTTCCAAATTTACCATTTCATGTATCATCAGTGTACATCGCCTGTGGTGTCTCAGCAGTAAAAATGGGCTCTAAACACTAGTAAAAATCTTTTAGGATAAAGAAAAAATTTGGCATACCTACAGCTAGGCACGATCCGACCGGGGATCGAATCCAAGGCTGCTAGTGTTTGAGCTACGGCTGTTAAATAGGAAGGAAATAAGGAGTATTGCAGAGTAAGAAGAGAAATGAGAAAACGGAAAACATATAGGAGGAGGAGGGAAGGAGGAGAGAGCGAGAGAGAGAGCGAGCAAAAGCGAAGGATTAGAATAGATGGAATTGCTGGTTGGTGTTTATAATACGATGTACGACGAGGAGAAGAAGGCGGGAAGCAAGGAGGAGAAGAAGTTAACAGTTCATGTATCGATTTGAGGTGTTAACTTGGGAAGGTGAAGGCGCATCAAACTACTTGAGAAGAAACGCTGTGTTAGTAATTCCCACCGATGTGAAATGGCAGACTTCTCAGAATCTGTCTAACTACATCTGCTGATTCAGGGCTTCAGAGCATTGCGTTACAGACTGGAAGAGAAAAGCTTGATCACGCAGATGGAGTTCACAGTATTTCCTTGGAACACTATAATCTAACTAAATCACTTTTCTGTCTTGTTTTTAACGTTGCACATATTCAATTTACGGTTGTAGATGGATGGAATTCGCTTCTATGGCAGTGTTTTTTCTTTTATTGGACCATTCCTCCTTATTGTCCCATATCACTGGGTGTTCCAAAAACTTCTAAGCATAATTGTGCCGCCGCAGTGAATTAATCAAAAATAAATTATCAATTTCTTTTTACTACCTGACTTGCGTTGCGCGCGAAGTTTAAATATATATTATTTTTATTCTTATTCTATTCATGAAATAGTCCAAAACTCGTATTTGGCTCTTCTCTATTGACATTACTGACAATCGACATTCATCTGTTGCTAGATGACTTGAAAAGGTTAAGTATTCATAATACAAATGTACAATTATTATTATTATATTATAAGCCAAGTTCACGGGAATTATATTTAAATTCTTATTTTATTCGTGAAATAGTTCTAATAAATATCACTCGAGGGTCTGAGCTTTTCAGATAAATTTATCATTACGTTCGTGAATTTATCGGCATTCTCAGACCCTCTTGTGATATTACTTGTGATAATTCTACGCAATTATTCACAAAAGCAACTCTTTATACTTTTAATCATAGGCATTTTTTTTTAATTTTAAATACTTTTGTGCACAACCACTGACATATATAAAGGTGACCCTTATCAAGTTTCCTCGTGCCATCTGTCGTTCGTACTACTCGCTACCTGTTGTATTATGCTAGACATCTCCTTGATGTTGAATAAATGTGAAGAAGGTTTAAATTTGATGGACTTTAAACCGGTGATGATGGTTAGATATGAATAGCTGATTCAGAGTCCCGATATTTTTATTCAGAATTCTCTAAATTCTATCCCATAGATCTGGGAACTGAACAAACCATTATGGTACTGCAACATAGGGTCTTTCTAATCACCTAGGCACACTTTTGATATCAAAGAGACCATTAGCAGCTAATGAGAATATAACAATATTTGAACACAGACACTATTTATAAATCAGCTAACAGGCCAATGTCAAAACACGCTATACGATAAGTGACTTCTAAGCTCTTTACATTTACATAGAAAAATCGTGGTACTTTTAACCACCAATACAATACCTTACTTGCCCTTGGGTTAAAAACTAATCAAGAAGAATAAATAAGAGCTTGAGTCTCAACAGTAATTAAGTTAAGCTGAGATTATCAACAATAATAATTATCTGTTATAGTGAAAAGAAAATACTTACTATATATGCCAAAATAAAAACGACGAAGTCATGAGCATTGGTGACCGTAGCGTCCATAACAGTGCTGAGGAAGAATTCATTTGATACCACAGCCACCTCCATACTTGAAAACAGCTGATGAGCCGAAAGGAGAAAGAGGTTGCCACAATGAATGGCGGGGTCCACCTGCCTGTGATCAATGAAACAAACATTCAGGAAGAAAAGAAGAAATGAAGATGATGTCATCAGACTGTTGAAATTTAAAGTAAGAAACATTCGTGAAGAATTATCATCTGTGACGGGGATAGGAAAGAAATGTATTATGAAACATGTGCCTGTACGGCAACCAAATAAATTGAACATCTAGATATACTGTTTTGCTTATCTTGTTTGATTAACAATACGTACACTCCGATATTCATGTCCGATGTCAAAGAAGGTCAATAGGTATTTTATAAAAATTGGGGGCCCAATACTGAAATTTTTATTTCCTCACCTTTCATATCTATTAGTACTTTCACTGACGTTGAAGTCGTGAGTGAGAAAAAGAGATTAATGTGCTGTGGCGAACACTGAAAATATGACGACGATCAACATCATACTAAACAGCCACGTGCCAACCTTCACATGGCACATTACCCGCTTGCCTAAAAATAAAGTGAAAAATCCGAGCGCGAAAGGTCAATCTGCTGTAAAAGCGTGAATGTTGGTATTAACATTTCACTGACTCCTTGAGGGAAATCACCTGCGAGGCAAATAACGGCGTGAAAAATAACGGAGCCTTGGGAAACTTGTGATTGTGAGCGAAACAGCAACGTGGAGAGGGCGGTGCAAAGGGCGGAAGAGTAGGAGAAATAAAAAGGAAAGCCCAGTTGTAAAACTACCTGGCTATGCGACAAATCTCATCAGTAACGGAGACAGAAGTAAAATCAAATGAGACGTGGAACGAGATTATGAACGGCAGGAATAGACCGGCGGAAAACAACTTTAGGATGTCGGTATCGGAGGATTTCTCGTAACAAGAGAAGAAAATTTAATTTTGTTGATGCTTTATTTTCCTGGCAAGACGATTTCTGTCCATTTTCATCCGATGTAACAGCTTCTGTTTGTAAATCAGGGATGTACAAAGCTCTTTCATGTTCCAACTTAACATTTCACAAGGCCAAAGAGAGAACGTGAAAAGAACATAAGTTAAAGGTCTCTTATTTTGAAGAATGTAGACAATATATAATATGCATAAAATGTAATATTTATATATTATATAGGCGCTTGTTGATAGGCCTAATGTAACTACCATGCCTTGCAGTACATGTAAAAAAAGTTAACTCTCAGTAGATAACTATAATAGCCGTATGTTTTTGAATTACAGCAAACAATTTTCAAATCCACTGGTCTGCGACGTACCTGATTCTGTCTTGTGATTCTAAAGACCATACATCTTCAATTTATTCAGTAGTTTGTTCAGCTATTGAAACTAGGGCCTTTGAAGACGAAACAAACATGTATATCAAAATTAATGCTAATTTTGAAATATTATATTACTTATGTTAGCTTGTTAACAAAACTACAAAACCTTCGGTTATTTTTAAACGCACTGTATTCCTCTGGATTCTCTTTTAATAAATTCAAGGACTGTACAAAACTCTGGAGAATTTACTTAAATATTTTAGCCGAATGTAAAATAGAAAAACATAAACAAAGAAGCATAAACAACAAGTGTTTATCTTCTAAGCAACACTATTTACAGCCTTTATACAGGTTGTAACAAAAATACGGGAACAAACTTTGGGGGCGAATGATGTTATCGATACTGATTACATCCTTTGACCAAAGAAAAAAAAAAAGAGCCATCGGATTCTACGGTTCACCGGGGAACTTTTGGAATGCTCGTAAACGCTGTATTTTCAACGCGCATGCAGCGACTGCACATTGCAGCGGACGCTTTGCCTGTACACGTAATTATCAGAATCATAGGCACCTGGAAATAGAACAGTAGGGTAGAGTAGCGGTGGCGCAGCTGTTTAGAAGGTATTGCTTTTCTGAGTAAGCTCCTCATGCCGGGAGACGAACCTACGCTCTTAATTACGGCATCACTTGCGCACTCTGCCACAGAGCTAACGGAACACCATACACCAATCAACGTCTTTATGCATGCCATATAACACAATTGCTGCAGTGGCTGCACAGCTTTGGTTGTTCAATAAAACGGGACTTAGAAGAATTTTGCTTTCAAAAGATGACTCATTTTTGTTGTCATCATCGGTATATGAAGTGTTGCCATGGAAATTTGTTTACGTTTATTATTCATGGTTAATGAATTTCCTACGTTTGTTCTGCAGTTCAGTTACATTTGAATATTTTACCATGACTGGATATTTATATCACGAAAACACATGTAAGATTTTTACATAAGGTCGGGCGAACCTGCATGGCTATATGAGATAGCGTTCCCAGATCACAGGCAGCTGAATCATAAAACTTTCCAGCATCGGTAACTTCACTAAATGGTTTTAAAAACTTAATTATTATTTTAACAAACTTAACTTGTTGGATCATACTTAGAAACGCGTTGAATGTTAAATTTCAATTATAACTCACAACCAGGCATTTTCGAAATATGTTTATATGACTTTTTTTCTCTTGTTTTGGTCTGAGAAACTCGCCCCAAAATTTTCCCAGTATATTTTTTTTACGTCCTATATTTAGGAACCCGTTTATACTAGTTGGAAGAAAAAAATGTGATATTTGGGGTTGTAAATGGACAGGGGTTTAATATATTTTAATTTACTGATAAAAGTAGGTTAGTGTTTTGAAGTACATACCGGGTTTAAGCAATGGTTTCAAAGATTGTAGAGAGCTCTTACACAAGCAATAATTTGAGATAAGAAGTCAGCATTAAAGAGAAATGGGGTAAAATTTTCCTTAGGAGGTGTTCAAAAGGAAATGCCCATTTTCAAATGCTTATCATCAGCATTCCTTTCGAAAATTGCTAGTTCGGGTTCTACGGAGTAGATTAATTACTATTTTTTGTGTTTTATGACTTAGTGTGCTCTATGCACATACACAAAATGCACAAAAAATGTAATTGAGATTCGAACTTGATAACAACTATCCGAATTATTTACTTGACGTTAATATCACACTCCACACACTTTCTGGTCGTTATTGTAAAAATAGTAGCTTTATTAACTTGGCGTAAAGTTCCTTTTGAAACTTAAAGAAATTACTTTGAAATTGAGGTATTTAAAATCATATCAAGGTTAAATGCAAAGGTATACAAGAGAAAACTTTGCTTATCCAATTTCGGTCAAGTGAAACCCGAGTTAGCGGCACCATGGCCGGTTGGTTGGACTAAGGTGACCCTGGTTCGATCCCAGCGTGAATGGGATTTGTAGCAGATGAAGCGGTGCCTGGACAAGTTTTCTCCGGTAAACCGGTTTCCCCTGCTACTCATTCCGCCTTTACTCCATCTCATCCCCAACATCACCGTCATTCCGTGTAATGTAATCGGACGATTCTGAGTCACGCGTATCATATGGACTACACTACTGACCTCTACCGCTCGTTTTTGGAACTGCAATGACTGGGCGGCATGTGAGTTGTCATTAGAAACACAAAACACGCTTGTTTTAGTTCATTAGTTTTTTTTTTAATTTATAATGTCACCGCAATATACTGCACTCAATCTTAAGATTGAGGTTTGAGGGAAACAATTTTACAGATTTTTGGCTCCTTAGCAACTACATTGAGTACTTGAACGTTCACTCCTCTCACCAGTTTACTTTTCTCCGAGATTATTACAATAGAGTAAGAGAAGATAATTTTTTGTTCGCTGATATTGTCATGACTGGTACCTGACAGCAGTGACTGGGGAAGCTTAGCGGTAGGAGCAGGCGAAGGTATAAGTGAAAGTGCTACTGCCGTTGCTACTTCTTTTATTGTATATTAATAATAGAATGCACACATTAAGCCCTCCTTTAATGCTGAAGGCTTACGTTAACACATAGTAATTGGATAGCTAGGAATCAGGCCATTAAGGCCGAACGGGCCATTACCTTAGGGATGATGTCACGAAGATTCGAGGGTGCAGAGCGGCCAGCAGTAGCACAGGGCAGCCCAAGCGACGAATGAAGAAACAGACACTTCTGGAGGCTCTGCTACTTCCTAATACAGCTCCGCGGTCGCCTAGAGGGGTCTTTACATTATTTTTAACATTATTTAACGCTCGTTTTCACTACTGAGGCACCACAGGCGGTATCTTTACATTATGTTGTAATGTTCACCAATTATGATACCAACGCCCTAAGTTTGAATTATAGTGACCAATGAGAAAAGGGTACGTAGGTTTAAGAAGAATCTAAGTTCAGCCTAATCCTGCTTGTTGCTAAGCGATCGATTGCGTCACGACAAAATCCTTTAAGTCCTCAACGAAAGTGGTAAATCAAATGAATTTATATAAGTTAGCGCTTTCTAATTCAACTAGGCAATGTAAGAGTATACAATATTCAAGCAAATAAAACTAACTGTTCGCATAATAATTTTGATCAATTACCAATTTAATGCACTCCCTCGGCGTACAGGTGTTACAGCCTGCAATTTGAACCACATGATACCCAAGAAGTATGAAAGTGTACTTAGGAAAGAAAATATAATTCACATCAAAATATCTGATTACCTTTTTAAAAGGCTATTGAGAGATGAATCAATAAATATAGAGCATTTGTGAATAAAAAGAGAAATTTAATAACAGCTTTTTCCTCCAAAGACAAGTGCAAATTCTGAACTTAACAGTTTATTCGAAAAATTGCTTATCCGAATTCTCCTTAACCCCCCTTGTATTGTTTGTACTGTATATCAGATTCTTTTTTATATTGTGAAACTTTTAAACATTTGGAATGGTAACGAGAATGAATGATGATAGTTCCCTCCCATATACCACCTGTCACGAATGGATAACGCTGATCCAGTGTAAACTTATCAACCGAGAGGATGCCGTAGAAAACAAGATGTGATAAGGAAGATCGAAGCATGCATTTTTTTAACTTCCATGAATACTACTAAAGTCTCAGAGACGACGAATGTATTTTTTCATGTATTCGTTGTATTTACGGACGCTCTTTAACATCTCAGGTCATCAGCGTCCCATTCAATTCATGATGGCGTAAAACGGCCAACAAATTTTGCTCAGAGGCCTCTTCTTTCAGGCTTGAGGTTCTTTTTCGTGCCGTAAATGTACGACAAGGGACCTACGGCTTTACTTTCCTTCCGAAGGAAGCCGTACTTAGGATATTTACACCCGAAAAAATCCATCGATCCTGGCCGGGTTTGAACCCGCGACCTTGGGTTTAGAAGGCAGGTATGGCTGGCTACCACTACACCACCAGGACCGACTGAGGCGATGAATGGAATGAGTGAATTACTGCTGACGAAAATATGCAATGGATCCGTATTGCGCCTAATTCTACTTGTAATTCCCAGAAACATTTCCGGAGAGAAAGGAAAAAAAAAAAAACAGTAACAATCACATTCAGACAACTTGTCACAGATTTAAATCTTTGCTCTCCACTGAAGCATAAAGTAGAGTATGAGGTTATAATAAATACAAGACGCCGTTATTAAAGGCTCAAACAGTTATTGCTTAAATGGATATTATTATTTAAAATTAAAGCTATTTTTTTTCCGCTCCCTTAAAGATACCCAAGGGTAAAAAATTGTATAAATTTTCTAAAAAATTAAAATTTTTGAGTTTCAAGTTAAAAAAAATGACAAAATTCTGATATTTTATCCAATTTTCTTCAGATTTGCAATATCCAATAGCCAGGGAGATATTCTAACTTTAGGTAATGCTTTCATAGCAAATAAAATATCTTTCCAAGTCTAAAATTTCATCTCCTGTAGGATCACTGACCGAGCGTGTTGGTTCAGGCTTAGGGTTCGTATTAGGAAGGTCACAGGTTCAAATCATGCGGTCATCTAACTATGGCTTTCTTCACTCCATTTTAAGAATGGTCAAATGCCGGGTTAGTATTTCTCTGCTAATTATTTACCTTCCATTTCATCATTCATCTTCATTCCATCTCTCTGTGTGGCCTGCGTCTTCTGTGTTGGTGATGTCATCGAGGCGATCCTGACATAGGATTAACCATTCGCTCAGGCAGCCCCTCAGTATGTGTGTTCTTTATGTGCATCTAAAATAATTAGCTTTCTGACATGAAACTGACCCGGACATTGATGTACTCCTATGGGGTATAAGTACTACAGAGCGATCAGTTTTGTTTTACTCCGGAGTGTTTCGCCTTGTAGTAATAGTGTTTAACGTCCGTTTTAACTACTGAGGAACCACAAGCGGTGAAAACTGATGATACATGAGATGAAATGATAAACTGGCAAAGAAAAAAAATTAAAGAAAGAAATGTTCCGGGCCCTGGTTTAGTATTTGCCATTTATGAGGACTGAGGGAAACTTGAAAAATAAAAACCCAGTAACTTTTCTGGTTTTATTTTCACACAATAAAGATCACAGACTTAATTGGGGACATTGGGCTATTTACTGGTCACTTTCAACATAGTTTAAAAGGTTTCTGACTCAGTTTTAAGCAAGCTGTTCTTGTGACTAAGAGGTAAAAAGGCGGGTTTATTAAGCAAGTTTTCCGAAGAGGGGTAGATGCACGGACACCGAGATGAAATCACAAATATAACTACACCTTATATATAAATCTACGTTTCACACTTTTACGACACTGTTTTTTTTTTCCTCTTCCCCTCCCTCCTCCGCCTATTCTTCTCAGTTTCTTTGTGTCATCTAGTTTCGTATCCATGCCGCTCTGTTGTGTAGAAGCAATCATACAAGCAGTGGTATTTCTCTTCTTCTTCCTCCTTATTCGCTTCAGGGAACTTAGAATGATCCCTTTCTTCGATTCTTTTGATGGCTCCAGTAAAGAAGGATTTAAGTTACAAAAGCTTTGCAGTCTTTCCCACGATCTCCGCACGATTTATCTCTTTGCCCAGAGCAACGGAACAGTCATCATGCAGATACAGAGTTTTATGTTTCAAGCAAATGCCTGGAAAATATATCACATTAAATGCAATTTTAAGTACTCTTTTTGAGAGCAATTCTGTTTTTTCCCGAACTTATCGAAGTTGCTGATAAGCCATGTTTGGGTTATACCACAGGAATTTAAAAAGTTCACTTCTCTAGAATTGATGGCTCGGAATCTCTTAGAACATGATATTTATATAATGACAGACAATTTTAAATTATTATTATAACGCCAGCGCTGTCTGACAGTATTTATTAGCTACCGAATTCCACAGGCGATATAATTTATATCATTACTCATATAGACCGTACTATTTTATACAGGGAGTGCTTTAGGAGTGGAGAAGGGAAGGTTTATGAACTCCAAGACCACATGCTGCTGGATATTCAACTTCTTGAGCACAACATGTAAATGCTTGTACCCTGCATAACTAACTTCTTGCTTTGGGTTTACCGACTAATTCACAAATTGCAAATTACAACGCACTATGGGTTCCATGCTTTTATCACTCGTGTAATAACAGCTGAGTACCATTTGTAATGGTACAGCTATATACTTATACAGTGTGTCCGTAAAGACGTTTTGCAGTTTTGAACACTTATAATGGCTAAACGAAACGAAACCAAAGGACGAAACCTATGACTTATTGAAGAATATGTCAAAGAGTTTCTGAAGTGTAAATTTAAAATTTGTGCGCGCGCTGGTAATGACGCAACACAACAGTGAAGCGAATCAAGCCATTTAGTCTCAAGATGTGGACGGTGCAAAGGAAAGTTCGACGTGTCCTGTGGCTTGCAAAATTTGCATCCGTTACACGTGTCCGTCGTGAATATCGCCGCCTGTACAATGAAGAGCAGCCACATAGAAAAACATCTATCGGTGGGATAAGCAGCTGAAGGAAACTGGAGGCATGATGGATCATAAACGTTCAGGTAGACCTTCGGTTAGAGACGAGTGTATTGAAGCTATACGGATAGCTACCTAAGGAGCCCCAAGAAATCGGTGCGTACCTGTGCTCGAAATCTAGACCTGAAGAAGACTACAGTTCGTAAAGTTTTAAAGAAACTTCTCCAATTTACGAGTTACAAACTGCAGTTGTTACACGCTATCCGCCCAACAGTTTAGAGTTTGCTGTACAGGTGCTTGATGAGATGAATAATTTTTGCAGAAGATTTTAGGTTTCATGAAACTAACGTTGTTCGCTAGTTTCTGGATAAAAAATGTCCCCTAAGAGGGTAGGGAGTCGTGGATGGAAGGTATGACCACCACGATCGCCGAACCTAACGTCTTTAGACTTTTATTCTGGGGCTATGTCAAACAACAGTGTTCGTATCAACGACATTGACCATTTAAAAGAGAAAATCTGTCACGCGTTAAATTAAAAACATTAATGAAATCCTTAGAGTAAGACAGGATGCATTCCGCAACCGGCAAGGGAGACTTGGTTTTAACAGAACGTCTCTGATTGTTCATACGTAGCGAAACAACAGTAGAAGTTAAAACAATATAAAATGCTTTGCAAAGCTTACAAGATCTCTCTCTCTCTCTCTCTCTCTCTCTCTCTCTCTCTCTCTCACACACACACACACACACACACACACACACATATATTCTTGGTACCATATGACGTAACTTTTCTGGATAAATTGGAGCCAATGGAACGAATGACATGGCATAATTAGCTCAAAGGTTTTACATTTAGGGCGTTGGTAAGGATATGAGCCTTCGACCAGACGAGATAATTTGGAAGGAGATATGTTACGTCGAAATATTTTTTTAAGGTTAGGGGATATTCTAAAAGTAAGGAGGGTAAAACTTTATAAAAATCACTTAAAGGTGAACGCATTAATAAAGTATTGTAACATTCTTTCAAAATTGATGCTCTCAATTCCAGGCACATAAATAGTTAGTAACAAGTTTAATGAAGTTTTAGATTTGCATTGCAATTTTTTTTGGTGAGATGGCATAATGTGGGATTCTATAAGATAGGAATGATATTTTTGGTCTTCGAACTTATGAGCTAGGCTTTTAATATAGATGTCAAGATATGTCTTTTGAGTGTGGTCACGGATTGTAAAGGAATATATATTTTGGTATGCAGGAGATAACAGCTTTCAAAATGACGATATTGTTGTTAATAATTGGTGGACTTAATGTGCACGGACATAAGAAAAGAGCAATTGCATAAAGAGATATCAATATAAAGGAACGTAATAACAGCTTAGAAGAACAGAACATTCTTAACAGAACATTTGGAGTTAAGATTGGCAAGGAAGTGAACGAGAAACTTTGAGCCATGGGTTCAAAGCACAATATATCATGAATATATATATAAACCATAATAGCAGTAACAGAGGTTCTGACTTAAGAAATTCGTCCTCTAAGCAAGCCATAAAAGAATAGCATAAAACGGTATAATTCTGGTACCATTGCACTACCTTTAATTTTTTATAATATTTATTATCAAAACTAAGCGCATTGCGAGTGAGGAACAGATAAGCTAGATGACAATGGAAATCTATGGAAGGGGTATGCGCAGGTGTTCGAGAGTCCAAGAAGTGTTTAACAGTTGCTAAACCTTTATGGGGGGGGGATGTTAGTATAAAATGACGTCACATCGATAATGACCAGAAGTATATTAGAATGTGCCAAAGGGTCAACTTTCTTAACAATACTAAAAAAATGGTAGGAATCTTTGATATAGGGTAATATTTTAGGGCAGAAATGTGCTCGGTGGGAGAATCAAAACTGGGTGCTATAGCGCGGCCTGGACATTTATTATTTTTTAATGAATTATAGGTAGAAGCTATATGGTGGGACTATGAGGGGCTTTAGGAGTAAGTAGAGGATGCCTTGAGGATTAAATCCTTTTGCTGTACCAGAAGAAGCGATAAACAAAGCTATATCTTGATTAAATTTGACCGTAGGATAGAAAGAAAATAGTTCACAATAAGTGACATCATCAAGTTTCGGCATTGTAAGAGGAAATGTCCTGGAATACTACTGAGAATCCTTTACTAAATAATAATTACATTCATATTATTAGATAACATTTTAGTGCTAATTTGTCTTTCGGAGCGACCTTGTATAGAAATTTAGAATCACTAATCAAACTTAAAAACCGGTTAATAAACTATAAAGGGTGGTTGGAAGAAAAAGAAGGGGAAGGACGAAACTTAAGAAGACAGCGAATGATATTTGACGTAGGCTGAGTGTATTAGTTTGCCAATAGTAATGCCATCTTAAATTCCGGCAAAATTTTATGCCATCGGAAACTAATTTAAGACGAATAAGTTTATGAGCCGGGCAAAAGATAATACTTTTTGCAAAAGCAATGTATCGCCGCCAGAAAGCGGAACAAAAGATTAATTAACGACCGTACTTTTAATAGCAGGAGAAGTGCAAGAGGTACTTTTGCTCTCGGGCTACTGGTATGCAGTAAAGGAGTAAAATTTAGGTGGACGAGGTAAACTGAGAATCGAAGCCAAGTCAGAAGCTGACACTACGATCGGCGGTTAAAATTTTTGGCGGATAGGAATACCTGTTCGCGCGCATCAAAATACTATTAACGGAGGTAAATGCTGCAAAAGTTGACAATTATTGAGGATTGTTCACAGAAATTGTTGGAAGTTGTGTTGCCTAAATAAGTGAGTATGGTTGAGGGTGCTAGGAGCTATAGTTGGCAACGGTAAATGGTCGAATATTCTGTTTGGACAAATACCAGTATTTGCACAATAAGGGAGGAAGCCAACCTGCCCTGCATATTTAGCTAATTTATTTGAATGGTACTTACATTTGTTAAACCAGAATTTCATTACATTACCTTGAATAATTGCAACAACAATATATTATTATTATTATTATTATTATTATTATTATTATTATTATTAATTGCAGTCCTTCAAGGAATTAGCATCGGAACATTGTGGGCGGAGAGAAAAGGAGAGTATGGGGATAGGATTTTGGAATGAAGTTAAAACTAAGGAGGATATTGAAGGGGGAAAAAAAGAATTATGGGCCCACTTAATGATAATAATCCTTTAAAGTATACAAACCATTACAAATGTCAGAGGGAGGGAAAAATATATTGAAATCTGTGATAAAGCAAGGAGAGAAGGGTTTAGATCCCAGAAAGAGATATATAAATGAAAAATGCCCAATGTGTGGTAAATTGAATAATATTTGGCATTGTATCTAGGAATGCGAACAGAGAGATCTGTTTCTTTTACCAAAGTGGGATAAATTACCGATGAATATAAGGAGCAGATCATTTGAAATTAAAGTTGGAGTATAAAGAAGACAAGGAGCGATTGAGGAAAGGAGAAATAAAAATGGCAAAAAATTCGGATACATTTTGTGAGAGTGATAATGAAACTTAAATTTATATAAATATCACATACAGCAATGAATACTTGTTTCAATATATCCCTGGTGAAATGTAAAGTGGAATGGAAGAAATGCAACTTGCTTGGTTCTTACATATATTAATATTACATCTGTAAGTTCATTATTAATATTCTCTTTATTATTATAAATGCGGTTCAGGGGCTGCTACCGGTCAACGTTTTACATTTTAATATTGCTTTTGTTTAAAACAATTTAATAATTTATAATTATAAAGTGGAACATTTCTTCAGGAGATATTTTTTCACTTAAATTTTTTTCTCTTGTGGTTGAAGAATCTGATATTTTTATTTAACTTTTCTGTAGTGTATTAATATTCTAAATCACATTTTTAGCTTAAATTAACACAATAACATTATACGTATTACTTTCTGAAAGAAGGTATAATAAACAAAAGTTTTGCAACAGGCATCTTTATCACATTCACTAATCAGGATAAAATAAAACTAGAACATATTGTAATGTAAGATAAAGTATGTATTATATGGGATCAGATATGAGGCAACTTCCTATATTTTGGCGGCGGTACAAAGAACTATTGCTAATCTTTCCTCATTAAAACAAAATATCTGCAAAAGGGTGATGCTAATGCTATGTAATTAAGAGGTACTGCTTAGTATTTTCAAATCCGTTAATATTGCTTCTTTAATAACGCTGTTTATTTTATATAATGGAATTTCTATGCATGAAATTGCCGATTGGAAAGATTTGCAGGTAATCAGCATGGTATTTTATAACCACAAACCCAATAACTCCAGTGAAACAAATCCAAAATATAATTACGAAGTATCTACTATATTTCACTTTCTGTATTTTGTATTGTATTTTGACATGGATATATGTTGTGGTTTATAAACGAAAAAATATTAATGCTTAATAATCTGCCACATTATGTGTAAAGACAATTCAAAGCAAATATTTTAAAAGAACGAGGTCATATGTGAAACTTGGGATATTGAGCAAAGATACAACTAATTAAAACTTCACTGAGAGAACACTTTTGATGGTGTCATTGAGGAATATTTGCATATGCGGAGGAGCAGAAAAGAAGATGAAACGAGAAATTCGTCCTTTTATTTCTACATTATTTATTTGTTGACGTTGTACTAGAAAGTACTTCAACTTAAAGGCTCACTGTGCCAAAAAGGGCTTAAGGGTTAAAGAAACAATGTGTGATAATTGCGGGAAATGTACTTTACTTCACGAAGGAATTTTCTAAGGAGTTGCAAGGGAGAGACAAGCAATCAGCTTGTTTTTCTTCCTTATTGGATCAAGACCTGACCATTCTCTCCTTTAATAGGCTGCAATTGTTTTCAACTCGTTTTTTAAGCAAGAAATGCCTTACTGTGGCCTCTGAGAGATGAGAAAATATTTACTTAAAATATAAAGAAGCTTAATTCCACAAAACTTTGAATTGTGATAAATTATAACGCCATTTCCAGTATCTGAACTTAGACCGGTCTTATCGTAAACCGGCCACGCGTTTCCCCATCCCTTCTGCCTTTAACGCAGTGAGGCAAGCGGTTATTCTGGTTAGCATTTCAAGTAAATCTCCCAGTGGTTGGATATTCTTCTTTCTATTTTATAAGCTGCTATGAAGCCTCCATACAGCCCGGTCAGCAGCTTCCGTGACGCTTCGCTGCATTTCCTTCGAGAAAGCGAAACCGTCCTTATAGTATGCTTCCTTTATTTTGTGACTCATGTACTGCCAACCTATGCACATACTCCGCAAAATAATATGCTGCCTTCTTCTTCTGGTTTTTACATCCCATTTTATGTGGGATTCTCAAGCTCTTGGGTCAAGGCATTCTGACATTTCTTATTTTTTCTGTATTCCTTTATTGTGTGTCCTTTATTTAAAAACAAACTACTTCTAAGAGGATTGCATTATAACTGAGAATAACACAGTATTGTAAGTGACAAAAGATGAAATAAAACGTAAAACAAAAAGTGTCTAGCTCATTACTGCATTTCAGTAACCAATATTTTGTTAGTAATGCCATCAAGATTCATGAAGATCGGTTCATTTCTTAAGTATCACAAAAAAGGTAAAAACTAAAAAATAACAAATAAAATATTGTAGTTTAACAAAGATAAAATAAATCTACAAAAGATAGCCCCATAACGATGTGGTAAATATTTAGGAGTTTGTAACTCTAAATCATTAATGTAATAGTAGTAGTAGTGGTGGTGGTACAGTTACATGGGTTGTAAGACTGTTTTATTCTAGTAAAATGTTTAATTTATGAAAGTAATTCCAACAAAGGAAAACAATATTAACAAGAACACATGAAACAGACATACATACAATAATTCTGATATTCATATAAATTTTCTTATTTTTATATACGATGTTTATAGAAATTTCTTGTCCCTAAAACCTCGTTTTTCATTTAAGAAAATGCCCAGGCTTAGCCAGTTGGGCCTATTTACAAAGTCTCAACATGTCAACCCCCCCCCCCCCATGGAAGTTAAAAATAAATCTGGAGGATATTTTATCTACTGTCTGTGTACACTTAGCCACAATGTGCACCAAGTCTTCCGGTTCTAAGCACAATGAACAAATTCTGCTGCTGTTCTCGTCAACAATCTTACGTTCCTTCTAGCTACCCATTCTAAGTCATTCTATTTCCTGACCTCCGTTTCATGTCTTGCCCCATGTAGGTCTCTTTATCCATCTAATTTAGTTTCGCTCTGCACGCCCAGAGATCGCCTATCATTAATGTATATACACGAGTCTTAGCATAAAATCGATGTTCCCATTTCCATTTATAAAATATCTAGAACAAATTTTATATCTATCGGTGGCTTTGATAAATAAGCGTAATATGATGAACATTGTATCTTGATATTACAAAAGTTATGTTCTCAATTGGTAATATACCGGGCGTTAAGTAATAATTTTAACCATAGCATAAACCATTTTTTTTTTATTTTGGTTCATTTACGGACGCTCTTTAGCATCTCAGGCATGAAACGGCCAACAAATTTTGCTCAGAGGTCTCTTCTTTCAGGCTTGAGGTTGTTTTTCATGCCGTAAATGTACCACACAGGACCCACGGCTTTATTTCCCTTCCAAGGAAGCCATACTTAGGCTTTTTACGCCCGAAAAAATCCATCGGTCCTGGCTGAGATCGTACCCGCGATCTTGGGAGTAGGAGGCAAGTATGGTTACCACCACCACCAGGACCGACTCAAACAAACAAATTTGTGATAATAATAAGGTATATATGTAATATATATATATATATATATATATATATATATATATGTAACCTTAAGCTACGACCAAACGTTCAGGACACATTCCTCACGCTAAAAGAAGAAAATGTGATGGACATGGGTTCTGAAAGGCTTTATTTCCAAGTTAGAACTCATTTTCTATAATCCTTCATAGTACATTAATCATGGGAAACACACAGGAACAGAACGTACCAGAATACCACATGAAACTCTTTCTTACATGAAATGTTCAAAACGCCCTCCGCTAGCATTACACATTCATCAACCCTCTATCGCATTGAATGGAACTGAAAATATTGGCGGTGAACCTAAGAATCGCATCATAAACAGACGTAACCAAGAATATATTTTGAACATTTTGTGTAAGAAAGAGTTTCATGTGGTATGCTGTTTCCCATCATTGATGTACTATGAAGAGTTGTAGAAAACGAGTTCTAACATGGAAAGAAAGTGTTTCCAAATCCATGTTCATATAACATTTCTTCTTCTACGTGTGAGGAATGTGTCCCGAAAGTTTGACTGTATCTTACTGATACGTAATAATAAAAGTTCTTAGAATCACAGCCAGATTGAAAAAATTCAAGATTACGGCCAAAGAGTCCAAACATGAACTTTTGATTTGTCATGCAAATGATCTTACTATCCGAGATACTATGGCCCTGCCCGATCATAGCCGCAAATCTCCCCTATCTGAGTTTATTATACCCTGCAGGCCTTCTCTTCCTCGTGTGGTCCTTAAAGCAGGAGTTCCTCAGGATAACGTTCTGGGTCCTTTACTGTTTTCACTGTATATCAATGACATTTATTGTGCTATTAGCCACAGTAAATACAACCTTTACAAGACAACTTACTACTTTACTCGAACTAAAGACATTCCAGAGGCAATAACGAACATGGAGCAGGAACTTCGTTCAGTTCATCCAAGAACGCTTAATCTGAACCTTGGTCTTAATCCCTTAAAATCGCAGGCAATGGCAGTGGGACACCAGTCTAAGTGCCATAAGCATAGGCAATATTGCTCCCAAATTCCTTCATCGATTCTGATGGAGTCATTACAGACAGCAGCAACTTCTGTTAGAAAATGATGTTGCTGAAACCTGCAGGAAATTAAATTCCCTAATCCACACCTTTAAAAGATTAAACGCGCCCTTATCCAACATCTTAAAAAAAGATATTGGTGCCATCCCTGGTGATGCCTCACTTCAATTAATCTCTAACCTAACAATGTGCTCAATGTGAGTAAATCTGCGATGTGGGTTTGTTCCACTATATAACAGCTTCCAACTGAAAGATCGAAGAAATTTCATACTCTTTCATTACTTTTCAAAATTACCCATACATCTTCTCCATCTTATCTATTTTCTCGTTTTCAAAATCTGTCTTCCTCTTATAACTTTAACACGCTCTGAAACCCATCACACTATTATTACATTGCCGGAACATCACTTTACTTATCATCATTCACTGTAACCACTGCCTGTCTCTGGAATGCATTGCCACGGGACCTCAGAGACTGCTATACTTTAGGAGCATTTCATAAGCAATTGTTTATTTATTATTATTATTATTATTATTATTATTATTATTATTATTATTATTATTATTATTATTATTAGAAATAATAGATTAAACAGCTCTTCCACACATTCTTGACAATCGGAATACACTCTTGTCTCAAAATAAATTTGTAAGATTTTTAACTTCAATTTGTTAATTCTTTTTATAGAAACACGAGAAATACATTTTGGTGCGAAAGACAACGATGCGATTTTGTAGGTTATATTTTTCAAAAGCATCCATTGAAGTTGCAAAATTTCCTCATAAGTACAATGCGCTTTATTTCACCAAACAGACTACAGACCTACAGTGATACTTTGTTACTTGTGCTGAATACAAGCAAAACGAAAATTATGATCTTCAAGAACGGTACCATTTAAGCAAATCAGAGACATGAACATATGCAGGACAGACATTAGATAACGTGAGGAATTTCATATGCCTTGAGGTAACTTTCCTGATGAATGGAGGATGGGCAAAACATGGCGAATATGAAAGCCGCAGATTCTGTCCTATCGGAAGCAGAATTTCAGATGTACCGGTAGGGGTGTTAGAGGCAGTATATGGGGCAATCTATAATGACTTATAACCCGACATTTGGTTTGGGAACGCACAGAGGAATTGGATTGGATGAGGACGGGTTTTCTGAAAGGTATTTTAAGAGTGGGGAGAAGTACAGCAAAATGCGGAATCCTTAGGAAATGTGGTGTCTCTAGCGAGATTATAGTGCAATATCCGAGCAGTGAAGTACTGGTTAAGTATTGTTCTCGGAGACTGGACACTAATTAGGGCTTTATGCCACCAGCGGTAGCTGAGAATGGGGGGAAATAAGACTTGGTTCCAAATTAAGAAGGGGTCTGCAAAATATAGGAAAGGGGAACATTTGGATCGTAGAGCGGGGAAACAGGGGAGGGGGGGGGGAGTATGGAGCAAAATAAAGAAACGCTTGAGGGACATTAATAGGTAGCTGGCTCTTTCGAAGTGTGCAGGTAAAATTTCGCCGGATGTACAATCGGAGCTGAAAATCGGATGAGGGATGGAGGACCAAACACTGCAATTAGGAACTCGCTTGTATTAGTTTAGGCACGTGGCGGATAAATAATCTTGGGAACATATTCTGGCGTACTGCAAAGGAACCCCGTTTGTTAATAGGGGAAAGGGTAGTGACAATGCGAGACTTTGCTGGCAGATAGGAAGCAGGAGGAGGGAGTTGGTAAACTTTTAAACAAAGTGAGACAGCTCAGATCGGAAGGGAAAGGCAAATGGGTAGGGAGGATAGGGGAACATGAGTCAAAATATATGGAATTATGTGTACTTATAAGTCAGGTAGAGTAACTTATTTACTTTTGTACTATTTTCTTTTCTATTTATTAATTTATGCATTTAAATTTTTGTTTTATTATATTTTTCCTTTTATGCATTTATTTATTTATTTATTCATTTACTTCATTATTATATATTGTTTGTATCTTAAGATTTAATGTCGATTTTGTGTAATTTCATGCATTTCCTAGTGTATTGGGGAAGTATGTGCGGGGTCTCAGGACACTACGACGGAATGAATTAGATTTGTAACAAATCTGCTGCTGTCTTGCGATCCGATCTTTATCGGATCATTCTTTAGCTTGCAGTAATTTCGGAGTCTGAGCATACTCTTGGGAAAGTGCACAACTATCTCCCTGAAAATAGATTCCAGCTTCGGTGAATAAAGATTAAATACTTCCTCGTGTTGACAGTGAGCGAATCAACATCCATGTAGAACAGTCTGATTGAGCAATGATTTAGGGCAGTTCATCACAATCAACAGGATTGATTAAGTCCACCTGAGGGACGAATTTATCCCGATTATCGTGACACATTCACTAATGCCCCTTAATCAAACTCGCACTTCCAAAGGCAATGTAAGTTGAATTAGAGCTGCATTTGATGAGTTGGTTGCGGACATGGCCTACAAAATTAAACAAAACGTATGTACTTTCACTAGTTTCCTTCATTTTCTAATTTTATTTTTAAATATATAACGATTTTCCTGCGTTATTTTTAATTTCTTCCAAGTTCTGTTATTCTCATTCAACCGAAATTATCTCAAACTGTACCACAGCCAGTAGAGCGAGCAAACGCTGACTCTGAACTGCAGCAGCTTCTTAACCCTCTTTCTATTTCTTTAGAATGTTCACAGGAGGGTGTGTTGTAAGGAAACATTTTTCGCACCCCCTTCAGGTTATCTAAATGGGGTCACCGTTAATGCTAAGTAGATAACAAGCCACCCGCGTGATGAGTCTGCAAATTAGTGACGTGGCTGTGACACACTTCCCGAAATGATCGCAATTTGTGCTCATTATCATCTACCCCAGACTCGCTGCTGAATGTCTTGTAATAACATTGATGTTGAATAGGGGCGGGGCATAGGCTGTAACAAAGAAGCATCTCTGAACGGAGTTCTTGGTATCAGCGTTCGTTCTTAAAACTACTGCATTGAAAACAAAGAACTGCGTAACGTGTATCTTTAGCTTTGGGCCACGACACGTTTAATTTGATTCCTAAATAACTCTGGGCAGATTAAATACATTTGAAAGTTAACTAACTACAGACTGAGAGAAACAGTACATAAAAGTTGTTTTTGTGCTAAACAAAGATTTAAAACACTTTTATTACTTTTACTTTTATAATTCCAAAATACGTTTTAAAACTCATTTTAACACATAGTATGCAGGAATATCATTCTTCATACATACGAGTGATAAAGAAGGAACAGTATAAGAAAAAAAAAACAGCGATTTCATTTCCTGACTCACTGTCTAGTATATTGGAAATAATATATGATTACAGAAAGAACCGGTACTCCGATTTTAAAAGAATTCGTTAAAATGTTAAGCTACAAACTACAGGGAAAGAGAACTGTGCGAAGACCTAAAAACTTTGGCAGGAATGTTAAAATCCTATTTATTTGATTTATTTAACGCTTCTGTTTAACACTCTGGTCATTAGCATTCCATTAAATTCAGTCCGTGAAACGGCCGACAACTTTTGCTCACAGGCTTGAGGTTCTTGCATCTACGACATGGAACCAGGAACCAAACTTTGCTTTCCTTACGAAGGAAGTAGTCGGTCCTGGTGGTGTAGTGGTAGCCACAATTGCCTCCTAAAATCGCGAGTTCAATCCCGGCTAGGACCGATGGATTTTTTCTTAAAAATCCTAAGTATGACTTCCTTCGGAAGGGAAGTAAACTCGTGGGTCCCGTGTCGTATATTAATTGCATGATAAAGAACTTTTGGCCTGAAAGAAGAGGCAAAATTTATCGAGTTCCACGCCCTGATTTGAATGGAACGATGATGACCTGGGATGTTAAAGACCGTAAACAACAACAATAATAATAATAATAATAATAATAACAATAATAATAATAATAATAATAATAATATAAAACTTAAATTTTACGCCTTAAAATTCCAACAACAATGGCTTGGTTTGAACCTTCAATTTTGGATCTAATGAATGATTGGTGTTTAACGATAGCTCTGGCCTGAATAGCGATGGACACTGATGATACATGAGATGAAATGATAATTGGGAAAGGATTTATTTTAAGGAAGGAAACGTTCAAAAGCTAAGTTTTGGGAACCTTTCCGGAATTTGCCATTTATGAGGCCTGAGGAAAATCTGGAAATACCTCATTCAGGGGGGACGGTCCTGGCAGGATTCGAACCCCAGATCTCCCGCTCACGAATCCGCGCCTTAACGACCGCGGACACGTGGCAGTATCTTGGATCTAGGAGGCAAATATACATGAGATGAAATGATATATTGGGAAAGGATTTTTTAAGGAAGGAAACGTTCCAGGCCTAAGTTTAGGGTACCTCCCCGACATTTGCCATTTATGAGGACTGAGGAAAATCTGAAAAAAAAACCTTAGGCAGGGAGGAGGTCCTGCCGGGGTTCGAACCCAAGATCTTCCGCGCACGAATCCGCGCCTTAATGACCTCGGCCACCCGTGGCGGTAGTTTTGAAAATAACAAATGAGTTTTGGAGGAAGTCTTTCAACAGATACTGCATGAAGCGCGCTGGGATTTAGCGGTGAAGATCAGCCGTCAAATACTGGTCTATAACTCTATACCTCCTTTGTTTTGTTTCCTGACGCACAATAGAGAAATAATGCTAATTTTGTGATATTAATGTAAAAATCCGAAATATGTAAATTTCTATAAACAACAAATTACTGTAAGAACCTGCTTTATTAAACATAATAAAGTGCAGGCGAATATAATATTAATATAAAATGACAAATATAAGGCACTGAATGACATCTTCCATACAAAAGAAAGACAAATATAGGTACTTCTGAAGCAATATGTACACAGTATATAAAGGTAGACCCTCTTAAAGGACGGTATGATGAATACGCAGGTCAGGGGAAGACTCGCCCAGTATATATTAATTATCTCGTTAGCTGACCATATCTGTAACTTTTCCATCAGATATACATAAGGCTACTGAGAAGAAACGTATAGCCTGTGATATCAAACATTATACGCGACTTCTAGAAGAATATAATAATCAAAGAAGAAAACAAATTAAAAAGTTTGAAGTTAGACGTACGGGTTATGGTGTGGCAGAAGAAGAACTGAGAGCTGGTATAGGTGCAAATGGAATAGAAGATGCACACGAGTTTGATAAAGGGACAATGAACCACAAGATGTGTATAAATATTTTGAAGTCTTACTTTCATAAAAACGTGAAAGATTAAATTTATTTAGTGAGTATATTTTTACACAACATGACTTACTGTCTTAGATTTAAGGCATTGTTTGTTACTTAACACATCAAAATGACCAACAATAACAGCACAACAGTCGGACATTAATCCCATTGATAGTTTGTGAAATATTTTAGAAAAACTTTGGAAATAATAAATTTGAAATAAAATTATAAATAATTGTTGAATAGTGTTTAACGTTTTAACTACTGGGGCATCACAGGCGGTGGACACTGATGATGCATGGAATGATAATAAACTGGGAAAGAATTATTTTTTAAAGGATGGCAGTGTTCCAAGCCAAATTAAGCCCCCCCCCGTCATTTGCTATTTATGAGGCCTGAGAAAAACCTGAAAAAGAAATTCAGTCTGGGAGAACGACCCGTTGGAATTCGACCCCAGACCTCCCCGCTCATGAGTCCGACCTTAACGATCACAGTCACCCCGTTAGAGACAGAATGAACATTTTTTTTCAAGAGAAGTTGCTGGAACATTGTTGAAATCGATTGCAAGAAATAAACTGGAGGAAAAAAAAATATTAAAGAGAGAATATAGTGTCAGATTACGAATATTTCTAAACAAATGATATTTTTTGCTTTGTGCTTGATGAATAGGGCTTAAAATTAAATATTTATACAACTGATTCTGTTGATATACGCGCTTTCTGATATTTGAATTGTCCAAACATAAAAATTGCATTTGGAGGATACTTTTTAGAGTCACAGTATTTTCTCATTTACAATGCAATCATAATACATACATCACACTTCTACTGTATTTAGAAGTCACCATGCTTACAGCTATAAAGAGAGGTCTTATCAAATTCTGAAGAGAAGGTACAATACTCGTAAGAATATTTCAATTGTAGAAATTAATCCGCGCTTTGTAATTTCCAATTCTTCAAGATGATCTCTGCGGGTGACATACTTATCCAGATACTACTATGGCTCACATAACGGAACCAATTGTTTCAAGGTTGTAAAATACCCCACAGTTCAAAGCCTCTAGTGACCACATTTCTTTGGCTAATCCTTTAACTTCAGATATCAAAAGGCCTTTCGTGCAAACCATTCTAACGACTTCTGATGTAGCATTAGCCTCGTCGGAGAAGCACGAAAGCACCTGAAGTGGTCAGAACCTTTCCCAGCTTACCACAAGAGTATCAAGTCAGTGAGCCGTCACTGCAAGGAACGGCCGCCACTGGTAGACGCAAACGTACGTAATCTTGAACGTCCCTGTTCCATTCCAGAATTAACAATTCAATTACAGACAGCCGGCAGGTGTGGAGTAGTCAGGAGCAGTATCGGTGGGTGCCTTCTGCAAGCTCTCTGCAATTATGATTCGCACCCTCTGTTAAAACAACCCCTTTAATGCGAAACCAACAAGGGAATCGATGTCTGAATTTAGTGTGTGCATATCCTACCCTCTTAAACAGATCCCACGGGATATGGGACGAGGGGAGTGCGGATGGAGATTAAAACGGGAAGCGCTTCGACGACACACATATATACACACACACATATAGGGGTAGGGGAATTATGAGCCGTTTTGCTGATATTATAACACCCGGAGTCCAAAGACAACTTGAGGTATAAATTTAGGTGAGTTTCCGAACCGCTAATGGCCAAAAGGGTGGGAGGAAGATAAAAAAAGTGTAATGGTTAGGAAATTTACCCTAGTGTGTATGTATGCGTAAGGGAGGGGGAGCGTAATAAAGTTCTGTAGTCTTTCTGCACCTGTGACGTTTATTGTTTGATTTTTATATAGTCCCCCAGTGTGTAGTCCGTAACTACATGGCAATTTGCCAACTATATGATCGCTCTGCTTGTGGCTACAAGTAAACGGGTACGGGGAAGTTCTTTATTGTTTAGCTAAATGTGTAACATACAGTGGTAGGCTGGATTTTCTGAAAACAATTGGAGCTGATGAATAAAGCTGCAGCACTTTTAAAACCTTGGATGGCGGAAAAAAATCCAAAAATTATGGCAACGGATCGAACAAGCCTCAAACTTTGCTTCATGGGCATTTGTTAGTTTTCAGTTTTTAAAAATGTAATCATGCAACTTAGAAAACGGATAGCAGATTCAGGAGTTATTAACGTCCAGTTTTTGAGCAGAAAGAGAGTATTTTAAATTTTCTCGAAATTGTCTGACCGGTAAAAAAGTGAGAAATTGTTTGGAAAAAGGTCATTTTGATAGATATTTCCAACCGCTATATGAATTCACAAACGTTTTCTGATGTTTGCAGAAGGAGACAGAGAGAGAAGTAAGCATTAATGAAAACCTTTTAAGACGTTGCAATGCCCCTCTCACAACGAGACCATTTTCTACATAATATTTCAAAGCCAGAAGGTATATTTTACCTAGCAGAGTGGCTCAGGCGACAACATTTGGGACTGGCATTCGGGAGGTCCAGGATTCAAATCCCTTGGGACACCCAACCTGACCTTAGTTTTGCCGTGGGTTTCTCTGGTCGCTTAGGCGAATGCCAGGCAGGGTCTTTATTTTTCACGAATATTGCGTTCTCCCATCTCAGTTGGTTTCGTTACAAAAGTGCCACCGCGGGGTGGGTTTATGCGGTGTAATGCTGGCTTCCGCTTTGGAAAAATTCCCACCCCGATGTTCTGATGTGAAAATCACCTTTCTGCGGGGCTCGAACTCATTGTTTAGGCAACTCCTCCGTTGTTTAGGGTTCTACTTGGAAACAATGTTAGGGACCTCGTCTCTTTCACCTCATACTTTCCTCCCTGCATACAGATCTGTCCTTGAGCAAGGCTGAAGTAACTCCAGTATCTCCAGTAACCTAACAATCCAATCCAAGTCACAATTACAATTTTAATTTGAAAAATAATGGTACCAAGTGAACCTTGGCTTTTCATCCGATTTATCTCGATGCATAAGAATGTGGCGATCTGTTGTCCTGCGGGGAAACAGGAATGTCGGAAGGCGATTTATGTACCAGCAACCACTGTGCCGCTGCGAGGGAAGCCCGGTCAAATTGATGATCCGATATATTCAATTCCTCCAACTGTCGTTGTGTGACAAACATTTCAAATTCACCGTTTTAACATTCTGCTCTTTTTACATCCATAGCTAAAGGGAATTGTGGTTATTTATTTTTTTATTGTTGGTAGCGATAATAAATGAATAGGTATGCATTCCTGTAGCAATGGACTAATTTTTACTCCGATAGACGGGGAAAGCGCTGTACCCTTGGCTAGAAGATATCAAGGGAGCTGACATTTCGTGTTAATATAGACACGCAATTGGTTGTTGAGGCAGTTGATGGTTACTGACATTTAGCTTCGGTATTCGCATTCAAACTGCTTTCGTAGGCATCACAACGCCAACTGTTACATTATTCATTCTTTATCACTCATGCATTAATACTGTGGACACGTCAGAGCCACTGGGTTCCTAAAAGCCAAGCTCTGTTATCAGTGATTCGGCTTTATGAAACGTGGATATGCAAAGGCATCGTTGCTATTGAGGCATATCGATAGTAATATGTGTAAATCGAATGAAGCTAAAACGTTTCCTTCCATATTGCAGCTACTGCATTCGACGATTTCATTATTGACAACTTTCAGCAATGTTACAAAATACCTGGAGTATCTCAAAAGAAGTTCTTTACTGTAAAACATTTCAAGCGAAAGGACTTCTACAATATAATGAATTCTCTATCTACCATACCTCAAATCAAGAGATTACACATCGCGTTAACCATTGAGAACCAGATCTCAAAGATAAAAAATATCCTTTAAGGCAGGAGCTGCGTAAACTAAGCAAATTCCTAATCTAGTACAGTAACTTTAAAAAAGAATATAAATTCAAAATTATGGCCTTATTCATTAATGAAATGAAATAAGTTATGGCATTACTATGTGCTATTAGGGGAACAAAATAAACATTCTTGCAATCTATAAGATTGCAATCGCAAAAGAGAAACCACATTTTTAAAATAATAGTAATAATAATAATAATAATAATAATTGTATAATATTAATTAAATGAAACACATAACCACTTATAGACAAAGCTATTACTGTGTGAGTACTTTTAAACATTTATAAATTTAACATTGTTTATGAACTATGCCCTTGATATCATCTTTACATTCACTTTAATAGAGGAATAACAGAAAGTTCCGAGTTACATTGTGCATTTAAGAAGAATATATTCATTTGTTTGAATAACACAAAACTATTTTACTGTTTAACAATAATTACAATGTACTAAGCAAATATACACAATCAACAATAAACAAACGAAAGTTTCATCAATTTTCATTGGTTTTCAAATTTAATTTAAATTTGTTATAGTAAAAGCGAAACGCAAAGTTTTATGAAGGTTATTACAGAGCGCTCTTACATACAAATATAATTCCCTCACATATATTTGATTAATATTTCCGTTTAGTTATCTCCAGGACGATGCAAACATAAAACAAACATGTACGGTTTACATCGATCATTACGGGTATTATTTGAATGCACAAAGATAATACAAAATACCCTTAAAACACGGCCGATAGTAATGCAATATTTAGTGAATATTATTTCGCCAATAAAACAAAAAATCGACATGCTTTTCAAAACTATTTCTATAGTTGCATAACATAATCTGAAATTTAGTTTCGTTAGTAATAATAATCATTATAATCATATATAAACATTAACCATATTCTCTTGACTTATAAATATTTTTGTCCTCTGGTCTCCTATCTTGCTAATTCATATTTTTTCATCTATTCTTACAACAATATTTATTCAAGAAAAATGAAATGAAATGAAATTTAATTCTATTTTTAGAAATGATAGGCTACAAAATAATTTTTATCGCCTCTGTGGTCTAGTGTTAGCGTTCGCGACTGTTAATCCGGAGGTCCTGGGTATGAATTCCGGTCAGGTCAAGCCGTCTGGGTAAGATTATTTCGAAGTTTTACTCTGAGAAGGTGAATGCCTGGATAGCTTTAAGGCGCTAAGGACTCCGATCTCATTTGTGCCATCATTAATTCATTTCATTCATCCCTGCAGACTTACACCTATAATGTCATTCCACAGCCTATAGACTTTACGAGAAGACCAATGCAGACAAAGCGACATCAATAAAGAAACAATAATTTAATGTCAAATCTATTTTGTCTTTGTTATGTGTTAAATTTAAATTGTATACACACTGCTTGCTCACTGTAATTTTCATTCTACTGTGCACTTCATTTTTATACTCCAACTTATAATTATTAATTCTTAAAGGAGCGTATTTAATAACATGCTAATTATTGTAGCCTTTTGATTAAATTTATGATCATTATAGAAATGGCTTTTTATTCTTCCATGAACATTCCGTTCAAAATTTTTTCCACAACCAAATCTTAGAGACTTATATTCCATCAGTATGTTTCCTAAAGTTAAGGACATTAGTGCTCTGGGGCACTAATGGAGCAGTACTAATAAAGTAATAAGTCGCACCATATGTTAAGTTGTCTGTGTTCTGTAAGCAACTTTTAGCACAATGAGGATATTTGAGCTAAGGTCCGGCAGAGCGCGGTGGTCGTCAAGGCCGTATAATACACGTGCAGGTAGCCGTTTGTAGTTAGTTTGAGGGAGACTTTATCAGTTAATGGTTGTGGTTTGTATGTTACTCGGTATTTTCATTGGGTATGCTAATTGTTCTTTGTTAGTTATGTTACTAGATAAACATAATCTTGAAGAACGGGTTTTTATGTACATATATGAAAATTGGTTCTTGCAAAGAAATGGCAAGGCGATTCGTACAAAAATATCCTGACAATCATGTTTCAGGTAGAGAAACTGTTCATCAACTTGTCAAAATACTATAGAGATAGAATATCACAATGATAAGGGTCGTGTACTTACGGAAGAAAAGATGAAATACACGAATTTCCTGAATAGATGTCGCAATGTATTGCCACTAAGTGGCATCATTTTCAACATCTGTTATAAAACAGACCATTGCTTATTAATAATATCAGTTATAAATGCAGTATCATTTTATGCTGACAATAAAAATATTCCAGCAAGCAGTCGCGCTCAGCCTGCCAGTAACTCAAATAATCTCACTGTATAACGGGCGTAGTCGCTGTGTTTCCTCTTTCCATTTCACTATGCTACCTGCATATACTTCTCCCTTCAATTGGAAGACACGTTTGTATGGTTGATGCTGGAATTCTATAGCGTGACATTTGTATGAATTTATCACAAAAGCTGCATCATGTCATTTTCCTGAAGAACGCCTCTTGAGCGCATCCAAACTGTTCAAACAGAATATGGAGAGGAAGTATTTTCTTCGCATACAGGTTTTTGCCCTGTTTGCTCATCATTGCAGTAATTACTGGGACCAAAGCAACCCCCGCGGTTAGTTCTCTATGAGAACGCGGTGGCAGTAGCGGCAGAGTTCCTGAGGCTACCAGGCACTGTTTACATAACTCAGTTTCCGCGACAACATTTCTCTGTGAGTGTGTGCGCGGGACTAATGTGAGCTTTCGCACACGATGCCTGGCAGTTCTTTAACACCGCTCTCTACTGAGTAACAAAGCATACAAACAACATGTGCGGTTTGCCATCCCACTCTATTCTCTCCGGAAAAACAAAGATGAAGTAAACAGCATTGTATCGTGTCTTCTCGCGAATTAACAGAATGATTAGTACCTCATTTCTCATGCGTGATGTAACAAAAACATTAAAGGGGTTGGGTGATCATTTAACAAATGTATTTTTTTTTAATACAGACATGCAACTATCGTATTCTCTTTGATTTGAGCTATTCAGTGTTTGTATTTTTGAGTTGCCTTGTGTCGCATTTCTTCTTAGTTTAGACGTCTGTAGCTTTGAATTTTAGAAGCACGATTCTTACAACAATATCTGTTATAATGAGTGAAGTTCTCGGCCCCAACAGTATTTTTGCACTATTAATGCATATCTTAGAGAGATGACGGGGTGTTTAATGGAGTTTGAACGACCTCCAACACGTCAGCCTATAAGGCTTATTGTGCTACCCTATAAGAAGAGACACCTTCATTGTTTCCCAAAATCTGTTCCTTGAACAAGTTGCAGTATTTTGATTGCGATGGTGGCGTCCATGCCTAGATCTTCCCTTGTTATTGAGAGAGTAAGTTTCTTTCTTACCAGGATAGGCCACCCAAGCAGGATATGCGAGGCGCATTCCTCATCCTGCAAGTGGGTTCATCTTTATAGAGACCCACTTTACATAGATGTTTCCTGAAGTGATCAGTTTATTAATTAACACAATTACTTCCGTTATTCCTCTTCTGTCCAGTTTTACGAGAGCTGTGGAAAGAGTGTTGCTAGGACCTAGGAAACGTTTTCTAGCTTTCGTTTGTACACGATAGATTTGCCACCTTAATTTATGTTTATCCATAACCCGTTTTAATAGCGATTTTAGCAGTGCGGGTACTGATTCCAACCGCGGGCTGAGGGCTAATAAAGGTATATCAACATCTCTTTTTGTCAGTACATTGTCTTAAGAATTTATTTGAAATATTAGATCATTGTTTCAAATGTTTATTTAACACCGCTTTCTAAAGTAAACATGTTGTGGGTATTCCATACAATGAATACATTTGAGTATCGCACAGAGATGCAATTTTTGTATAAGATGATTTAAAGCCAAAGAATATTTATACCAAATTTATAATCGTTTATAGGAATTCTTCTCCTTTTCCAAGAATTAAAAATCAGCTGATGAATTTAAACATAACCTTGAAGGTAACCCAGTAAAGGAAGTTCAGAAAATACAACCTCAGCAGAGTTCATTGAAGAATACATATTTCACGACCGGTGAGCCAAAATGCATGAAATTAATGAAACTTGGACCCACATTACACACCAGTATCGAAACAGCAATGAAAACAGTGCAGAGATTCCGATTGTTCAACGTCAAAGAAGACAAAATTTTGTCTGCTGGAAAATTATGATATCAATCTTTTGTGACGGTAAAGGAATTTTACTAGTTGATTATCTTCAGAAGGGTTTGCTGAAGAAAACACTTTTTTATGTAGACAATGCACTTGCTCACGAGAGTGTTTTCGGCAAACTGAGAGATTGGCTTCCCTCTGACTTCCATCTGTTCCCAAAGTTCGTCAAAGTTTTTATCAAATCAAGATCTGTGGAGCAGTATTTGTAGATCACTCAGAGATGGAATAATGTCACTGAAGCATCGCTGGAATGCGAAAATGATTGAGGGAGATTAAGGTGAAAAATAAAAATAACGTTCAAGATAAAAATTCTTTTTCTCGAGAACTTTTCAGACCGCCCTCGTATTTTCCTTAAAACATATTTTATTTAGCGTCAATGTTGACAAGCTCATGCTGCATTCTAACTACATACCCGGAATGAAAGTTCAGAAATAATCGCAGAGAGCCATTTGCAAATTTGGACAAGCTACACATAGACATTGTAAATGTTATTCTTAGTATCGTGAACACTATATTATTATTATTATTATTATTATTATTATTATTATTATTATTATTATTATTATTTGGTTTATGCTTAACATCTCAGGTCATCAGCGTCCTATTCAATTCAGAGCTTGAAACGGCCGATCAATTTTGCTCCTTCTTTCAGGCTTGAGGTTCTTTTACGTGTCCTAAATTTACCGGAAACGGAACCAATCGCAATACAGAATCAGAAAGATGTGCCAAAGACAGCAAAAGAGAGCAGAGTTTTGCTGTTATTCAAAAAGGAAGAGGTGGAATTAATAATTTATTCAGATAGCTTGGTATGCAAAAAGTATTGTAAATCTGCACTTTTTCGCAACATTGAATATAACTTATAAATCATACTAGTAATAAGTTAATAATACCCTTAAATATACCAGTTCATATAGCGGTGTGTATACATGATGCTTAAATAAGGTCTTACATTTTCACACCATGTTGGAAAAAAAAACCTATGAATATAATAAAGCACAACAATAAATACTTTTAAAACATGTACTGTGGCCTATAGACACTAGAAGAGATACATAATATGGTAAACAGGCGTTGTGATACATTCTTTAACAGAGGACACGTACTCGTTCAAACATATCGATTGCTCTAGAATTAGTTGCCTCTCAGTGTACACACGAACTGCAATGTTGTCTTCATATAAGGCATTGTCTGTTTCTTTTATAAAAAATGCAAAGGATTAAATCGGGGAAGCATACTACTGGACCTCTTCGACCAATCCATTAGGTACCTAAGATCTGGAATGTTGTGATGTAGTGCTCTATCGTGCAGTTGCCTTGTACTGATATCTAGAACCTCTATTAACTGATATACATCATTAGTGCACTGTATAGCGCAAGAAAAGGGTAAGAAGACGAAGTGTAAAGTCAGTTCACACCACACAAGTATGAAAATGAATTTTTATCTCAGGCTCTGGCCTGAATAGCGAACGGGTCATATTTTAACAGATATTTGTTTCCGAATATGTCCTTGCAAGTATTGACCGACTCTAATGCTGTAAAAACACGCGACACTTTTATTTAAACATTCTGTGTAGGACTTATTTAAAAGCTCCCATATATCAAATTTTATAACTGGTCTCCGTTATGCGCATTTTGCACAAATATGACGGATACACATATTTTCTTAATGATTATCATTACTAACCCAGTAGTTCTCAACGTTTTTGCATCGTGCACCCCTTTTACCATTCATCAGAATGTCATACCCTAATACCAATATCGGCCTTAAATAAAATTATTTGGATATGTTATTACCTAAAACTTAACTTTGATTATTTTATAGGTAAGTTTGAACTACAGATAACGAGTATGAATTTTAATATTTGAATGAAAATACTTCCGTATATTTGTAGTAATTTTAAACTTAATACTTCAATAGACAAAAAAATTGGTACAGAGTGACCGCGGATCGCGCGTATGTAACAGAAAGTGCAAGGAACACGCATAGGCGCAAACCGGCAATAAAAGGTACGTTCTGTAGAATGCCAAAGTATTTAAAATCATTTTATAGTAATGCAGATAAATTCATTACTGCTTAACGCTCGTTTTTACTCTTGAGGCACTACAGGCGATGGACGTTGATGATAATGAAATGATAAATTGGGAAAGATTCTTTTTTTTTTTTAAATTCGAAGGGTCCAGACCTAAGTTTAGTGTACCTCTCCGGAATTTGCTGTGATGACTGAGGAAAGCTTGGAATAAAGCTCACTCAGGAAGGACGATGCTAGCGGGACCTGAACCATAGATCTCCCGCTCATCCAGTGTCGAAAGAGAGAAGTAACTTCTGCTCTAAAGCTGTTCACATATAGCAGATATTTTACTTTTTTTTAATCATTCGAACAGCTTGAAATCATAAATAACAGAAATTCCTGATTTTCTTTTTCCGCATTTTTGTCTTTGAAGTCTTTTTGAGTTAGCGGTTGGGTTTTCTTTTTAATTTTAGAAGCATCTTAAAGTAAATAAAGAACAAGGATTAAAATATACATAGCCAAGAGCAAAAACTTGTTTTTATCGAAGATATTTTAATTGCACTGTTATGTTTGACTATACATGTACCTACACAGTTTATTGATTAATTTCATTACGTAATTTCATATCAACATTTAGAATTTATTTAACAATAATCTTTCAGTAACTGAAGCGAAATGTAGATTACTATGCTACCTCAGAGAACAATGACCTCAAATGTAATGAATCTGTACAGAAGAACCTCGAAAAATGTTAAAATAAACAACGCCATCGAACTTCAAAACCAACACTGTTGTAGTATATTTTTCTGCAAAAAATAAAACTTTTATACAGAAATAATGAATAATGGTGCAAATGAGCAGGGTTTGCTTCGGCGCTTGAAATTACCTGGAAAGAGCAGAAGACAAACTAATTATGAGGTTGTAGCTCATATAAAATTAAACATATGAAGTAGCAGTTGTATTTGTAATGAATAGTTTACGTTGCTGCATTTAAAGGAATGTATCGTACTTTTGTCTAAGAGAGCGGTCTTTATACATTTTTATTTCTGTAAAATTAAATTTTTGCACCATTTAAAGCTGAAGGTCTTGCATATTTCTCTCAGTAAACAGCCTGTCTCCCTTTAGGCTTATATTAAAGTACTTGGCATGATAAACGATGAGGAATCATCGTTTTTACATCTGCCATATATCGAAATCTTCCTTATATCTGCACTTCTTAGTCTATTTTTCATAAACAGACCTAGGAGTGATTTCATAAATCTTATTTCTGACGTTTCAATTCTCTTCTTGTCTTCCTCTCTCAGTATCCAACGTTCACTATACGACAGAATAGGCTTCGACATATTACGGAGCCTTACCTCCTTGCTCATTGCCCTCCAAAATTGTCTTTCAACATCCGTTTTTAGCTTATTTTACGAAATATTAGTTTTTGCTTTTGGCTCATTTAAGTTTATTTCTTTAATAACATGAATGTAGCTTCTATCTTATACATACTACAGGTAGCTTGAGGATTAAAGAACGCGTGAGGGATCCCAAAACAACACAAGTGTTTGCCCAGAACATCATTTCCTGTCTAAATTTTGCGATTACTTCTTATATTCTCCACTTTGACACAGCCTATAGTATTGTGTTCCAAGGTTTATAGGTTTTAATATCACGATGCAATGTTCTTTCAAGAAGTAAGTGATAAAGTGATATGAAGAGTTTAGGATAGCATGAGATACATTAGTCTATTCATAATGAAATGTTTTAAAATATACGGGGACTCGATGTACGACTACTCTTTTATTAACTTTTTAGTGTTTGCTCAGGATTTTATACAGACATGATAGACGCTCATCGACTATTATGTGTCACTCGGGATGGAAATATTAGTAAAATGTAAGAGGAATAAGTTTAGTGCTGTATGAATGACAATATTCATATTATTTAATGTAAACACACAATAGTGGCAACACTGTCGGCATTCTGTTAATGAACATGTGAGTGTATTATTGTTTCCAGCACATACAGAGAACATTTGTTCAACGCACTCAGCATCACTATAGCACTTTGTGTAGGCGGACGAATTCAAAGTTATCAAGTGGTGGTGCAAATTTGGACTACTCGAAGGCGATGTTTTCAAAAGTGAGTAAGATGCATGTATTAACATGGCAAAAACAAGAGGAATGTCATGGGTTTCCAAGAAGTCTGTGCTATATAGAAAGGTGGCTCCTTGGGTGTCAGTCTTTCGACATGCACGTGATAGTGTGGAACATGCACCATGTGCAAGTCTTTCTGTCCTCGAAGAGAATGGCATAATACTTTAATTTTACTTGTTCTATTATTCTATGGGCTATGACTCTTTCCTTTACCCTACTATATAATATATCTGTTTGGACCTTTTCATTTCTTCAATTCTCTCCAAATGTTCAGATATTTTGAACATATTTTCCTCTTCTATTCTAATTCTTATGAATTAGATTTCTATTTCAGCGCTGTCTATGTCTAGGCACTGACACTGACCGCGCAATAAAATAGCAGGGGTTGTAAATCGGAAACATGAGGAGCAGGTTTTGTGCTCATTGATGGACTAAAAAGGATGCAAAAGCAGACATTCATTTTGAAGCAGTTTCTTAAATGACAGACTTGGGACAGAATCATAAGTTACGAAATTATTTTCTCATTTTTCTACAAATATAATAACAAACATAAAAATGATATAAATTAAATAAATTCTTTGGAAAGTAAAAATATAAATGCGCAATGGATAAGTGTATAACATTAAAGAACCCATAATTATAATAAATGTAGCACCTAAATAAAAAATCGTAAAACTCCAGAACAATAGCAGCTTCGTAGCTTCAAGTAACGTTTTTTTCCTTAATCTAAATGCAATTATGTTCACTTTTAAATGTTATACGTGCTGCTCTTGAAATACACAAACTTTAAGTTAATTTAAATGATTAAATATTTCGTTTAAAATATAAAACTAATATCAAAGACATATATCTTTAGACATGATCGTAACGACACTAAGCTACACAAAATATAAACAAAGAGCTTGATAATATTCACCTTGATTTTAAATAGATCCAAACAATTGTAGTTTTAATTTAACTTTTTTCATTGTAAATTAGATTTTAAATGCTGAACACGAAATGTAGGGCACAAAATTCTTACCTTATATTCTATTCGATATGAAATAATGTTCCTGGATACTAATTTTTGATAGTGCATTTATTCCAGTAGAATAAAACTTCAACAGCGCATGGGTCAATGAACCTTATATACTTTTATAATAAACTAGATCTTTTTGATTTGATACAAGATATTATATTAGATATTACATATTAAAATAAAAATGTATTTACCAAAATAAAAAGAGAAATAAAAAAATAGTAGGAATGTCTCAAACACACAGCTGCACTCAGCTTGTTTTCCCCACCACTCCCCTGTTAACCTTTTCAGACATGAATTGTCTCTCATCAGATACTCTCCCGCCTACCAGCAATACCATCTCCCTCTGTTCGATTCGGTAAGGGAATGTGATAGATATTTCTCCCTCCATTTTTTCCTACATCCAAGATCGCGGGTTCGAACCCGGCCAGGGCCGATGGCTTTTTTCGGGCGTAAAAATCCTAAGTATGGCTTCCTTCGTAAAGGGAAGTAAAGCCGTGGGCCCCGCGTCGTACATTTACGGCACGAAAAAAAACCTCGAGCCTGAAAGAGAGGCACCTGAGCAAAATTTGTCGGCCATTTCACGCCCAGAGTTGAATGGGACGCTGATGACCCGAGACTTTAAAGAGTGTCCATAAATAAAACAATCAAAAAAAAAAAAAAAAATAATCCATCCATTCTTTCGTATCATTGCATTCAGTCAGTATAAGAATTCCGAATATTCCTCACCCATTTTCGTCCATCATGTCCCATCATGTCCCTAGTGTGAGCCACGCAAGCCCCTGGCTAGTGAGTTTTTTTATGTACTGCTCCATCCCCCATTCAGATTTTAGTCTCGATTATACTTCTAGTAAATCCACCTCCCTACATTTGTAATTGTCTACTGCCTATTCATTTCCCTCAAGAGGTTTTTAACCTTCCTCCATACTCTCTATTTCCCTGACGAACTCAGCCCTTTAATAGATATTCCGAGGAAAGGGGTTCAGTTACGTTACGACGTCACCACTCACTCAACTCGTGCTACTACATAGTCCGTATCATGGAGGATAATATCGATTGAGGAATTAGCAAGAATTTTCCCCTCTAACGGAGTGAGGCACTATACTCAATTGAGTCACACGTGGGCATCGTTGCTCTGTTTGATTCCCAGCACGTTCAATCCAGGAAACTCGTGCACTTATTCTCAAATAATGTATTTACAGAGACAGTATTCTTTTTCTATGATCGTTATCCGAATTTATCTTCCATAACTCAAAGCAGATTCATCTAAAATCTTTTATCACATTAATGGCATAATTTTCGTACAAAATTGCATGATTACACAAAGTCTTAGTGTATATTATGGAAGAATTAATAGAGAAACTTTGTCATTCGAATCAATTTACTATTTATTAATGTTTAGCTTGTATTAAAAATATATCGGGGATTAGAAAATATTTCACATATCTGCAAGCTTACTAGAGTATTATTTAAATCCATATATATACTAATATGCAATAAGCCATTGAGCAGTTATTATTACTTTCTTTTAGCAGAACATATGCACGATATTTTTCTGTACAAAATTTACGTGTGCATAGTTTCCTTTGGTAGCCGGCCCGGTCCAGTTTGGTCCGAGGGCTGCTGGGGCACCCTGTGCTGTCCGTGATAGCAACTCTTGCGCAGCCTCTCCGCGAGAGACAATTTATAGCCCCGGGCGCTGTGGAAGCACCATTAAACATAAATTCTGCGGGAGGAAAGGCATTGCTCATCATACCGGCGCCGCGGCGGCGGGGGAAGACGTAGCGCTCTCCCCTTCCACCCTCAAGAAGCCACTGCTTCATTCTCTTGTTTCTGTTGATGACACAGATATGATGACATTTCGCTAGAAAATCTGTGTGCACGAGAGCGTATAAATGTTTTGTAGTCAGTTGAAGAACCTTACTCTGTGGCAGTGCACAAATGTTGAATTCTAACATCACTCTCACTAACTTGCAGCAATGATGTACTCCACTTGGTTCCATGTGACCTATTTCGTAATTTGCGTTAATGTCATAAGTCAGCGCTGATGTCTTCCAAGACGATGGTGAAAAACAAACCATATGGGCAAACTGAGGAAAGTCAACAAATGACACTGTCATTAGAACAAACCTCAAGTTCGCGTCATCTCTTTTATCAGAAACAAAAGCAGATCCCCTTTTTATTTAAGAATTATTTACAAATACATCTCACCTTAAAACAGTGAAATATACTTAGCTCAATACAACATAAAAACATTAACATTTAACAAAAGTTAGCGGCAAACTTAGTTCTGTATCATTTTCTTCCTCGTCTCTGTTGTGGTCTCCTGTGAATTTCCGAGAGGGCAGTAAGAGTCTCGTAACTAACATCATTATTGTGAAGATGCATCTCTCAAACAAGCTCTTGATGCATGTACAAAATTCGGCAAATGGCTTCCTTCATGATTACTGGAATATTTTTGTTATTTTTTCTTATGGGTTTTCAGCCACCTTACCCTGTTTAATTGTTCAGTGTCTGTTCTCGTGGTGCAGTGGTAACGAACCATTCTTGCCTTGTAGACCCAAGATCGCTGGTTCAATCCCGGCCAGGATCAATTGACTTTTCGGGCATAAAACCCTAAATATGGCTTTCTTTGGAAGGGAAGTAAACCGTGTCGTACTATAGGCAGTTCCACGTCAAATTGATTGGGACTTGAGGTGTTAAAAGAGTGTCCGTAAATAAACCAAATCAACAACAATAATTGTTCAGCAGCCTCAAAAGAAATAGATTTAAGAAATATTTAACGTATTTGCAACTCCTGGTCTTTTATGAGTAAGAAAAATTATTTAAAAAATCAATATGAAATATGATTTATCAACTATCCAAATAAATAATAAGTTAACATATTAGTGCTGTTCGAATAGTCGATGAAAACTAACAGCACTAGGTTCAACGTTACCTTGGCAACATGACGTTCAGGGTTAATGTAGACAGGCAGTCGGTCTGTCGGTCGGATAGACAGACGAACGGACGAACGGGCGGACGGATAGATATCGGAGAAATATAGTGGAGTTTTCAAATCCTCCAGCACGTCACCCTTAAGACTAATTTGCTATCCCATTGGGAGGGGTGCCTTCATTGTTTACCAAAATCCGTTCCTTGTACAAGTTGTAGTATTTTGGTTCAAATGTTGGCATCTTTTCCCAGATATTCCCTGCTTATAGAGAGAACAAGTCTATTTCTTTGCAGGATTGGACACTCAAACAGGATATGCGAGGCACATTCCTCGTCCTGTTTGGATATTCTGCAAGTGGGTTCATTCACTTTTCGTAGATGTTTTCTGAAGTGAACATGTTCAGTAATTAACGCAAGGGTTAATGCACGTGTTTAGAAACAATTACGAAGCTTAGTCTGTGTGTAAGAGTAGTTTTCCTGTTTAAATTTGTAAACAAGTGTTCAAAATCATTAAGAAAATATTACTGTTTGACAGGGGCTACGCTCATAGAAAGTAAAGCAAAGCTGGACAAACATTACGGCGAATCAACATCTTTGCTTAGAATGGCGTTGTAAAGTTTGGTGAGTTTAGGTGGGGGCGAACGAGCACAAAAGAAGTCGATCGTTTCGGATGTTCTGTAGAGATTAAAACAGAGCTATTGGAGACTGAAAGTGCGAAAGATTGCTGAAGCTGTGCGCATTTCTACAGTTCGCGTGCATAATATTTTTCATAACATTTGGGGGGGAGGGGGAAGGCGAGATTGGTGCGCTTGCGATCAATTTGCTTGCGATTGACCAGAAAAGAGAAAGATTTGTCACTCCCGTGCAGAATTTGGAACTGTTTAATTGGAAAGTAAGTGAATTTCTGATACAGTCGACTAAACATGGATCCACTACTACACCGGAAACGAAGAAGCAGTTGCAACAGGAGAAAGCTGGAAAGGTGATAGTGTTGTAACTACCACGGCATTATTTTAATTGACTTTTTGGAAAATATTACACTATGCTACTCGAGTAATCAAACGACGCAATCATTCTCGCTTGGCAAAGCAAAAGGTCCTGCTCCATAATGATTACATACTAGCGCCCAAGTCAGCGATTACAACCTCAAAGTTATTGGGGTTAAGATATGAAATGCTACCTCATCTCCCCAACTCTCCAGTTTTGGCTACCTCGCAATACTTCCTGTTAAAAAAGTGGCTAGTAGGAGAGAAATTCAATCTACTGAAGCAAGTATGTATTATTCAGAGCTGAAGAAATTGCAATTTATGAATGTGATATAGAATGAAAGGAGATTAATTTGAAAAACAAAATGTTCCCAAAAATGTTATGTTTCACGGACTTAATGGAACGCCCTCATATGCTACTTTGTTTCGTGACAAATTTGTTAAATTAACGCTTTATAATGACTGCAGCGTTTTTCCAAGTATATCTCTTAAGATTACGAATACTCTAGATCATTTATTTAATATTTTAATCTGTTATTGTATATGAATCGTTTTCTTCTAGAACATATATGTTGATAATAAATAAAAAAGTAATTCTATTGTTTTAGCTTTATATTTCCATTTTCCAATATTTACTAAGAATACAATGTTTCTTAATATGTTTTTGCAACACCAAGCAACAAATTAATCATTTCATATCCACTGTATTTATTAGAACTACTCAACAGTAAACTCTCTGTTTTGTCGTAACGATGACAGGGAACAACATATTAATATTCCGTTTGCATTGCCAGATATATATTTTATAATCAACAGATTGAGAATTGAAGGAAATAGAGCCTATTATATTTATACAGTATATCCTGAGGCAATAGACGGAAAAAATGCACAAAAGAAGTACCGGTTTAGAGAATTGCATATTTACATCTATAAATTAGAAAAAAAAAAATCTTTTCCGGTTCGAAGACGATACAACTCGCAGTACCTACAGAGAGTTAGTTTCGATACAGGATACAAAATACCAATATCATAAAATAAGTTAATTATTTTACAGTAATGTCATCATTGCTGAATTCTAGGAACTTTTCTTGATGACGTGCTGGACTTAATGGGCACCAAAAGTCCACAAACGTTCATTCATTGCTGATGAGATGTAATTATTTGCCTTCGTATCTATCAACATTGCTTCATCTGTTTTTTTTTTTTTTTTTTTTTTTTTTTTTTTGCATGGGCTTGTATTTCGAATTCTGTATCTACAATCTGTTACCAATATTCATTTTATATTCCGCATCGTTTACCATTTTCTTCACGTTCACATTTGTCATACCATAATCTGGATGACAAAGCAAATGCCCTCAGTATTAATTTGTACGCGGATTATCTCATAATGGGTAGATAACAGCATTGGAGCATCGCCGTTGGAAATGAATTCGTTTTAACGAAGGCCAAAGAAATCTCTGAGAAAGCTTTCTACGGGAATCAGGAATTTCGCAAACTCGGCTTAGAATATGCCACTAAATTTTTAAAACTAGAACCCTATAAAATAACTGTAGTTCAGGATTTACACCACGCGATAATGTGAGAGAGTTAATTTCTACAATTTGGTGTTGGATAACGTTAATGTTCGTTGTGTTCACCTGTGTTTATATTTTTATTTATTTATTTATTTATTTTTTACGGATGAAGCATGGTTTTATTTACATTGCCATTAGCGACACAAAACAATAGATACTGGAGAGCAGAAAAACGCAATCTTGTACACAAAATGCCATTATATGACCAAAAAATTGGTGTTTGGTGTGCTGTGTAAATCTATGCGCTTGAATTTAAGGGGCTAAGAATATCCGACTCCGCCAAACAATCCCCTTAACCCGGCCATGCCTCCAAACGAGGGTTCGTAATGTTCAAATAATTCTTTGCTTTCTGAGAGTGAATGATCTACTCCCGTTTATGAAAATCTGTCATTCTTAGAATTTGATGTATAGATAGGTCGCGGAACGTAGAAACTGTTCCTGTTAACCTTTTTCATTTTGTCCTCGTAAGCAGCAATGGGGAATATAAATATTGAAATAACTTTTAAAAGCCAAAGACGTATTTACCTGCAAATATAAATCGTAAGCAATATAAATTATGTTCTTGTGTGCTCAAACAATGAAGTGGGTGTATCGCGGCCATGTTTGTAGCACTGTAAACAATCGGAAGTAATTTAACCAGCTGCAAGTTTGATACCAGCCATGGCTGTTTGTGTACTCTTGTGGTGAGGGTGTTAATCTCCAACTTTAATCTGACTAAAGGAAGGGAAGGGAGAATTATTGCCCAGGTGCGCAAGCAGAGCATGAGGTATCGGTTTCCTTTTGGCTTCTGTTCTCTTCAGACTCGAGTACAAAAGAAAACAATTTTACAATTTAAAATAAGAACAAAGGAATGTCCTTAGGATACGAAGACCTAGCAACAAAGAGTTGGGTATCGTGTTTCTCTCCAAACATTTCTATTATTTTTATCTCATTCTTATTGCAATCTCACAAACATTTCAAGTAATGTTAATGTTATTTTGGAAAGAAAGAAAGGAGATTTGTAAAATGCTCTAAATTTACTAATTACTTCTTTAACATTATATTATTTATTTACTTTGCATTTTTATAGTGTCTTGTTAGGAAATATTTTAGTAAAAAATATAATAGACATTTTTCTGTTAACGCACCGAACGGAACATATTGTAAAGCTCGACTGTTGTTGCTATGAGGTCAAGTAATTTTGTACGTCACAGCTCTCTTTTCAATATTTTGAAGAATGGTCCAGTTTAAGTGCCACTTTTGGATTTATGAAATGATTAATTTAGCCTTAGGAAGCGACCTTAAGCATTAAGAAAAAACAATCATGTTTTCCTCCATTAGTAGTGGTAGTAGTATTTACTGTTATAAAATTGTATATGCACATTACAAATATATTTTATGCCCCGTACATGCATTAGAAATGGAAAAAATAATTATACAAATAAAACTATAATAATAAATAAATAAATATAAAAATGAGAAGGATGTTTACAGATATATGAATTAACTGTGTTGAAAGTTTAGGAAGATTCATAATTCCACAGAAAATTCTTCCTGATGTGTGACCTTTCCCAATATCTCTTAGGTCATAAAGCAAACTTATGTTAATGTCATGTAATATACATTTTTTGTCTTGTTTGTGGAATTCTTTTGCCTCTGAATTCATAAAATCATGATTACTGTCATATTGCAAATGAATGTCATTGTGCAGCCTATACCAGATAATGTAACAGAGCCCTGATAAGTTTTATAAAAAATACATTTACTTAGTGCAGAGTGTAATAAAGATATACTTATTATTTCATAATGAAAATCACTGCAATCATTAGCTTTCTCTATTTAATATTGTTCTATTAAATATTTCAGTGCGATGAGCTAGGTCCAGAAGCATGCTTTTCTCCTATGTTTAGCTTGGGTGTAACACACTTATTTGTTGAGTTAACAGAATTTGGATTAACTACGTTTGTTCTTTTCTTAAACCTATTCTTACTTCTTGGCATTTTATTGTTAATAAACCAAAACAAAAAATAAGAAGAACTGGCTCCACCACACATAAAAAATTAGCGAATTATAAAATTTATACTATGTGCTTGATTCATGAAGAAGGTTAACAAATAGGTTAAATGTTGGAGGGCTGCCAACAGCTTTATAAATAAAAAGAGGGAGGAATAAAAAGAGCATTAAAATTATAACCAGATATTTCTAATAGAAAGAAAGCCACAGGAGTCCAAAGTTTTTTACATTTCTGGCAGTTCACTATCATTTCGATAGATGGAGCATATTTAAAAATAAAAACACAGTATTAAAATTCCTCAAACATATCAAGTATTATATATCGTTTTAACTGAGAAGCTCCAAAGAACAATAACAAATAAAAAACAGAATGTTGACCTCCTTAACACATAGGAAATGACATTTCTCTAATATATTGCTACATATTTCCTCCATCATCCACAGCCAAGTCATGCTAATGAAATTACATGTAGGTGGTGAGATGTAATCAGTTAGATAATTTTGTACGTAAAGGTATACTATGGGAAAGGAGGCTTTCTTATTGGCTTAGGGTTAAACTTTATGCCAGTTTGGCTTTTATGCTCTGCAAAACATTTTTCCAAAGGAGACGTTACGTTCCCAATTTCGTGCTCGAACACACTTGACGGTGTTATTGGCAAGGAATGTCACAGAAAGTGTAGCTCGTAAATGAAATTGGTTTAAAAGCAGATATATTTACTGTCGATGTTGGGAATTAAATTGAAATGTCGTACAAGTGGTTAGGTTAGCCCTAGGATGGGAGCAATCATGGGTGTGCAATTTTAAATAGACTGCCATAAGAATTTCTAAGCACAAGTTTTTGACCGTACTCACCAACTTCTGGCTCTTTCCCAAGCTGACAATCACGTTGAAGGGTAGACATAATTCAGGAGATTGAAACCAAGGTGCAGAAGAGCCCTCCCAACTTATGAATTTTATAGTGAATTTCGGGTGGCATCTATTTTTTTATTAAAAATTCTAATATGGTTATCTCTGAATAAAGATAGGCTTTTATATGTGTTCAGTTTCGCTGTGCATTTACTTGCTTTACTAAACATATGAACCACAATAAACGACACATGATAGCGGGATCACGTGGTGTGGTTAACACTTCCGAAGCATAGAGAGGAAATGTGTGCAATTAACACCTTGGTCAGTAACGAACCTGGATCGACGGTTCTCCAGTAAACAAGGGTGTCAATATAAATCGATATAATCAAACAAACAACCTCAAATAGGGAAAAAGCAAGGTTATGGTCTTTCTGGATAATTTTAATATTTTCCTTTGCAATACGTTCGGAAAATAAATCAGGGTACGATCTTAAATGCCTAGGTTTTTATGTATTATCACTAGAAACATAAAGGAACATACCGCACACTAGTAGTGATGGCGTAAATATAAACAGTAATAAACAAACAAGACTAGACGGTGGCGGTAACTGAGTCACAAAGGAATGAGAGAATGGGGGAGAGACCTTAGACCTAATCTAGACAAGCCTACTAACTACCCAGGATCTCCGATGGAGAAAAATCCCTTTAATAAATCCGGGAATCAAGCCCGAGACTCTGGGAATAGAAGAAAGGAACTCAGGTCGCTAGACTGCACATTTCGCCTAAACTTTCTCTAAACGCCACCTTTATCGTTTCAGTAGAAACCAAGGACTCTTCCGATGCACATAGTCTGTTATTGCACCATGGAGCTATACCCACAAAGCGATCAAGACAATAGAACAACACAACGCGTTGGGGTCATCGCTGCAGCCCCACTTCTGTAGTTAGTGTATGCTGAGGGCAATAAATTACCTCTAACATGTGTAAACATGTTTATATACAAGATAGCTCTCCATTAATGGTAATAGTCTATTATATGACATCCTCCAAATGTATGCAGCGATAATTCAGAGCATAAAGTACAATCTTTTAGACACCTGCAGTTTGAAGATGCCTAAATTTGCATTTACACTTAGGAAATAAAACAGAAAGTATTTAAAACGGTTCTTATTTGCTTAAAGAGATTTAACTGGTAAGTTCTGAAAGGTTTAAATACTGTAAACTTACTTTTCAACCTAAGCATAATAACTGTAAAGGAATACACGTAAACTAAATATTGTGTCTACACACCTTTATTAACAGTAACATTATTCGTTTGGCGACTCTCTTTTTACAACTTTACAATTGATGAACTGTATTCTAATGGGATACAAGGTCATTATACTTAACACGAATTACTTTAAAATGTCAATATAATGTTGCATACTAGCGCAATATATTACTCTGTTCTATTCTTCCTTTATCATTCCTCATTATAAACGCATAATAATATTTATAGTTATTTATGTCACTAGTTCATACAGTGCATTTTTGGACGAGTGTGAAGTTAAGAAGCGAGGTGAAATCAATGAAAATAACTTTAGAAACGTGTATCATACAATGTTTTTCTGGATTAACAGAAAATTTATAGTAAATAAATACTTCAAGATGGAAAAGTTATAAGATAGATTTCATGACCGTCTAAACACACCATAATCAACAAAAGTTGAATGCTACATGTAAGCAATGAGTATTATATATATAACTATAAAAATACGGGTTAAAATGTGAACATGAATGTTAAGTTTATTACTTATTTGTGTACCATGCAATGTTTACGTCATTCATTTCTAACTGAATGAAGACAGTACACTGAAAATGGCAATTATTTTTCGAAGCATAAATCGAATAGCAACCAATAATGTAACTAATTGTTTTCCATAGACACTAACAACAATTTGAAGAATTGTAACTTTACAGACTGTCTGGGAAAAAATATTTTTTGGCACTCAGTACTCACCATATTGACTCTTGTTCAAGTGGTCGGAATTACGTTAATATATTATAGGTTATTCACGATTTACTATAACACAATCACTCGCAAGAACAAATATATACTTGCTTGTAAAATAAACTAGTAATAATTTGAATTTGCTTTGTTCCTAATGTGCACAAGCATTTCACAACACACAATAATAAAGACTGCTGTAATGACTAAAAAAGAAAAAGCAAACGAATACACTAGGCGCTTTCAGAAAGAAAATGAAAGAAAACAAAAAACAAAAGAACAATAAAAGTTAGTTTTTAACTCAGGCCACCTTAGATGGGGGTAGTAGTGTTGCAGTGAGGTTAACTTGTATGCAGTGCTGCTCTCTGACGTGTATCATCCTTTACTTTTCCCCCTCGACCACAGCTTTACGTCATTCTGAAATGCACAAAATAAGAATGCCGTAACTCAAGCTTACGTTTCCATTGCTCCTCTGGCCGTTTGTTATTATATCTTATCATGGAATGCTAAACACAATATTTATAAAAAATTATTAAAAAAATAGGAAAATAAAACATGCTCAAAGCATCTGTCTGTATTATGTACGCTTTCTCTTTATTCTACTCTACATTGGAATTCTGCATGTAAGTGGCAGTGAGTAATATGAATACATTTATTACATAAATAATTTGGAATTTGTTTTAATGAGTTTTGTCTATTTCCAAGAATACAATGAAACTTTTTAATAATTAACAGTAAAGTTATTATTATTATTATTATTATTATTATTATTATTATTATTATTATAAAATATTATTTTTCTCATTTTGTGGCATATACCTTCTTTATTTAGGTTCTGAAGGTACACGAAATAAAAATAAATTAACGGTAGAAAATAACAATTTTCTTCTGTTTTAAAACTGATTAGATATTGCATACTTATTTTGCAATCGCTAAATACAAAACATTCTCGCTTTGAACTTAGAGCAGTACATTTTAGAGCTTTGTACCTGATAAAATATGGACGGATCAGTTGGCTAAAACATTTGATTACTACTACTGTAGACCCAAGCTCAAAAATCGGTACCGGGAGTAGTATTTGTGATATATAATTTTTCTTTATTTTTTCGGAGTTTTCTTGTTTTCCCGATACTATTTACCAACACTCTATTTTTCCTTTTCTGCATATTCATTTCATTTAGATGGCTAACCGCCATTTCAGCGAAGTTCATAATATCTATAGATCATTGTGAATTCTTCAACCCATGTCATGTACAAACCTGAGTATGTATTTTAACCCCGGGGTTGATATCTGTGGCACTTCGACACCGAAGGCTCACACTGGACGAAGTTGTATGTGAACAGCATACAGATACATAACCCTCGTTTAGACGAGTGGCCAGCTTAACGAAGATTTGCTTGACATCGGAAAACAAGTTGTTTGACGGTGGAGTTGGATAATCATAGACCCTTAAATACAAGTGCACAGCTTTCTACAGCAAACTAAACACCAATTTTTTGGTCAATAATTACATTTCGTGTACAAGTTTGGGTTCTCCTGTACTCCAATATCTATTATTTGCATGATCATGTAAATAAATCCATGTTTCGTCACAAAAAAAAAATTATGGTCAGGAGAGCGAACATTAACAATGCCCATTACCCATGTGCCGGAATTAACCTTTAAAATTTTAGTGGCATTCTATGCCAAAGTTTGCGAAATTCCTGATTCCTGTGCAAGCTTTCTTCGTTGTAACTTTTCTCCGATGTCCTCCGTAAGAACACGGCGTTTTACTTTTGGTTTCTTATCAAGAACAGATCCCGTTTCCCTAAATCTATTCACGAGACAACGAACCGTATCTCTATGAGGCGGAGAAACAGCAAGGAATCTGTTAATAAATCGCCGTCTCACTTATCCATTCGAAGTTGTTGTCACACAGAAATCATACATGAAGATTCTGTGTGATAATTCTGAAGTAACGTTCATCTGCCCTACAGCACAAAGACTTCGCGTCAGCACACGAAGAGATATTGGAGGGGGAAACAGAACCGGTTAGATACAGGGCAGGCAAAAAATCCCCGTTAAGCCGGTCACGCATCCAAATGAACACTCTATAGAACTAGCGTTTGCGTAGGGTTTCTTCATTTTCACATGCGCGGAACAACCTGCTTCCAAACAGGCTAAATACTTCAAGGTTTATACCCAATTTGTTCCACATTTTATCCTTGTTGGTTCAGCGGATTGACTATCAGTTCGACTCCCAGTGGAAACGCTATCTCGTTTTAAATTTTTCTAAGTACACCGCGGCTGCATATTATATGTACCAAGGATTCCTGCGTGCAAAATAGTTTTGAAATTCTTATTCATCTACTAAGATTGAATTCTACAGTATCTAGCAGTAATTCACAACAAATTACACTGCAGAGAACGAGTTTTACTCAACATTTCCGAAAGTTTGAGGTTCATTCCGATGCATGTCAGTCCTGGTAGTCTAGTGGTAACCATACTTACCTCATAGGCCCAAGATTGCAGGTCCAATCTCGATCAGGGGTTTTCCGGGCGTAAAAATCTTAAGTATAGCTTCTTTCGGAAGGAAAGTAAAGCTGTGGGTCCCATGTCATAGATTTACGGCATGTATAAGAATCTTAAGCCTATAAAAAGAGGCCTCTGAGCAAAATTTTTTGCCCTGAGTTGTTAAAGAGTGTCCGTAATTTTTTTTAAAAAAATTCCGATATTGTTATTAAGGTAACGGTTCCTGCAAGCTGAATAAACTGCTCAAATGTCTTCTTAGTCGAGAAGTTCTTGACTTCACTTTAGCATATTTTAATTATTGCCTTATAAAAGATTCTTTAAGTTTCTTTTGATAAAAATATAAAATCCTATGTTTTAGTGTAAGAATAATTCATTTTCATCCAAAGGTCTGAAACCTGTCCAAAGTGTATACTATAGCAAATATTTATACTATTTTGGTCTATAATGTGTGTGAAACATATTTAATAATTACGAAAAAAACTTAAATTTTGTTTTATGTTTCATTCAAAGAAATGATGGCTTGAGACCAGTTCAAATTCAAATAGAATTTGAAATTACAGCTCTTAAATGTTAGATAAAATATCACATGTTCTCCAGCCATATTGAGAGGGCTAATAAACAAACGAAGGCAGGTGCTATGTAACTTTCACTTAGCTGCCAGCCGGGTAACCGCCAACAACTTCATAGACACGAGTGCTTCCATAATATATCGAGTTATATAGCTGCTTTCTAAGGTTGAGTTTATGGTGATGCGCTATCATCATTAATTTACGATAAGCTGAACAATGATTGTTAAAAAGTGCCTTATTACTGTGTGATAAATTTTGTGCAGCTTGTGGCCCGCACATTTTATTTCTTACAGACAATATGTACTTCCGTTCTATACACATCTGCTATACTTGTCTATCATTGCTTAAAGCACAATAAAACATATTGTTATTTGACGATTTTTGACAAAGAATAAAAAAAAAACATATTTAAGTAGACATTTTTTGAGTTACGAGCCAGCCGCCAAGACCGTATAATGCATACGCAGGTAGCAGCTTGTAGTTAGTTTGAGTTTTTAGATAGCGGTTGCGAGTCGGTGCTTTCATTGCGTGCTTCTGTGCTAGTTGTTCTTCGTTAGTTATGCCACCATCTAATTATTGTTTTGAAGAATTTTGTGAAATCCGATTCTTTCAGAGAAGTAGTAAGACAATTTACAAGAAAATAACCCCGTAATCGTGTAAACTGTTCGCCAACTTGTTAAGAAGTTACTAGAGAAAGATCTCTCAATGACAAGAAATATGTTCCGAACCGCCATATTCTTACGAAAGAAACATAAGATGAAATACAAGATTTTCGTATGCAGATGCTGACAATATATTGCCGCTAAGGGGCATCACTTTTAGCATCTGGTGTAACACAGGTTAGTGCTTATTATCATCATTTTAAATACAGTATCATTTTAAGCTTCCAGTAAAAATATAAACTAAAATAAAAATGATAAGTTTACTCGCGCCTTTCTATTTCCCGGTCTCTGGTTGCGGCGCCTGCACTTTCCCACGGCCAGTAACTTGAATAATCTCATTGTATAAACCAAATTAAATTCAAACAGGTGCTAAAGAATACGAAAATAGTAATAATCTGTTAAATATTTGGGAATAATTGCAATAATACCCGACAATTAATTATTAGATATTTTATAGTCGAAAACATTAAAAACACTTTCTATTGAATGATTACTAAAGGGGGGGGGGAAGAGCAATTTTAAGACCAGCGACTCAAAGGTCATATTAAAATAAAATATTAAACGGATGCCATAAACTTCGCCTAAAACATTTCATCTTTATGCTATAACTTTCTTTATCTACACTAGATAGTTCGATATAGTAGGCGAGAAATTTCCTTGTGATTGATATTTCTGCTTCCACGTAGCTGCGTCTTCACGCTGTTACCTCGTCCCGTCACTCGCTGTCCGTCTCCAGCGATTGCTCTTCAAGAGCATCATCATCGTCATCAACTTCTTCTTCCTCTTCGCTGTCGATTTCCAATTCCATTTCATTGTGTTCACTATAATTGCCAATGAAATCACTGGAGCCATCCAAGTTTATTATAAAATGCTCCGCTACTTTCAGAATGCTTTCTTTCAATGCATTCTCTTGAAAACGCGTTGCTACTGCGTACTTTCAGTTAACTGTTAACTGTTGTAACGCCGATGATGTCATGCCTCTGACGATAATGTGTTTTTGTTACCTGATTGGTAGGCGATAAGACGAGCCCCTCGCCAGCCGAGTCGCTAGCAAGTGTCAATCACAAAGTAATTTCTCTGCTACTGTAGAAGAAAACGTGTTATCTATACCTACAAACGATCTGCATTTCAAATAATGAATGAATTAATGATCAGACAAATGAGCCTGGCCTAAGATTACTTGTATTCTATTTTTTAGGATAATGGTAAACTTCAGAAAAAATACTACTCGTGCCTTTGCCCTAAACAGGACATTTCGTTAGAAATTATGAAGGACAATATGGAAAGGGAGGAAAATATTTGTGCTTATTGCAATGAGTATTTTTTTCTGAGATTACCACAATGGTACATAACTTATTTAGAGGGAAGCAATTTTGGTTTATGTACACAAATATTACCGAAAAATTGCCCCCAGAGTGATGATACCAAGCATTTTAAGGTTTACAGCAAGTATTCTCTTGCCTTGAATTACAGATTGGGAAAAGAAGGTAACATTTTAACAGAGAAGCGAAAAGTTTAAAAAATAAACAAGCTCCTTTGTTATAAAATGCTGCTCCAGCTTCATCTGACCAATATCATGTCCAGTTTTAATTTCTATAATGCAAGATAATAATAAATAGGCTACGCATGACATTTTCCTCTTTTATGTTGTTCTGTAAATTTACAAGATGCGTGCTAAAAGCTTCTATTATACGTATGTCTTTTTATTATTTATAGTATATTTATACACTTAGGAAACGATATTTGCAGCCCTGTTTGTCCTTATTGTTCGTCAAGTAGATTACAGTTTTTACGTAGACGAAAACTGACAACACGTTAACCTGTAGACCAGCGCAAGACGATAGAACAAGAGAGGAAGCCATTTGAATCGGTTAAATTATTTATGGCCCTTTAATGACTTAACTTTGTGTAGAAGGATATGATTGTGAATATTATTGCTGTTTCACAATGGGAAATCTATGCCTTTAGTCTGAAACAGGATGGACACAGTATTGCAGAATTAATAAACAATGATTCCACACATAACCTCACTTCTTGGAGGGTAACAAAATTTATCTGTCCAGTTTTACTATTCATATTGGTAGACTGCTATTATAATGAACACTTAAAAGCAATGCTTTATATATTTAATAAAGAGTTAGAACTTTTATGAATAAAATTTGCAAATGTTTTAAATTCCCTTTAAACACATGCAATTCCAGTGATAATATTTAGTGACTATAGCCCACTAATGACTCCAAGCTGACGCAAATAATATAACAACTTTACAGGCGATTTTTACACCGTACAAATGATACAATTCAATCAAGGGTAGGCATACGCGCAAACTGGCATCATCTCATATTGTTCAGCAGGTGTGTTCCCATTAGCCAAGAGTATATTGCTATAACTAGCATGTTAAACAAAGATAAGAAACACATCGAAAACAAAATGCACCTCATTATAGATACTTTGAATATTTTTGTAATGGAGCACAGATTTTGGAAGAAAAATTAGCAAAGAAAATATTTACAAACACACTATAGCATACCATTCGTACATTTTATGTCTATTTTGAAAGTTGCTTATTTTCAATTTATGTTTACCTGCATCCCAAAACTGTTTCATACAGTCTCTATTGAAATTACTCCGATTTACCTCGCTGAAAGCACCATTGGATACGATGTAGGAATTTTGCTCTTCTAGGTAATGAGGGATGGATTCAGAACATGTGAATTAAATGTATTCTTCCTCAATGGTTTAACAATGGAAATTATTAAAAAAATATGATACATTTTACGTTTATTTAAGGAAAACATTAAAGAAAAGGCCAGAAATAATGTTTTTGTACCATTTTAATAAGTGGTAATTTCTGTTTATTTTTAATGCTTTTCATTAATGTTCCTTGGTTATCCGTATTTTTAATAAATATGCAATTATGCCACTGCAGGAGCTATTTTTTGATTTTGCCAGCACTTGTGCAGTTAAACTTCTATATCTCAGGAACTATTTGCTCTAGAAGGCTGTAGTTTCTCTTGAATGTTTGAAAAAGTTGTATTTCATAAATTGGTAGGTTTGTTTCCATGACGTTATATTTTATTGTTTTACAGTGATCGAGAGTTTTAGCTGGTGTTTCTCTCGAAAAGTAAATTTTTCTATAAACGCATTTTTTGGCTGCAATTGTTGAAAAACTACATTTGTCTGCACAAGTTTTCCATTTTTTTAGGATCCGTATAAGATAAAACTTTGAAACTTTTATCGCTTATTCATGCTATTATTGTGATGATGTGGATCGATTATGGTTAAGCAATGACAAAATGTGATAACGTAAAATAATAAACCTTCAGAAAAAATACAAAAGAGCAAACAATTGAAAATAATTTATAATTTGTTTCAGTGTCATAGTATAGTAGTGAAAATGGATCAGAAAATGTTAATTAGGTGCATCTGTATGATGTAAAAGTTTCAGTTCATTAGCTTTAATAGTCCTTGATAAAATGGGAACTGAAGTTGGTAAATTTAACATTACAAGGATAGGCCTTTCATATTCCCCTTAAATCTAAAACATTTCTTATATTGGGCCGTGCTGAAAATCATCTTTCCTAAGAGATGATATTTAAAAAAAAAAACATTTTAAATTACATACATTTTGGCAAATTAATCAGAAGTGCACTGTATGACCATTATAATTCATGTCACAAACCACGAAAGGTGTAGAATTATTTAAATGACCAACAGTCAAAGCACCATGCACTCTTTCGGCAGGCAATTTAAATTAGAAAAATTTGGAAAAAAACTTCATCTTGGCATATAGAACTTCTGCTTGTAATATAATCAAGGCTGGTCTACAGTTATAGCATAGAAATGGCGAAAAATTAATGACACTTTTTCACTTTATGGACAAACACAACACGAGCAGTTTGTACACTTTCTGCAACGTCCAAATATACCTCCATCAAAACAGCGTGATGGAAATTTCTTTGCAAAACATTTTTCTTTTGTTTAGCAATTTAAAATTGACAACAATGTTTATAGCTTTAACGTCTCTTTTTCACAATGACAGCGTTCTTAGCTTAGGATAGCTCTTGTAAACAACATTATTGACTACGATTGACCATTATTGTTATTTTAATTACAATGATTAATCAAAAGGAAATGAGATAGTGAAGAAAATAGAAGTTAAGAGAATTTCACACTTAAGAGTTATGCTCTACTCCATAAAACATCTTAAATATTTTTTGAAATTAAGAGTCTATAACATATTTTCCACCATTTCACATAATCTGAAACAGAATAGCGAATATACCAAAGCCGCCTTTTGAAATGTTAACTCAGAGATGACAGAAACACAAATATATAGCAGGTTTACCAATAGGAGATCATCTGTTTCGATGTCATTGTCATTTTCAGTATTTATATTCATTTATTATAAGTGTAAAGCACTACATCATGTTGACGTTTCACTAAGGGCGTCCTCCTGCAAGTTCGAAATCATTCCCAGGTTTAGAAGTCAAATATCCATTTATATTATGTTGGCTACACTGGGAATGTTGGATCCTGCTGTTGCTTCTGTTCCTTCCAGGTGGCTGCAAGAAAAAATAATGTGCTGTTAGCTCACTACATTCATCACGAAAAAAATGCATGTAAACAATAAATCAGAAATTTGAATATTGATTTAGAGAGAAGGAAAAAAAAACAACATATTTACAAATCTTAAAACTGTGAATGAACAAGTTTAAAAGTTCACAGGATGTAAAATAGTGTAGTGATTACTATAAGCTCTTGGAAAATGTACACTTTATCAGTACTATGCGCTGCAGCAAAAGGTAGTTTTCTATGAAAAATGCAAATATAGCATCTATAGTTTTCACTATTACTACCTGTGTGTTAAAATACGAAGTGAGGTTATAAAATAACAGAATTTATCCTCCCCTCCCATTTCCCTGTGATATTTAGATGGAGAAGAGAGCTACACAGGTCGTTGACCTGCGTATATTCTTCATTACACCTGAAATATTCAAGGTCGTTTGGCGAGCTGTTTTGTGCATTCTTTGCTTGGAGCGACTCTGCATCTGAATGCGTCGGAAGAAATGTTAAGTGCGAAAGTGGAGTAGCGTGTGATATGAAATTTCTCGCAAAACTTGGAAAACTCGCTACAGAAACATACGGTATACTGATGCAAGTTTATGGTAATGGGTATCTATCTGGTACCCAAGTTCATGAGGGTTAAAACATTCTTTTAAAGAGTGTAGTATAACATCCAGAAAAATCTGTAAATTGTAAGAATAAATATCGCAATTACTGAGTTTGCTAACACAGATAAAGGAACTGTTTGACAGATTTTACACGAACATCTTAACATGAAAAATAGGGACACATTAACATGATGTAAACTTTTTCTTTTATCAAATCCTATAACCTGTGATTATTTTTTTTCCCCAATACGACCCAGAAACTAAGCATCAATCCATGTAATGTAAGAGTCCCAACACCCCAATTCAGGGGTGGGTAAGCCTAAATTCAAAGGAATGATGGTTGCTTTTTTCGATTTCAAAGGGATGATTCATGTGGACTGGATGTCCGAAAGTCAGAGAATGTTAATCCGGTCTACTACAAGAAGGTTTTAATAACACTTTGTGTGCGATTGAGAAGAAGAGGACCTAAAATGTGGTGAACGGCTCATAGCTTCTACACAGCACTGAATGTAAATTCTTTCTTGGCGAAATACAAGGTTCCCACCCACCGTACTCGCCTGATTTTACACCCCGTGAACTTTTTGTATATCCGAAAATTAAATCTGCATTAGTTTTTCAAGGCCTTGAATTCAAAAAAATGGTTGTGAATTTTCTTTGCTCTTATTATTACTATAATTGAGTAATTATATTAATTCGGTCGTGTTAAATAGTTTATTAAGTTTTTAGAAGTAGTATGGTAATGAGTGACTGTACTAAAAACATATATTTCTGTAATTTTAATGAAGGAATCTCAAGATTATTTGCAGGAAGATATACGTTATGTAAACCCTTTGAGAGAGAGAGAAATGGCATCGCCAGATTCTACGTGTCGATCGGGACGGTCGTAAACTCTATATTCATAAGCGCATGCAGCGAGTGCACACTGCAGTGGGAAGTTTGTAAACGTAATGGTCACAATCATAAGTATCTGGAAATCGAATGTCACGATAGAGTATGGGTGGCGGAGAGATCTTGAAGGCATTGCTCTTCTGTGTAAGTTCCTGGGTTCAAATTCACACAAAGTTTCTGTTTTTTTATTATTGGTTTTATAAGTGTATATGTGGAACATCATGTTGCCTTAATATTACAGTATATTTTAACGTATCATTTGAGTTCTATGCACACACAAAAACGTAATCACAATCCAACGTATTCTTTACAAATAACTAAATATATACACGAACCAAAATTTTAGTGAAATTCTAAGTGAAAACTTAGAAATGAATACAAATTGATATTGTGTACAAACCCCCAGCATGTATGTATAACTGCTCTCAATCTTCGGGACATAGATGATGTCAAATTTCTACAGTAATGTGGACGAGAGACTACATCACACCGGACTTCTTGAATTTGTGCCCATAAGCCACCTTTTGTCCGTGCATGTGCAGGGAGTACGTGTGCAGCATATTGTATTTAGATGGAACAAATGCTGAAGGAAATACATACATATATAACATGCTATGTTAAAGCTTGCTGTAAATTGGAAATATTAGCAAACTAATTTGTCATAATATGTTACAAAGGTTCATTAAAAAAAAAGCTTCATGGTGGGAGGCGAACCTTTGCTCTTAACCGCTTCATTGCGCATTCTGTCATAGAGCTAACAGCGTCTTTAGTGCATGTCATGTAACACAACTGCTGCAGTGGCTACACAGCCTTGCTGGCTACCTTGTGAACGCTGTAAGACTTAGAAGAGTTTTGCGTTCAAGAGATGACTCATTTTTTTTTCAAAGGGTGTACACAAAAAGGATAATAATGGCCCATTACCAATTGACAATAAGAAAATCTTTCACTTTATTAATGATTATTTAGATAACATTAAAAATACTCCAAGTTAATGAAAACTTAAAGATAACTCATATATCTCAAGCGAGAGTTCAAACAAAAAAGAAGAAATCTTTCAAATTAAAAGATACAACACCTTTGTCAAGAAAAAGAGAAGCAGAAAATTCTAGAAAGGCCTTTGCTTCTCAAATTCCTACTTGCAATACATTTGAACTTCTACAAAAGCTTGGGGAGAAGTAGTAAAATGTATGTATTTAGTGCTACAAATGTTTATTCATGATCAAGTTCCTCATGCTGAATTACTAGGAACTTTGGCCTCTATATTAAAGAACCGTTTCTGATTTCTCTCGCTGGTAAGGCCAACTTCAATAGATGACTACCTCGCATAGTGACATATCTGGATTCCCACAACGCTCCGTTTCATACTTTCGGAGATTCGACTGTCTCCGTTGCTTGTAAAAAATTGCCAACTTCTATTGCGAATAAAGAAATTTTTGATGAACTTTCAAAAACAAACCCAGTCTTAAAGGTAATTGGACTTCATAATAGAAATAAAATGCCACTTTCAGTTTTGAGACTGGAGGTGCAGTGCAGCGATATTGGGAACGGAAAGGGAAGTCATTTGAAGGTGTTAACCTCTGGTGTTGCTTTTTTTCTTGGCTTGTTAATTTGAGTTTGCTTTTACGTGTTTTGTTATTGACTTCTTTACTATTTTTCTGTTATTCTATTAATTTTATAACTTATGTCTCCCGGTTGCCCATCATGTCATGTCTCACTGTAAGAATTTTGATGATGCTTTTAATTTAACACTTTACACTTAACCGTCTCATAGCTCTGAAAGTTTACTCAGAGATAGAGAAATAACAGCTCTATTTTTGCACACCACCTGGTTTAAATCTTGCATGTTAATACATTTATATTCTCTCTTTCTCTTTCTCTCACTCTTGTTGCACGTCTAATTTGTTTCCATGCACTGTGTTACCTTTGATATGCAATATTTATTTTTACCACCTTCATTTGTCTTATTGCCTTTGAAGAACAATAGTTTCTGAATATAGCGAGAGATAATCTGTGAATATTTAAGCGTTTTATTCTCTTAATATTTCTTCAGTTTTGTCACTTGAGTTACACAGTTCAGAGCGTTACTATGCATTTTATAGTGAAAGTTAAATAATCTTAATAATATAAACTTATATTATATATCTTGTAAAGGCACACACTTTTTATAGTATTATGTTATTGGTTATAAGATATTATTGAAGAAATGGTCATGATGATGATGATGACGATGACGATGACGACGACGATGATGATGATGATGATGATGATGATGATAATAATAATAATAATAATAATAATAATAATAATAATAATGCAGTTTGTACATAGAAAGGAACGGTAAATATTGAAACCTAGGTAACTGTGCATTTGGAAAGGAGTATAAGGTAGAGAAAGGTCCCTTCTTATTCCTCCCCTCTTCCCGTGAAACTTGGTTGGCCTCGGTGTTGTAGCTGTTTTCTGAGGCCGGGCCGCCCGTAAAGCGCAGCTACATCTACCCAATGATAAAGATGATTATGGTAAGTTACGAGGTTTCTTAAACCTAGTGATACCAAATTTAATTACATTTGAATCATAATAAAATTGTTAAACAGGCTGGTAATTTCCTTACTTAACGGTATTTAATTTAAAAAACTTAACCCTAAATTAAAAAAAATATATATAATGACAGCTATTAAGACTAAATTCTTTAGGCGTTGTGTGAAATAACATGGGAAATTATTGCAAATCCATGTAAGATTAAAATATATACTTCAGGATGTCCTTAATCACAATACACATTCAAACTAAAACAATTAAATAAAATTTCCATCAAACATTAAAAGTAAACTTTAACACCCTCTGAACAACAACAATTTCTGAATCGTTTGCAAACTGGTATTTATTTACTTTAATGGGGTATCTTCCTAACCACGGTAAATTCCCATTACATGTGTGGGAATCGAACCTGGGACCCGAGGTGTAGTAACTAGAAACGCTGACAATTAGATCATGGGGCTGATCACGCAGGAGGAAACAAAGAAAGAAATAAAGATGTGTGATATAAAAAAATACTAAATAAAAAACACCATTCGTAATAACTCATAATAGGTGCTTAATATATTAAAATCTATTCTACTTAAGAGTTACGTACCTTTATAGTACATTTCCTTGTACATACTGGGACAGTTCTTCCCCTGGAAAACAATAAATTCATAATTATGAACAATGTTTTAAAATGTACAGTACAATTATATAAGAGAAGCAAATGTGTCGCACCAAAAACTTCAATACACCTGGTTAGCATAAAGGGACATTCACTTTTACCCCATTTCAAGACTTTGTCACTTAACTAAGTGCATATAATAGTTAATAATTTGACAATGATCATTTTCAAAGAAAGAGTAGCTTTGAAACTTTCTGATGGTGATGCTGAAAGGTGGATTGAAGATGGAGCTACAATAACCTTTTTCTGTGTAAAATACCAGTACTAGTAGTATTAGTATTAATAAATAATAGAATTAATATTTACTTTTATTAATGCTAGTAAATGCAGAGCAGTTTGAAAAGTCCCGCAAAGAAATGGGCCGACTAGCGGACCTCCAATCGCTGAGATTCCCCACGCAGCCAGTCTCTCTACCAGTTAGTTGCGGATTTCGACAGAATCGGGCTGTTGTGTTGGGCAGCCGATAGTGAGCTTTCATTAAATAGTGCAGTAGTGTTATGAAATGGCGAGATATTCACTACACCTTTGTATATTCATCTTCAAGGCATGCATCAGGTAAAGTCGTGTGGTAGAACGAGATCATTTAGGAGTAAATTTCCTGGAAGTTTGGTTCCAATACGACAAATAATACAAAATTAGTAAAAAATAAACCACGTTCAGTAACTGGCCGGAAAATAATCGAAGACTGCTTATCAGTCCATGAAGAAATTGCGCCGTGTATTTGATTCTAGAATTATTAGTCTTGCTTTATGACCTCCGCGTTCCCCAGATCTTAAGGTTTGTGGTTTTTATCTTTGGACATTGAAAAACAGGATATGTTAAACTTGCCCTCACATATTGGAAGAACTGAATCCAACCATTCGAACGAAGTTAGATCCATTAGAGATGGGGAACTGATGCATGTCAGTGATAATTTGTTAAGAAGACAGGGAAAATGGCTGACATTTCCATTTTCCCTGACATTTCCATTTTCCCTTTATTTTTTCATTTATTTTAAGGAGGTTGAGTACCAAATATTATTTAATAAGTTTGAAAACTGTGAAGCGCTTGAGCCACGCGGGGTCTAACCGCCGATAGGCTTGAAGTTGTTCCTGGCTCCCCGTTAATTACAGAGTAATCAAAATAATTAATTTTTGTAATTTTGGAATCAGAAACTGTGTAATTGTAAAACTAATGTAACATATGTAAAACTAATATTGTGTAGTGTTTAATTGCATTCATAAAGGGTACTTAAGTATTACAAAAATTACCCCTTCTAGAGTAACAGCTAGATAATTGCTGGTAGATCACTTTTGTTCCTTCCTCCTTTACAGATATTTAAATAAGTTATTTAGATGATTTTTATGATTTTTGAAAAAAATAAATTGAGTACTCTTAAGTGATATAGTGCTCTGTTTAACATGCTTTAAGCAAGAAGGATATTTTAAGCATATGGCAAAACGTATTGGGCAAGTGTATCAGTAAAGAAATGAACTGCTTAATACAATTTTGGTTGCCCATGCTGTGAACATTATTCACAAAATGAACATTCGGAAATAGCAACGACTGAAGAATTCATCCAGGAAATGCACTTCATATTGTCGATTGAAGCTGTCGGAAAATGCAAAGGTTGAACCTGCATATCATATTCTGGCATATGAAATAGCTTTCAGCAACATGGCAACCAATTTTCCTGGCAACACAAACTCACTTTCTCAAAGTATCATTGTTTTCGGAGGAATGAGACAGTTGAATTTTTATTACCAAACTGAGGACAATATCTAAAACGTCCACATTTTTTCCCTAATGTAAAAGACAAAAATTGAAACTGAAACTGTACTTAAGTCTAAATTTTATTATAAAATGGTCTATATTATTGCCTATAAACGTCCATTTTAACAGTTAATGCATTTTTATTTATATTGATTACAAAAGAAGTTAATTTGAAAATTTATAAAATGTTCTCCATGTAGCATAGTATTAGTTGGAGCAATACTGTCAAACAACCGGAGTGGTTTAGAAGGCAACTTTCATTTATTTGTTTTATTTACGGACGCTCTTTAGCATCTCAGTCATCAGCTCTCATTCAATTCAGGGCGTGAAACTTCCAATAAATGTTATTCAAAGATCTCTTCTTTCAGGCTTGAGGTTCTTTTATCTATGACATGGGATGCACGACTTTTCTTCCCTTCGGAAAGATTAGGGTTTATACGTCAGACGATAGACAACGCTTGGTACATGTACTGAAGAGGTTCCGAGTTCAAAACCCTTGGGCCAGCCACACTGACCTTGGGTTTTTTCATGGTTCGGTCGCTTAGGTAAATGCTGGTATGGATGTTTCCTTTCCACGAATTTTCCGCTATGCTATTTCTTATAATTTTATTCCGCAAGTTCTATTACAGTGCTGAAAGGGTCAGGCGACATTGTATGCGCTTCTGAGTACTGGAACTCCGTCGGCATCTGGGTAGTCTGTTATGGACCTCGTCTATGTCCGCGACTCATCGCCCCTGGATTCTGGTCGCTCGTTATTTCCCTTCCAACCTTATTATAGACTTATGCACAAACGGCCAGTCCTTGAGCAAAGCTGAAGTACCGAAATATTCTCTTTCGTTCTTTCAAATCCTATCCAAGTCAGAAATAAGCTTATATACGGCAACGTTTCATTCGTGTTATTTAAACTATAAATTCATTCCAAAGTGTACAGTATCAGCTGTTAAATGTTATGTTTTATAACGTGGTTCTTTTAAATCTTCGATCTCTGTTTTCTTGTTCATTTACAGCAAGCGTTGTGATACATTGCGGGTAGTAGATAGTGCGGAATCTACGCTATTTGTGAATTTCCAATTTAATTATTTCAATTTGGGTTTAAAGCCGTTGTCCAATGAAAATGGCTAAACAAAAATTATCTAAAACATTCTGTACAAACAGTGAATTAATGATGATCAAATTTTAAGATGATTTACGAGCATGTTGTAGAGAGGCAAATGCTTGTACATACAAATGCGGTAAACTTGTTCTCAATGCATAGCTAGTTGTTTCACATACGAGTAAGAGGCTGTGGTTTGTCATCTCTCTCTCAGATAAACTGTGAGAACATTTGCAGCAACACCGAAATACTACTATTTGCATACAGAAAACTAACATTTTTCAGCAAGTATTTTTTTCCTTTAGCTGAGATTTGTGGATGCTCGTGGCCTCTAAAATGAGGGGGGGCGCACATGCGATTTTAAAATAGATTCTGTGGCACCTGCATCTCCAGTTGTAAACTTTTGATATAATGGCGCCATCTGTTTGTTTTATCTAAACTTTCAACTAACAACCAGAAATCACAATCTCCATAATCAGTACAGATTTTCCATCACAGAAAGAGGAAGCAGTCACATCTTTTTATGAAAGATCACATAATTCTGTTAACTTTAAATGCTGTTTTCTCAAAGCCACGTTTGTTTGGATTATGAGATTCACGCATGGTGTTGCAGTCGTGATAATTTCCTGTAGAGAACCTCACTCTTCCTGTCTTTCATTTGAACGGCATTTATTCACGTATTTTTTATTATTGTTTCATGACAATTTAAAAGAAAATAAAGGTCACTGTACACGTTTATTACACAGAAACGAAGAACAAATTTCACTTCAAGAGAAAAGTTATTACAACTGACAACATTTTCCACGCCAACCACGTCACTAGGAATGTTAAAACCGAGAAGCGTGCTGGCGATGGCAAATTGGAATAATCTCCGCTGGGCGCCAAATTATGGAGCGGTTTAGTCGGCTGCGGCTAAGTGCCCCAGGTTGGGCACCAATTTTTAACGACTTGTTGACATGGACTGGCCTCACGTTGTGATGCCAATTTTGAAGTGGCTTTGTAGATTGATTATTGTTCTCTTTGGTTTTGCTGCCCATGCTTCAATGACAACAATTTCTCACGATGATTTCTGCTATTTTGTTACATAAATTATATTTCAGTGGGAGTGGATCGGAGGAACTGTTATAATATATATATAATAAATTAAAAATGAAGCAACGCGATGAACAATGTAACTAAAATACAATAACTAAGACTAATAACTATAAATATGACATGCGTGCCGGGAAGTACAAAGGGTATAACTTGAAAGAAATGTACGGCTATTAGCGTGCGTATATAAATAAAATGCCAGGACAATGTATGACTACATACAGTTGCACTTTGCTTCTCGTCCACTTTCTCACAAATAGTTTCAACCTCCCTTCTATCCAAATTTATTAGTGACAAACGTTTTTCATTCGATGAAGAAACGGTAGTAAAAAGTAAAATAGTTTGACAACCTGTAAAAAAAGATATAAAGTCACTCGGGCATTACTAGAAAAACTTTACTCAAGTTCAGAAAGGTTTCAGTTAATTAAAATGAAAAATTAATTTTATAGGAAAAAGAATAATAAGGAATTTTTGCTTGCTCAATATCAGATATGCCTGAACTCTGCGACACCCAATATTTTATATGACAGTATACCATGATAGGCGAACCTTAAGACCCATCATGGAAGTTGCAGAACCGCGTAGGAGCAGTTTGTATTAAATTGTTCTAATTTTAAGTATAACGCGCTTATACTTTCGGTCAATGTATTTTTAAGGTGCCAGAATTACTTGAAAAAAAGGCTTTGACATCACCATTTTCGTTTATAGGCGGAGGATGACTGGAGTTCACTGGCTACCTAATTAAGGTGGCATTCGCTTTCAGCAGAAAACAGACTAGACAAGCAATGGAGATAAAACCTCTGATTGAAAACATTTGATAGAAAAGCTAAAGATTTTAGCATGCTTTTCATTACATTTTTTCTGATAGGCAAACTATACACATTATTTTTGTTTTTAAAGTAAATCAGTATAAAAAAACCCGTGTGTGATTGAATGATGTAAATTATGTGTATAAGTATTGTGCTGAATTTCAGACCTGCATGTTTAATGTAGATACTAAATTATTATATTTTGGGGATATTTTTACTATGAATTTTAATTTTACTGCTTCTATATTATTTAAGAAAATAAATATAATTGCATTAAACAGGAGTGTTCTTCATATACGTGTCCTAATAATTATATTTTTTTGGAAGTTAAAACGTTAAATTTGTATTTGTGGTATATTTCCTTTGTTGGCTATAGCAAAGCCTTTGACTCCGTAGAACACCAAAGTATGATCCAGGCAATATCAAGACAAGCAGTTGAACAAAAATACATAACAAAAATACATAAGACTACTACTAGGAAGAGGAGTAAGGTAAGGCGACCCCAACCTTATTGAAAAATTTCACAAGCACATTATTTCCAAAAATAAAATGGGGAAAACAGATTTGAAATAAACATAAATGGACACAAACTCGCAAATATAAGAATGACGGACGACATAGTCACGTTTGACAGATCAGCACAGAACCTTCAAAGAATGCTGCAAGTACAGTAAAACTGCCGACCTATTTATGAACATGGAGAAAACACAGATCATGACAAACAGTGAAGTAACACCTGTTAGAATCAATTCAACAACGCTAAAATAAGTAACAAAGTATGTCTACAAATAGTTGCATTCCATTCTGCAAATCAACAAAAGAATTTTCTTGGCATGGAGATCATTCTGGTAATTGAATTCATATTGATGGACAATACTTTCAGCCGAAAATTGAGGCAAGACGTACTGGACTCATGCATATTCCAACATTATTATATGGATGCCAAACTTGGAGCCCAACAGAAGTGGAAAATAATAATATTAGCATCTGCCAACATAAAATGGAGCGGAAAGTGCTAGGGATAAAATATCACCTGTGGAAAGATGTAGGGACTAAACGACGTGGCTCAACGTGCGAACAGCCTTAAGTGGAAATGGGGCGAACGTGTAGCAAGGCTACCAAACAGCAAATGGGGACATGTAGCTACCATGTGGGATCTACGTATTGTCGGTAGGAGACGAAGAGGGAGACCGAGAACGATGTGGGTATACTGTACAGCATAACACGGAACCGCGTCAATCCTGGTGATGTAGTGCCTCCTAAACCCAAGATCGCGGCCAACACCGACGGATTTTTTTTGGGCGTAAAAATCCTAAGTATGGCTTCCTTCGGAATTAAAGTCGTGGATCCCGTGTTGTACATTTATGGCACAAAAAATAACCTCAAGCCTGAAAAAAGAAGCCTCTGAGCAAAATTTGTCGGTCGTTTTACGCCCTGAATAGGATGGGATGCTGATGACTTGAGATGTTAAAGAGCGTCCGTAAATAAACAAAAAAAAAAAAAAAGCACAGAACCGCAGTACCTGAAGAGCCTAGGAACTGATTTGCAGAAAGAAGAGAACAACCGAAGTCAATAGTGAAAATGATATCAAAATTATAATACAAATACACAATAGACTGATCACTTAAACTTTTTAGTCATATATTGGTGTTAAACTTGTAAAATAAGAAACACTATATACTGTACAAACTCAGTGGGACAATAGTTCATGTGGACTAGCTCACTATATGAGAAATCGTTGAGTCCCCCCGCTTGCGGAGGCTCTAGCCCTGGGTGAGAATGAAATGAATGAATGATAATTAACGTTTACTACTGAGGCACCACAGGCGCTGGACACTGATGATACATGAGATGAAATGATAAACTAGTTAAGAATATTTTAACGAAGGAAAAGTTCCAGACCTAAGTTTAGGGCACTTCCCCGGCATTTGCCATTTATGAGGATTGAGGAAAACGTGGGAAATACCTCAGTCAGGGAGCACGGTACTGGCGGGCTCCGAACCCCAGACCTCCCGCTCACGAGTCTGCGTCTTAACGACCTCGGCCACCCCTGGCGGTTCCCTGGATGAGACATAAGTGGCTTAATTCATTCATTCATTTTATGCAATTGATTGCATAAAACACGTGCATGTATGTCTATAACGAATTTTGAGCATATTTTCTATTTCTGTTATAAGCATATGACAATTAAAATAATAATTACAATTTTAGCTAAATATTCAACAAAGTAAAGAGCTCAATATAGAATTTAACAGGGAAATTTGTGGTATTTGCCTCATTGAACTGTGAGTGGAAGAGGAAAAGTAAAGCTTCGTTTTATTTCGTTTATGTCAGTGTGAAGATGTTCACCCTTACTGCATGCTATCATCCGCCCTCATCTACACAAGGGCGGCGACTAATGCAACCAGATTACCCCTTCGAATATAATATCCTATTTGTTACGCCGGGCTACACTTTTCGATGATAAGGTGCTTTTTTGAATAAAGAGATAATGGGAAAGCCCGGTGGGCCATGCTGAATCTACCCTCTCGCAGAGCGCGTTGCTGCAGCCTGGGGTGGTTAGTAATGTTAGCGGGTGGCGGAGCGAGACTGAATTTAATTCTGGCTTGGTCACATAGTGTTTGGACACCCAAGGTGTGCTGTTCATCGTCACTTATTCCCAACATTTCAGACTTTCTTTTTATAGTTCTAATTTTCTTGTAGATTTTATCAGTATTAAATAAATTAAAAATGAACAATTTATTTCAGATTCCATAGTACCTACCATAAAATGCAATCAATGGACGTTTCAAGTTGAGGAGAATTTTTCAAAATGACTTATAAAGTAATCTTTCTGTTGTAGTACTTCTTAGGCTTTCACGGCCGGTGTTGTCATTAAAACAATTAAAATCTCCGGGGCTGTTTTGCCATGGTTCATGGTTTAAGTTACTACCATAGCTTTCGTCCACTGAAGATGCCAACCGGAGTAGTTGTGAAAGCTATGGTAGTAATTTAAACCATGAACCACGGCAAAACAGCCCGGGAGATTTTAATTGTTTTAATAATCTTTCTGTTGCCAAACAAATGAACAGTCAAGTGACGAAACTGATCATGTGACATGGTTTGATAAATTCAAACACCCTACAGTGTACAGAAGGCAGTCATTAAGGCCGAATAATGCATGTACAGGTAGCGGCTGTTAGATAGTTTGATGAAGACTTTGTAAGCGAGTCGCTGTGCTTACGTATTACTATGTGCTTTCATTGTGTGCTAATTGCTCTTTGATAATTATACCAATACATCAATATAGTCTTGAAGAACGGGTTTTATATACGATACACATGTGAAATAAGGTGTAAGAAATAATAGAACAAGTTTCTGGTTTTAATTTTCTAGGATTTAATATATCATATGGTAAAAATGAAGATCTGAGTATAAAATCAAACGAATTAAGACAAATGAATGGAAAAATAAGGAGAACAGAAAAGAACAAGACGTCAAAAGCAACACAAATGAAATTCTATACAGTAATGACAGTGCATGGCAACATATGGAAGTGAAAACTGGTCTATGAATAGGAGACAGGAAAAGAATAGAAAGTGCAGGGATAAAATCTATAAGAGCAATAGCGCATAGATAAACAAAGAAATGAAATTCGAAAACAGTTAAATACATACAATCTAAATGAAAGAATATGAAACTAAAAACAATTGGTACTAGCATATATTAAGAACGAAAGAGGAATGGATACTAATTTTTTTTACTAAATTATAAACCTAGAGGATATCGTTTAGTACAAAGATGAAGAACAAGATTGATCGATATGTTTAATCGAGGACGGAACAGGTCGACAGGCCTATACACTGTGGAATAAGAAGAAGACATATATGAAAACGGATTCTTACAGACGAAGCCCAGGAAAATATCAGGTAGAAAAACAGTTCGCTCACTTGCTAATAAGTTACGAGAGACTGGATTTTTCAATGACAAGGAACGTGTTCTGAACCTTCGTGTTCTTAGATGAAGTACAGTAAAAATATGAACAATGCAATAAAAATACAAATTACACTAGCACAACTGTATTTCCCTTTTTATGGTTGCGGTTACACTTCCCCAAGAAGCTGTCGCACTTAGGTAGCCCGTAATTCAAATAACCTCTCTGTAAACAAAATTATGCTGCGTTATTTCAGCACTAAACGGCAGAAAAAGACAGAAAAATAGACGTTGAAAATAAGCACTAAGCTAAATAGAACATTTGCAGACATAGGAACAAATATCGTTGTTGTATTATACAAAGATCATTCTAAGTGACTCAGTCAAAATGTAGCAATTATGTTATCTATACCCTTTCACTTTGGCATAGTTTAAACAGAATATTGACAAAATGAGCGTAAAGTTGTCCAGTATGGCAGAATTAATTACACTTCACAAAATCATCACACAGTTCAAAAAACACATGTATTACTTTCGCGATGATTAACATAGGCGCATCAATAAACAGCTTCTTGTAACGATAATAAAGCTTTTTACATGAAGATATTTGTGCAGAATTTCTGACACCTGCGGCAAATAAATGCTTATATATTCCATCATCTCCCTATAAGTCAATCGCAGATCGTTCCGCACTACTTCTGTATATAGGAACTATGTTTTCATCTGTGACTGACTACCTTGTCTTTCGAGGTTGTTCTTGTCTAAACTCTGAAAACCAGTGACAGACTTTTATATGTGAAGGAGCAATCTGGGAAAGCTCTCAGTAACTTTCCCAGGTATTCATGTTGGCTCAGATCGTACTTACAATCGTAAACATCACGGTATGAATGTGCTTTCAAGGTACCTGCTTAATTGAACATCAGTCATCGAGCGCACGACCACAATTAACATTTTGCTGCAGCTGCAACAATGCCGCGCTCTTAGTTCCGTTATGGTTATTAACAAGAACTCTCTTTCTACTGCCAAAATTAGACTTATATATCTCATAATGTTTTTAAATCCTAAATATAAACAGCGACCTCCATTTCATAACTCTCCTCACCACCAAACTGCCGACAGCAGTTATTGGACTCAAAGTGCATTTGATATGTGGTTGTCAACATACTGCGGATGATTGACAAAGAAATGAAAGAACACATTTCATTGACACTGTAAACCCTACGGAAACAAAAGACTGCAGCAATGAAATTAAAGAGGATAATAAGTCTGCTCTACACTTGAACACAAAATTGGAAAAATGTTGAGAGTACATAACACCGCTCGTGAGGTTTTTAGAAAGTAAAGCTGTTCCCCCGCTTTCGATGGTCCTCCCCGACAGAGCTCCAGATAGAAATGAACATGCTTCCATGCCTTTGGGGACGGCAGGGTCAGTTTTTATTTTGCCTTTTTTTTAAAACTTATTTTGACTTCTGTTGCCTATTTTAAGGTTTGAAACTTTTTTTTTTTTTTTTTGCTATTATGGCTTTTTTGCAATTATTTAATCATTTGAAAAATCACATTAGGAATTTCAATATATCAAAGTGAAAAAAGTTTAAAAGGCATGTTCACCTCACAAAAATATCTTGGGAATCTAGTTTGCATTCCTTTCTTTTGAAGCAATCAAAAACTTTCTCCGCAACCCATTCACCTATGCTTTTTAAACAGCAGAATCTGCTTTAGTTAAAGGAACGCACGGCTACCTCGGGGATACGAATACCAGAAATAGAGAGGATGAGGGAAGAACTGTAATTTTGAATTATCCTGGCGAATAACCTTGTATCGATCTATGGGAGACAATTCTAGAAACCTTGATGGGGGTTACTTCTCAATTGTATAAATGTAACAAACAATTGCAAGCGAGAAAAATAAGAGCGGTACAGCATGTAATAGATCGTCCCTAGAATGTGTTCAATTCGTAAGTAAGAGAAATACAAACCTGGTTCCCCTATAAACATATATACAGAAAACGAACTCGACCAGAAACGATTACGCATCTTTTGCTTATTTTCCAGGACTATTCATGACTACTTTAGTTTGTCTTGATCAACATTTCCATAATGTCCTGAAAGGTGAATGTTCTGTTGTAAATGGTATGAGTTCTTCCGAAATAGTTTGTTTTAAATATGCTCCAATCACTTCAGTGATAGTAGACAGTTATTTTTCCACGATGAAAAATATTTTCTCCGACTAGCGGCTGACTATGACAGGCGATACTTTGAAAAAAACACTTTGTTTTGCTTGTAACCAACAAAAGTAAACATAAGTGCTTTAATTTTGCGATAAAACCTATTTTCATTAATAATGAGTGATTTTACTCTCTGTTTTCACTTTTAATAAAGGCCTTATGTCGATTATATTACTGCCTATTTTCAGTATTTTAAGTTTTGCCTGCTTATTTTAACCAAAATAAATGCCTGAACTTTCGGGTTTTGCTTATAAGTATTTAGACAGAAATCTGCAGCACCAAAATATTTACATATTCACGTTTTGAAACCGTAATACATTTTTGTGTCTTATCGGTTATAATATACCTCATTTCAAGTATTGTTAAAAATTAGAGAGAAATGTATATAAAATACTATTAAATAAATTTAATTTTCTAATAGAGAATATTATTAATTTTAAAAATATTGTTTAATGCTTGTTTTTAATAATGTAGCATTATAGACGGCGACATAAAAAAATAATTTAGAAAGGCATTTTGGAAGGAAGTGTTCCAAGCTTAAATTTAGGCTTTTCCCCTAGCATTTTCCAGAGATGAGGATTGAAGAAAACGAAGGAGGACTATTTTGGTGGAATTCGAACCGCAGACGTCCCATGCCTTAACAATCTGGCCATTCGTGTCGAAGATATAATAAACGGCTGGAAATATTTTGAAACATGTGAGTTAATTTTAAAAGCAACCTTTGGGGACAAAAGACAGCTGTAGTAAAACGTAGTTAATGAAACATGTATCTAACTTGTATAATCCGTGTTTTTATCTATGCCAATGAACTCCAAGAGAGAAACAAAATTCTATATTTATTACTAAAACATATTGTTCGAGTTGTTCCTGTAATAAGTTCATCTCTCAAGCGATTTTACTCTTCTTTGGTATTCAATGGGGGAATAACAATGGCTGGACGTTCTTTTTGCGTTTCGTTAACCAAGCGTGATATTTAATGCGAAGAGGATTCTGAAATTTACGTGCAGAAGGAACAAGAGCTCTCAGATATACTTAAGGCTAGCTCAAGTTTTCCTTCAAAAGAGTCTGTAATTACCTACCTGGCAAAAAAACCTATATTTTTTAAACTCTTAGGGCTTACGTAAAATAAAAACAAATAAAAAATTAAAAATTACCAGAGAGAGATTTATAAAACTAAACCAAGAACATAAAATTAAGAGGATTTTTAAACTAGTAGCTGTAATACGGATAGCAACAAAAGAAGATAAGTATTCAACATATTATATTTGGCGTGTCTTTCAACAGTTAATTTTTTATATTCTTCTTAACTTAATATTAGTAAACAATTGTCTCATATCCATATCAATATGGAAGTTTCATATTTCAACTGAAGCTGTGCAGCACAAGCATAAGATTTGAACGTTCCTAAACTTAAATAAAATAACAGGAGAGTGAATGGAGATATTTGTACAGAACAAGGTGAAAAGTTTGGAGCTCTTAGACTATTCAATTTTCCCCTAAAGGACGACTCAATACCCCATTATGTTCGAACATTTATTGTTACTAATAAAAGGCCAGTGGAGGCGGTTAGGCCGTAGCGAGCAGCAATAAACCACTGCGTCGATTGTTTCTAGGATTCCTCTGAGGTTAGTTTAGGTTAATACATATGTATGTGTGAGAAAGAGAGGGGATTAAGAATTCTATTTTATTTCCCCGACTGTTTTGTTTATTTAGAGGCATATTGTACTCATTTTCCATTTCCTACTGCGAACATGTGTGGTATTATTGATTACAAATGCTTACAGAATTGAAAAAAGCATTATAAAAGTTAACACAAAATAGAGCTTTTATGTCGTAAAATTATACTCCATTTATGAGAAACTGTTAAAAAACTATTTCATTATTGTAACGTCTTCTTTTGCAGTTTGCATATTCTAAATGAGATTGCAATAGAAAGCAATGCACTTATTTGGTATTTTAGAGATAATATAAGAACACTGCCCATAATCTATTGCAATATAAAATTATATTGCAAAGAAGACGAGTAAAGCCCAAAAAACAATATGTTAAAAATGAATTTAAAAACGGAGTCTATAAAATCTACCTCTAGAATAAGACTTCATTAGGAAGCTACGAGTATATAAACATATTAGTTATCAAACTAAAGGCAAAAACAAGATAACATTGAAGACGAATGGAACGTACTGCAGTTAATATTAAACGAAGCGGCAAATGAAGCATTAGATGTAAGAAAACCCAGGAAACAAAGAAAATGTATAAGCTTCTAAAGAAATAGAAGATGAAGTAGAAAAATATAAATGTCCATATTTAAAACAAGATTTCATTTTGTTCCAAATTTTCATTGGAAAATCTTTGTATACAAGAAGAAATCAATAGAAATTAAAAGAATAAGCAAAAACCTACTCAAAGAATGTAATAACTTTGTAATAAAGATAGGACATGATATACATAGAAGACATGAATTATAATATATCGAATACCTAAATAACCAAGAAAGAGACATGGTAGATATAAAAACAAAAACGAACAAAGAACTATTTTTATAAATAACTATGGCTTATCGAAGAATTTGAATTACAGAGTGAAAACACAGTAATTAATTATGATTCTACTGAATTAAAAGAGCTAGAACCAGCATTGGAGAAAACAAAGAACAGAAAATCCGTCGGCATGACAGAAAAACAATGAACTAACAAAATTTACTTCCTCATATTTTAAAATGATATTTATTGAGCTGTTTAATAATTTCTGAGCACGCAAACTAATACATAAAGAATGTAAACTTTCAGTATGAAAGGAATATTGAAAAAATATAACAGAACAAAATGTAAAAACAGCTTATAAAATATATTCCAAAATAACGGAAAAATATTATTGGAAGAATTAACAGGCTTCTGAACTGGAAGTTACAATGATATGGCATATTCACATTGCAACAAATTATAGAAAAGAAAAACATTCAACAAAGAAATAAACATTTTAGTGGCAGATTACACCGTAGCATTTCATAAACTAAACTCATCACTTTTGTAAAACTTTTTAAACAGGACGGTATACTGTTCATCCTATTGAAGTAACTAAAATATGTACAAAAATTAATAAAAGTAACTCAGAAAAAATTAATATAGGTGTTCGTCAATGATGCAGCATGCCACCAACATAGATTAAAGGATTAGATAGTGGATAAACATATTATTTACATAACTTAAATAATAGAAACTATATAATGGCAACGGACTTTGCAGGTGATAAGTAATTATCTCAAATAATGAAGTTGATATACAAATAGGACTGTATGAGCTTTATAAAATATCCACTCAATATAATATGAAAATATCTGTCGAAAAAATGAAACCTATGGTTTTACAAAGGAAAAATTTCAGCTCGATCTAAACTAGATATCAGGAATAAAACAAATGAACAAGCTAATCCATTTAAGTTTCTCGGAACAACATGGATTCACCTACTGATCAGACCCCCTCCCCCAAGAAAGGTTTAATTATGTGAATGGTACAATTAGAAGAGCCCTTTGTAATAAAGTATAAAAAGAAATAATTCTAACATTTTATACAATTTTATCTGTATCTTTTGTATAGATGAGAAGCATGGATCATGAAATAATAATAATAATAATAATAATAATAATAATAATAATAATGATAATGATGATAAAACAAAATTACTAGTAAATGAAATTTTTCAGGTATATTGCAAGCTACACAAAACTAAATCACGAAAGAAATGACATTCATTAAGAATTAAATTTATTTGAAATAAATTAAAAATGGACACATGGAGGAACAACTGGGAATCACAATGGAAAGAATGCACTGCACCAACTACTGTGCAGACTTTAAAAAAATATAATCATATAGGCAGAAGATAGTGATGGTCTTTCTAAATTCTATACTGCTTAAATGTAGTTATTACATGCAGAAATGTCTTAATACACAGAAGTCTGGTGATAATACTCTTGATTTTCTATGCAGTCTTCTAGTACAAGAGGGTAACTAATACGCGCAACCGGTTCATAATGTATTGCACGGACTATAGTTCAGTACTGCCGGGACGATCTTGCGCGATGCATGGGCTAGAGAGTAGCACCGCCACTCATCTCCTTCCATAACCACGCTTCTCATACACTAAGGCATACCCACGTCAAATTTCACTGAAATATTCCCATAGTTTGAAATTCATGAAGAGAACCCAGGGCGAATGAGACACCAGAAATTATTCCCGTATACCACAGCACCTACCTTCTAGTAAGCTCTCTTTTCTACCCTTTCTTTAATTTTGGACGAGGAGAATAAACAGTGACGTTTCTTTTAGTTAGAAATTGAACCTAAAACCTGCTGAACAGAAAGCTACTTCTAAACACTTAGAACTAAGGACTTAGGGCGGATAAATGTTGAGCTTAAATATTCAATCAAGCGCAGAAGAATTTCTTTCTATTATTTGTTCTTTCGTAGAGAAATGCTGAAGAGATTGATTCCGACATAACAGAAGACATTGCCTGAGTAAAGAAGCCCCTTAAAAACTTTACCACGTCATTAGACATATATATCAACTGGTGAATGTAAAGAATTATGGATCAACTTGATGGTAGAGAAATGATTATCAACATTGCTTGTACTTATTTGTGAAATGGACATTTATTGTAGTAATTATAAGCAATTATTACAGTTAATCATTACAAGACTATTTTGCCACAGTTGTTGGTTTACATGAAAAAAAAAAAAAAAAGCTTTCTCTAAATGCTGCGGCCAGCATTGTTTATGAACTGAGTGAACGTGTCTGGAGAGGCAAAGAGAGACATTACCGTTAGAAATGGTAAGGGATAGGTGTGGTGGGATAATCGTGCTGAAATTGTTTGTCGTTTTCTAAATCCTTCTTCCTAGCCTCTTTTCATTAATTGGTTCCCTTAGTTTTTTGATAAAGAAAAAAATCAATGGTTTCCAGTTACATTGTAGGACTTTTAAATAACCGACAGAAAGATTACTTGGTATCTACCCTCTAAAACAGCTGTAGCCATTAGTTTTCTGAAAGTGAATTGTCATAAATTTCAAATGATGTGCAGTATGCAAGATGTCTGCACCATTTCTTCACCAATGTACTAGAATTAAGTTCATTTTATACATTATAATATATTATTACATGAATAACTTTTAATAGATTAATAAGACGCTGCAATAATGACTGAATCTATAATCTGCTTCATAAGTAACATATGAAAAATTGATACAAAGGACCGTGACGTCACAGGATATTGCTATAACTATCACTCAATGTATGAGCGGGCGTCATTTATAAATGTTTATTAGATATAAGTAATTCATTCACAACTTAAGCATTGCACTCATTAATAAAAGTTCACTGTGAATACGCTCCCAAGAGATATGGGAAAAGGTTGCACCTCTATCATACTGGGGCTCACACTTTTTTAATTCAGCACAACACTGCAACATGTTATCTAAAACCTTGCTCTGCACACAATGCTTTTGAATTTAGTGTTATTTTGCCCGAGAGTTGGCATCGCTGCAATGATACACACTGTTTCCATTCCCCTGCGGGCTGTAACACCCTTTCGTACACTGCCCAGTTTTCATTTCCGCCCAGGCCGAGCCCGATTGTTTCTTTTCTAACGGCTACGGTCGGGAAATGTGATTGAATTTTCGGTTTGCCCACCCCGCATGGCAGTTATTCATCAGGTCCAGTTTCAAAACCGTTTGCCGGTCATTGTTATCCTGATTACATATCCAAGGCCTTCTGGAAACTTTATAGTTCCATACAGACGAACTGATGAATTGGTGCAGATCGTTATCCTATGAAACTCTTTTCATTCCGAACTTTTCACCACGTTAAAAAAAATAATTTAAAAAATGTGTTGGCTCTTCGTTTTACGTTTTTGAGCTCTAGTCGAGAATTATGAAAGTTGGTGATATGTTGACATTAATTGAGGAAGCCAACAATCCCTCGGTCGCATTGAAAAAAGGGAAAATTAGTCAGTAAAAATCTGGAAAAATGTTATAAAAACTATAGCTCCTAATTTGTGTATCACAAAAATTGTATTTATAACTGTGCAAGTTTTTAACGACAGAATATTAATTGCTTAAGCATGCAAGGTATTCATTATCTTTTAGTGATAAAATGTTTCTCAGTTAGAATTTAATCACTATTTTTAAAACATTTATTTTAACTTTAAGCATGATACTTTGATTTAAAAAAAAAATGATTTTGAGGTAGTGTTCCAGAAAGACATTTGGGAGTAGGGGTCGGTGGTTCAGGGGCAATACAGGGGAAGTGTTTAACTTGACAAGACGGGGTTTCAAAATAATTTCAAATTTATAAAATATAAAATAACGTGTTTTAATAAAACCTTTATTAAAATAGAAATTTGCGCTATTATTTGGTGGGTGTTTGTTGGTATCACTGTTCAAAAAAAAAAAAACCAAAAAAAAAAAAAACGCTGGCTTTGTATTGTTTAGATTAGCGATACATAGATTTATGCTGAACATTTGTGGAGAAATATGTCTAAAAGCATGAAACGAATAACTAGGAATTTCACAAGATGGGTAATTTTTGCAGCTGAAAAGGACTGTTCTAGAAGGAGCTATTAAGAAATGCCTTTAGAGCGGCAATGAGACCAGACGAGTGGCTCCCTCGTGTGCAAGACATCTTCAAGAGTGTCAAAGAGAATTGTGTGGGGTGAATCAACTTAATAAAGGATTATTTTCAATGACGACATTTAGTTCTCTTTACATGTTACATGCAATGTCAGAGTTCATTGCAGGAAGACCGAGATATTCTTCCATGTTACTGAGTCTTGCAACTGAAGATGTATTACATGGAAAGTTGAGGAAAGCTTGTTGATGGGACTATCCACATATCCACGCCTCTCTCTATCTTAAATTATCTTTCAGCAATTGAAGCTCTGACTGTTCCTTATCACTAAGATCTGACTTGTACAGTAATACATTACATAGCTTTTCTTTTATGACTAACACAGAGTCCTGATTTGGGACACATGTAACGCAAGTTAAAGAAGCGCTGTTCCAAGTATTCTACGATAGCGAATGATTTCGACAGATACTTTCGATGTTGAAGCACCTCAGGCAATGCAAAAGAAACTGATTACTAAATATCCTAAGAAATTCAGAATCATTAAAAATACATAATTATTTCTGAATTACACAACTATTTCAAAACTAAGCTCTTTATCTTTTGATAAGCACTGTACGCTCACACAAAAAAATGATACTTTTTAAATTTTTTATATATAAGATCGTTTAAATAAAATATGACCAGAATGGACAGGTTACTCATTCCACTGAGCCGGAAATTTACTTTGACGACGGGAAATTGCTGTGTGCCGGTATTGGTACTTATCAAGGGAAATCACATCGCACGGTTCAAACTAATAACGCACATTTTTCGTTTATTTCGTTGTTTATTAGTAGTAAATATTAATAAATATTGTACTCGCCATCATAATAGATTCTCAAAGTGCGTGTCCTCCGCTGCGAGACAAGCCTGCATTCTTTTGAAAAGATTTTGAGACACGCCGAAACGAATACTGTAAACCGCCTCCCGGACACTTTGTTTCAGCGTTTCCACATGTTTTATTTCAAGTATAGCAGTGCTGTTTTTAAGAATAAAGATGCAGCAGCTTAGTGACTTTATGTGCACTGCTGAAAGATACCCTTGGCTAATAGTGTTAAAGACTTTCGAGAAGTTTCTAACCTATAGCCTGTTTCATCAAGCTTCTCCTCTGTTAAAACCCGGGTTTTGGGGCTTGGTTTCTTGACAGTTAAAGTGCCTTGATTCAGCAATCTGAAAATTGCATTTGCTGATGGAGATATTACTCCGCAAGAAAGTCTCTCCTATAGTATTTTACGATTTCATTTGCACATAACAATCACAAATAAACATTCTTTGTTCAAGAGTATGCTCCACATTATACATTAAAATGACCCAATCGCACTTCCTATAGGAATGTAACTGAAACATTTGGCTATAAACACGACTGAGCAAGTTCAATTTAACATCAATCTTATTGCGAATCGTGCGTCCACCTAACTTCAACCAGCTTCCACAGATGACTAGTGAAACGCCAAATGTGCAGCGGAATGAGGGCACAATATTTGTTTATTACGTTATCCCTACGTTCATGCACAAATGACATCTCCGAAAATGTATCAATGAATGACGATGGAAAGCCTGTCTGGCCATGAAAATCTCAAAAACCATACGCGGTGTATACAACGGCGAATAAAGTTCTATAACGTTTCCGCCGATACTTCTTGATCACCATATACTATGAATTCGTTTACCTCATCCTGGGACTGCAACATCTTTGGGCTGACGAAACATTCTTTAAGTGGCCTCGCTCTATGATCAAGAAGTTTGTTATATGGGTGTGACAGTAACTTACGAACTTCTGACATTGATGTCGCTTTCTTGCTTTTATACTCTGAGCGCAGTAGCTAATGATTGAAATTTTTTACATAAATGGGCGATTTATTTGAACTCTATTGTTCTATTCAACGTCCGTATATTTTAGACGTTAAACCATAAGGGTTAAATGCTTTCTCAATAAAGAACTGTTTAGCAATTTTATATATATATATATATATATATATATATAAATTTTCATAATTAGGTTCTAGTAATGAATTGGAGCATAGGTTACAGAACATTGTTAGTTATTGATTTTGGCCTTACATCGACATATTTTAATACTGGGCAGTTTTTTTAGTTATTAATTCTGAAACATTTAGGACAGGTAAAATGTGTTCATTGTTAAGTAGGTATTAACTTATGTTTGAGAATTCTCCAAACGGCGGAAAGTCACTAAATAAATAAGCTTTCTGTCATATTTAACAGTTGATAGGAAGAAAATGAAATGCCAAAATGAATCCAAATCAGTCTGGGTATTGTGGCCAGCGCACCTCTTCATTTGGACTGAATGAAGTATCTAGGTTATTTTTTTATATTGCGTTCGTTGGAAGGTACAGACATGAAGCTCTTTTGGGGACCTTATTGGTTAGTAAGAAATTTATTTACATTTTTTTATATTAGCTCACTAATAGAATTAATTTTATGACAAGTAAAATGGAATTTATTTTATCACAAGTAATATCACATGAGGGTCTGAGATAGCTGATAAATTCACTCACGCAGTGATGTGGAAAGCTCAGACCCTCGAGTGATATTTATTAGCACTAATTCACGAATAAAATAAGAATTTAAATGTAATCCCTCTAAACATGGCTTACAAAATTGTAATATTTGTATATATGTACTTAATCTTTTCAAGCAATTGCGGGAGAAGAATACCGATTGTCAGTATTGCCAACAGAGAAGAGCAAAAATACGGTTTAGGACTATTTCATGAATTTAATAAGAATAAAAGTGATATATATATTTAAAATTCGCGCACAGAATATAAGCAGTTGTAAAAAATGTTACACTTATGAATATCTATTATATTCAGAAACTGTGAGACTGAAATGGATAAAGTCGGCTATTACAATCGCTAATGTTCGATTCTCTAATACCAACTGAGGAGAAAAAAGATAATATACAGTGTCTCTATTTTTGTGTTCTGTGGTTTGGAATTCCTAAAGTTAAGATCAATTTGCACGTTTGACGCATCACCAAAACGCTTTGAAGAACCCTCCATTTTGCGTTATGATTGTCGTTTGTTCATGCTTTTGTTGCTATCAATAGCTCCCTATCGCCTCTAGCAAAAGTGGTCAGTGATGCGTGTTCAGGAATTATATAGTGGAGGTATAGAGTTGGCTACACTGACCACAAGATAAATGCACGTCATGTGATAAAACGGATTTGACAATTTTTTCGACAATTTCACTCCGTAATCCGGCTGTGATTGGTCAAAATTCAAAATTTTGTTTCGTTTCATTGGTCGATTTTAAGATGATGTTACATGAATGAAATAGTCTTCCTAAGCCAGCAGAGGATGCAGATACACTTGCGATACATCTATGACAAAACCAGAAATAATGGTTTTTCGTGTTTCCTTATTCGCTAAGTCGTTTATGCATATTTAGCAAGAAATACTTTATAATTAAATTCATTGTAACTGGCAAGGATGCCATCGCCCAGTAAATGATGGAAGTGTCTGAATAGAGTCTGAAACCATCTATGGGGGAAAAAAAAAACTAACAATAGAGAACTGGTAACAAAAAAGTAAGAAAGACACAATTAATAATATATGAGAAAGGAATATTACATGTAACTATTAAATTACAATAAATATCTACACTTGAAGCGAGGAAATGTTTTGAGAAAATAAGAGAAATATCTCTGTAGAATTTGCCTAGTTAATCAACATAAATCGCATTAAAAAGCAATAACACATGATAAAATAAAGGAATTGTAATTAAGAATAGCTGCACACAATTTTATATTCAGCTTAATATGTTTCAATTAGAAGTATCGGATAATTTTGACGAACGAGGAGCAAAAGAAAACCACCCCTGGAAGTTTACTTCAGAGATAGTATAATTGGAGCATTGCTGGAATAATTAAGGGGAATCATGTTGAAAAATAATGTTCAAGTTAAATTCTTGGTCCTTAATTGTTGGACCGAGAATTTTCCAGACCGGCCTCGTATTATTTTCAAGTTTTTTTTTATGCTGAAAACCAATTTCAGAATTTAAAATTACCACTTTGAAAAGAAAATGTGATTGTGTACAATTGATATTTATTTATATTTTTTTTAAAAAAAATTCCACATTATTTAAAGAAAGTGAAGCTATTCATGAATATTTTTGAACCTAAAATAATAGGTAATAAAACATGATATGAACATGATAGAAATTTATTACAAAAGGTGTACTTTTTCTACCAAAACCTGTCTTATCCAAACTATTGTGTGCAAAACTCTCCCAATCCAACATTAGTTGACATTATGTAAGTGTGACTGTACCCCCCCCCCTTTTTAAAAAAATAGCATTAAATTAATTTTTATTAATTTGTGCTGTTTGTCTTGTAGGAAAGTTTTCTGTTCTGTGAGAAGTTTCCTTACTGGATAAAGCGATATTGCATTTAATATAATGAAAAGTACAAAATAGGGTAACTCATTTAATTATGGAACATTCTTTCGTCAAGTTAAGGAAATAAAAATTTTTCTTTTGCTCTGAGGTGAACAGAATCAGCATGCTTCTGTAAGAAACTCTGGAATTCACCTCATATTGGTTTTTGATGCGAGGATTGCAAGGGGAGGAGTTGCCAACTGTTGAGTCAGTAAAGAACACTTTCTCCTGGCATACTGCAATGGGTGTCTTCTTGCCCTTAAAGAACTTTTAAAATTACTGGTTATTGTAATTGGAGATTATGGTTCGAAACCACCTTTTTGGGGGAACCAGGCACTTTTTAACAGCCATTCATAAACATTTTTCGTAGCGTAAGTGATAAGAACGTGCTAAAATACGACGTTATGCTAGGGATGTCAGCAGTTGGAACAGTTTTTCAAAGTGCTACTCAATATAGTCAGAGACATCAAAATTAACACTAACTGCTTATTTTGCCATTTACCTGAGACACCCTACATTTACCAAAGCTTAGATTATGTTAGATATGTCTGACAAAATTACAACATAATTGATTGTAAAATAAAACAATCTCATATTATTTCAATACAATAATGCAACAAGTAACTTTTTGTCTTCAGCAAGCACACACTCTATTGAACATTTGTGTCCAAGGATGCAGTCTAATTAAAAAGTAGCAAAAATGACCAGAAAACAGTTTTGCTGGATCTTTTCTTATCACTCGTGAATGCTCTTTGCTTTAGTGTAATTTATTTTTGTTTTGTTTTTGCACTTGCCATCTTGCGAAATTCATACATGTGCTTTATGTATTGTGGCATTCTAAGTGTAAAAAACAAGACGAGTACATGAGAAATCCTACATTATACTTTAGGCTTAGCGTTGTTATTATTAAAGCTGACCAATGTTGCGCTACTTTCCCGTGGTTCCTAAAATTCAAAGCCAGTGGACTGAAAGTGCTTGGAGAGACAACGGGACAGAACGTCAGAAAGTGGGAAAGGGCAGGAGTAGTAAAAGCGTTGTGGTACAGACGTTGTTTATTGAACCAATAATGGGTCCCATGCTTTGCTGATTTGTCTACGGCTTGTCTGAGGATCCAAATAATCAAGATTTGGAATAACAAACAACATATGCACTACAGCTATCCCAACACTCCTATCCCTTTCCAGCTAACTGTTCTATCCTTCCACCTTCCCATACACTTTCAGTTCACTTACGGTGCTGACCGTCAGCGAAAGCTTTGGTTTTGAATTTTTTAAACCAAAGACCAAGACAAAGTAGCCCAGTAATGATCAATTTTAATAATAAACATTGCACCCCTTGAAAATAAACGTCTGTATCTAGATAGCATTCACTTGTCAAAAATACTGTAGCGGATATGTTTAATGTTATTAAAAGGTGCCAGAAATACTTAGAAAATGACAGTAAAAGTGTAGTTGGGGTAAGTATATCCATAATTATATCTAATAATTGATCGCGAATCTATAACAGCTGTTCACTGCTCCAAAACTTATGATCCAATAATCGCTTGTACAAGAACACATACATTTAGACAAAAACTGCACATCTCACCTCTTCCTTCCTGAAATTGATGTTGGTCCGGACGGTGCGATGGTGCAAGGGTTGCAGAGGCCTCGCGTTGTTCCCTAGTGGCGCCTTGGGAGTTTTCTCCGGTCCCTGCATCAGCTTGCGAAGTGCATACAGCTGCAGCAACAAACGGGACAGTGTTACTAGAAATCAAAAGATTCTGGTTTGGCACAAATACTTGGTAAGAGGGTCATCATTTTACAGTTCATGCATGAGGAATAGATTGTTTGGGGCGGAAGGGGACATTTCGTTATTTGAGCCTTGCTCACGGTCGGCGTTTACACCTACACCCTTAACGGGGGCAACTCCGAGAGGAAGAGATGAGGCGAGGGAGACACCTGGCGGCCAATATTCACGTAGACGGTGTCTCTAACATGTTTTAAGATAGAACACCGGCAACTCCATAAGGCTGTAAAGAGATACTGGTAAAAACACAAATGATGTGCATTATTTGTGAAACTATAATTGTATTTGATAAAACTAACATAACAGTGAGTAGAAACAATTTAAACATAGGAGAGAACCATTAAATGTATGCTTATTTATAACTGAACCTGAGAGAATAAACGAACGAGTGTGAACGCTCTCTATTGGATTCACTTGATAAAAGCAATTATTAAATGCAAGCATCATGTATCCATCACTTTTGAAAAAAACAGCAACTGTTAATGTTTTCTATGAACAGAAAATCCGATTATAGTGTTTTAAATCATGGCCACTCCGAGCATATGTCGTGCCAGTAAAAATGAAAACTATTTCATTAAGAGCTGGAAACCCATAAATATATTTGCAGATGTTGATACTCGAAAATTTGTATTCTGCTTGATTTTATTTTTCAAAACCTGAAAATTGAGAAATTAGACAAAATTAGTTCGATCTCAGTTCATTAGTACAGTGAGGTTATTAGAATTACGGGCCAGCAGAGGACGACTATGTATTGAAAAAAGCCAGTAGTCTACAGCTTATACTAAATGTGCAGGTAGTAGCTGGTAATTATTTTAAGGTAGGCTTTGCCAGGGAGTGATTGTGCGTTCGTGTGTTAGCCGGTTCTTTAATTGTGTTTTAGTCCTGCAATTACATAAAAACATAGTTTTGAAGAACGGGTTTTATGTACCATATGTGAAAACGCATACTTGCAGAAGAGGGGAAGGAGATTGGCATCGAGTGCTAGATAGAGAAACTATTGGTCAACTTGCTAAAAAGTTACGACAGACAGGATCTATCAATGGCAAGAAACGTGTTCTTATGGAAGAAAAGTTCGATAAATAAAGACATTTCCTAAAATGCCGGCAATGTGTTGCCGTGAAAGGGCACACTTTTCAAATACTCTTATTACAGTTATTACTATTATAAAGTTTTAAACACAGCATCATTTTAAGCTTTCAGTGAAAGTATAAATACTAAAACAAAAATACTAGCTTTACGCACAGCGACTCTGTTTTCGCCTTTCCGGTTACAACGGCTACTTTTTCCCAGTAAGGCGGCCCGCAACTCAAAAAACCTCACTGTATTTGGTATTTTTTATTTTATTTAAATGGTATATACGGAATTTTGTTGAGAAAAAAATTAAATGGTATATAGGAATTTTGTTGAGAGAGAAAAAAAAAAAACAAAAAAACAAAAACAAAAACAAATATTAGTGCCGCTAGAGTGAATTTTAAATTTTGAATAAATCCCCCTGCTAATAGTCCCATTTCGCTGATTATCATAAACTATTTTTCTTATTTGATTTAAATGGTATATGCCTAATTTAGTTGTGAAAAAACAAATATTGGGACTGATAGAGTGATTTTTATATTTTGGGCTTCAAGTTAACCCTCACTCCTAATGATCCGATTTCCCTGATTTTCAGAAATTATATTTTTATTTCATTTAAATAAACGAAATATACAGAGTTTCATTACAAACAAAGACAATTTAATGTCTCTAGAGAGTTTTTTAAATTTTGGGTTACAGGCAAACCTTCCCTCCTAATGGACCGATTTCACTGATTTTCGAAAACTATTTTTCCTACTTTATTTCAATGACCTTTAAAAAAATTTAAAATTGCAGCAGTTAGAGGCTTTTAAAATTTCGCTTTAACCCCCGCTTTTTCAGGTAGATATACCTCTCTCCTAATGACCCGATTGCCATGATTTTTGAAAATATTTTTATCATTTTTTTAAAGAGATATCTACCGAGTTTGGTTGAGAAAAAACAAAAATTGCGACCGGTAAAGCGATTGTTCAATTTCTTAAAAACATTTCGCTTTAGGTTTACACCCACTCCTAACGGTCCAACTTTGTGTATTAACGAACTCGACGAATAGTTTGTTAATTGTGCCGTTTCGTTGAGAAAAAACAAAAATAGCGATCGCTACAGTTTTAACGGACACACAACACAAATATAGATACGCATATTTTCGAAATATATCTTTTTTTTTTTAAATTGCAGGTGTCTTGCAGGCAGATTTGTATAAATTAGTAAAAACATCTCCATTGGTACAACCGCAATAGCTTACATTTCTTCGGAATGCGCTTATTTATTTATTTATTCTGGCAGAACTAACGCCATTGGGTGTTCTCTTTCGTCCACCAATATAATGATAATTACATGACGTTATAGCAACAGTAATAAAACAAATAAAAATGAAAAAAAAAACTGAAAAATAAGCACATTTTTTAGTGTCGACCGCAATAGCTCGCTAAAACACAGGCGTAAACGAAACGGGTAAAACAAGAAATAAAACTGCGAATCTTGAACGTTCGCCATTAACTTCTAAAATTACTACAAGATGGGGCTTGGAATGCAAAGGGAAAACAGAAACATTACGGTATCTGAACTTAATCGTTTCAGTGAAAATATGCTTTTCCGATAAAATGCTGGATTAGTCAAGGCAGGACGTTTCTAACATTTCCTATAAGGTAAGATTGTGTCCAGGTTTTAGAAAACGGAGCTGAAGTACGGACACTGCCAAATGCGAAAGATTAATAGCTGAAAATGCAAAAAAGTTTATAGCCCGGGATATGCTGTTGTTAGTGCTAACAGAAAGTTCCCCCAAAATTGTATGTTTCTTTATCTTTTACATTTTATTAGGAAGGAATATAACCTTAAAATATAATTTAATAAAACTAAAGCACATACATTTACTAGAAAATATCTATTCAGAACCAAAATTATACCTGTTCCGATTTTATTCTAGAACAATGAAAAGGGGAAAAAAAAAAAAAAAAAAAAAAATCAGTTACGCCCAGGACAGAAATGACATTTTAAAGGTTGTATTAGAATGGACAAATCTTATAATTAAATAGCTTTTGCATAAACGAAAGAGTAGAAGAGCAAAAAGAAGTGCAAAAATTTACCAAATATGCAAGAAACATGACTTCAAACTAAAGGAAAAAAGAAACTTGAGTCTATTAGTGAAAAGATGAAATAAAGACTTAAGCCATAAAAGGAAAAATAAAGAGAAGTAATTAATAATGCAACTTCATTATATTTCAAAATGAACACGTTTTCCTAGTCTGCTTAGTCAAACACCATTTTCAAGTTTTCCATTCTCTCGTTAAGTTCTACACAAGAAAACAAAAACACATCGGTGTGAGACATCAACAACATGGTGGTCAGCGCGAGAGGCACTAGCGCCACTGCTCTAGAAGGTTTTCTGACTCAACTTCTTGCCTTCCTCTCAAGAAGACATTTTGTGGCTGAGACATATTGTTCACATTATTCAAGATAAGCCAGTAACACAAAACACCGTCTTCTGCAACATCTACCACGCAAAAAACCAGACCAGCTGCATACTTGACCTTCCTAGAAACCGAACTGCTCCGTCTGCTTCATCTTTGGCTACTTATAACGCATTATGTGACTGCTGTTTTTGTGAAGTAGTTCTGTGGTTCATGGAAACTTTCTGCTTTTGGTACACAACAGCTTCCAATTTATCCTTCATTTTCAGCGTTCGCTTGGAATGTTCTAGAAAGGGTTTTCAAATATAGCATTTCTGTTTATCGTTTTGTCTGCTGGCATGTTAAGGTTTCTTAGCTTTTAATGGTATAAAATATAGAGTATATAGGGTGTATATATACATATATAAATATATACCTCTATATTGCTACTTCCATAGGATATTAGCCCATTCACGCGTTATTGTCGTTATCTTTCCTACTTTTATTACATCCAGATTTTGACAAATATCTTAATTTTTGTTTGGTTAGTTAAGTATTAGTACAAGAGGTCTAAACAATGTGATTATTGTTGTTGTAATTATTTCTCCTGAACAGCATAACATTTCCGTGATAAGGGCTTTATACAAATTTAAATATCTTCCTTTGGGGACTTTAAAATATATTGCTATTTTGTTTCTAATAATTTATTGTGTCTGCAGCAATATGTCATTAATTTTTTATTTGTTGGCATCCCAAATAATAAAAAGGATTAATCTTCCTTAACATGATTTTTTTACTGTTGAAAATTACACGCAGTATAAAATTAAGTTAAATACACTTCAATTTGTAGAAACACATTGCATACATTTTATCTTTCCACGCACACAGGCAGTAACTAGCTGCGTGTGCTGCCTTTGAAGAGCATGCATAGTCACAGTGTGTTATTTGCATGTTATAGAATAATATAAATTAATCCGCGAATATTGGTTGACTCGCAACATTTTTAAATCTGAACTGCCACAGGTGAATCAAAGTGTGTTTAGGTGGAGCAGTAAAGGGAACATTTTAAGCATCGTCTTTGAAAAAAGGCAAGACGGGGAGGGAGAGTGTATACCGCATCGCTCTGCACTGTCGCTTTCCTCTACTTCCGGGAGCATGGGAAGTTAAAATGTATCCAGTATACAGGAACATTAGGAAAAAATAAACAATGAAAGTTATTTAGTTGAAATTTACAAAAGAATTGCAGCATGGACAAGAGAGAGCGACAATTCAAACATTGGAAGGCATTTCTCAGTTCAGTGTCAGGGGTAGATTGGTTGACCAGAAAAGAAATACAAATAAATAGATTTACTCAACCTACAGATGTTACAATTTTGTTATCATTATCATCATATACACTTAATAGACTAGGTCTAACTTGTTTCGACCTCACAGCAAATCTTTCCATCTCGTTTACGGTCTTCAATACTTCTTTTTCTGATTGGCTAATACTTTAGTGCAGTTTTTTGCCACGTTTTATTTTCCATTCGCTCCACATGATTTTTTCAGCTACCCCTGTATTCCTCTATTTTTTGTCTTTTGAATACATCAGTAATTATGAGTTTTATTTTAATGGTGTTTAACGCCCGTTTTTACTACTGGGGCACCACAGGCGGCGAACACTGGTGATACATGAAATGATACATTGGGAAAAGATTATTTTAAGGAAGGAAACGTTCCAGGCCAAAGTTTAGGGTACCTCCCCGGCATTTTCCAGTCACTCCAGTCCAGAAGACTGGGGGAAACCTGAAAAAAAAAAAAAAAACCTTAGTCAGGGAGGACGGTCCTGGCGGGATTCGAACTCCAGGCTTCCCGCTCACGAATCCGTGCCTTAATGACTTCGGCCACCCGTTGCGGTAATTATGAGCTTATATGTTCATTTCTTATTCAGTAAACTTTCTTGAACTCTTTGGTTCTTTTTACATATATATAAGAACCCCACCATATAAAAACACCTACTCAGAAATTGCACAGTACAAACAGGTATCGGCTTATCATAGATTCCCTAACTTTTATTTAATCATCAATTTTAAAGTCTCAGATATAAGATGGAGCTCTTTCCAGAAGCAGGATCAAATTGAAAAGTAAACAATCTAGAAGTCTAAAATTTAAGTGTAGAGCTATTGGAAACTATTGTTAAGGATTTGAATCAATTTTGAGGACTGCACATAAAACCTCTTTCAAAGTTTAGCTTCATAAGGATCTGTCTAGTAGCTGCAAGTTTGACCGCCAGATAGCATTATGAAGCTAATGACAGTAAAAAGACTCTTTGTGTGCTTGAATTTCATCATAATCCGTCCCTTTCCAACTGAATTGGCATAGGAAATTTAAGAAGGACCCGTTCTCTAATAATTTCATTTGAAGGTTGTTTGTTCAGTTTCAAAAGAGAGGGTGCTTGTGTAAGGAAAAGAGCAACGGGCGCCCTTGCTTGACAGAAGCGAGTGAGGTTAAAGAGGCTTTCCAACGGATTCTATACAATTAGAGGCACTCCGTATATCAACCAAAGTGTGGCGCACTTTACATCTGAAATCTGAAAATGTTGACCCCCTTCGCCTCACCAACGCACTTCATAATTTTTACTCTTTGTGATGTTCCGCAAATTTGTCATTAGATCCAACTTTTGAAAATAACTTCTTTGATACTATACAAATAGTCAAACATGTTTGTATGTAAAAAGTGTTATATTAAATGTTACTAGATCTAGTCCTTCAACAGAATAAATCGCAGACTCGTGAGCGGGAGGTCTGGGGTTCGAATCCCGCTAGGACCGTCCTCCCCGACTGAGGTTTTTTCCAGGTTTTCCTCAGTCCTCATAAATGGCAAATGCCGGGGAGGTACCCTAAACTTAGGCCTGGAACGTTTCCTTCCTTAAAAATAAATCCTTTCCCATATATAATTTCATTTCATGTATCACCAGTGTCCATCGCCTGTGGTGCCTCTGTAGCAAAAACGGGCGTTAAAAACTATTCATTCATTCTTCAACAAAATCAAGTTAAGTCTATTTCTGTCCTTGGTTCATTGTGCTTGTATTACAGAAAAGAAATTACAAAGAAATTAAGCCATCTTCAAAATCTCTCCATCTGGTTCTTCACTTTTACAAAATGTAATATAGTCACATCATTTTTCTAGGCTTGATTCTGCTTTGGCATTTTCTGAGGTAGCCAATTTCTTCATATTGAAAAACTGATCAAATCCTTTACTGTCGTCAATTTCTATAACTAGCTACCGGAAATCCAGCTATGATGTCACATTTCGAGGTTGAGAACATAAAAACATTGATTCGATTGTTAATTTAACCGGTCTGTAGCCAACGTCAGCACTCTTCATTTACTAGATGTTAACAACACTGAACACAGAAGGAATACGCACCACGTGTACGAAACAGGAATGAATAAATAAAATGCGAAAAAATTTACATCCAAAAAAAAGTATGCAGAAGCAATTTTTATTACAACAAAAGTGGACATGTCCGCATAAATGCTGACCTGTGGATATCCCAGTATAGCCACTTTCATTAAGTTTCTCCATATCAGCTCTAAACGTGTATATTAATTACCGGCTCTACGACCGAAAGCTGACAAGTTGAAGCTTGTCTCGTGGCACCGTTCCGTTGCAGGATAAAACTCTCACATGAATATCCTGCAATGTTTTCCCCAGATTTTTTACAGTCCCAATCTCTCGCCACATCTTTGGGTTGATGCAGAAATATCGTTTAATCTCCGATCAAGAGGTGTGTAAAGAGATGGAAGAATGGTGGAGAAATACAAACAAACTTCTTTACTTCTTTGCAGCCTAAACAAGGAGGAAATTACTTTAAAGTAGTGGTTGATGCATTTGATGCCAAAGAAATGTCTTCATAAGGATATAACTTTCAGCTTTATATACAGAATGTTAATGGACTACACGGAAATAATTTTATAGAGCGTGGAGGTGTCTTTGGTAATGAGATAGAAAACGTATGATATATCTGTACAAATTTCGAATCTATGGCTGTACGTTTCTAAAGCGCCAAAACGCCACTGGCTAATGAAGATGCCCCTCCAAAGCATAACATACGGTAACGAAGGGAGGTTTCTGAACATTCACTCTGGCGCAATGATTAAGAACTTATGACATTAACTTTCGAGTAAGAGGTAGTCATTTGCACTGTCACACGATTAGTTCGAGATTTTAGGGACTTTATGTCACTAAATCTTGAAAACGCTGATAACGAGCTGCAGAAAATCATCATTTCTATGCTCGCAAGGCAGTTTTAAAAACATTCTAAACTAAATTTTCACCCGGCTTGGCTTTAACCCCGACTTATGAACATCTGAAGCTAAAATGTTATGCGTTATGTTTAGTTAAGTTTAGTTGTGGACCATACATCGCCTATCTCAAATTGCTTATAAACGACATCACTACACACTCTGAAATTATTTCGATGCAGTTCACTAACATCCTATATATCCAGTATGTTTTTTTATTTAAAAACTTTAAGTGGATGTTTTTAGCTTTTATTATTATGAGCAGCCTTTTTTACTCTTTTCAAATCATTGTAAGAGCTCGGCCCAATGTTATAGCAATATATAGGTAGGTAGGTAGGTAGGTAGGTAGGTAGGTAGGTAGGTAGGTATGTAGGTAGGTAGGTAGGTATGTAGATATGTAGGTAGGTAGGTAGGTAGGTAGGTAGGTAGGTAGGTAGGTAGGTAGGTAGGTAGGTAGGTAGGTAGGTAGGTAGGTAGGTAGGTAGGTAGGTAGGTAGGTGGATGGGTAGATGGGTAGATGAATGGATAAATATTTATTGTCTCTTTGCTATATAAAATATAGACAGAGTTGTCAATAAAACAAAGAGAACAAATCAATTATAAAACATGTGACACGAAACCTTATTTGGTAGAATACATTGATTCTTTATTGGATTGGCCAGCAGTTTGAACGGACTCGCCTCTTAAATTTAGTGTAGGATAAAGTTGTTATATACAGTGGCAGACTATTATAAAATGTATGTGAGATACAAATAAAACTGCCGGTTGTATTGCTGTATTTACACTTGATAAAACACACACACACACACACACACACACACATTCAATCTATTCCTAATGAAATGATCATGCATTGCAGAATATTTCATGAGAGTACTTAAGTTTATTTTCGCATATATTAAAATTCTATGAATAGTGCTTTACAGTGAGTTCTGATAGGGACGTCAAAGGTAATCTTCTCAGCTCTATTTTGTAATATTAATAATCGAGAAACTGATATATAGTTTCCCCACTGGAGGGTCCCATAACTAAGACAACCATTTATTAGACCATATAAATCATAACTAGACATATTCTTGGTAATGCACTTTTAAGATTTTTATTTAAATATTTCACTGTTTACTTTATTACCCAAGTAATTTATATGTGTATTCCTTGCAAGCCCTGCCTCAAGATGAAAACCAAGAAACTTTATTGAGTCACATTTATTAGTGACTTGATTTAGAGAAAAACTAATATCAATTGTTTTATCAACATTAATGCTATGCTTATTTGCATAACACAAAGAGTGAATATTAAGTCCTTTAATTTGTTTTTGTAGCAATTTCGCGTTAATAATAAAGTTTCTTTCTTTATTTTTTTATGAATATTATATGTTACATATATTTCCACAGTATTTTTCTTGAGTAATCCCTTAGGTAGAGATTGATGAATCATTGGATGAACTGTACAACATCGCACTCATTAAAACTTAAAGTTATAAAGTACTCACAACATTTTCGTCAAGTATTTGTTACTCAAATGTTAATATGCGTATTCAACTTCGCCTCTAAAGCAAAGAGGATAACCCGCTACAGAAAACACAAGTTTAAACATATTCTAAATGTTAGGTTTCGCTCACCTCCTGTTTGGTGATGTAGATGGGTTTGTTGAGAATGATCCACACTGTAGTCTCCCAGCACCCGGGGTGCGTCGTGGAGCCTTCGTATGTCATGTAGTGCTGAGTGTCGGGGAGAAGACTCCGTAGCGACAGGTGCCGGACGGGTGTGTATGTCCCTGCAACAAGTAGCGTTAAACATCGCATTAGCACTTTGTCTAGATAATGGATATGGTCACAAAGCAACAAGCTCTGTTTTTGGGGAAGTACTGGTGGATACAGCAGCGTTAGCTAGTGAAGCAAGTGTGATAAAATAAGAGTAAACAAAATGACACAACGATAAGCTGAGCTTAATCTTCAGCTGCATTCTAATAAGTCTTCAATCTGTCTTGGAGCATATTGAACTGTCGCAGAGGTTTCAAAACTTGAATGAATACGAGGGTTAATTGTTACAAGTTGTTACAAACGACCACTAGGTGGCGCTTTTGAGATACGTCATTACTATTTTCGAAACAATTGACATTTGATATTGTGAAAACGGTTGCAGGTTAGAAATTGACAGAGAAATTTGTTTACAATGAGCGTTTAAACGTAGCAATATTGCTAAAAAATGGAAATTTCACGTGAAGGTTTTCGTTGGTGGAATTTTTACGATTTTAGTAAAGGTCTAACTCAAAAGCAATGCACAGAATCGCGTCGTTCAGGTTTTAGTAATGAGGCACCATTAGAAAATACTGTTTACAGTGGTTTTCAAAATTTAGTCGTGGTCATGTGTCTGTCAGCGATGATCTTCGTGAAGATCCACCAAAATCGGTTGTCATTTCAAAATACATCGATGCTGTGCGCAACATGATTGAAGAAGATCGGCATGTAATATGAACCTTTAGATTTGAAAAAGATTTGCTCAAGATGGATTCCGTGTAATTTGACCGAAGAAAAAAAAACGCTCGTGTTAATTGGTGTAATGAATTGCTGAAACATTCCACCTAGAAACTGCAAAATCGGTATACAACATCGTAACAGGTGACGAAACTTGAATACATTCGTAAGAACCTGAAACTAAGCAACAAGCCGCTGTTTGGGTGTTCCCCAAAATGAATCGAATCGAATCGAATCCCACAACATTTGTTCATTCACGAAGCACTTCCAAAAAATGTTCGTTTGTTTCTTCAGTTGCTGGACATGTCGCAACAATTTCTTTAGAGGATCCAAGAACAATTAATGCTGAATGGTATATACAACAATTTATCATCGACAAAAGGAAAAACAATGAAAACGTCGTATCATTCTTCATCATGACAATGCCAGCTCTCATACAGAACGACAAACAATGCATTATTTGAAGGAGAAAAAACATCGAACTAATGCCTCATTGCATCTGCTTTATCGACTAATGGCTTCTTTTTGTTCCGGAATGTGAAACAAACAATGCATGGATAGCAATTTTCATCACTTCAAGATGCGGTTGAACCCTTTAAAAACTACATTTTTGAAACACCAACTTAAGAGTGAAAAAAATGTTTCGAAAATTGGTTAGAACGCATTCGAGGTGTATAAATCGTAAAGACTAATATTTAGAAAAACAAAAAAACATTTTGTTTGTTTTGTCCCTAGTTTTTGTAACAACTTAAAAGGTAACCCTCGTACTAGTGCTTTATTCCGGCTTAATACTATTGCTAAGTTTGTAATGCTGTGCTAAATGTAACATGCTTTACAAACTAACGCGCTTCTCAGTCTGGATTTAGAGCTGATAGATTGCAGGATAGCAAGAGGTATGCAGTCGGTCCTGGTGGTGTAGTGGTAACCATACTTGCCTTCTAAACCCAAGATCGCGGGTTCAAACTCGGCCAGGATCGATGGATTTTTACGGGCGTAAAAATCCCAAGTATGGCTTCCTTCGGAAGGGAAGCAAAGCCGTGGGGTGTCGTACATATGCGGCACGGTAAAGAACCTCAAGCCTGAAAAAAGAGGCCTCTGAGCAAAATTTGTCGAATGGGACGTTGAGGACCTGAGATGTTAAAGAGCGTCCTTAAATAAAACGAATCAAAAAAAAAAAAAAAAAAAAAAAAAAAAGAAAGGAAAAAAAGAAAGGAAAAAAAAAAAAAAAGAGGAATGCCAACAAAATACCATCTCACTTTCCAGTATGGTTTCTTGAAACTTGGTTATCAATCTCTGCCACTGAAACGGTTTTGTGCACGAAATACTCATAAAGATACAAATTTTCTCCCTTGAAAGTTTGCCTTGAGTTTGGAGAAAGGGCTATTGGATGGGTAGCCGGTCTTCTTGAATGCATACTAATGTTCCATGTCACGGAGGAGGTGCATATCCCACTCACCTTTATCCATCTTACGTTCTTACGGATGGTCTCACATTTGTGCAGTAGATGGTTGTAGTTTTCCGACTACTGTAGAGCTCCTTTCTTTATGTCCAGTCACAAGTTTGTTTATCCTTTAGTTAACGGGTAACCCCTACGCCATCCCATTAATCTCCATTTTTACAGCAGATCATAATACATAATATCGTTTAGTCCCTTCTGCACATAAGCGGAAAGTCCTAACATTATCTTAAACCTATTGGATTCATGTGAACACTTTCATGAATAATCCAAAAATGATGATTTCTGAAAATTCCCAACCTTGTTTCGTTTTGCTTACTTCCACTCAACACATCCTATAACACAAGCGAACTGATCGGTACTTCGTCATACTCTTCCGTTTCAACCGAAAATGTAAAGCTTCATTCAAAATTTAATATGAAGGATAATATTCACAGCACACAAAATCCAAATATACTTGAGCAAGATTTGAAAATTTCCACTCTGCTGCACAACACTTCCGACTCAAGCGACTGCATCTGGACGATACATTATAGGAGAACAGAGAAACCATTTCATCTTTTTAAAATAACATTTGAATTGACAGTGACTGAAACCTTCTCTCCAAAGTTGGATAAGGAAGACTGTTCTCTTATGCTTCACACTGAATGTTGCGTCACAGGGGTATTTTCTTCTCCTGCTCTTCAAAGCACTGGAATCCCTCACTCAGAGGAGTGAGATATTCAAGCGACATCCATTTAGAGAACTTGTGTCTAATTGCTGGGAAGATGGTCTGAAATGCTTTAATTTGCTATGCTACAACTTTCAACATTAGTTATTAGCTCTTGAGTTAGTTAGAGATAAAAACATGGCAAACATTTTGCATTTATTTTTGTTTGACTCAATTTAATATGCAACTTGTCCCCTTTTTTGCTACCAAAGTCATTTTAATTACATTTAATTTGTCGCAATCCCAGTGACTCCCGGACAAGATTTATTGTAGGAAGTGTGATGGGAAAGAGGGGGGCTGTATATGGCCCAAGAAAGCTGGCTTTCTACCACGGGAGAGTAGTATATTCAAATATATTATAATTTATTGAACAATAAGTTGAGATATAATAAAATGCAACGTTGGCACTCACTTTGGAAAATTAGTGCTCGTGTAATGAATAAAGAAGCACTATAAAGTATAAGTACGAGGTGGTATTGGTAAGTTCCTAGCATAGAACCCTTACCATCAACTGAACGGAAAGTAATTACCAAGACAAGTTGTTTTGTTAATAGTTTCTCCAACTTTGATGATAGTTGTATTCTGAGTTTTTAAAATAAAAATTCCAGAAAGAATGTGACTTTTGAGAAAATTGAGTAACGTTTAGTGATAGAGTATTTATATTTGAAAGGCTTGTCCATATGCGTAAACGGTCGATATATTAAAAGATTATTGTCCTTCATACGCTACCATAAAAAAATTGGGTTGCGGAGTTTAAGAGGGGGGAGAACAGATATCTTCGCTTTGGAAGACCCTTTTCTGTGTGCAGTCCCCAAAATGTCGGCAATGAGCATGGTATGATTCGGCGGATCGACGAATTGGGCTGAAGGGCATAGCAGAAATTTTGAACATCTCATGAACAAATCTTTAAGATCGTACACCATTACTTGAGTACGAGTAAAATACCCCAAAATGCCTGGATGCTGATCAAAGACGACTCAGAATTACAACTTCCAAGTCGATTTGTAGTCGTTTTGAAGAAGATTCTTCCAACTTTTTGGATCATATTGAAACTAGGGAGGAAACATGGAGCCATTACTACGATCCAGAAACAAAATAACAATCAAAGGAATGAAAACATGACAGTTCCATCCGAAAATTTCGTGTCCAAAAAAATCGGCAGGAAAAGTTCTCACATTTCTTTGTGATAAAGAAGAAATTATGACAGATTATTTAGAACAGGGTAAAACGGTGACGGGAGCATATTATTCCGCGTTACTGACCAATCTTCGGGTAAAGATTCTGAATAAACATTGGGAAATTTTTCCAAATGTGTGCTTTTTTTTGCAGGACAATACACATCACAAGTCCCTGCTTGTAAGGAAGAAAATTCATGACAATGACTTGGAATTGATTAACTATCCTCCCTATTCGCTAGATTTAGCCCCTTCAGACTATTATCTACGAATCCCTTTATGAATGTTGTATTAAAAGAGTATGGAGTTAAAAAATAAAATAAATGTTTGATTTGAAACACTATTCCATTTTCTATATTGGGTACTTAGCATTTTTAAAATATTGTATTTGGCAAATTTAAGACTTTTAGTGCTATCAGTAAATTACAATACTTTCAAAGCATGACTTCACCTTACAAGTTCCTACTACATTAACAAAATTACAACTGAATTATAGATAATGTTAAAAGAGCATTCAGAACAAAATAAAATAAAACTTGATATTACAAATTTTGTAATGTCTGGGTTACTGGATTAAGCTGACGGAGCATGCTTCGAATCTACCAATTAAGAGCAGTATATTCACTCCCCATCCTCCAAGTTATCTCAATGTCAACAACGTAGAAAGGAGTGAACAAGCCAGAAAGATTACGTCACACTCTTCCAGGAAAATTTCCTTCCCTAACCATGGAGGCGAACATGACTGAAGGACACTTTATGAGCTAGACAAGGATGGAGAGGATAGGAAGGAGTTGAAAAGACATGCAAGAACGTCAAATATTATATTTGCTTTTGAAATTCCACTCTCCATTTTTTATTTAATTTAGACATATGGAATTATTTTGCACTTAATTTCATTATTTACTTTTAACTGTTCTTTTGAGCCCCCTGTTCCTTTATGTGAGGTTTCTATGTAAATATCTGTATAAATTATTTTTAAAAGTTTTGTCCTTCAAAAAATTATATTAAAATCGGAAAAATTGCGTAATAAAATACAAGAAATGAGATGTGATGTTTTGGTTTGGCTTCTTTGATCTTCAACTCGCATATACCTATATCACCCGAATGGTGAAGGAGTAACTTGTATGATCGTGTCAGTTTACTGATATGTTGCCCTTTTGAAGGAGTTTTGTTCCAGAATGCACTGTTTTGTGCTAATGTGTGATAACTTTAGCACCAAGTACAGCTGTCATGGCCACCTGGAACTAGTGACCGCCGTGTTTAATCCATTTCCTGCTCTGCAAACACCGCAGGGAAGAACGAAAAAGCAGGCGCTAAGCCGCAAAAGTTATTCTCTTCACCACACTTGATTTATTTTTAATGAATGCACTCGAAGGCTTCATGAGATGACTACATAAGCACTAAAGATACCCTGGCCGCTATTCACTGCGCAGTAGGGGAGGTTCGGGGAGGTGCAATTTTTCTTCCCTAGCGCCTTCTCCCTCTATCCCCTTCACTTTCACATAAAGTACAATTTGCTAGGACAAGGTGTAGGGGAGAAATGCCGGCAAGAGACGCAAGGGATGGAAATTTTTCACTTCTCAAGAAGGAAAATGGAGAAAAAAAGTTGGGGGGAGGGAGAAAGCAGAAAGGAAAGCAGGAAGGAAAGGGGGTGGAGTGATCATTTGTAGCGGTTCTTCGAAAAAGGGGTGCGCTAAGGAAGTCAGCGGCAACCTGATCCATGGTAGGTCCTGCGTTGCCATTATTTGGTGTGGGGGGTAGAAGTGACAAGTCGGAAAGCAGTGATGCACTAGTTGTGACCATTTATTGTTAGTAAACAATTTAAGTTTTACAACTGTTATCCAGCGTCGCACTGGCTCTGAGTAATAGCTGTTCATTACTATATAGTTTGTGATGGGACAGGTATTCAGTGTCGCACTGGTTATTCTTAATTTTCTATTCTTCCATTTGTTTTCCGCAAAGTTTTTACAACTGCAGCAACTTTATTTCCGGGCAATGATAATGACGACATCTTATGCGTTTTATCCTAGTTTTTGAAGACGCAACAGGATCATTATTTATTAAGGAATTCAATTTATTTAAGTACTTTTAAATGTTACACTATAAGGAAGGTATATTGTTTATAACTTTTTCTAAGATAAATTAATTCTTTTTGATAATGAAGACTTTCTTTTAAGTATATAAATTTCAATACTCAAGTTTTTTCCCACAATTTTTATAGCTTTATTTTTTTAAACTCATACGAGAGTGATCTTAATGTTCTCGGCCTAACAATGAAGGAACGAATTTTTAATTGGGATATTATTTTAATTTTTTCAGCACAAATTTCCTTAAAAGCAGCACATTTATTCTGGCGATGTACAAATGCAATTATCCCATCTCTGATCTTTTTTTGAAAGTTCTGCTATATACTCTCGTACAGTTGCAATGTTCTCTTGGATGGAAAGAGATAGATGTCATAGAAAGTCAGATCTGGGGAATAAGTGTGAATGTTGCAACAACTCAGGCCTAAAATCTCTCAATTTGCGTTGTCTTAATGAATTTCTTTTTCTTTCTTCTGTAAACCGGCGTGGTTTTTTTTTCCCATATAGTTTGTTTATAAGAGTGAGATATTACTCAGTAGCTATGGTTTTATCCTTCAGAAGTTAATCGGTTAGTAAAATTCCTTTATCCATTCAAAATATTTGTTGTAGCTCGAGCCGACTGAACAACCGGCTTCTCTAGACTGTTTGACTGTTGTTTCGATTCTGGTGTGTGACGATGCATTCAAATTTCACCCGTAGTTAGAAGCCGATGCACAAATATCCGCTCTGCTGTTATTAGAACGTTGCAAACACTGTTGCGGAAAAAAAAAAAAAAAAAAAAAACAACAACAACAACGTAATAAAGGATGGACAAAAATAAATGTATAAGTTTGCCTGTTACTAAACTATTGTACTATCTCTCCTACAAAAGCTATTTCTTATATTTGGCTCTTAACAATTTCTATTGGGTGTCACTGGTTTAGAGTAAGCGATACTTAACACTAGACAGTCGGAAATCGATTGGATGAGGCGAAGTTATTAAGGTTTATCCCGCATTTTTACTTGTTAAAATTTAAAACTTATACATAAATAATAACAATAATCAAAATTTTATTGCTAATTTATATAAGCATTAATGGGACACTTTTATAAATTTGTCGTTTAATATGCTATTTATTTTTTGAGATTTTTTTAGCATGACAGCTTGAACATATAACTATAAAAGTTATACACAAATTCCACTCGAGAAATGTTGAAATTATAGAGCAGTCACAACTCCCAACACGAGGGTAGAAATCAATTCTAAAACATTCCCTTAGTTTTTTTCTGCGAGTAAAAATGTATTTGACTCAACAATTTAAAGCACATAGAAATAAGTAAAATCTGTAATAGTCTTCTTTAAACTCCCGAAACACTTAATTTTCAAGAGACGAATTAATTAAGATTTTCAATAACGTGGGAATCATCATTAGCGTTAAATACCGTAAAATGTTGGCAAAAACAAAATATGAATGTAACATAGCAATAATATACACAGAGTTGACCTACATACAGTTGGCTGTACGCTTGTAGTTTTATTGTACTATTACCTGCATCAATCTTGTAAACAAAACAATGATAGAATTATTTAATTAATGTATTTAGGTAACCACAATATAAAGCACATTAGTACGGGCAATAAAGATTACATGAACAAAGCGAATCACTATGAATGACCTATACCGTCACGGTTATTGGGAGTGTAATGATTTACCCCTTTGATATGTATTTCCCATCATATCTCCATAACTAAGGATCATTATCCGGTATTTTATTTGCTCGTGAACTCACGTTACGCTCGTTATTCTTGGCCTTTTTCGTACACCTCTCTATTAAATTA